>JBANSL010000008.1:43885372-44597872 GCA_037127255.1 Persicaria tinctoria
ACTACACCCCTACCCCTGTTACATCTGTAAACCCATCCCTCCGATCCTCTCTTCTTCTGTACGCCATCTCCCACATCCCTTCACACCTCTCCCTAGCTTCTGTAAACTTTTCAGCTCCTCCCCACTCTTCTGCTGCACACCACAACCATTCATCTTCACCATTTCACTTCACCATCGTCGCCACCATCTTCATCCCCAAACCACTATCTCCTCCTCCTCCTTCTATCCTTCCACCTCGAGCCACCAGCGGAAGGTCCTACACATCCTCGGAGCCACCAGCAGCAACAACGGACACCACCGGAACCGCCACGGAGCCACCGTAACCCATTCTTTTCTAATCTTCGATCAATCGCGAAGCTAACTTCCGGTCCGACAAGCCATCACGAGCCACCGACGAAGCCCAGAACTCCGATCGATAGCTCCGAAGTCGCGAAAAATCCATCTCGGTGATACTCTGTGACCGTGACTACTTTGTGCTGGATTCTTCTTTTGCTGATCTTCTAGCCAGGTAAGTACCTCCGGGGCTTACTCAGTAACCAGTACCTCCTGCCTGATGTGTCATATAGTATGTAGGTGTTTCATATGCATAAGAGCATGCCATGTAGTATCATGCTTAGGAATTGCACTTACAAATGAGCATTCTTATTCTGTATGCGTTTGAATACAGAACGGCCGTTATCTGTGAGTCCTAGAGTCCTTGCTAGGGTCATAGGGTAGCCTAGCTTCATCGGGTGTTGTCCTCCTCGAGTCATTTATATATATCACGAGATACGAGATGGGCATGGGATATGATACGATGATGAGATATGATATGATGATGAGATTTGATATGATTATAGCATCGAACTGGCCAGTCTCCACCTTGTCTGGAAGAGGGATTTTAGCATAGGGAATGACTCGGGATTTATGAGTGGATGTTATTGTGGCTATTGAAGTATTTGAGGGTATGAGATGAATCTTTAAGGAAAGGTTGGTAGCTAGGCAAGGATGTAGTTGAGATTCCTAGTAAGTTTGTGCGCTTAAGGTTGAGATAGGGAGATTATGAGCATGGATTTAGGAACTAGGCAAAATAGAAGGTATTGAGGACGCTAGAGGATAAGAGATTTTAGAAGTCTCATGAAGTTGCGGTACTTAGAAAATTCGGACGAGGATGTCATAGAAATTCGGTGAAAATGATGATCAGTACATAAGGGTTTAAGCGCTAGAGATTTCGAAGTCTGGGGAAGCGTGAACTGAGGCAATTTGGGGAAACATGCGGAGTTTAGGGAACTAGTCTAGGTAGAGTATGCTGCGAAGAGGATCTAGAGTGGGTCGGCTTGAGGGTCATGGTGATTCGTGGTTGGGAGTACCACTAGTTGGGTTATGCGTTAGAATTGTTCGGGAGTGTCAGGTGTGAGATGGTCAGCATGAATTAGGTCCTTAGAGGTGGATGGTTAGTGACACTAGTTAGTGGCGCAGGAAGTATGATCAGGTTAGCAAGGTGATTCGAGATGTCTCTTTAGGAGATGGTGGTCGGGTGGAGTCTTGAGAGCCTAGGAAGAGTAAGAGAGGTTGTTAAGAAGCATCTAGATTGATCGCGAGGGAGGTTAAGTTAAGGACTTGGGATCTCTCTGAGAAGGGGAAGATGGGACCGGTAGAGGACCCTTAGGACGAGGGTGCACTTGATAAGGAGTCTTTGTACGTAGTTGGTTGAGTTGTTAAGCTTGTAGGATCAGGAACCGTGTGATTGGGAACTCCGAGAAATAGTTTAGATGGTCGAGTGGAAGGTAAGACTTGAGATCGGGATGTCGAAATGGATTGGCCCTTAGATGGCTTGATGGCATAGGAGTTGGGATACCTAGTAGTTGGTTTGGGGTATTCGGTCTTGATTGCGAATAGTTATGAGGCTAGAAAGGTTGTATTCATGTGAGCAGGATGCAATGGTGTCTAGAACTAGTAGCGGTTTGGGTTGGTAGACCTCGGTGAATTTGATCTTAATGCAAAAGCTGATGGGTAGTGGTCGTGTCTTGTCATGATTGGTAGTTATAGGCAGGTTCTCTTGAGGTTGTGATCTAGCGTATGCTTCACTTGGGGGCCGAATGTGGTGCGAATTTTATGTTATAGACGATGTTGATTCTATGATGTATGGTCGTTGACAATAGTGAACTGTTAGTACTAACATAGTTATTCACTAAACTCGATGGGATGCTAATTTACGGAAGTACTTGTTGGCCTCTAATGCGATGACGCTTGGCAGTAGCATGAGTATGATGTGCTTAGCTGATTGATATAACGTGCTTATCAAATTGATGTGGTGTGTAAATTCCGTGAAATGATGTGATAAATTCTACCATATATGATACGATGCTAGATATGCTATGGTATGTGGCTATTCTTGAGGTGATTATGTTATGCTATTAGACGTGAGATGCTATTGTTGTTCGATATATATACATTATGATTGATGATGAAAATGATAGGAATTGAACTGGTGGACCTTAATTATGACTTGAAACCTAGGAAGGGAATATATGATTAGCCTTTAGAGGTGGATGATAGGATGAATGGAGAGGTTAGGAATGCTTTTGACTAATGCCGAACTTGAACTGTTGAACGATGTTTTAAAGAGCACGTTGTGATGTTTTGAGTTATGATATGACCGAGGAGTCGGAGTAAGGATGTGGTAGGGGCCCATATTACATTCTTGCTACGGTCTGTTGGGGATATTATGATCACGGCAACGGTACTGTGAGGATCTTATAGGGGCGCTTATGAGATGCTTACGGGATCAACGGCATGATCCTTGGACTCACCAATTTCAAACTTCATCCCCCATTTTAAGATGATTTTAGTCTCGGGAACGAGACTTATTTTTAGAGGTGGATGATGTAAAGGGTCGGATTTTCAAAATCCTAATTATTCGGAAAAAGGAAATTAAAAATGAACTTAAACTGAATTTAAAACTCATTTAGTGGATTTCGACCGAAATATAAAATTTGGCGAACAATTTCCGTCATTTGACCTCGAAAATTCAAAATAATTATCGTATGGTGATACCCTTTTTTATTATAAAAATCTAATCGATCGAGAAAACGAGATTCGGGAAACTAACTTTCGGAAACTAATTTCGGGATTCGAAATTTACGTATTCGGGTTTTAATTCGGGGTATTTAATTTTGACTGATGCCCGTAATTAATACCCATCACTTCCCCGGTCAAATCCTTACCTGTTCCGAGCCACCCTCCTGCCTAGCTCCTACTACACCCCTACCCCTGTTACATCTGTAAACCCATCCCTCCGATCCTCTCTTCTTCTGTACGCCATCTCCCACATCCCTTCACACCTCTCCCTAGCTTCTGTAAACTTTTCAGCTCCTCCCCACTCTTCTGCTGCACACCACAACCATTCATCTTCACCATTTCACTTCACCATCGTCGCCACCATCTTCATCCCCAAACCACTATCTCCTCCTCCTCCTTCTATCCTTCCACCTCGAGCCACCAGCGGAAGGTCCTACACATCCTCGGAGCCACCAGCAGCAACAACGGACACCACCGGAACCGCCACGGAGCCACCGTAACCCATTCTTTTCTAATCTTCGATCAATCGCGAAGCTAACTTCCGGTCCGACAAGCCATCACGAGCCACCGACGAAGCCCAGAACTCCGATCGATAGCTCCGAAGTCGCGAAAAATCCATCTCGGTGATACTCTGTGACCGTGACTACTTTGTGCTGGATTCTTCTTTTGCTGATCTTCTAGCCAGGTAAGTACCTCCGGGGCTTACTCAGTAACCAGTACCTCCTGCCTGATGTGTCATATAGTATGTAGGTGTTTCATATGCATAAGAGCATGCCATGTAGTATCATGCTTAGGAATTGCACTTACAAATGAGCATTCTTATTCTGTATGTGTTTGAATACAGAACGGCCGTTATCTGTGAGTCCTAGAGTCCTTGCTAGGGTCATAGGGCAGCCCAGCTTCATCGGGTGTTGTCCTCCTCGAGTCATTTATATATATCACGAGATACGAGATGGGCATGGGATATGATACGATGATGAGATATGATATGATGATGAGATTTGATATGATTATAGCATCGAACTGGCCAGTCTCCACCTTGTTTGGAAGAGGGGTGGTGGTAGAAGAGGGATATACCACTTGGTATTCTTTGTTAAGGCCTTACTTAATATTCCGTACATATGAGTTAGGAACATGATAGTGTGGTTAATATTCCAGTACTGCATGAAGGCATCTTTATTCTAGGTATAGGCGTATTATATGTCCTCAGCGCGGTCAGAGGACCCGCGGGCGGACTCTTGGCCTGATTTGGTGGTATAGTTTCAGGTACCCGATACACTGCTTGATTTTGTGTTGTTATGACGGGGTCTATTCATATGGCAGAGAGTGAGTGTTTGAAACCTGACTTCACCAGATTCATGCTTTTGGGATTTCTCCCTACTTATACTCTGTTTTGACCCAGCTCTGCCGTGGCAATGGTTGTATCATTTTCAGAACTTATGCCCCCTGCATGATAAATGATTTTCCGCGTTGTAGACTTAGGATAGGTATAGGGGTTTACCCCGGGGTCTCCAACGGACCTTTCAGATTTGGGTGCGAAATCCCACTTTAAACTACAAATCTTCGGTTTCAAACCTTCAACCTGTACTCGGGGCGCAAGATCCTAACGAGGGGTTTTATCCCTCGAAACGTATCTCGGGAATCATAATCCCGGGCCGTTACAAAGGTGGTATCAGAGCTGAGGTTTTGCAATCCGAGTACAATAGGTTGAAGAGGTTTTGAAAATCGCCCAATGTTTTCAAATGGTTTTGGAATCATTATTTTTTATATAAAGGGCAAAATGAATTTATTTGGAATTAAACATAAATGAATAAAGGGAAAGAATCTCGAGGGTAGAGACCAAGGCGATAGACATCCCTTATGGATGTAGAACTCGGAGAACGGTAGGAAAAATACTAGCTTTTATTTACAAATGGGCCTAGAAGACTCCAAGGAACACCACGGAGGTTGGAGTATTGAGTTAGGAGGCCGTGAGGTTCTTGCCCCTCCGGTCAGCTGCCCCTCGAAGGGTAGCATAGATCGTCTCTGTGCTTTATAAATTAGGCCTGAGGGCAATCCTCCTTGAAATGGATCATATTATCTATGATTGCTTCCGTGTTGAGTGCTATTATGCTTACTTAGACTAGAGAACTAATCGTTATGCCCTAACTTGAATCATGTGTTGAATAACTGTGAAAACGGGATAGTGGGAGAAAACCTTGTTCTTATATAATCGGAATTCCTGTCTTGTCGGAAGAGCCTTGCAATAATTCAAACACCTTGATGGTTCTAACTCCGTCTTCTGCCCCCACCAAAACATCTAGGCAGGTTAGCAAGGGTCGAGAAGCATCCGCTCTCCCTGTTTCGAGTCTTGTTTCGTATCCTACCATCGATGCTTCTATCGAGTCTCGTACTGTGGTTGGGGTCTTTCACGGGAAAATTTGGGTCGGTCAACTATCTACCTTCGGAAATCGTGTCGGATGTAAGGGTTACCTACGTATGTTAGTGGGAATGAGGATTTAAATCATTTCGAGATAGAAGTGAGTTGTCTTATGGAGTCATCCCTTTCGATCCTCGTAATGGCCAACCATGTCTTCTTGCCACAAGAGTCTAAACACAAGTTCTACCCTCACCTCTCAGAAACAGCGTGAATGTCCTAACCTAGCGAGTCATACTAGCGCCTCACGGGGAAACGGGGTGATGAGTCGGTGAATGGCCTTGGAGAATTATGTCGGTTATAGTAGTATGTATTTCAGCATGACTTGCCTGATATCTTGCACGGTTGCTCTTATGAGGCGATGTATGTGTCATATGTATGGAACTTCCATGATTATTGTCTTCCCATGAATTAGGCCCATGATAGTGTGGTCAACCCTCGTTGTATCATGTATGTTTAATATATGAGATGGATGTCCTAGCATGCTGAATTAATCTAATTAGACCATGTTGATTGAGTATATGTTTAATGAACATTTCTAGTATCATGTAGGAGCTATGTCTCCCAATTATAGGCCCTCGTATGATCATGTGTCGTCCTTGTCATATTATGTGAATATGGATGTATATGATGTGATAGGTACATCCTAGCGTGCTTTCCTTGGCCCCATGATATTACGACCTCCTTAGATGTATCTAACTGAGTGATAAGTCATGTATATAATGTCCTTTGATTTTGTCAAAACTAATGAAACTTATGCCACGCATGTCCCATATCCGTTCGTGCATGTATGTTCTTAGTATGTCAAGCATGATTAATGAATGAAATGATAGGTTGCTAGCTTCTTCTCTGAACGTGTAAAGTGGATGAGATGAACATGTTATGAATGCATAGATCGCTACTCCTTGAGATAGGTGCATGTTAGTGTGTAATGATGTGAAGATATCTCGTGATTTTTATGTGTTTGCGTGCCATAATTGTAAGGGCATCGTTGTAACTCTCGGGTTGGGATCTTCTCCTTGGTCTCGTCGTCCCTAGTCCTGGTCCATGTTTGAACTCTTAAGGAAGTTGTGTTGTTCGCCCTTGTCTCTCCCCTATCTTCGTAACTTCTAACCCTTACGATCCTTCGATGAGCGCCGACATGCAAAAAAGGACCGACGGCCACGTGGCACCGGAGTGGCGCAACGGAAGTGTGATGGGTCCATGACCCCTAGGCCCTAGGAACAACGTCACCGATGGCAAAAAAAAAGGACGAATATGCTTCAAAGATGACAGTCGTGAACAGGTTTCTCCCAGCTGACACGAGGAAGAGCATTCTTAATTCAAATCGTGAATTCTTCTATACTAGTCGGAATTGATGTTGTGTGATAGGCCTAGATATGACATAATTAAATGTGTGATGACGCATGTGCTGAACTGGTAGCAATGATTACATGACTAACTTGTTTCTATGATGATGTGTCTTGGTGGTTGGTATACTGACTTGTTGGTGAGTAGGTTATGGGTTATATGTTTGGTAGTGCTTTCTTCTTGAGCTTAAGTCGTGAGATTCTTCGGTGAGATGGGTCGAAAAGTGGCAGGTGGATTGAGGTATTCGGATTGGGTCTTTGTTTGTGTAAGATGGGGTGCAGGAATGATGCGTTAGCTTGAGTAGAGCCGAGTGAGTTGGGATGTGTCGAAGATAATGGTTCGTGAGTATAGATCAGCTTCCAGGTAGGTCTTAGGTGGGGAGTGGGGCTAGTATGTTAAGATTTTAAGGGAGATGTCCTAGCTAGGAGTGTCGGTAAGAAGTGGGTGCGCGGTGTGAGCGTTTAGGATAAGAGGGTAGCGGTTGAGGTCTAGACTAGTTGCATGAGGGTGACCTTAAGAGTGGGTGTGAGTATAGGCAGTTGGCGTAGTTCTAAAGGTGAATGGGCGAGCTAGGAGTTGATCGGGGGATTCTTGAGGGGAGGTGCTGTGAGACGGATTGGTGTACGTACTAAGGAAGGTGTCTAGATAGTATATGAGCGGATCGTGGGCGATGTCGAGGATGATCGATTAAGGAACGTCTAAGGAAATCGTAGAATTTGGGACTAGGTGATGTGTGCTGTGAGAGTGAGCGATTTCGGTAAGGGATGAGGTTGAGGAATTGCCAAGGAAGAGTAGTATGAGGTCGCTTGGAAAATTATCGATCGGGGATATTAGGTTGTTCATATCAGGGTTGTTCGTATGATGAGTATCTGGGGTTGTTTAGATAGGAATGGTAATGCTTGGGGAATTTATGAGTGAAGGATTTCTAGCTGCGTTGTTGGAGGATTTTAGCATAGGGAATGACTCGGGATTTATGAGTGGATGTTATTGTGGCTATTGAAGTATTTGAGGGTATGAGATGAATCTTTAAGGAAAGGTTGGTAGCTAGGCAAGGATGTAGTTGAGATTCCTAGTAAGTTTGTGCGCTTAAGGTTGAGATAGGGAGATTATGAGCATGGATTTAGGAACTAGGCAAAATAGAAGGTATTGAGGACGCTAGAGGATAAGAGATTTTAGAAGTCTCATGAAGTTGCGGTACTTAGAAAATTCGGACGAGGATGTCATAGAAATTCGGTGAAAATGATGATCAGTACATAAGGGTTTAAGCGCTAGAGATTTCGAAGTCTGGGGAAGCGTGAACTGAGGCAATTTGGGGAAACATGCGGAGTTTAGGGAACTAGTCTAGGTAGAGTATGCTGCGAAGAGGATCTAGAGTGGGTCGGCTTGAGGGTCATGGTGATTCGTGGTTGGGAGTACCACTAGTTGGGTTATGCGTTAGAATTGTTCGGGAGTGTCAGGTGTGAGATGGTCAGCATGAATTAGGTCCTTAGAGGTGGATGGTTAGTGACACTAGTTAGTGGCGCAGGAAGTATGATCAGGTTAGCAAGGTGATTCGAGATGTCTCTTTAGGAGATGGTGGTCGGGTGGAGTCTTGAGAGCCTAGGAAGAGTAAGAGAGGTTGTTAAGAAGCATCTAGATTGATCGCGAGGGAGGTTAAGTTAAGGACTTGGGATCTCTCTGAGAAGGAGAAGATGGGACCGGTAGAGGACCCTTAGGACGAGGGTGCACTTGATAAGGAGTCTTTGTACGTAGTTGGTTGAGTTGTTAAGCTTGTAGGATCAGGAACCGTGTGATTGGGAACTCCGAGAAATAGTTTAGATGGTCGAGTGGAAGGTAAGACTTGAGATCGGGATGTCGAAATGGATTGGCCCTTAGATGGCTTGATGGCATAGGAGTTGGGATACCTAGTAGTTGGTTTGGGGTATTCGGTCTTGATTGCGAATAGTTATGAGGCTAGAAAGGTTGTATTCATGTGAGCAGGATGCAATGGTGTCTAGAACTAGTAGCGGTTTGGGTTGGTAGACCTCGGTGAATTTGATCTTAATGCAAAAGCTGATGGGTAGTGGTCGTGTCTTGTCAGGATTGGTAGTTATAGGCAGGTTCTCTTGAGGTTGTGATCTAGCGTATGCTTCACTTGGGGGCCGAATGTGGTGCGAATTTTATGTTATAGACGATGTTGATTCTATGATGTATGGTCGTTGACAATAGTGAACTGTTAGTACTAACATAGTTATTCACTAAACTCGATGGGATGCTAATTTACGGAAGTACTTGTTGGCCTCTAATGCGATGACGCTTGGCAGTAGCATGAGTATGATGTGCTTAGCTGATTGATATAACGTGCTTATCAAATTGATGTGGTGTGTAAATTCCGTGAAATGATGTGATAAATTCTACCATATATGATACGATGCTAGATATGCTATGGTATGTGGCTATTCTTGAGGTGATTATGTTATGCTATTAGACGTGAGATGCTATTGTTGTTCGATATATATACATTATGATTGATGATGAAAATGATAGGAATTGAACTGGTGGACCTTAATTATGACTTGAAACCTAGGAAGGGAATATATGATTAGCCTTTAGAGGTGGATGATAGGATGAATGGAGAGGTTAGGAATGCTTTTGACTAATGCCGAACTTGAACTGTTGAACGATGTTTTAAAGAGCACGTTGTGATGTTTTGAGTTATGATATGACCGAGGAGTCGGAGTAAGGATGTGGTAGGGGCCCATATTACATTCTTGCTACGGTCTGTTGGGGATATTATGATCACGGCAACGGTACTGTGAGGATCTTATAGGGGCGCTTATGAGATGCTTACGGGATCAACGGCATGATCCTTGGACTCACCAATTTCAAACTTCATCCCCCATTTTAAGATGATTTTAGTCTCGGGAACGAGACTTATTTTTAGAGGTGGATGATGTAAAGGGTCGGATTTTCAAAATCCTAATTATTCGGAAAAAGGAAATTAAAAATGAACTTAAACTGAATTTAAAACTCATTTAGTGGATTTCGACCGAAATATAAAATTTGGCGAACAATTTCCGTCATTTGACCTCGAAAATTCAAAATAATTATCGTATGGTGATACCCTTTTTTATTATAAAAATCTAATCGATCGAGAAAACGAGATTCGGGAAACTAACTTTCGGAAACTAATTTCGGGATTCGAAATTTACGTATTCGGGTTTTAATTCGGGGTATTTAATTTTGACTGATGCCCGTAATTAATACCCATCACTTCCCCGGTCAAATCCTTACCTGTTCCGAGCCACCCTCCTGCCTAGCTCCTACTACACCCCTACCCCTGTTACATCTGTAAACCCATCCCTCCGATCCTCTCTTCTTCTGTACGCCATCTCCCACATCCCTTCACACCTCTCCCTAGCTTCTGTAAACTTTTCAGCTCCTCCCCACTCTTCTGCTGCACACCACAACCATTCATCTTCACCATTTCACTTCACCATCGTCGCCACCATCTTCATCCCCAAACCACTGTCTCCTCCTCCTCCTTCTATCCTTCCACCTCGAGCCACCAGCGGAAGGTCCTACACATCCTCGGAGCCACCAGCAGCAACAACGGACACCACCGGAACCGCCACAGAGCCACCGTAACCCATTCTTTTCTAATCTTCGATCAATCGCGAAGCTAACTTCCGGTCCGACAAGCCATCACGAGCCACCGACGAAGCCCAGAACTCCGATCGATAGCTCCGAAGTCGCGAAAAATCCATCTCGGTGATACTCTGTGACCGTGACTACTTTGTGCTGGATTCTTCTTTTGCTGATCTTCTAGCCAGGTAAGTACCTCCGGGGCTTACTCAGTAACCAGTACCTCCTGCCTGATGTGTCATATAGTATGTAGGTGTTTCATATGCATAAGAGCATGCCATGTAGTATCATGCTTAGGAATTGCACTTACAAATGAGCATTCTTATTCTGTATGCGTTTGAATACAGAACGGCCGTTATCTGTGAGTCCTAGAGTCCTTGCTAGGGTCATAGGGTAGCCTAGCTTCATCGGGTGTTGTCCTCCTCGAGTCATTTATATATATCACGAGATACGAGATGGGCATGGGATATGATACGATGATGAGATATGATATGATGATGAGATTTGATATGATTATAGCATCGAACTGGCCAGTCTCCACCTTGTCTGGAAGAGGGGTGGTGGTAGAAGAGGGATATACCACTTGGTATTCTTTGTTAAGGCCTTACTTAATATTCCGTACATATGAGTTAGGAACATGATAGTGTGGTTAATATTCCAGTACTGCATGAAGGCATCTTTATTCTAGGTATAGGCGTATTATATGTCCTCAGCGCGGTCAGAGGACCCGCGGGCGGACTCTTGGCCTGATTTGGTGGTATAGTTTCAGGTACCCGATACACTGCTTGATTTTGTGTTGTTATGACGGGGTCTATTCATATGGCAGAGAGTGAGTGTTTGAAACCTGACTTCACCAGATTCATGCTTTTGGGATTTCTCCCTACTTATACTCTGTTTTGACCCAGCTCTGTCGTGGCAATGGTTGTATCATTTTCAGAACTTATGCCCCCTGCATGATAAATGATTTTCCGCGTTGTAGACTTAGGATAGGTATAGGGGTTTACCCCGGGGTCTCCAACGGACCTTTCAGATTTGGGTGCGAAATCCCACTTTAAACTACAAATCTTCGGTTTCAAACCTTCAACCTATACTCGGGGCGCAAGATCCTAACGAGGGGTTTTATCCCTCGAAACGTATCTCGGGAATCATAATCCCGGGCCGTTACAACAACACATAGAATACCTTGGTACATATCAATACTCACATTAAAAAATGATCAATTGGAGATTTATATAAAACATCTATCATATAATCTATAAATAATAACCAAAATCTCAATCTCGAACTCAATCTCAAATGGAAATTGAAAATATATATATATATAATCTATCACAAAGTCTATATTTATATATTAACCAAAATCTCAATCTCGATCTTGATCTTGAATTAATCTAATAATCTCAATGACAATCACAATCTTGATCCCAATCTCAAATGAAGTTGGAAAATCATATATAACATTTATCACAAAATCTATATTGTATTTAAGAAACCAAAATCTCAATTATTTGATCTCGATCTCAATCTCCATCCATAACTCAATCTCAAACAAAAATTGAAAGTTTATATATAACATCTCGATCTCAAATGAAAATTGAAAATTCATATATTACATCTATCACAAAATCTATATTTAATAACCAAAATCTCAATCTCGATCTCAATCTCGAACGAAAATTAGAAACTCATATATAACATATATCACAATCTCTGTCTCGATCTCAATCTCAATTCCAATTTCGATCTCGATCTCGATCTCGATCTCAATCTCAAACAGAAATTAGAAATTCATATCATACAACACGTAGACTGCCTTGTTATATATCAATGCTCACATTAAAAAACTGATCAATTGAAAATTTATATATAACATCTATCACATAATCTATAAATAATAACCAAAATCTCAATTTCGAACTCAATCTCAAATGGAAATTGGATATCCATACATAAAATCTATCAGAAAATTCTATATTTATATATTGACCAAAATCTCAATCTCGATCCCGATTTTGAATTAATCTCAATGACAATCACAATCTTGATCACAATCTCAAATGAAGTTGGAAATTCATATATAACATCTATCACCAAATCTATGTTGTATTTAAGAAACCAAAATCTCATTCTTTTGATCTCGATCTTAATCTCAATCCACATCTCAATCTAAAACAAAAACTGAAAATTCATATATAACATTTATATAACATCTCAATCTCTATCTCAAATGGAAATTCATATATAACATTTATCACAAATTCTATATTTATATATTAACCAAAATCTCAATCTCGGTCTTCATCTCTACCTCAATCTCAATCAAAATCTTGATCTCAATCTCAAATGAAAGTTGGAAATTCATACATAACATCTATCACAAAATCTATATTTATTAACCAGAATCTCAATTATTTGATCTCGATCTCAATTTCAATCCACAACTAAATCTCAAAACAAAAAACTGAAAATTTATATATAACATCTCGATCTCAATCTCAAATGGAAATTAAAAATTCATATATTACATCTATCACAAAATCTATATTTAATAACCAAAATATCAATCTCGATCTCAATCTCGAATGAAAATTAGAAACTCGTATGTATAACGTCTATCACAATCTTGGTCTAGATCTCAATCTCAATTTCAATCTCGATCTCGGTCTCAATCTCAATTCAAACAGACACGTAGAATACCTTGGTATATATCAATGCTCACATTAAAAAACTAATCAATCGAAAATGTATATATTAACCAATTTTGATCATAATCTCAATCTCAATATTAATGGCAATCTCAATCTTAATGGCAATCACAATCTTAATCTTGATATTGATCTTGAATTGATCTTAATGGCAATCACAATTTTGATCCTAATCTCAAATGAAAGTTTGAAATTCATATATAACATCTATCACAAAATCTATATTATATTTAACAACCAAAATCTCAATCTTTTGATCTCTATCTCAATTTTAATCACAATCACGATCTCAATCTCAATCTCAAGCTCAATCTCAATCTCCATATATATCAATTACGATCTTGAAATTCATATATAACATATATCACAAAATCTATATTTAACAACCAAAATCCCAATCACAATCTTGATCTCAATCTCAATCACAATCTTCATCTTGATATCAATCTCAAACATAAATTGGAAATTCATATATAAAATCCATTAAAAAATTAATATTTATATATTAACCAAAAACTCATTCTCAATCTCGGTCTTGATCTTGATCTCAATCTCAATCACAATCTTGATCCCAATCTCAAATGATAGTTCGAAATTCATACTCCGTATATAACATCTATCATAAAATCAATATTTATTAACCAAAATCTCAATCTTTTGATCTCTATCTTAATCTCAACCACAACCACAACATATGGTTTTATATAAGGAAAAATGGACAAAAATAATACTCCCTCCGTTTCCTTTTAAATGACTTTTTCAAGTCATGCACGTAGTTTTATAACGATAAAAACTATATTAAATATTAATATTTTAAAAATATTTTTTTAATAATATTATACTTATCATCAATAAGTATGAGATTGTCGAAAAAAATATTTAAAAAAATTATTATTTCATATAGTTTTTCACACCTTAAAAAACGTGCATGAATAGTAAAAAGTCAATTAAAAGGAAACGGAGGGAGTACCAAGTATCAACTTTTGGCCAAAAATAATACGAACTTTGAAATTGACCGTTTCATATACGAATTATCGCCTTATTAACCGAAAATAATACATATGTGTATTCCGGTGACCTTTCCAACCAAATACGCCACGTGGACGCCGGAAAACACACATGGCATAAATTTTTGCCACATCACCAAACTTGTAAGTTATGTCATGTCATAAATTTATTTTTCAGTTTTTTTTTAAAAAAAAATAAACAAATAAGCAAATAGCTATCGTACCTTTCGAAACAATGGATTCGAGGGTGAGCGTCTTCACTTTCTTCTCAATGTTATTTTCTCGTTCTCTCCTCCATTGTTTCGAAAGTTACGGTAGCTATTTGCCTATTTGTTTAATTTTTTTTAAAAAAAAAAACTGAAAAATAAATTTATGACATGACATAACTTACAAGTTTGGTGACGTGGCAAAAATTTGTGCCATGTGTGTTTTTCGGCGTCCACATGGCGTATTTGGTCGGAAAGTTCACCGGAATACATATATGTATTATTTTCGGTTAATAGGGCGATAGTTCGTATATGAAACGGTCAATTTCAAAGTTCGTATTATTTTTGGCCAAAAGTTGATACTTGGTATTATTTTTATCAAATTTTCCTTTATATAAATATAGCATTATAAATTATGGTTTCATAGCATTATAGTATATAAATATAACATATATGCGTTTGTACAAATATATAGCACTAGTTAATATGTACTCAAACAACCAAAAAAATTGGCGGGAAAAATCCTGCCACAAATGAAAATCACTCAAGCCACGAACTATGGAGGACAATGTTCGTCCCTTGAATGATGTGGTCAACGTCTGGTCAAATGCTGAAACTTGAATTGGGCATGTTGAATTGGGCCGAATCTATTTGATTGATCTTTACAAATTTAAAGGCCCATGAATCACGGATCTAGAATTGAAGTCGAAGGAAAACAAATAGGCCATGAATCAAGGAGATCAATCGAACAAGGAAGGAGAAGAGAGGTACCTGAGCGTGAGGGCGAGTGAAGAACAAGGAGAGATCGAGGATGAGATGCCAAATAGCCCTCACTGTCTGGAATAGACGATGGCAAATAGCCCCACTGTCCGGAAGAAGACGATATGCCAAACACGTACGGAGAATCACATGTTTTATTTAAAAGTAAAGCTGATTCAAGGGACGAACATATATATGTTCGTCCCTTGAATGATGATGGTACGACTGGCACCTGACAATCCTGGTTGATTCACCATATTGTTTATCGATGGTCAACGGCTTGGCCAACCTCCACTTAGTATTCAGGCGACGAACTTAGTAATTGTTCGTCCCCTGAAAGGCTCCCTTGGATGGGTATACATCCGGTCCTATTGTAAGTGACGGCCCATGCTTTGTTCGTCCCTTGAAGTGCATTCAGGAGACGACAAAAAAGCCGTCTGTGTCTAGAACGTCAATCTGACCTAGTGAATGAAACCATGCGGATAACAAACCAGCAAATTTAATTAGTGCACCGATCCAACTTTATATAATTAATCCAACTCTATAAATAAGCATCAACACAAAATACTAAAACGTCAATGTCATGAAAATGGGATGCATAATATGGAACTTAATCAACTGATCGACTCCTGCACGTCCTCATATATATGATACCGTCATACCGGCCTATGTTTCATGAATCAAGAATCACGTACATATATAGCTATGATAAATAATGCATTATATATATAATTGCCATGAACAAAAGGACAATGTTGTGACTATCTAATTAATGTTATGTCCTAGCTAGCTAGCAAAAGAATCAAACCTAGCTAGCTAGCTTTAATTTGGACAAGACCCCACAATGGCACTTGATGTGACTCTCGTCGATCTTCTTGCTTTGGCATGGGATCACGATATATACCTGTCCTAGCTAGGTGAATCGTTTCGAGCAAGCCAATCGTCAAAGTTAACCTAATCGCTTTTTTATTGTTCCCTTTGATACTTGATAACAATGTCTCGATCATATGATGTTGGACTTTGACAGAGGTGTGTCTACTAAAATAGTTTTATGCAAAAAAGTTAAAAGACACAAGGCCGGACAAGTATTTAAAGATGAAAACCTTCAAACTATAAACATGTAGTGCGGAGTCAAAATGGATCGATCATCGCATTTTTTTGTCTTGAGGAGGATTTTCAAATAGTTCTACTTTTCTCAGGCCCGGACCTGAGACGAGGCCCAACAGACCGTCGCCTCAGGCCCACATTCATTAGGGGCCCTATGGTTATATGTATGTATATATAATATATTAAAAGTAATTGAATACACATAAGAAGCATAAGAACAATTTTACATGTTGGAAATTGACACAGAAAAGCAGGAGGGAGGGTGAGGTGGAGTGGGGACGCAGGTTCAAATCCCATATCCACCCCATCACGCCTCCTTTTTTTTCTTATTATTAAAAACATCAAAGTTTTTTTGTTGTTGCTACTATTTTTTTTGTTTTTCTTTATTTTTTTTATTAAAAACATCAAAGCTTTTTTTTTTGTTGCTACTATTTTGTTTTGTTTTGTTTTTATTTTTTTTATTAAAAACATCAAAGCTTTTTTTTGTTGCTACTATTTTGTTTTGTTTTGTTTTTATACTTTGATGTTTTCGTTTTGCCTCCTTTTTTATATTAAAAACATCAAAGTGTTTTTTGTTGCTACTAATTTTTTTTTGTTTTTATACTTTGATGTTTGTTTTGTTATGGTTGAAAATAGTAAATGACCCTGTTTTGAAATCTTGCCTCAGGCATTCAAAATCTCAGGTCCGGCCCTGACTTTTCTTATATTAATAAGAATATATAAGACTTCACTAATATAAACCGTTGTGCTACCTATTAACTGTAATCCTACATGAAATATATAGACTTACTAAACCATTGATGACAACTAATCTTGGAACATAACTGAGCTCGATCATAAGTTATTCTTCTTCTTAGCGCGTACACTTTTTTTTTTTACAGTAGGCAAAGAGTTGGATGTACTACTGACATCCATGATCATCTAACAAGATAATGTTCTGGAAATCCCAACAAGAACTCAAAATAAAATTACAACTCAACTGAGATTTCGTAAGAAAATCGGCTACACAATTCGCCTCTCTATTTGCAATGCTGGAATGTAGTCATCTCAAAATCTTCGCTTAATGAACGAATTTCTTGAACTAATTGCACCACCTCCTATGGTATATTATTCATCTAATTAATTGCATTGATAATGATTGAGCAATCACTTTCAACTATGGCTTTCCGTATCCCAAGCTCCGTTGCCATTCTTATACCTGCATATACAGCAAACGCTTCTACTAGGATGACAGAACTCATCCTAACATTACATTTATGTATCCAAATAACTTGACCAAAATTATTCCTCATAATGCACCCAATCTGAGGTTGACAACCAATTTTGACCGAAGCGTCTACATTAATCTTAACGACATTTATTGGGGGATATTTCCAAATCATTTTATCAGGAGGCCTACTACGTTTTGGTAATTTGATTTTCACCTGTTCTTTACTCCAGCATAAAATATTATCAATAGTTTGAGTTAAAACATTGATAATACTATTATCAGAACTGTTGCGAAAAATAATTCTATTTCGCAACTCCCAAATAGAATGTCATAAATGGCACAGGTCTGTAAAATCTATATTAAGAGCCCTAGTATTTAGAATATTTTCTGAGACATCACTTGTTATATTTGGTATAGTAAAACATTTTTTCAATTTAACACCCAAATTTTGAATAAGGGATCTGGTAATCTGACGATTAAACAATAAATGATTTGTATCTTCTATATCAGAATTACAAAGAGAACAAGTACTCGGAACTCTATTAATATATCTATTTAGACGAACAGTAGTAGGTAAGATGTCTAAAATAATCTTCCAGATGAAATTTTTAATATTTGGAGCAATATTAAATTTCCAAATCCAGTCTGCTGAGATTTTTTTTGTCTTCCTTGTATTAAAGAGTGATGATGTGGCTTTAACAAAAAAGTTCCCATTATTACTATAAATCCAAATTAACTTGTCAGGAATATCAGTTACTGGAATATGGATATTAGTAATCATATGAACAATATGAGTGGTAAATATATTGTTTAATTTATCAATATCCCAAGAATTCGGATTTGTAAATAAATCACACACTTTTAAATTACGGTCACAATCATTCCTAAAGCTCTCTAGGTATTGAGCATTTACCCAAATGTCAGACCATACATTGATAATTTTTCCATTACCAACTAGCCATAGCAAGCCTTTAGAGTATAGATCTCTGATATTAAGAAGTCGTCCAAATTGCCACGAAGTTTTGAATCTTCCTCTTTCCATTAAAGATTCTTTCGAGAGATATTTATCCGTGATAACCTTTAACCAAATATTATCAGGATTTGCCATAGTTCTCCAAAGTAACTTCATTTGCATACCAATATTAATTTTCTCAGCTGATTTAAAGCCTAACCCCCCATCTTTTTTAGGAGTACACAGATGTTCCCATCTTATTAAAGGATGATAATTATCAGATTGAAGTTTATTCCAAAAGAATTTTTTGTTTATTTGATCAATTTTTTGAAGAATTCCTTTTGTAAGAAGAAATGATTGCATTATGTAATTTGTTTTAGAATTTAGGTTTGCCTGAATGAGAACCGGTCTACCAGCTTGAGAGAGAGAATTAGATTTCCACTTTGATAGCTGTTCACCTCATCAAACAAGACATTACAAACTCTACCACTAATAAGTGGTATACCAAGATATTTTTCCATTGTTTTGGTAACTAGAATATTTAACTGTTGAGCAAGAGACTGAGCTTTACTAAAAGGAATATTTTTAGAAACTTTTAACGAACTTTTATTATAGTTTATAGATAGTCCAGACATATTGGAAAAAGTACTCAAGAGATTTTTAATCGTATGAAGACTTAACTCATCAGCACGTCCAAAAATGAGCGTATCATCTGCAAATGAGAGGAATGGAATATGACTACTGTTGTTTGTAAGTTTGATTCCAACAAAGGGGTCACATTCCAATGATTCATGTTGCAACATTCTTCCTAATAGCTCCATAACCAATACAAAAATATACGGTGCAAGAGGATCTCCTTGTCGAATTCCCCTAGAAGTTTGAAATGTACGTCCAGGCAAGTTATTTACTAAAACTGAGAAACTAGTTTTAGTCAAACAGGTCATAACCCAATTAATCCATTTAGAGTCAAAACCAAATTTGTTTAGAATAATGTGTATAAAATTCCAACTGATTTTGTCATATGCTTTCTCCATATCTAGCTTTAATGTCATCCATCCAAATTTGCCCTTTTTGTTATGAAAAGAGTGGAAAACTTCATGAGCAATTAATATGTTATCTTGAATATTTCTTCCTTGTACAAAAGCTCCTTGAAAAGGATTAATAATACGTGGTAAAATAGGTTTTAAACGATTAGCCAATAATTTCGAAATAACCTTGTAAATAGTATTACACAGACTAATCGGACGATAATGGTTAATGTTAATAGGAATATCAATTTTTGGAATAAGCACAATGAAAGTTGTATTTACTTCATTGAGAAGAACACCAGAATGAAAAAATGATTTAACTGCTTTGCATACTAAAGTACCCACTATGTTCCAATATTTTTTATAAAACTCTGGAGGAAAACCATCAGGACCTGGAGAGTTGTCATCTGTCATTGAGAATAGGGTATCCTTGATCTCTTTATCTGAGAAAGGTTGTGTTATTGCTATGTTCTCATAATCCGTAATGGTATGATCTATTAAATTTAGAAAATATGGATTACTATTAATCGGGGCATTATTTGAAATGAATCTTTCAGCTAATTCATTTGTAATTTCATCTCTAATTTGATCCTCATCCTCAATCACTAAACCATGTTTATTTGTAAAATTACGAGTAATATTTTTTGAATTTCTTAATTTAGATATTGACTGGTAATATTTTGTATTCCTGTCTCCAAACCTGAGAAAGTTAGATTTAGCTCGTTGTTTCCAGAAAGTATTATTAAAGTTCACGAGAGCTTCACGCTTACCCAATAACCTATTACGTTTAGTATTCATAGTATCGGTTGAATTCCCAATAATTTGTTGTGTTTGAAGAAGTAGAAGCTGATCTTCAATATCTTTTATCTGCCTGAAATTGTTATTTGGATGAGACTTACACCAAATTTTTGTATTTTTCTTAAGCAGTTTCTGTTTTTGTAAAAGAGTAAACATAAATGACCCATGAAGCTTATTCTGCCAAGTTGATTTAACTAGTCTATTATAGTTGTCATTACTAGTCCAAGACATTTCAAATTTAAAAGGCGAACCAGCCGTACTTTTTGTCATTCCTACTGAAATAGATATTAAAGAATGATCAGAAGTTGTAAACGGATGATTGTGAACTGCTAAATTTGGGAACTGAGTTGCGATATCTGTATGAACCATAACTCTATCTAAACATTCATAGATATTATCCATAGGCGTTTGTCTTTTCCTCCATGTACTTGGACTTCCCGTATAAGGGACCGTATGAACGTCTAGTTCTTCCACAATCTGATGTATTCGCATAAATCTATTAGCCTGCGGAATCGCTCCACCAATTTTCTCATGTACTGATTCAATTTCATTGAAGTCTCCCATTATCATACAAGGGATATCATGTTGATGAGTAACTCTGAATAGCTCATTCCAGAAGCTATTTTTATCTACTTGATTAGAAGGTGCATAAATGAAAGTAAGAATAAACCTAAAGTTATCAATTTTAACAAGATGCATAATATACTTATCAGATATAGATATTTGTTGAATTGATTCTGTAAATTTTGAAGTCTTAAAGAAGATCCAAAAACGACCTTTTGTACCATCTGAAGCAATATGATAGGCATTATTAAACCCTGATTGCTTATAGAGGGATTGAGTTGGTGGCTCAGTTGCCTTTGTTTCCGCAAGTACTAAAATATCTAAATTGTCAGAGGTTAGATTTCCTCACACCTCTTATATTCCAGTATGCGATGTTCGTCATTTAAAAAAATTCATAATACATACCAGCTTTATAAGCATTTCAAATACAGAAGACAAATCTGGATACCTATTTTTTATGCCGCTTATTATACAATTTTTAATAGTTGGAAATTTGATCTCATAAATTACTTGGTTGATGAAGCACAAAATGTATAACCTCATTATAGTAGGCTCGTGACCAATATTGTTTAATCTATTAATAAAACTATAATCAATATTGTTAAGAAAAACATTATAGATATCAAATTTGTAAGGATATTCCAAATATATCCACATCTGCTTCCATGGGTGTCGGTTCACATGTATGAATGTACCCAAATTTATTTCCAAGGGTGCTAACCCCAATAACAGTAGGCTGTTAAGCCGTTTAGCAGCAACTGTAGGCTCACGTTTTTTAGTAACCGTGGTACTTGAGACAGCAGCCGGAAGCAAACAGAAATGCAGTAGGCAACAAGAAAGGCATAAATAAGGACCATGGAACGCACCCACAAACCTCAGACCGCCCCTACCTAGAAACCACAGTCACACCCCCAAATAAGTAACCATATGAACAACAAGAACAAGGAAGATCTCAGAGCCACCTATACACACAGCAACCAAATCCACAACCGAAACAGCAGGAAGACATACCCCATCAAAGAGAAACCAAAACCTAAGCCTATAACAAAACCAAAAGCTGAGAGGAAGACGGACA
This sequence comes from Persicaria tinctoria, assembly GCA_037127255.1. Classification (NCBI taxonomy): domain Eukaryota; kingdom Viridiplantae; phylum Streptophyta; class Magnoliopsida; order Caryophyllales; family Polygonaceae; genus Persicaria; species Persicaria tinctoria. Next base: position 43,907,234 of record JBANSL010000008.1, read on the forward strand.
TAAGGCAAAGAAAAAAGAAGATGATCAATTTTGGTTAATCTATTTGTCGCCAAATCAACCCTATAATTTGGAAATAAATAAAATTGATTACAGTTACAAGTAGATCTTTTAATCACCCTGCACCCAAAATTGTTAAAATAATTATAGATATCATAGTTGTTAGGATCTTGCACATCTTTCCAAATTTGAATCCAGGGATACAAAACAACTTGTGTAACGAAAAGCATAAGGGGTGCTAACCTAGAGAAGTTGTTGTTAAGCCCTTTAGAATCATCTGTAATCCAATATATATGAGAACAAAAAGACTTAAAACAGAACCTGTACACAAGCACAACCGACAGAAAACCTCTAAACAGATACCTAAGCTGAACCGATAAGGAAACACCCATCTGACCAGCAAAAACATAGGTGCTCCGAGGACTACCTATACACGCACAAAACAATAACACAACCCTTAAAGCAGAAAGGCACACCGAGGGGATTTTAGTTTGAGAACATCAGTAAACACCTTGTAAAGACAAATTGAGACAATCATCAAGATTATAATCCCAAAAGTAAAAGGGGAAAGTAAGATGAAGATAGGTAAACACCATGAGTTGTCCAGCCACACCATCAATAGCTGGAATATCACATAGGACGTGGCAATCATGCACCAAAAGAGGGTGAAAAAAAATCTCAGAACCTCTGTAATTATCTTCAACAAAATCGAAACAGCTAAGGAATTTAGAAGTAAAAAACCACCTATGAGAAGAACCAATCATGTTAATAGCATGATTTTTTAACTGATAACAATTATAAAGAGCAAAACTACCTATACAATTGTAGTGGAAGGTAGCTGTCACTTGGTTAAGAACACCCATATAACAAATACAAGCCGACACCCAGGAAAGATCAAACCAAACCAAAAAGGACATCAATTTAGTATACCAAACAAAGCCCACTCCCAATTTTGAGACTGATTAAAGCCAATCAACTGTAAGAAACAATTGTATACATATCCCCATCGAAACATGCCTGGCCTAATGAGGTAAAGAAAATACATATTCTAGCAGATGGAGTATATATATTGCATATCAGAGAAAAGATATAAAGGCCCAAGGGAATTTAGGCAATAAGGAGAAAGATCCACAAACTCCAGCAAATACCAAGGATGACTATAATTGATGATAAAAAATCCATACCATTTTTTGTGATGCCTTACTTTGTCACAATTACTAGCGAAAACATCCAGACCACCCTTTAATTGAATCGAAAGGACCGAAAAAGCACTTAATCGGGATTGTAGTTGGAACTCCAAAGGTTGAGAGAAATGAAAGCATAGCCTAAGACAAGAAACAGTAAGGATTCGATGTAACGATATGGAATTCAAAGCATCGTTTATTAATGAATCAGTTGTTACGCTTAGTGAAATATATAGTCCACCGAACAAAGGATAGCTATTAAGCTTTTCATACACCGAAATAATGAAATTGTCACCCTGGTTGTTAAGCCCCAATTCCGAAATCATGAAATTGTCACCCTGGCTGTTAAACCCCAATTCAGAAATCATGAAATTATTAGCGCGTACAGTTGATCCTGTTATATCGAAAGGCCGATATATATCTAAATAATCCTTATAATACACTTTATATGGAAACAAAGAAAAAAGAAATCCTAAGATATGTATCATTGGATTAAATAATAGTGCGTATATTATTTTATATCAAAGTTCTCTTTCCATATATTCTTCTTCTTCTTCTTCTCTGATCGGATGTCATGCTTCTTCTTTGATCATATAGGCCCCGTCCCGTGCACGGAGAATATATTAAGAGGGAATTAAAGTAAGTAACCCCCGCCCCGGTTTAGTTTGCTAGCCTAACCCACTAACCGTTTTTAATTGCAAGGGTTAGACCCCCCCCCCCCCCCCCCCACAAAAAAAATGGCAAGGTAGCTGGTTGGGAAAGGGGTGTGGAAACCGGTTGTTGGGAGTTATTAAAGAAGGGAGAGTGTGGGACGGAGGAGGAGAGAGAGGGCAGTTTTAAAAACCTGTCACATCTTCCAACTGTGTAAAACAGAGAGAGAGAGAGAGAGAGAGAGAGAGAGAGAGAGAGAGGAGTGAGGGGAGAAGGCACGAAACCGCCATTTTTGAAACGAAAATGAGAGAGGAGAAGAAGAAGGCAAAGGAAGAAGACGAACCTGGGAGTGCGGAGGAGAAGACGGCGCCGGATTTCAAGCCAGTAAACCCGACGTGTAGAAGACGACCCTGTGCGCGTTTAGAAGAGAGAGACCGACCGATTTGAAGTAAGTAAACCCTAACCGTACCGATTTTGTACTGATTGCAGAAATTGAAAGGATGAGGGACCATTTAAAGACCCTAATTTGTTTGCCATGGTTTGCAATTGGATGAAAGAACGGGTGGAATATCCGCCCCTGTCATGTGGGATGTAACAGGTGTCTAGTATGAAAACAATGGGTGGAAATGTGGGAACGGGGGTGTTCGAGTTGGGGAGAGAATGGAAGTACCATTGTGGTGATGATATGGTAAATGATACGTTTGGGATCCTCGATCCTTCGCCTGTGGGCTCGGAAACAAGAACACCAAACTGTTGATGGCCCGATCTTTCAATTATTCTTGCTATATTCTCGATGTTTACAATCAATTACAATAAAGACTTTGAACTATTGCAAAAGGAAAGAAAAAACAAGTAATTAAAACTAAGTAAAAACCAACAAAGAAACAGCGAAAGAAGCAATGCAGTAGCGACGGTGCTGGGATGGCCGCGGGGCGGCCAAGGGAGCCGCGGGGCGGCCCGGACGCTGGCGACGATTCTGACAGACTCAGCGACGGCTTCTCTGGTTCAGCGACGGTTTCTCAGGATGGGTTTCTCCTTTGGGGGTGGTTTGGGATTGTGTTTAGATCTTGTTTGGTATCGGATGATTGATGAATGAACAAGAACATTAATTGATTGCGAAGGCTTTGGATTGGGAGATTGAAGAACCTTTTTAATAGGGGTGGGCGCGGGACGGGACGGGACGGGATGAGGGTCGTCCCGTGTCCCGTCCCGCGTAATTTTTGCGGGACCGGGACGGGATTCACTATTTTTTTTTCAATCCCGCGCGGGTCTTGTCCCTCACGGGACGGGACGGGACGGGCCCTGTCCCTCAAATAAAAAACATTATAAAAAAAAATAAAATTCATTATATTTTGCGGTTTTCAAAGGCGTAACATATAGCTTTAAAATATTTTTTTATATTTTATGATTTTTCTTATATATATACACACACTAAACACATTATCCATATAATTATTATATATATATATATATATAACACAAATATACAGTGTATATAAACATACATATACAGAGTGTGTATATTCATTGATAAACACAAAATATATATGCATATTCATATACTCCGTATACTATACTATATACACTGTAAACTTACAATGTCTGTATATTCATTGATAAACACAAAATATATATGCATATTCATATACTCCGTATACTATATACTATATACACTGTAAACTTACAAAATATACATAATACATTCATATATACTATACTGTAAATACAAACTATATAAGTAAGCAGGCATATACCGTGTATATATATACACCAAGTATATATACACTATATACATATATATTATATACTGTAAACACTATATAAATATATAAATAAATAAATAAATAAATAAATAAATATATGCGGGACGGGACGGGATTTCCGGGATAAGAAATCCTCGTCCCGCGTCCCGTCCCGCATATTTTTTACGGGACGGGACCGGGACGGGATTCGTTATTTTTTTTCCAAATCCCACCGGGATCGGGACGGGACCGGGACGGGACCGGAACGGGCCCGGGATTTGCGGGATTTGTGCCCACCCCTACTTTTTAATCCTAAAAAGGGTTCCTCAATATAATTTCCAATCTAATTTTTATTGAATGTAAAACATGAGTTTAAATATACAATATACCAATTCTATCTTGTGCAAAAGATATAGTTTTGGCAACTAAAGATAAATCAAATAATATATAGATATATAAATCTTTCCTAAGATAAGTAAATCTAACTAAGGATAGAAAATTAACAACTTGGTGGACAAGAATTATATCTAGAAGAGATTTATTATTTCCACATTATTTTCCTAAATTCATAAAATAATTAAATCTAATTTAATTAAATAAATTCGAAAATAATTAAATAATTATCTAGAAATTCAGGGACAGCTGTAAAGTTGATGAATTTCGGCCATTCTCGAGTTTGATTCTGGAGAAACCTTCAACAGCAAGTTGTAGATCTTTTCTTCCTCGTTCCAACAAGGTATGGTACGACCTCATCCGATAAATATGGACTCCGAACGATCCGTTTTACTGAGACGTCGAAATGCTGTCAACCCATTAAGAACGAACGAAAAACGTGGACCTTGGTTATCTTTGGACCCTCTTCCATGGTGGAGCCTTCTTCTTCCTTTTGAGGACAACATTCTTTGCCATCAATGGCCCTCGAATCGGTCTTGAGAGCTCGTCTGGATCAAGATCATTGTTTGACCCACAGAAGGCCATCTTGATCGGCATCAGTAAAGGCCTTGAAGGAGGAAGCAAATTAGGGGAAATCGATACATGTATTGTGTGAATATTTGGGAAATTGGTGAAATTGGGGAAAATGTGGGAATTGGGGAAATTGGTGAGATTGGGGAAATAGGATAGATAGAGGGAAATCGGAGAACCTATATGTGGTTTAAAAAATTTCAGGAACAAGTTATTGAATGTAAATGCTGTTACATTGTAAACTGTCGTGTTTTTAATATTTAGTTGTCATGTTTAATAGGTTTCCTGTCATGTTTAATTGCAAAATTGCACGGCTTATATTCGACGAGGTGGACGATTCTCTTGCCTCCCTCATCCAGTAGTCGAAGGAAGAGTTGGGCATGTTCGACGAGGTGGACGCTGTTCGGACAGTCCTTCTCCCGGATGTCGAGGAGGTCAGGAAGGGGGTTATCCTTGGCGCCGTGTTCGCGACAGAGAAGCCGGATAAGTTCTTCGATGACCTCGTGATGGAGTATAAAGCGAAACATGCACTGAGCACGACGGAAGCATCCGGGTCAGGCACGCAGGGAGAGGGAAGTACGACGGCTGCCCAAGTGGATGTGTCAAGGATTTTGTCTAAGATGGATGATCTGGGGACGAGCTTATTGGCAACGTTTAACGAGAGGATGGAAAGGATTGAGGCAACGATGCAGGAGCTGAGAAGGGAGGTGAGGGGGAAGAAGCGAGGTGAGGACGAGGTGACACACTCGCAGGACATGCATGGAACTTACGGTGAGGAAACCGAAGATGTTGAGTTGCAGTCAAAGGAGGTAAGATGTTCAATTTGTAATGTCAGTATCCTTAACCGTCATGTATAACAATATAGGCGTCATGTATAATAATATAGGTGTCATGGTAACATACCTTTCCCATAATTGCGTAGGCTGAGGAAACTGTAAAGGAAATGGGCCAGAAATTGGGTACTGATGCAGGTGAAGATGAAACCACCAAGACAACTTCTGAGGTAAGTACCCTAACTGAAACCGTGATGTAAGTTTTGTGAATGACGGTGACACTAACTCATAATCTGTAGGAGATGGGTAAGAGTAAGGGACCAGTTGATGGGGAGACCGAAATGGAGAAGGATGTTGATCCACAAGAACCCCCCAAAGAAACACCCACCACACAGGTTAGTCATCTCTGTCGTACTACGATGTGACTGTTGATAATGGTGTCGAGTCTAAGTTCCTTCGCATATTTGCGCAAGGTGATGAAGTGTTGAAGGAAAAGGGTGAGACTGATAGCACAGGGCCAACTGAAATGGTAGGGGCTGTCGGGCTTGAGGCAGTAGCAGCCACTACCAAAGTCACAACCGCTGAGGTAAGCCATCTGCCGCCCAGTGTCATGTGAAGATTGTTAGTCGTCATGTCAAAAATCTTTTGTTGTCATGTAGGAGGATCGGGTTAATGAGGATGAGGTGTTAGCTAAGGGGTCTAAGACTGTGGCCAAAGGGCCTGGGGCCAAGTCAACCATCTCCGAGCCAGAAGCACACACGACAAAGACAACCCCTGAGGTAGGTCGTGTTAATAATACTGTCATGTCAAAAACACTTATGTGTCATGTTATTTTAACTTTGTGACATGTAATCAACCATAGGAGGCACAGGAGGAGGTCGAACTTCCCCTTCAGCGTAAGGGCGGAAGGGTGAGGCGAGCGCCTGCGACGTTAGAGGGCCACGAAGTTACTCAGCCGGTGAAGAAGCCGCGTGTCGGCAATGGGAACAAGGAAAAGGAGGTGGTTGAGGACGTGACGAAGGGGCAAAAGAAGCCGCGGGCCGCCAAGGGGAAGAAGGTGATTGTGGGGGTTGACGTCGTGGCCTTGGGCCTGATGACCAGGGCTGACGTGGACGCATCCACTGAGTGGTTGACCACCGACGACGCCCAAGGGACTGAACCCGCACGTACAAAATGAAATAGTTGCACCCAGGCCCAATAAGCCTTAATAACAAAACACGGGCGACGTTCATACTTCAATGTAAAAGGGGGAGCGATAACGTTTCCGAATAAGTGAGCCCTGATTACAAAACGCGTGAAATACCCACTGGCATGTCTTACCCATAATATGTCATGTCAAAATAGCTATCCGTCATGTCTAACCCATTAGCTGTCATGCCAAAATATGTACCCGTCATGCCAAAATACCACCTTTTATCTTCACTATGTGCGGCGCCTTTTCGGGAACTTCCTTTCCCACTGAGACGGGTACCTAGATGTCTTCGGCCTGCCAGGGCGTACCTTGATAAGTGGGAGGAGGCAAGTCTCCTTGGCGATTGCCTCGGGTACCCTCCAATTCTCTCGCGACGGGACTGGGTAGATCACGTCCTTGTAGCACGCACGCCACGCGTCTACCTTGTACAAGTCGTTGACGAGCGAGTACACATCCATCCCGTGCAATTGGGATGCTGCCATTGCGTGCGCACATGGGTACTGGTCGACGTTGAAGCGTCTATAGCTGCATAAACGTCCTGTTATGTTTATAAGCCAGGTGGAGGTTACCTTGCGTACCTCGAACTCATGTGCACTCAGCTGTCTGACGACCATGGAAAGGGAATGCACGAAGTTTGCTCTGATGGCGTTACCAACCCAGTCGCTCACGACTTTCCCCTGCTTGCCGCTTGTCTTCCTATGTTTGACGAACCACGTGCCGACGGTCTCAAGGATGGCATCTACAAGGGCTGTTAGCGGCAAATCTCTAGGATATTTGAACACCGAGTTCAAGCACTCGGAGTTATGAGTGGTTGTGATGTTGTACATATTCCCAGTGTAGAAAGCCCTTGCCCAGTTGCTGAACCCGGCCTCCTTCAGATATTGGCCCGCTCCGGGAACCCGTGCACAGAATTCCGCGTACAACACCTGGAACTCATCGTACGTGTAAGCTTTACACATCGTCATGAACTCGTCTTGCAAGCCCCCGCACTTGAACCGGAAACGGACGTTTTGAAATAAGTGATATGTGCATATGCCATGCTTCGCGAATATGTAGCTATCCCGTATGCCCTTCAGGATGCTCATGTGTCGGTCAGATACCCACACCAGATCAGTCGTGTCTTCAACGACACGCAACATCTTCCTAAAGAAGAACTCCCAAGACCCATCATTCTTGCCGTCAACCATGGCGAAGCCTACGGGGTAAATTTGGTGGCCAGCGTCTTGTGCAGTAGCAAATAGCAAGCACCCTCGAAATTTCCCCTTCAAGAAGCTCCCGTCCACCGATATAACCTGGAGAATAAACATCTTGAGGAGTTAGAGGTGTCATGTCTAGTCAAACATACGTCATGTGTTATTCGTATGGGCGTCATGTTTCTAGTAATTGAGCGTCATGTTCTATTTAATGAAGGACTGACCTTCCGTAGGTGGGGGATAGCCCTCCGCCACGCTCCAAGACTCACAAACGCATACTTGAATCGCCCCTCCGTGTCGCGTTCTATCCTCGTGTACGTCCCAGGGTTGGCCTGCTCCAGCATGTACATGTACGAGTACATGCTCCGATAGCTTTCCTCGTCCGTTCCGTACACGTTGTCCCTCGCACTCGACCGGGCTCGGCGCGCCTTCCAGTAGCTGCATGTGACCCCCAGCTGCGACTTCATCATCCTCTGCACTTGATCGGGATCGAGGGGCTTCTTCGACCGTCCGAAACTGAACATGCCCATTCACACACATGTGTCCAGTTAAGTTAGTTGTGTGTCCAGTTAAGAAAGTTGTGTGTCTAGTTAAGATAGTTGTGTGTCCAGTTAAGATAGTTGTGTGTCCAGTTAAAAAAGTTGTGTGTCCAGTGATTATAGTTGTGTGTCTAGTGACTATAGTTGTGTGTCCAGTTAAGATAGTTGTGTGTCCAGTTAAAAAAGTTATGTGTCCAGTGACTATAGTTGTGTGTCCAGTTAATATAGTTGTGTGTCCAGTTACTAGTGTTGTGTGTCTAGTGTATATATCTATATGTCCAATGGAATTTAGGCAAGAGTCCAGTTAAGTTTTACGTATTGGGTCACATACCTTTCGACAACGCGCCGCCCCAGCTGCGTGTATGACGCACTGCATTTTTGGCTGACCGCCTCGTTCAGCGAGCACGTGTGCTCGTCCACAAGCTTTCGGATCTTCCATAACCCCGTTCCCTTGTAAGTCGAAGCCCGACATGACCACTTGCACTTGGGAGCAGCGCACCCTACAACATACAAGGTTGTCGTTGACTTCTTCACCTTCATCGTGAAGCAGCGAGTCAGACCCGCCCACGCTACGAGTTCCTGCACATCCTCCTTCTTCCGAAATGTTTGTCCCTCCTGGAGCTTAATACCACACTGGCTGGTATCCAATGGGTTCCCCGCCACCATTGGTTCACTTTCAGCAGGCTTCGGAGAAGTGGTCCACTTCCATTTTTGTCTTTCGTATGCTTCCTCGACTTCCCTCACCGCTCGCTCCGCCTCATAATCCCATGACCAAGACTTCGTCGGACCTGAACTATCGTGCTCAGCTTTAACCACTTTTGGGATTGCATCATCCTCGTCGGAGGAGCTACCAAGGTCAATGGCTCCATCTTCCATGTCGCTGCTGACATATATGACCTGCTTCCCTTTATTCACCGTGTCGGCATTCTTTTCCCTCTTCGCAAACTCCAACTCTAACTCCTCACTTATCCCTAACTAGTCAGAAGTCTCTTGTAACTCGACGACTGTTTGTGTTAAATGGACATCCGATGATTCCAACTGGACATCCTTTTGGTTTACCTCGACAATTTTTTCTCCCAAATCTTCGTCTGCTCCGTCAAGCCCCACGGGGAGATCTGTATTTGGGTGATCTTCTTGGGTCACGGGCGGACCAGTTAACGGCACTACAACATCCTCCAAAACCACCACCGTCTAAGTCATCCGTTGTCGATCCTTGTGCTTCGGGCACGTCTCCACCAACGTTGCGTCGCAGGGAGACATTGAGGTCGATAGGCCAATTTCGTTCTCCAGACAGCCCGTTTACAAACTTGTAGGCCTCCAAGTCTTCGTCATCCCCGATAGCAAACGGCCTGGACCCTTCCTTCTTTGGCTTTACATATGTGAGCTCCACATCATTCCTCCTCCCATCGACATTAAACTTGTCCATCACCTGTTTCTTCAGCTTTACATAGTCAATCCTTTCGTCCACCACCATGGCTTTCTGGCTCCTTGTTCCCGTGAAGATCCAAGTGCCGCCTTCACACGCCCACCATCCTCCAAACAATACAGTGATACAAACTGATGATTTTTCCCCTGTTGCATTTCATAGGGAGACAGAAATTAATTTGTATCGACGGTATTTACATATGAACAACACTTACCAAACATAGAGAGAACACTTACCCATTTTATGTCCGACTAGAGGACTGTCCAGTAAATTCCAACACGTGTCCAGTGGGTACGATTTAACCGTCCAGTGAAAAGTGGATTCGTTCAAGTAAACCGTTAACTGAACCCAGGCCCACTTGCTTCTTCTTCAATGGATTCTCTCTCTTTCTTCAGATTTTGTGAATAAAAGTGACGCCCAGAATTTCTCTCATCTCTTTATATAGACCACACATCATTTGACACCTACCCTCTTTCTTCAAATCAAACGCCGGCCATTCCCCTTCTTCAAGTTCCATTTCCCCTGTAATTCATTAATAGGAGCTAATGATTTCCCTCGGACATTCTTCAAAACTTATATACCCTCCCCCTCCTCCCTCCCTTTTCCCTTTTTTTTTGGCGCCGTCCCTGGGCGGGAACAATTGCCTCCCTCCAATTTACTGTACCTAGCTGCTCCATCTCTCTCCCTCTCTCTACCTGTCTTTTCAATATTGATCATGATTTTCACCCTCTCTCTCTCACACAGACTCTCTCTCTCTGTCTTTTCCTCGCTTTTCCGTCTCTCTCTCTCTCTCCCTCTCTCCCTCTCTCAATTGTCCAGCTGTCATACTCACACTGTCCAGTCCCCCCCCCCCCACTTACCTGCTACCGGTTGAGCCAAAAATCCGGATATCCGGATTTTAGCAAAAATTTTCCGGATGGGGTTATGTGTGCAAGGGTTTCGCCCAAATGGGTTATTTTAGCAAATTTGCCATATATTAATACAATATTATAAATAATCTAAATAGATTCTAATAAATAAAATTTAATAATCTAAATATAAATAATTTTCCCACCAAAAAATATATAGATATGAATAAAATTAGTTCGACATATTATATATAATTTTTTTTTCTAATCTACCATTAATAAAATCTCGTGTAATATAATAAATAGTTGATTTTTAAAAATATTTTAATATTATTTTTATTCAATATGTAGTACATATTTATAATGTTAGTTTACTAAAAATATCCATGACATGGATGGATTATGGCTATATAGTGTGGCTATATAATATTTTTATAATTTATTTTGGCCTCAAAAAATAATATAGATATAAATAAAATAACAATGATTAAATAATTAATTTTGATATAAATAATTATCTCCACCAAAAAATAATTTAGATATAAATAAAATAGCACTTATCAAATACTACATATTTATCTATATATTAATATTTTTGGTAAGTATGCCTATGAAATATTTTTTTATTTATTATATTTTGTCAATTAGCTAAAATATATATAGATAGATTATGGATTATATAACTTTCTATAAACTATGACAACATATTATTTTATTATTTTTTCCTCCTAGGATCAACCACAACGTGTCACGTAAGATTTCTCTCCCTAAAATCAACCACAACGCGCCACGTAAGATGTTATGCATCGGTTTTAGTATATGTATATAGATAGATTATATTTTGTAAATTAACTAAAATATAGATAGATAGATTATGGATTATATAACTTTCTATAAACTATGACAACATATTATTTTATTATTTTTTCCTCCTAGGATCAACCACAACGCGTCACGTAAGATTTCTCTCCCTAAAATCAACCACAACTCGCCACGTAAGATGTTATGCATCGGTTTTAGTATATATATATAGATAGATAGATAGATAGATAGTTAAAGATATGCTTTCCTTTTTTCTTCCTCGGTTGTGTTATAGTTCGCTTGTCCCTAAGGGACAAAGCTTAATATTATTACTTTCGGTTCTTGATAATGCATGATTTGTATAAGTTGCATTTAGGAAAGGTTGTTGCTATATGCACCTAGATCAAGTGTTATGTGCACTTAGATGGAACGGATCTACGATCCATTTGTCTGCAAGAGAGGCTATCTTTCAGAATGTCATTGCCTGCAATTAAAGTCTTTTTTTTATGAAAGTTCAATTAATCCTTCCTCAATTATTTATTTGGTTGATCTGCATTTTGTATTGTAGGGAAATCAGTAGAAGGAACAAAAGAGGTTGAGTTGAATGAGATGCATTGATGAAGGTGAGACTAATGAGCTTGATGTTGACTCATAATGAATCTTTTATTTACTAGCTACGAGATTTCAATATAGCATGTGGAGTTGCACATATTTTAGGATGTCGTATATTTTTTTTATTAATTACTTTAAGTGAGACATTATTGTACATATTTGGCCGTTAAACTTATTAAATTGTTTTAGATTGGTTCGAATTGCATCTGAATTATATATAAGATGACAACACCGCGCGCTAATGCACATGGTTAATGACCCAGTCATAGATAAAAATGAGATTTGTATGATGGGCGTGCACGTGTCGTTTTTGTGTGTGTGTGTGTAGGACGTGTCTTTTGTTTCTAAAATATTTTAAAATTTGATGTAATTTTAATTTAACTGATTAATTTTGTTCCATAATATTATATCGGTCTTACTACTGGCACGGTGTGATATCGCTATCCACATAGTACCGACCTCATAATATGGTGTTAGTGAAGCTGCCGACCTAGACTTAAAGTTGTCGATCTCACATGTGTGTGATCTTTCACTCAGTACAGGGTTGCCGACCTAAACTTCCTATGTCACAGAAACTATCGATTGCGGATCTTAACGACGACACCGTGCCAATAACGAGAAATTTACTTTGCATATAACAACCCCTGTTATATTATATTAGTGTTTGGCAGCAGAATTGATAAGTTCATGGTTTTATTAACTTTCTAAATATAAGATTGATTTGATGATTTTACCTTATTGGAATTACGGTATGTTAGATAATTAATTCAAATAATCTTATTTTTAAAGACAAATTTTGTAAGTTATGTACTCCAAAAATGATGGAAATGAGTAAAGAATAATTATCGCATATTTTATTTGACATACATGCTAGAGTGTTTTTTGAAACTCAATTCAAAGACACAAAAAGAGAAGGATATATTTTTATTTGTCATTACAAGAACATGGTGGTAAAAGGGGACAATTTTAAAAGATGAATTGGGAGGCCCCTTTTCTAGATTCAAACTTGCAAATTGCAACCATGTAGTACAATCAACACAAACATACCGGTTAGGCTGTTTGGCTATTAATTTGTTTGTGTTTTTGTACATATATTACTACTATTATAAATTGATTTATTACGGGCCTCTCAATTTTACGGATCCTAGGCCGTTGCCCACTTGCCCAGCCTACCCTATGGGCTGGTCTTGAGTGTCCTCTTGCCGGTGACATGCGAGGTTGGGGAAGGATTAGTGGGTTTTCCTTGAATTGGTAAATGAAGAGCGGTCATCCGGAGTTCGAATCGGAGATCTTTAGATACTATCCTTAAGTCATTTTTAGTTGAACTATTCCGGAATTTTTGTTAGTGAGTTTTCCTACGTACGTCACTCTTATTACAAGCAATTCGTGGTGACTAACTGGCAAAGATCGGGGTTCAAATTTTCTCTTTGGGCTTGGCGCGTGTATAGTCCTGGGCTCAAAAGCGAATATATAATTGTCGAGTGTCCGGACTGGGTCGCTTGTAGGATGGGACTTAATTTGTGATCGAACCTAATGGGGGCTTTTTCCAAGAGTCCAACCAGCTGTAACCTACCGTTGATTCTTAGGAACGCACAAGCATAGCCTCTGCAATGTCAAGCCGACGATCATATCAAGTATTCGAAGATGAATAGATGGATTGAGGTCATGTCGATCACTGCAATGTAAAGGTAAAGGGTACAGAACATATATTCGACTTAAAAGGAGCTTCACTTCCACCGATATTGTGGAGTGGTTGCAAAGTACAAATCCAACCTTCGTTAAGCATAGCATCGAGGATTCGAGGCATGTCGAGTCGTTTATAGACTGATTTTATATAAAGTAGCAATAAAGCATGCATCTAGTTCGATGTATATCTAAGTGTTATCATGAGTGAAGGTCATGGCCTAGCTAGCTATAGCCATGTCGTTGGTTAAGGACAGATGAAAATGATTCTTGATTTGTTGACGTGTTAACTTCTCAGAGGCTTGTAAGTGGGAAAAGCAACAAGCTTTAAAGCCTCCTTTAGTCTTGGCTTAGGCTACCTATATAGCTACATACTTTATTTTTTGGACACTTACATTGTTGGAACAAGTTGCATGGATTCCTACCTAGCTAGCTATTCTTTCACATGAGTATTAGACCATCAGCGACCATAGGGTAACCTCTTTCCCCTTTTTTTTCCATATTCCTATCACAACTTTACAACTCATTAATTTTTTTTGTTTAAAATAATTTTCACTTTTTCTACCTCTTTCTAAAAGGTTTCCCTTACAACCATGGGAAACCTCTTTTACATCTTTTCAAATTTATTTTCACTTTTTCTTTTCCTTTGTATATCCTTCCCTTTATTATGTGTATCATCATATATTATTATGAATTATTTTTATTTATAATTTTGTAAATAAATAAATAAAAATAGCATGTAGTTAATATAAATATATTTTATTACATCTAGATTAAAATAAAAAAAGTTAAAAACATTATAACATACATAAATACTAATCGAACTACCTATAAATTTGGATCATAGCCTTGGAATTGGTTCCACAAGTAATCAACCAAATCATTCTTCAAATTCATATGAGTTTGGATCAAAATGCATATTTGGAATGGGTAAAGTATTTGAATCATTGTGATACATAGTTAAGAAAATACGTGCAACTACAATAGATAAAGATGATGGTATATATAGGGTAAAATTGGGCTCAAATTATAGAAAAAAATAAAATTAAACCAATGAGATATTTTATTTTAAAAAATAATAAAATATAAATATATTTTTATTTCATTTTAAATACTATTACAATTAATAAATCTAAATGAAAAAGAGAAGATCCTACTTTATCATTAACAAAAAAAAGAAAAATAAAATTAGAAAAGAGAAGAGGTTACCTCTCTCTACCAAGGTAACCCCTTCCCACCCCTTACCTTAAGGTAAACCCCACAACCATGGTTTACCTTTTAGCAACCTTAAGGTAAGTAAAACTCATGGTTGCTCATGCTCTTAGACCATGTTTGCCCATGAATATTTATTATTTTATAGGTCTTAAAAAGTATATTCAGAGTTGGAAGGTGAACCTTAAAAAAAAAGATTAGAGTCAGTTAAGTTCCCCTACAACACATATATACTCCCCTTCCTACTCCATAAAAATATTTTAACATATATTTTATCTTAAAAATAATTATAAAAATTATATTGATATTACTAACTCTATTTTTATATATTTATAAAATTTTATTTTAAAAAATCATGTTTTAAAATTTGTAATAATTGTATTTTCTTAAATATTGCCTTTTTTAATTTTTAAAAATGGTAAAACGTGATTTTTTAAAATAAAATTTTATTAAATTTATCAAAATATATGTTGGTAATATAAATATATTTTTTAAATTTTTTTTAAGATAAAATAAATGGTAAAATATTTTTGTGATGTAGGGAGGGTTGTAGGAGGAGGAGTAGAAGATCTCCACTGGGTTGGAGGGGGTTACCTCTCTCTACCAAGGTAACCTCTTCCACTACAAGTGACCTCCACCCTTTTATTACTATATTTATTTGATGTATTAATTATTCAAATTTATTTATAATATATATTTACTACTACTACTATTATTATTATTATTATTATTATTATTATTATTATTTTCAAATAATAACTATACCATTTATTTTATTTTATTTTATTTTTCTCCATAATTTGATTATAATTTTTTCCTATATATACTCATCTTGAGCTATTATGTTGTTTGCACTTCTTTTTCATTTCCATTCTCATACACTAATGTAATTATTTTTGTTATTTGCTTATAATATAATGTTATTATTTGTTTTATTTTTCATCTAATGTAATAAAAAAAATATTAATATCAAACACTTTTATAATTTTATTTATAAATAAAACTAATGAGATGGAAAAAGTGATGGAACAAGGTGACCCCATGGTTGTAAGGTAAACCTCTTAGGAAGAGGTAGAAAAAGTACAAAATTATTTAAAGAAAAAAATAAATAAAGTGTCAAATGATGATAAGTAGATAAAAATTTAAAAGGGAAAGAGGTTACCTTATGGTTGCTCATGCTCTTAGCATCAACAACCAAGGGTTTTGGTTACCTTAAGGTTACTAAAAGGTAACCCCTTAGTTATGGCTTATACCTTAAGGTAAGGAAATGGAAGAAGTTACGTTGGTAGAGAGAGGTAACCTCTTCTCTTTTGTAATTTTGTTTTTTTTTTATCAAAAAGTAAATGAAAGATATGGGCATGTTGCGAGTTTTTCTCTAGCAAAATTCAACAGTGCAACAATAGGATAATTCTTCTTCCCCTTGAAAATGGCATTTATGCTTTCTGCATTATTAGATGTCATCATGTTGTATCTAGTGCATGTTGAATGTGCTCTAGCCCACCTATTTACTCCTGTTGACGATAAATATTTCGACATCTTGGGGCAACTTTCCTTTATGCGGTCAAAATATTTGTCGAAGTCCCCAATAGTGTAACTATATGCTGCTTTCTTGAACCAATTTGCCAAGTATCTTTTATTGAATGTGCTTCTGATGTTTTGTTCCATGTGCCATCTACATATGCAGTGATGTGCACTGGGGTAAACCAAGGCAATTGCTCTTGAAATGCTGACATGTCTATCAGACACAAACACTAAATCATTTGATGGAGGAACAACCTTCTGTAGCTGGCGAAAAAAACATTCCCAAGAGCTGTTGTTTTCTGTGTCAGCAATGCCAAATGCAAGGGGGTAAATATTTATGTTTGCATCTTGCGCTACTGCTCCAAGCAATGTTCCTTTGTATTTCCCAGTTAAAAATGTTCCATCAATAACAACAACCTGTAAAATAATGATTATAATTTGTGTGATGACAATGACACAATCAAAAGTGAGTAAGTAGATTGTGTGTTGACACTGATAATTTCATACCTTTTTCAACACAGGGAAGGCCCGAATGCACTGTCCAAATGATAAAAACAAGTATTTAAATATGTCATCATTATCTGTTGACATCAATGGCACAGTTCCATCATTTTTCTCTATAATCATGCGGCAAAATAATGGTAAGTTAGCAAAATTTGATTCCGCTGTCCCTCTGTCCTTTTCTTGTGTAATTTTTCATGACCGCCACGTTGTCCAATAACTAATGGGCATTTTTTTTTCTGTTCTCATTTTATCCATTATCTGCTTTGGATTGTACCCGCTGTTGACACTGTAATTAGGTATACATTAGAATGAATAATGTGATACTTGAATTGAGAGTTATTTTGATGACATACACACAACATTGGTTGGATGATGCTTGCAATCACTGAGGAAGGTGCTTTCCTGCAATTTTTTGTTCTCACATCCCATGTGCATGTGTGCACATTATTGTACGTTGACACCTCATAGCAAGTGTGAGAAATAGTATTTACGTGTAACTTCCATCTTCAGCTATTATCCACACAGTGCACCCTAAAATACTTGGGTTCTGATCTTTTTACTCGATATCTAAATATTTCTGTCACTGATAATATCTGTAAAGCATCCTTTATTTCTTGCTTTGATTCAAAGATTCTCCCAATGTACATTATGTTGGATGAGGTATTATTGAAACTACTCATGCTAGAGCTGTCATCCTTGTAATCTTCTAGTGTTTTATCTCTACTGTGCATTGAAGAATGCAGGCTTCTCCAGGTGTCAGCATCATAATCAGTGCCATTATCATCATCCATATCATCATACATATCATCTGACGCCATAGTCTGCATTTCTGTGTCAGCAATCAATTGATTTTCATCCACGACATACTCAATCAACTCAACTGATTTCCTACTCTCCCTGTCATTTATGTCAAGAATTGTAGGTGGTTGTGCTTGTATGCTGACATACAACTCAACAGCAAAGTTTACACCATCTAGTGCTGATATATCCAGGAATTCTTTCAAATCAGCGTCACAATCAACTATAAGTGGGGCTTTCAGCATTATGTATGGGTGCAAATGACTAAATTGCAATTCAAGCGCATTGTCTACATTGAATCTAGTGCACACCTTTCTCTTCAAGTCATGTAGTGTGGTTGAATCATATAGCATAAACACTTTTGATGTTGTATTTCCAATGAATTCCAAGCCTGTGTCAGCAAATACCCATGATCCACCATATACTACTGTAATCACATGAGGTTCCATTTATGTTTAACCTATCAAATAATTACAGACAATATGCAAACAAGTACAATTAGTTAGTGTCAGCACCAAAGACATTAATAGATAAATGACACAGATTGATGTATAATACAACATACAATTTCTTACTACTGATTTCGTGTAAGCACGATAGATCGAAGTTAGATACAGGTTATTCATTTAAGAAATCTCAGATAATGTCAGCATTATAAAACGAATCCAGATAAATTAAACAGATCTATGTAGAACAAATCATATAATGATTTCCTTTTAATTCATGTCAGCACATTAGTTCGAATTCATTGAACAGACAGATTTATAACATTGCATACACTAATTACAATTGAACTTTCGTTATATTGACAGATCGAGTATGTATTAACGAAGCAGATCGATGAAGAACTTGATATTCTATATATTGTCCACGATCTAATCTGATTTATATTCAAACAACAACAAACGAAGTCGTATAATTACACGATCTACACTAAACGAGTTCAACAATTAGATATAAAACGATATTCACACATGAATTCAGGTTTATTTTACAGATATGCGAACGACAGGCAAACAACTGTACGAATGCTGACATAAAAACTACAATTCAGTAATGTTTAGATGTTAGAAGAGTATAATACAGAGATTCAGGAGGAGATCGGCGATGGATACATACGATGATCAAAACCAGAGCTGTGAATCTGTGTCAGCGCTGGCGAAAAAGCGTGTGTTGAGGAGGATGTATAGTTTGCTAATTTTTACCAAACTTTATATAGTTTGCTAATTTGATCAACTTATATGTATAGTTTGTAAACTGTCCCTTAGAGCACCCACATTGGGGTGTTTAAATAAGAAAAATAAGAAACTTAAGAATAAAATAATAAGGGAGGGGGATGTTTTATTAAGGAATTATGTGATGGGTTTGCTACTAAGAAACCCTTAAAAACCAAAGAAATGAAGAGGTGAGAGACATATGTGAGAGGGTAGGAGAGAGAAAGTGTGGGGTTTTGGATAAATGGTGGGGATATTTTTAATTTTATATTATTTAGTTTATAATAAAATGGATTGCATGGATGTAGGTAAAAAATTAAGTTGGATTTCTGAAGAAGAAAGAAAGATAAAAAGGAGAGATGGAATCGAACTGGTTCCATGATACAGATGCTATTAATTGAAACCGTTAAAAAGTAATGTAAAGTGCATGCGTTTGTGTAGTTGCTTTTAAAGTCACTACAGTCTACAGGTATAGGTATAGTCGTACGTTCAATGGAGAGAGATATGTGCTTTTATGCCTTCAAAGATCGACCCGTACAAACCATCAAATACTCCCTCCGTTTCAAAATACATGGTCTTTTACTTTTCGGCACGCTTTTTAAAGAGCGAAAAACTCTATGAAATATTATTTTTTAATTAAATTTTTTTATATAATTAGATACTTATTAGTAATAAGTATCAAATAGTATAAAAATTTTAATCAAATAAATAATATTTTATAGAGTTTTCCGCTCCTTAAAAAACGTGTTAAAAAGTAAAAGGCCATCTATTTTGGAACGGAGGGAGTAGTACTCTACTCTTATCTTCAACGTACAAGTTAGTGGGAAAATAACATGCTTCTATAATTCCAAGTTCCCTCTATTCTATTCACTTTTTTACCATCTCCTTTATACAGTAATTTATATACACCTGTCGCTTTTATGATTGCCCACGTTTATATTTTTAGATTTTCATTTCAAATTTATGTAGTTCATTTATTTTATTAGCTCCTTCAAAACAAAATAAACCACAAAACCATTAAAGCGGATTATAAAATTCCTACTGGCTAGACTCGGATGATTTATCTGTATAAAAGAGAAAAAAATCCATAAAATGAAGTATAAGGATTTGAACTCAAGACCTCTTCATTCAAATTCACACCTAATATCAATTAAGTTAGATAAACTTATTAATTTATTACTCTTTTTAACTTCTTTTAACCCTTAAATTATCAAAAATTACAAAAAAAATACATATTTTTTTTTTTTTTTTACATTTTCCTCCGATCCGGGGAACTCAAGCCACCTCATGCCCCCCTCCCTCCGCCCCTGATTTGAGTTGAGGTAACACACTCTCCTTAAATATAGGTCTCCTAGCTAATTAGATTTTAGCTTATATTTCCACGTTAATTAATTTGTCAAAATTATTTTATTTTATTCTCTCTCTCTCTGCACACACAAAACTTTAAAAGAGAAGCGATAACACTCTCTCCTTAAAAGTAGATTATTAAATAATTTTATTTAAATTCAATTAATCTATAATCTTAACCTAAAGTATAATTTTAGTTATTTAAAAAAACAATAGGATTAATTCTAAACATGTAATTATTTGAACTTTTAATATTATTGTATAATATTAATTTAACGTATCAATAATATTTTATTTATAAAAAACTGAGAGCCATGGCGCGGGGATCAATACTAGTTACCATTATACTAAACACATGCGCATGAAAAAACCTCCAAAATTATAAACAGGTTTTGCCGTTTTGGCATAATTAAAACAAGTCTTCATTGTAGAAAATATTTTTGCTTTAATTATTCCTTTTTAAGTAGGAAATCTTTCTTAATTTATAATTTTTTATTTGAAAAATAACGTGCAAAATATTTTGTATTTATTTTATTTTTAAATATTTCTAACTTTTTGTTAGAATGTCGAATTAAACTCATAATATATCAATTTAAAACTATCTTTGTTACACGATATTCTAAATTATATGTGATAGTCTAATAAAGATATTTTTGCTAATGTGTATATATATACACATTAGCAAAAATATCTTTATTAGACTATTAAATATAATTTAGAATATTGTGTAACAAAGATAGTTTTAAATTGTCGAAATTATATTTAATAGTCTAATAAAGATATTTTTTCTTGTAGTGATATATGCATCCAATATTAATAGTTTTAAAGTAAGAAAAAATCACTTATTTTATTATTTAAAAAAAAAAGGAAATTCCATTTGGTGCCCATGCGTTTATGTCAATTTCGGTTGATTCCCCCGCAACGGCGCCAATTTGATTGACGGTTTTTAGTCGCGTAAACCGTATCAAAATAAAACTCAAACCTACAAACTAGTATAGTAAGTAAGTAAGAGGTCGATCCCACAGAGAATCAAGTATTTATCAGCAATGTGTATTTACTAATTTATAGAAAGGGGGGTTTTGGTGATTGAAACAAGAAAGAAAGCAAAATAAACTATAAACAAATTGATGCCAAACAATTTAGAGAAGATCGATCTACCTACAACTATCCACTTTATTTGGTTGAATTGATGTTGTAACTTCCACTTGCCCTTTTAGGTTTCCTATGAATGCCCTTGTCCCGATCTAATATAGTTACTAGTCCAATCAGTCCTAGAAACCCTTATCAATCGAACAGTCCCTAAAGAAGGATTTAACTCAACTGATAGCTTTAAGTTCAAAGATTAACCAAGGTATTTGCAGTCCCTAAGGAGGGATTTAACAACACGTCCAACTTCCTACTCATCCAATTAGTTCAATCAGCCCTAAAGGGATAAGTTTGCTACTTGCGTTAAGGTTCGCAATCAGGAATCTACAAAACCCTAGCAATTGAATTGATCTAACTAGTTGGCCAGACAAGATAGAACAAAACAATAAACAATCAAGCACAAAGAAGTTGAAACATTCAAATATAGGAAATAAGGAACAAGATTCAGAAACTCACAACTCAATCCACACAAAGCTTCAAATTGTAAGTAGAATGAAGAGAGTTTAGCCGCCCAAGAGGAACATCGCTCTCAATCTCCCACTAAAATCGTCTTGAATCCTAAGCTAATGAATGAATGAATGAAACCCTAGGGCTAAGCCCTCTCTCAATTTCGTGCCCAAGTTCGTGTCCAAGTCGGTCAAAAAGACAATAAATAGGGAAAACACGTCTCTGAACTCCAAAACGCGTCGCTCTGGGCAAATGCGGCGGCCGCGGCAAATTTATGTGCTCGCAGCATATAGCGGCGCCCGCTACAATGGTCTTTTACGAAAATTCTACTTTGAATCAGCTCTTGACATTTACAGTAACGTTGTAGCTCTCTGAAAGAGCTTTCTAACGCATGGTCATAATAGTCAATCGGACAACCGAGACTTCCGGAAAGTGCAAAACAAGTTCAGCATTTCTGGTGACAACTTCTGCGGACTTGTTTTTCGTTTAGGCTCGCTTCTTATTCTCATGACCTCTTTAGATCTTCATGTAAGCTTCTTCGATCGACTAAACATCCTCATTCAATGCGTTATCAACCCACGTCTCATCCTGGGATCCACAGTTACCTGAAATAATCAATAAAAGTGTGCAGATTCCGACTCTACTAACATAAAGAGCAAATATGTAAATTGTACTTAAACCATGCATGATATGCATCATAACTAAACTAAATGCAACCTATTATGACTATCTAAATGCATGATATCAGTGTCCCACGTTTTTTTTTGTCCGGATGGTACCCCTGAATTTTGTCAAAAGTTCGGCACATACCCAAAACTCATATTTTCTTCTTTTTAATGAATAAAACCACCATTTATTTTTTTTTCATACAAAAACCCATTTGCTTTTAATATTGAACAAAATTACCTCTTATTTAACTAAATTCAACACAAAAGTGGCAAAATCACCTTTTACTTTTAAAAACTAACAAAATTATACATTATTGCCAAGGTTTTAGCAAAAAATACCCATTGTTTCCATTTTTTAAAAGAACATCAATCATTGCTTTTAACACTACACAAAAGATCCCTTCATATATTTTTCATAGTTTGTAAAAAATAAATCTCATTATTTGTCAAACATTGCATGTACATAATCATCCATTATTTAAAAAAACTTTGCACAAATCCATCATCTTATTATGAGAACAAATATAATTAACCTATAAATTACAAAAAAAAATACTTCATAAAATCATACTTTGCGTAAAACCACCATGGATGCTTTAAAAAATGCACAAAAGAAAGTGTTATTCATTTCTTTTGTTTGGAATACATAAAACCTAATAAGATAAGAATGATTAATCTTTTATTATATTTTTCTTTTATAAGAGAAGAAAATGAAACAAATAAACTTTACTTTTCTTTCTCAATAAAATTCTAATCGATTATTTGGTTAAATTGATCAATCGCATTTACAAATGTTTAAAGTTAGTGAGATATAGGTTTTAAATATTGTTTTGGAAAATAATAGGTGTTAAATATTGTTTTGGAAAATAATAGGTGTTATATATTGTTTTGGAAAATAATTAGTGTCTTTTTGTTTTTTGCAAAGTATGAAAAAATAATAGATCTTTTGTACAATTTTAAAAATCGTAGTGATTTGCTCTAATTTTTTTTGGAAACAAGGATGATTTTACGATAAATTTTTTGGGAATACTATATGTGATTTTGTACAATTTTAAAAATAAAGGTGAGTTTGTCACTTTTGTATTGAATTTAGTCAAATAATAGGGACATTTTTTTAAACAGGGGTGGTTTGTTCTAATTTTTTTTTTGGGAAACAATGGTGATTTTACGATAAAAAATTTGGAAATAATATGTGATTTTGTACAATTTTAAAAATAAAGGGGGTTTGTCACTTTTGTATTGAATTTAGTCAAATAATAGAGACATTTTTTGAAACAGGGGTGGTTTTCTTCTATTTTTTTTTGGGAAACAATGGTGATTTTACGATAATTTTTTTAGAAATAATATGTGATTTTGTACAATTTAAAAAATAAAGGTGGGTTTGTCACTTTTGTATTGAATTTAGTCAAATAATAGGTAGTTTTGTTCAATGTCAAAAGTAAAGGGTTTTTTGTGAAAAAAATAATAATAA
The DNA here is from genome assembly GCA_037127255.1 of Persicaria tinctoria. NCBI lineage: Eukaryota > Viridiplantae > Streptophyta > Magnoliopsida > Caryophyllales > Polygonaceae > Persicaria > Persicaria tinctoria. Next base: position 43,931,166 of record JBANSL010000008.1, read on the forward strand.
AGGGTGGTTTTATTTATTAAAAGGGAGAAAATATGAGTTTTGGACATGAGCTGAACTTTTGACAAAACTCAGGGATACCATTCGGACAAAAAAAAATTGTGGGACACTAACCGGAATTGACATAAATTCAGGGGTTCCAAACGGAATTTTCCTAAAAAAATCAGTGTGAATAAATTCCTCCACTCAAGTTACTTCGTGACTAGAGAAAACACTAGCTGGATAAAGCCTTCATTTCATGGTCATGGATAAGGGATTTAGGGATTCGTGCCAATGCAAGTACGTACACGGGGACGGAGCCAAGTTTCACTCGGGGTGCTAAAAAACAAATTAACGGTTTGATTTTTTATTTTATTTTATACAGTAGTATATGGCAAGAATTTGGGGATGGACCGCCGTCTAAAAGCGTTCCGACGGATTACGTCGTCAATGTCAGGTCGTCTCGGGTTAGGGTCCATTGTGGGTCGGATCATTTCGGGTTACGGGTCATGAAATGCTCAACCCAAACCCATATTTAACGGGTTCGGGTCGACGCAACGGGTCAAGAGCATTAGGGCGTGTTTGGATTCCAAAATGCATTAATTATAATGCATTTTTTTTACCTCGGTTTATGTGCATGTTTGGTTGTATAATTAAAAGATGTCACAAAAATCAAGGTAAAATATATGATGTAAATCATGTAACCAAACATGCACATAAACCGAGGTAAAAATAATGCATTATAATTAATGCATTTTGGAATCCAAACACACCCTTACTCATCCATAACTTTTAAAATGTCATTTACTATTTATACACGTTATTTAAAAATGATAAAATATGTAAAATATCAATAAAAATGTATTACTTGTTATAATTTCATTCTTTTTAGTTTTTTTAAGTATGAAATTATATATATTAGTATATAAATTGATATTTTATATAATTATTATCACCCTTAAAACCATACATGAATTGTAAACGATATTTAAAAGTAAACAGATGAGTATTTTTAATTACTATTTACATAGTTCCTAAATCTAAAATTGTTATATTATCCTAATAATAGTTATATTATTGATGAAAAAAAGTAATTAATGTTGCTATATACAATAGTAATATGTAATTTTATATACATAAAATTTGTAATGTTAAATTATAAAGTAAAACTAATGATGAAAAATATAATATTCAATCCTAATTATTATTATTATTAGTAATAAATTTCAATATTAGGTTAAATTATAATTTATTTATGTTTTTTTATCTTAAAGCTTGACCCAACGGGTGACCCACGGGTTGACCCAACCCGACCCAGAAATTTGCGGGTTGAACGGGTTCGGGTTGCTTCGGGTTTCGGGTTGAAATATTTGCACCAAAACCCACTTTTTATGGGTCGGGTTGGGTCGGGTCCTCGGGCCGGGTCACGTTTTGACAGGTTTACTTCGGCATGTTTTTTTCCATTTAACACTTTTCTATTTTTTTTTGTTCTGATTTGGTGGGAACTTGTTTTAGCAGTTGCCGTGTCTTCTTCTAACTCATTAGTTTGTGCTTTTTTCCAACTTATCTTGTATTGTTTAATAGTCATTGTCCATTCTTCCATGTTCCTAATGTCGTTGCTGTCAAAGTGGATTATGTTTCTCATTGACCAAATTCCCCAAAGAGAAAAAGCGATGGTCGATTTCTGATTTGCCGAAATATTTGTAAAAATGTATGGAATTATATTTTTATAGGATTTGTCAACTTTGTCGGTATTTTGGATAATTTGCTCTAGTTTTCTATCCATTCTCCCTATAAAAGATAAGGAAGTTTGACATTTGGTAAAGATGTAGGTAGCGTCTTCACAATTATGGTTGCAGAGTAGGCATTCTAGAGGAACATGAACTCATTCTTTGCAATCTGACTTACGTAGGGTTCCCGTTTAGTAGGTTTTTTCATAGGAAGTTTTTTATCTTAGGCGGGCAGTCAATCTCCCAAATCCAATCCAATAGGTATACACTGGTTCTCCTGTTTCTCGTAATATGGTCAACCTCGCTAGAAGTAGAAAACTGGTCATGTCTATTAGGCTTCCAATACAATCTGTCTTCGAAATCATTTGAAGGGATATGAACATTAATGATTTTCTCAACGATATCTTGGGGAAGAGTGTCTTCTAGTCTTTCTTTATTCCAAGTTTTGTCTGGCTTGATGAATTTGTCAACCGTTTCCAGTTCATCAATTTGGATATGCAAGCTTTTTTCTCGGAGGTCGGTGTCCATTTGTAACCAATTGTCTTTCCAAAACCTAATGGTTTTCCCGTTTTCTACTTGCCAGATTAAAGGCAAGCAAAAGTCATACTTAAGCGCCATCATTTTTCTCCATTTCCAAGAAGTGTCATTTTTTCTCTTGTAGTCCTAGGTATTATCGTCGTCCATGTATTTTTCCTTCACAATTTTCATCCATTCGTTAGCAGGTTCCACAAGGGTTTTCTAAAGGAGTTTCATTTGGAGCTCTTTGTTCATATCCTTGGTCTTTATTAGTCATAAACCACCTTCTTTCTTTGGTCTACAGACATCATCCCAACCGATGAGCGGTTTCAACTTTGGGTCCTTATTCCAGAAAAAAAAAAACACATGTTTAGCCTATCGAGATCATTATATGGATATACTCGTCGGCAGCATGAAGTTTTGCATAGTGTAATTAGGTTTGGTTGCTTAGGTTTTCTTTGACTAGGATGGCTAGCTCTTCCATGTTGGGTTAATTCGTTTGCTCGCCATTTTGTTAGTTGGTTCTTAGATTTACCAAGGACATCTTTAAAAGTATTCTTGTTCACAATGTGGCATGTTTCCGTTGTCGCTCTTGCGAAGACCATTATATCATCCGCGAAAGACAGGAAAGGGATAGAAGCACCGTTTCTAGAGGTCTTGAACCCAATGGTGTTTGATGATTGATCACATTGTCTTTAAAGTTTTCTTGAGAGAATATATGCACCTATGATGAATATGTACGGAGAGATGGGGTCGTCTTGCCTGAGTCCCCTGTGTGGGTGGAAGGTTTCAGTTGGAGAATGACACGGTTTGGATACATTATTTAATCCAACCACATAATTTTTTGCAGAAGCTGAATTTCATCATAACAAAGATAAAAAAAAATATCCCAGTTCATCATGTCATATGCTTTTTCCATGTCGAGCTTCATTTCAATCCATTCATTTTGACCTTTTTTCCCCACGAAAGGAATGGAAGATTTCATGTGCAATGAGTACATTATCTTGAATATCTTTATTAGATATGAAGGTGCCTTGGAGAGGATGAATAATTTTTCCCACGAAAGGAATGGAAGATTTTGTGTGCAAATGAGCTCAACGAAGCATCTGTAACACTCTTCCCTTTCATGAGCTTATTTTGGTCGCGTTTACATCGTTGCTAATTTCTCTATCCTCTTTCTTGTTTATCCTAGGAGCAGAAATCCTAGCTCGGAAACTCTCAGTTGAAACAAATTTGGATAATAGTCTAATTGGATTTACCTTCGGTAGGAACGACCCTCGGATTCCTTTCCTATCTTTTGCTGATGACATCATCATTTTCACAAGAGGCAATGTTGCTGTAGGACAGAACGTTAGAACAATAATTGATACGTAACATATTGTAAAGTTTTTGTACAAAAAGTTAATTACCATAAATCGAGCTTCCAAGCTACAAAAGGTATTTTGAACTCTAGGATCTCATAAATTAGTAGTTTCTTGTATATTACAAACGAAAAATCATTGGAAAAAGATCTCGGTTGTCCGATTATTAATGGTAGATTAAACAAACATACTTTTGAATACATCATATGTATATCTAAAGAACAACTAAGTAAATGGCGTGTCAATGCTTTATCACAACAGAGTCGTGCAATCATAATCAATACGAACATATCGGCCAAACCGTTGTATACAATGCAAAACTTTTTGTTACCCGCATCGATACATAAAGTGCTTGGCCAGATTAACAGAATGTTCTTCTAGAATAAAGTTCTTTAACACCGGCCGTTTATTAGCTAGGATAGGATTTGCATACCGAAAAAGTGTGGAGGATTAGGGCTTAGGAAATCAAAAGAGATGAATGAAGCCCTTCAAATGAAACTACTATGGAAAATATTGGTTTCTAGCTTCTTAAAAAGCGTGCATAAATAGTCCAAAGACAACCATTGTGGGACGGAGGGAGTAACATAGAGGAAATTGTTAATGACTACAACCTCGCCTCTTGTTTGAATGTCATTATGTGCGCTCTCTATTTCGTCTTCCTACACACATAAACTCAACAATATCCAATATGATAAATCATTCACGAGATATAAAACCTATGCATTTCCTTCATTGGAAACAATCTTACTTCTGCGGCCAAGGTGGAGCTTGCCTTTTCTTGGTGGCCTGCTTAGTACATTTGGAACTAACATGTGTTTAGGCAGATCCCCATACCCATAGAGATAGTTCATTACACATTATTCAAACTCACGAGGAGAATTGGAGTAAAACATCTCAATAGGAGAGTAGTCTAGATGAGGACTCCTCTTTACACACACAAAACTCCAATCACCCAAAGAAGAAAAATATGTATGGTAAGATTATGTGGCGTAAACCCTTGAGGGGAACTCTCAAGTTAAATTTTGATGGATCCATAATTACAAACAATGGCAGTTCGGCTGGAGCCATAATCTAGGATTGGGAAGGACGATCGATACACATATGTTATCAAAAACTTGGTAAACAACGCCCCCTGAAAGCGGAAGCGCTTGCTCTAAAATTGGGAATCCAACACGCTATACAACTCCGTATCAACAAAATCCACATTGAAGGTGATTCTAGTATAATCATAAACCACCTAAACCAAAAATCTAAATGTCCCTGGAAAATTGAACTAATCTTGTCAGATGTTAAACTCCGTTTATCGATTTTGAAAGAAGTTCCCTTCTTTCATGTTTCTCGTTTTAGGCAATAGAGTGGGTCATAAGGTTGCACACATTTGCCACTCTGCTTGGGATGTCGATATTCACAACGATTTTGGTCTTATAGACTTCATCCGAAAGGATGCCGACGGGTAGAGCTCGCTCGACCGAATTCTTTTCTAATAAAAAAAATTGAAATACTTATTAAATTATATAAGAATTTTAAAAAAAATTGAAAAAAAATTAAAGAAAAAAATGCCTCAATGGGGTGAGCTCAATTAGTAAGCCACTTAAATACTTGAGTTTTTTTCTTCTAAATTTTTTATATAATCTGAACTGGGCTACCCTATACTTGTATTTTTTTTTTCCGGACTGGGGTGGGTGATGGCCCGGTAATGCCCACCCAATCCACCCTTGGTCGTGAATATACCACCATGACCTCAAACAATCCCAACTTAGATCACCGAGAACATCATACTCATTGTATTGTTCGTGTTTTGCATACATGATTTGAAAATTATGTAATTGAGAGAGCAAAAGTAATTCAATAAGATGTCCAGGGGCATAAACGTCTTTTGCCAGGTGAACCCTAATCCCAAACCCTACTCCTCATTATATATTCGAGTTGTCTACTAGGGTTTAAGGGGTCTTCCGGCCGACACACTCTCTGACTTGAGCGTCGGAGGCTCCTCCGGGGGAGCGAGCCCCGCGTCTTCATCTCCTTCTAATCTATGCAGGAGGATCAATCGGCTGGGAAGAATCGACGCAGATTTGATGTATTACATCTGGCGCCGTCCGTGGGAATCGGTCAAAAAAGCACGATCTAAATTCCCAATCAACCAATCTGAAACTGACGATGAGGGGCTACAGGTTCCAAATTTCCAATCGAAGGATCCCTACTCTCACAATCAAGCCCAGCCGTCCGCTTGCGACGATTGCCAGCCGCCCAAGACCCTAGCTTCCGCCGATGAACAGGGGTCCTCCCACCGATGCCCTTGCAATTCCACTTCGGAGAAATCAGAGAACAGTGATCTCGCCGACGTTAACGGGGAATATGCCGCCTCCATGCCGAGGCCGCTGATTTCTGGCGTCATTGACACGCATAGCGGAACCGACAAGGACCAATCGTCCGGTGAGGAAGAGACCACCTACAGGAGGAGGAAGGGGCGGAGCAAATGGGACCCGCCTTCCGAATCGGACAACAATGATGGCGGTGGAGGTGATGGCACCAGCAGCGTTGGGGAAGGCCTGAGGATGCCGCTACGACTTCCAGCGCCGCCGCTCTCCACTCCACAAACCCTACGATACCAGGAAGACGATGGCTTTTCAGATTTGGATTAATTACAAAAGCAAGCCTGGAGTTCTCAAAAATTGCGGATCGGCCTGTAATTTCCAAATAATTACGGAAAGGGCTCTAAACTTTTGGAGGTGCAGATTTCAAGTTTGGACGCCAAGATGATCGGAGGACAAAAGCGACGCACTATCTTCCAGGATATGGGCGTGCTTCACCATGGACCCCAAGCGTCGTTCTTTAGTGCTCAATACCTCTATGACCACCGAGGCCGAGTACATCAAGGCAACAAGAGTTGTGTTCACAATCTCCACACCGAGAAGATCACATCGGATTCATAAACGGATAAGCTCTCTTCCTTTTAATCTCATTTAATTTGTCACTCAATTCTACAATTCTTACTTGTACGGTAGGTGGGCGTTACGTTAGTGTGCTGGGTTAATATTCAATCATTCATGGGCGTTCACACACACGATTTTCAAGATTTTCTTGACTGTAACTGTCAATCCTAATTTTTGCGCATAAATTTGGGATAATTAGCGTGATGGGAAAGGGTTAATTGGGTTGCATCTTTCTTTGTACTGGATTTAATTTACACGCATGATGACAGAGTTCCATTTGATTTTGATTAATTGAAATCCATATCACTCTTGATTGATGACTTTATTTATCTACCTCGCTCACCTCAATGTCAAATTGATTAATTGTTATATATTCATCTAATCTGTCTTGACTTGAAGAGATATGTGCAAGAGCTATATAATCTCGATGCTTTGTGCGGCTTTGTGAAAGCTTTGATATCCCTTTTGCGTTAAAAGATGTCTTATGGTTCCAATTTCATTCTGTCAACAACTTTTCGATACCCATCCGCCTACAGACTCCAAGCATCGATGATGTAATTAGCATCATCTGTGAGGAAAGGGGCTGGAGCCTGTTGCAATCAGGGGGCACGTGTGTGTCGTACACAACGTCATTATGGAGACCTAGCGGGCAACAAATCTCCATATCACCACCCCGATCAGCCAAGTAATTCCTCCGAGGAGACTCTTTATGTTCATCTTAAAGTATGGCGAACCGACTCCTCATGTTGCACTGGAGCATTCTCAGATGCGTCCCCAATTGCAACATCGCTACAAAACAAAAGCCTACTAGCTAAGTTCTCTATGTCCTATTTTGACAAAAAATTTATTCTTTATTTAATCATATTACATGGTTGATTGCGTCTTGACTCCTAGCTTTAATCAGCAACATACAAATTCTTGAAATGTTTATATGCGCATCTATATATAGAACGCCATTATATCAAAGTCATAGAAAACAATTAACGAATCACCACTCAAGGCCAATAGATCGCCACTCATGGCCAACGAATCGCCACTCAAGGCCAACGAATCGCCACTCATGGCCAACGAATCGCCACTCAAGGCCAACGAATCGCCACTCATGGCCAATAGATCGCCACTCATGGCCAACGAATCGCCACTCAAGGCCAACGAATCGCCACTCATGGCCAATAGATCGCCACTCATGGCCAACGAATTGCCGATTTCAGGCCAAAGGTTCGCCAATTAAGGCCAAAAGTTCGCCACTTAAGGCCAAAGTTCGCCGATTTTAGGCCAAAGGTTCGCCACTTAAGGCCAAAGTTCGCCGATTTCAGGCCAATAGAACGCCAATTAAGGCCAACAGATCGCCACTTACGGCCAATAAAAGCCCATTTTAAGTCATAATAACGCCTTTAAGGGCCAACAAAAGTCAAAATCAAGCAATAAGCATGTCATTGAAAGACGAAATGCTCAACCCTAATGAAAGTCATCGAATTATCAATCATAAATAAAAGCAAGAATGTCATCAACTAGCATTATCTCTCATTTGTGGCGGAAAATTCATCTAACTATTTTGAGCAGTAAATTTCAGTTGATCAGTTAATAACACATCAACTGCATTAAATCGTGTTATTCGGTTGAGAATGTTAAAGCTTACAGGATACAACGAAGACAAGGGGCAAGCATCACTTGTGCTATTCGTCTTCCCTCATCACAAGATCGTGATAAGGAAACCCGAGGGGCAATTGAGAGAGCAAAAGTAATTCAATAAGATGTCCAGGGGCATAAACGTCTTTTGCCAGGTGAACCCTAATCCCAAACCCTACTCCTCATTATATATTCGAGTTGTCTACTAGGGTTTAAGGGGTCTTCCGGTCGACACACTCTCTAACTTGAGCGTCGGAGGCTCCTCCGGGGGAGCGAGCCCCGCCTCTTCATCTCCTTCTAATCTATGCAGGAGGATCGATCGGCTGGGAAGAATCGACGCAGATTTGATGTATTACAGTAATTATATTTTACCTATCAATATATAAAGAGGGTTACTACTGTTACCGTCAAAATCTCGCATAATACACGCTGCCGCTATCCTAAACAAAACTTATATATTAAATGGGTTCAATTTAAAAAAAAAACTCCTACTATTACAACTTAAAAAACCATGTTTTTTTTTTGCAATCTTTACACCTCTCTTACGGTTTGTGAAACCGTAGCTGAGTTAATTTCTCACGGTTTTTAAAACCGTGGTAGCAGATATTCTCATGGTTCTCAAAACCGTAGCAGTTACCATGTATTTGACGAATTTTGACCTTATATAAAGCATATCGGATATATAAATATGATATGATTTTTTTGATGATATAAAAATGATGTATTTGTATCATATAAAAATGATGTATTTTGACCTCATTTGCAAGGATGCTGCCGGGTAGAGCCTTCTCACCCGAAATATTTCCTAATAAAAAAAAACTGCTATTATTAAATCGAAGAAATGCAAATAATTACATTAGACATATTAAAAGATGGATCAATTTAATGTAATACGGTAAAGCAATTTTTATTTGGGGGTTTTTGCAAAATAGCCACGAAAATTGGCTTATTTTGCAAAATAGCTACGGTTTGGGACAATTTTGTAAAATAGCCGCAATAAAAACCCTATCTCCCCTACGCGCTCTCTCTCCTCTACGCGCGCTCTCTCTCTCTCCGGCGATTACGCTCTCGATTCCTGAATCCATTCCCTCCATCTCCGTCCATCTCCGGCGCATCGCCGCGCCATCCCCGGCTGCAATTCCTTCTCTATTGCCGCTGGAGATCTCCTCTGAGATCGTCGACATCGGCTCTCGCTGGATTTGAGAATCCAGAGCGAGCGAGGTTGAGCGACGAGGAAGGCTGAGCGAGCGAGCGGTGGCGCTGTGTAGATCTGGCCGGTGTCTCTCCCCTCTGGACGGATCTGTTGTGCTCAGATTTGATGTTCCAATTCCAGGTGCTGGTGGTGATGTTCCGATCTCCCCTTGCTGCTGCTACCGCGGAGGAGTACTAGTTGTTGCTGCTGCTGCCTACTGGCTCCCTCACGGCTCCTTTCGGTTTCCTTATCAATCGATCTTCGATCGATTGATAAGGAAGCCGAATCTAACACCATCCTCTTCGGCACTACCGTCATCAATGTCCCATGTGATTGTCAGCAGCGAATCGGTGAAAATGAGACGCCTTTTGTATCTCGGAGGTAAATGAATTCACTCTTTTCCTTGGTATTTCTTGTCTCTTGTCTTGTACTGTTAAACTAAGTTGATTAAAAACAATCTTGGTTCCAGCAAGCTTCATGGATGCTCATGGTTAATAGAATTTTTTCATCGATGGATCAAGGTTTGTGGCTGTCCAGTTATGAGGTATGAATTGAAGCTTTAGTATGCTTGTGATTGTTGCTTTAATTTACCTTCCTTGTGGTATGCTCAATTTTCCATTGCTAGTTTGTGGATGAGCTTTTATGTTTGCAATTTGATAGAAATCGATATCAGATTTTGCAATTTTTGTGCGGAATGTGATAGGCTGATAGCAGCTTATTATGTGGATGTGAATAAGAAAAACAAATCGAAACTTTTTTCGCTGCAATCAATCTATAAGCTGCTTCGTATACCTATCTTTCTGGTGGTATCTATATGAGTTTTTGTGTTTGCGATTTACTTATCAATCGATCGAAGATCGATTGATAAGAAAAATCGATTGTTGATGAGAGTTTTATGGTTTTTATGTTGTTTTAGCTACTGTTTTAGGTTGCTTTGAGCTGCTGTTTTTTGTTGGGCTACAAGAGATGATTATTTTGGTCATTTTGCTCATCTCATGTCATAAACTATGACACATAGAAGTAGCCTTTTATTTTCTAACTAAGAGGTGCATATTTAGGAAGAATATCAAGTGTTAGGTGTCATCTATATTTGTGAATGGGCAGGTATAGCTAGATAATGTATCTAGAGAGAATTCTATTTGAAATTAAAGGATATTCAAGTGTTTAAGGTACTGGAAGTAGCAAATACAACTTGATTTTTGCTTCCGACTATTTTACTTATCAATCGATCTTCGATCGATTGATAAGAAAAATCGATTGTTGATGAGAGTTTTATGGTTTTTATGTTGTTTTAGCTACTGTTTTAGGTTGCTTTGATCAACTGTTTTTTGTTGGGCTACAGGAGATGATTATTTTGGTCATTTTTCTCATCTCATGTCATAAACTATGACACATAGAAGTAGCCTTTTATTTTCTAACTAGGAGGTGCATATTTAGGAAGAATATCAAGTGTTAGGTGTTATCTATATTTGTGAATGGGCAGGTATAGCTAGATAATGTATCTAGACAGATTTCTATTTAAAATTAAAGGATATTGAAGTGTTTGAGGTACTGGAAGTAGCAAATACAACTTGATTTTTGCTTCCGACTATTTTACTTATCAATCGATCGAAGATCGATTGATAAGAAAAATCGATTGTTTTATGTTGTTTTATGGTTTTTATGAGAGTTTTATGGTTTTTATGTTGTTTTAGCTACTGTTTTAGGTTGCTTTGAGCTGCTGTTTTACCTTGTTTCTTGCTTTGATGTAGTTTTTTCCCCTCTTGCACTGTGATTATGCATTGTTTGCTGAAACTTAAGAATAGATGCTGCCATCTCTGTATCATGACCTAATTTGGCATTTTTTGTTGTTTTTGTCTGCTGTTCCAGCTAATAGAACTGTTTTCAAACAGTGCATAATCACAGCAAGGGTGGAAACCCTACAACCTTAGCTTAGGACTCGGCCTCAACAAGGTTGCTGGAAAGGTATTCAGAATAGGTCATCTCGGCAACCTCAATGAGGTAACTCAACTTGCAAAAATTTTATATGGTGTCGGAATACTGCTTAATCTGTTTCTGCATTGCCAAATGTATAGTATCGTCGCACTTGAGCTTGAAAAATAGAATTCCTCAAGTTGCTTGACATGTTTGGATGTGTAATGTGTATGTGTGCTGTATGCAGCTGCAATTGCTAGGCTGCCTTGCTGGGGTGGAGATTATACTGAAAGACATCGGCTACCCAGACAAGCTGAGGAGCGGGGTTGTAGCTGCCTGCGCGTAACTGCAGAAAACGACTCCTCTGATCGTTTCTAGGATCTAATCGGGTCCGCTTCTTGCTTAGGCAATGCTCCCATTGTAATTACTTTGCTCTACTAGGGCTTTGAGTGATGTGTAAAGAGTGTGTGAATTCCATGTTTTGAGTTCTCATAAAGCACATACACATACCAAGCACCGCCTGCTCTGTAGACTGTACTTGTGAGCTGCTGCAATCAAGCTTTGGTCTTCTTAAGCACAAAACTGTGTGGTTTGAAGTTAACTAAATTTACGAATGGTTTTATGTAGTTTCCTATTTTATGGAAAGTTTGTAAAAATCTCACTAATTTTGAGGGTTTAGTAAGAATTTGAGATCCGATAGGCCAACAAGTCGACAGACATATATAGGCCAATAAGTCGACAGACGGAAGACCATCGAAACATACAACAATTATTTTCACCACTAGTTGTGCAAAAATAACCTATTGTTGAGCAAAAATAACATGATGTTGAGCAAAATTTCACCAATCCCCCATGTTGTGCAATTTTACTCTATTGATGAGCAAAAATAAGACCGTGTTGTGCAATAATCTATTAAAAAGTATAAAATTATATTTACAAAAAATAAGATTATGTGGAGACACAATTTCACAAGTCTCGATTGTTGTGCAAAAATAAAGAATTGTTGAGCAAAAATAAGAGCACGTTGTGCAAAAATATTTCATTTATTATTAGGTTGGTTTATTTTATGATGTTAAAAACTATAAAACAATATCAATTTTTTAATTAATTTTTTTCATATATAATTTCATGCTTATCAGCAATAAGTATGAAATCCTATAAAAAAAAGTTTATATTATATAGTAGCTTTTAGTTTCGTGTAGAGCAAAATTTCACCAATACCCATGTTGTGCAATTTTACTCTATTGATGAGCAAAAATAAGACCGTATTATGCAATAATCTATTAAAAAGTATAAAATTATATTTACAAAAAGTAAGATCATGTTGAGACACAATTTCATAAGTCTCGAATGTTGTGCAAAAATAAAATATTGATGAGCAAAAATAAGATCATGTTGAGCAAATTTCTACCAATCCTTCATGTTGTGCAATTATAGTCTATTGATGAGCAAAAATAAGATCATGTGCTTTCCAGATACATTATATTTTTGCTCAACAATAGATTATATTTGCTCAACAATAGATTCTATTTGCACAAATCTAAAAACAGCACAGAGATTCGCAACACTATCCAGATACATTAGTAATTTAATCTGTTTAACTTCTGCATTCAGATTTCTCCCAACTAATCAAAAGGCGAAACTGACCTCAGAATTGAATAGTGTTGGACCTGCATTTTGCTTCCGATTTGCTCCCAAATCTGGATTCAGTAGCTATTTATTAATAGAGAATCAGATCTACACCAATCCAGAGCTAATTATTTCAAGATAACCGAATTCGATGATCAAATTTCAACATCTATTTGTTGTAATAACTAAAACAGAAAGTACCAAAATCAAGCTCCCAAATCTGTAATAGCTAAAACAAAAACTGTAAGCAAATACCAAAACCAAACTCCAAAGTGAGATCAGCAGCGCCAGTTGAGTAGCAGTAGACAGCAGCGCTTTGCCTGCAATCTCTTCTTCCGCTCAATTGTAATCTCGTTCTTCATCGTTTCCTTTCCTTGTAAACAACAGTGCTATTAGAATCGCAGTTCGAGCTTTGCTTTGCATAATTAGGCTAAAAAACATTAGTTTTATTGCTTAGAAATATGAAAAGTAGCCTAAAAGATGTTATTTTCGTTGTCTTCAATGAGTTCCAGTATAAAAGAAACAAATCATGAAAGCACTTTTAAAGTGAACCAATGTGGAAAACTGAGGTAAGATGTTAGTACCAAGATGCGACCACTTACAAGACATGCGACTCCCCTGACCTAGGTTGCATTCGAATAGCATCTTCTTCAGGTGAGCTTTTCAATCTTAACAAACAAGTGGAAGCCTCTGGAACATTGACAAGAAAAGAGAGCAAAGAAAAGTTTGCTAAGTAAATTTAGACAAAAATGCAGCACACCAGCAACAAATAAAGTAGAGTAAAAACAAGGTTCAAATCAGCAATTCAGGCCTACGTCTGACTCTATAATATATAGTTAGACAAAGAAAGGAAAGGAATGATGTATGTCATCGAATACAGAGCATTTTCAAAAGACACAAGTACCTTGCATAGTTTCATATGATGAATTGTTATTATGTAATGTGGACACACCAACTTTCAAAAGCCCAGACACTTGCTTCATGTATTGGGTGCTTGCTTCTAGATATGCCAGGCTCCTACGAGACAGAGACCCATCAGCAGGCTTGTTGGGCATAAAACGGATTCTTCGAAGAGCTCGCCACCCAGAAGATATCTTTGTTTGTAAGACAGATAAGTGATTCCGAGCAGATTCTAGATGCACTTTTGAAGCCTTGAGGGATTTCATACTGCAACCAGTGGGTGGCTCCAGACCCATTCTCACTTTGCGAACTGCAACCATGGAACACTAAGGATCAGTTGGTGAAAAGGGTACTATATAAATTATATGTAAATGAAGGGATTTACCTTGGACCTTCATTTTACAAACCATCTTCTTGGGTTTTGGTGCAGCTCCTTCAGCTGCAACCTCTGAAGTTCGCTTTGCCAAAATTTCCTCTTCGGATTGCAATAGTATATGTTGTAAACTGTGAAACAAGTATACACAAGCAAACGTCAAGAATAATATAACAATAGCAAGTAAACAATGCATGCAACTGTTATGCTGTTGCAATAATAAACAAATTTAAATCTGCAACAGCAATGTTATAAACAAGGCAGCTAAAATAAGCTTCATTTAAACTGTTATGCTATTGCAATAATAAACAAATTTAAATCTAATATCTGTAGGGCCATAGTATATAGCTTCACGACTCACAACCTACATACAAAATTTACATAAAACAACATAGAAAACCCCATTTCAGTGATAAACAAAACAATGAAACCAACAGAAACTAGTTGAAGGCTTGCTTTGATTGCTGATTAAGTCCTCAAAGAAACAAAATTCAGCTTTTAAAACCCACATGTTCAGTCACTGTTGATTAGGTCCTCAACGAAACCTATCAAATTCCCCTAGGATATGATTCATCATTATAGGATATATACAAGTATGAATGATTATGAAGAGATTGAGCAGATAAGGGGGTCAAGGCTTGTGATGACACAACAGTAATGGCTATATCGTGTAGAGAAGGGGGTCTAGATATTGTTTAAAAGTTAAATAGATCAACATATACAGAATTATAATATTTGACTGGTCATTGAAGTGGCATAGAACAACTACAAAAGAAAGGAAAGCACATGGCAGCAAGAAAGAGTTCTAGATGATTACCACACAAGGAAACGAACAACAGGAGGTCAAAATTGCAGCTGAAGCTATCGCCTAAGAGTAGGTGCTCTTGAATAATGAAAACTCATAGGGGGCAGTAACAAAAAAATAAAGTTCCATTTTAGTGATTGGGATCTTCATATATTGCAAGCATATAATCATATATCCTAACTAATGATTTCATTATTGGCACCAAATACTGGAAGCATATAAGAATGAAATTCTAGATCCTCAACATGTGCTAAGAATGTTTTCTTCAGAGAATGCACAAATATAATTATGGGGCGTTTTGCAAAATGGCCACCAAGGTAAGTAACTTCAACACCGAGGATGTGCTTATAGAATGACCTAGTGAAATGGACATCTAATAGCTGCCCATCAAACAGTGCCTTCCCACCCTGAATGGATAGAGCAAAAATTAGAAACAAGAAAATAACAAGTCATACAGTAAGCTATGCAAAAAATAAACACTTACAACTCGTCCAACAAACTTGAAGTATGAGAGATGCTCAGTTTGATAGACAGTTTGGGTTCTAGTTTTAGTTGCAAAGCCTGCACACTCGTCGCAGCTCTGTAAATATGAAGCAATGAGCAATCACTAAGGAACACATTTCACTAAGCAATATCAAATCCAAGCAATGAGCAATCAAAGCACAAACAAGATAAATTGATACCAGATGCAACCAATTCAAAGCAGCTAAAACATGTCAGAACCCCTACAACAAACATCTCAATATAGACTTTGGGACTTTGTCAACATACTTTGGGATCTCAATGCCTGTAGAAACAAATTACCTTCAGTCCATATTCATCAACAAGGGATATCAGATATTAACTACCACTACAGCAAACATCTCAATATAGACTGGTCATTGAAGTGGCATAGAACAACTACAAAAGAAAGGAAAGCACATGGCAGCAAGAAAGAGTTCTAGATGATTACCACACAAGGAAACGAACAACAGGAGATCAAAATTGCACTTCACCGAACAATTTATCCATAAATTGCACTTCACCTTAACCAAAAAGAGTACAAAGGAGAACAAGTCACCTGGTTACTGCTGCATTCATCTATAACCTGCACAAGATGATCAATTACAACTATGAATAAGAATGGCTGAGATTCCAAAATTGAAATTATAATTGACCAACTTAGATCTACAATTCATCTTATAGATAAAGGACCACATAAATGGTGAAAATTCATGAAAGCTATTAGATTCAACTGTGAAACCCTAGAAGCAGCTGAGATTCCAAAAACCGCATCTCAATCCATACAAATGAACAAAAAAATCAACAAATTTGCTCAAATTCAGAAGCAAGGCAACCAAAATCCAGCAAAATCATCAACTCACAAAAACACCGTACCTTATCTTATGCTCGATCGCCGGAGAGGGAGACGAGGCGAGGAGGAGGTGGAGAGGAGGAGCGATGCAGTGACGGAGACGAGGCGAGGGGGATGTGCGAGTCACCGGAGAACAGGAAGAGGAGAGGCGGAGCAAATCGCCGGCGGCTTCAAGAGTTCGAGCGGCTAGGGTTCGAGCGAGGGCAAGGGGGAAAGTGGCAACGAGCAAGGGCGATGAGGACTGGAGACCGGCAGCGAGCGAGTGAGGGCGGCTGCGAGCGAGTGGAGGTCCGGCGAATAGGAGGAAGATGGAGGTCCGGCGACTCGCCGCCATCGGAGCCGGATCCGGCGTCGAGAGAGAGAAAACAGATCGAGAGCGAGAGGGCGAGAGGATTTGGGAGAGAGGAAAAAAATGTCCGTACAACCGAGAATAAGATTATATAGCGGCTATTTCGCAATTTTGTCCAAACCCACGTCTATTTCGTAAATTCGTCCAATTATTGTGCTCATTTCGCAAATTTTTTCTTTTTATTTTTGCATGTGATAAATAGAAATCTCTCCGGTGTGCCATGTTGAAATGACAGCGTGGCAATTAATAAAAAAAAGATTCTCCTGGAATTTAGAGGCCCAGCGACTGAGCGATTCATTCTCGCCAGCCGAATTCCGATCGGACGGCCCTATTTAAGGAACTTCGGCCCCTCCTCTTTTCTCCATAATCACTCTCTCGTCTCCCCATTTCTCCTTTTCGCTCCTCCGTTTAACAGCTTTTCGCTTCAGTTGCTACACGGAATTGCGTTGATCAACTGCAATCACGACGACGACGAAGGCAACCGCGGCTGTTTTCGGCGAACGCGGCGCTTCTCCGGTGGTGGCCTCCTCTGTCGATGATCTCGTTCATCCTCAACACTATCCGGTTTCCGCCATTGTAAGTAATCGCGCTTTTGCTGTTCTGATACAACTTTAGGTTTATGACTGTACGCTTTCCGTTTCGAGTGATTTCATCTTTCTTTTTTTAATTGCCTTGATTGATTCTCTGTTCATCGAAAAGTTGATTTGCCTTTTCCCCCCTTCAATTTCGAAGAAAAGGAGATTAAAAGTGGGAGAATCTACCATTCACCTGTTCACATGCGTTTTTGAGTGCTATGGGCTGTTGAAATTTCCTTTATGATTAAAATTTTGAAACAGGTTTGGACGATTTGATTCTCTGGTGATGATAAACTCACCAGCGAGAAGCTATAGAAGCTTTTTGACTCTGACAATTCAGTTTCGGCTTCTTTTGTTTCCTTGTTTTGGATGTTTGTGCACTGTGCAGATCTTTATTAAATTATTAGTCAGGAGTGCATTGTTTCTTAAAACAATGGAAAATGATGGGAAAAAAAAATCCAAGGGATAAAACACTTGCAAAATATTCAAGAATTTGAGTCTGTGAAGACTTGTATTTGCTGTAGTATATACAGACTATTCATAGTGATATTGATATACACTAGAAGTCTAGAATGTGACAACTGTTTGGAATCATTAAAAGCAACCACCTCCATTGTACCTTGTTTGGGGAAAACGTGAAAATGACTATTGCAAAGGGTGTATTGGTAAGTTGCTATCATGATTTATTGTCTATTACTAATTTCCTCTTCTTCTGATCTTATTGGAATATCTTAGCTTAAGTTTTCAAAATGGGAGCTAATCCTCCTTTTCTAGTTAGATTGATTGGAGCAGGGTAGTGGAAGCCGTATGGAACATTGTATGTGGAAGTGCTTTTTCCTAATTCCATATGTTTATCCAAATTTAGTCTTGTGATACACATTACTGAAGCCGAAGAATGCATGTCCCTTGCTCAACTTACCTGTTTTTTCGGAAACAAAGTCGACATCAGTCCTTCACATCACAGTTCAGTTGGAGTTCAGAGACTGGACGCTACTCTATTTCTAGGAGCAGAATATGTCCCTGATAAGATCTGAGAAATATTTCTTTGTTGCCAGGATTACGATAAAAAAGAAATTAAGATATTCCTTGCTTAGTTGCGTATACTATTTATCTATCATTACCTCCTGTTACGATCAAAGGAATTACAACTTACAAATGATGAAATCTTTGAACACTGATGCTTCACTTGTTCTCGGAAAGGTCATTATCAGATCTCATGTTCCATTGTTGCTGTTGATTTTTTTGTTGTTTAAAGATTTTTGAAACAATTTTACTGTCTGATCATTCTTTTCTTCTATGCAGGATGAAACTCTGTACCCTGAGACACAAGCTTTTGAATTTTGTGAAACTGATTTATTTCCAGAGACATTACAGAACTCTGAGATCACTTCCAGATCTAATTGTTATGATGAAAACTTCTCGTATGCTGCAAATGTTTCCTTCCCTTCCGATTTAGATGACAAGTATAGTAGTGGACCTATAGAGGCTAACAAGCTCCAAAGTAGTCCAACTGAGATTGTTAATGATAGCGCAACCACTAACCGTAGCACCATTGATACGGCTATAACAGCAGCTACAATCAACAATAACAACACCCTATCCATAATCTATGACTCCCAAGATGATCTTGACAACACTCTTTCTGCTTCTATTGATTTCTGTACCTCCCCAGCATATCCTGAGGCTTCTTATCTGACCTTATCCCACCAAGATCAGTTGAATTTTTCTTCAGTAGAGCCTCAGGTCCAAGTAACTGATATTGCTTTAAATGGTCTATCTGTCTCAAAATACCCAGCTGACCCTTTAATCCCTTTTATGGCTCCTACCTTGTCATCTGTTTATGAAGATGATTGCTTATCAATGATGCCTCCTTTCTTACGACTGAACCCTACAGTTTCATCTCCATATTCTTTTCTTGATTCCTTTACGGAATCCTTCTTGCCTGGCACTCTAAGTTCTACCTTAACTGCTGATAACTCTGCGATCCTTACCAAGCCCATCTTAGCAGGATCTGAACTGCAATCAAAAGAGCTAGACTATCTGGGTAATGATGGTGGGAAGTTTTGTCCTGATCAGCTTCAGCAAATCTATAACTCCAGGGACATACAGGTAATGTTTATATCTTTTGGATCCAGCGTCTGTAACCATGTATATTGGGATTGCAGTCACGATTGTGTGAATTATAGTAAATCATATTTAAAAAATCATCTGTTGTTGATTTTATTTTATATTCTCTCTTATATGTTATGTTAAAGAGTTTATGCCATGACAACCAACAACTTGGTAGCGGGGATGTAAGCACTCATCTGTCGACGGAAATCTCAGCTTTGGAAGATTCCACTTTCAAAGTTGCAAAACTCTCTGTTGAGCAAAGGAAAGAGAAGATCCACAGGTACATAAAGAAGAGAAATGAGAGAAATTTCAGCAAAAAAATCAAGGTACTTTTCTCTCCTCATGCTTATATGACTCTCTAGTGCAAATAATCTGACCAATTCTTCGGGCAAAAAACGTAAACTCCTATCGTTCTACCCAAGAACTATTATCAATAACTAAGAAGCATTTTTGATGGGGTGTCATCACCACTATAATTATAGGTTTTTCAACAAATCAAATTAAAATACGTTTTATATTTTCTTAACATATTCTACATTTTTTAATCAATTGGATCAATTCAAAACGTCTATATCTATAATCTTTCTATAATCTATAACTTCTATAATCTATAACTAATTATTAAAAGAGAAGTATTTTTTGTGAGGTGTTATCACCACCATAATTGATAATTATAGGTATTAAAATAGATTTTGTTATTTTTTCTAACCTATTCTACATTTTTTTAATCAGTTGGTTCAATTCAAAACATTGAATCAATAAATTTTCAATGACCAATCAAATTATAATAGGGTTTTTCTTTATTCTTGAACATATTCTACATACTATAATCAATTGGTTCACTTTAAAGAATTATAGTAATATATAATCTGTCTATCTATCTAGGTGTCACAACTATCTAACTATTAAAAAATTGCGCCATGACGTAGGAATTGTACTAGTATATTTTGTTAAAGTTGTTATCAGTTGGAAAAAAAAAACTACAGGGAACACCTCAAGAAGATATACATGTATGTCTATATAATGAATTGATAACTCATTAGTAATATACTAATATGTGTTTCACGTGCAACCGCAATCTACAGTACGCATGCCGAAAAACTCTAGCAGACAGCAGGCCTAGAGTGAGAGGAAGGTTCGCGAGGAATGACGACTTTGGAGACACCACCCATAGGCACACAGGCGGTCACCCTGAAGAGTATTACTACGACGAAGTAAGTATTCATAACATCTGTCAAAGAATCTCAACGAGGACGACTTATATGCTGGTTGGATCAATTACAAATCCCTTTGTCTGACAACATTATATTTTAAAATAGGCATCTGTCAAAGAGGAGGAAGATTTGGTCAATCCCTCCAACATCTTTGCTCATATAAGTGGTGTGAATTCCTTCAGATGCGGGTATCCCATCCAATCCTGGATATGAGATAAGACCACAGCAACATCGTCGACGACTCGACTACTACTAGACCCCTGTTTAGATCCAGAGCACATGTGGGGTTCTGGCATAACTAGTATATATGGAAAACAATAAAACAGGAGGTTGTGTGCACTTGAATAAGGCTAGTTTAGAGCGTGTAACATAAAGCGTTAGAAATTTTGTAGGTATTTTCTGTCGTCATCTATGTATAAATATTTCATCGCTTGATACTTACTGTTAGTAGTATTCGGAGAATTGGCGAAATGATGGATGTTGCTACATTTAGGACTTTATCATAAAGAAAAACAAAATTTCAGGTTCATTGGGTAATAAGCCCTAAGCTGAGGACCGAAAAGATAATTTACCCAAAAGTTACGGTCATAGATGGAAATATGGAGTCGCAACTCGCAAGCCCCAAACCCTAGTTTCAGCGTCCCTCCATTTTAATAAGCAAAGCCGAAAAGCCAAAGACTCTCTCTCTGTTTTCCTGACTCCGCTGACTAGATGTCGAAGCGAGGTGAGTTCTCTGATATTGAATTAAAGTTTTTATGTGTAATTAAATTTTTTTTTATTGTTGAAATTAATGTTGTTTGAGGTGATCAGTAGTTGGTTGTTTAGGGTTTAATTGCTTCCGAAATGGAAGTTTATTTACCTCTAATGTAAGCTGGTTGATCAGTAGTTGGTTGTTTAGGGTTTAATTGCTAACGACAGTTGGAGCTTAATTGTTTAGGGTTGTTTATGGTTTAATCGCTTCCTAATTGGAACTTTATATTGTTGTTGCTAACGACATTGTCATATGATTTTTTGGAAAATTTTCATGATGTACATTTCTCTAATGTAAGCTGATTGATTCCATTTCTTTATATATCAATTGGAGGAATTCAGGGCGTGGTGGTAGCGCGGGTAACAAATTCAGGATGTCATTGGGTCTGCCGGTGGCGGCAGTTGTGAATTGTGCTGACAACACCGGGGCTAAGAACCTGTACATCATCTCCGTGAAGGGGATCAAGGGTAGGCTTAACAGGCTGCCATCTGCCTGTGTTGGTGACATGGTCATGGCCACCGTCAAGAAGGGGAAACCCGACCTTAGGAAGAAGGTCATGCCTGCTGTCATTGTCAGGCAGCGCAAGCCGTGGCGCCGAAAGGACGGTGTTTTCATGTACTTTGAAGGTTGGACCATCACAATCATCATATCTACTGCCCATGGATTCATTGTTATATGTTCTACTTTTGTTCCCTGTTTTTGAGTAATTTGGCGAAATGTGCTTGTTGGTATGGGTTGTGGTACTTTCTGAAATTTGGACATTGAATCTGATGTATTAGCAACCATACTGACTCTGATATGAAACTAGTGTAGTTAATGTGTCAAGTGTTTCATATCATGTACTTGCATTGACTGAGTTGAGGATTTGAGTTTTTAGTTTGCACATATGCACATTGAAATTGAATAGAGTATCTTTTGTTGTTTGTTACTTGTTAATTGGGTTAATGCTGTATTGGAAGATGTTTGTTGAACACAGCTTCCATTAAATTGTAGGGTCTTTCACTGTAGCTTACTATTTATGCTTTATATTTCCTCATTGTTGGTTTATTATTAAATTACAATCAACTTTTATTTAATACAGAGTAGGATATTTGTCGGTTTGTAGCTATGTTGTCTAATTATTTTGCTCTGCAACACTTGCGTTCAACTAGCTTCTTTACGCATCATGGATAGCCATGTTTGATTTCCCCAACTGTTTTGACAGTTGATTTTTATACTGTTTTTTCCTTGCAGACAATGCTGGAGTGATTGTCAACCCCAAGGGTGAGATGAAAGGTAATTTGAACAACATGATTCCTTTCCTGCCTATGCTTCCGAGGCTCTTCCATTGATCTCCATTTAAAACTTCAAAGTATTTCTCTTTCGATTACCATGTTTATCTGTCCAACACAGTGAACTCACCCAGTGCACTGGTATGAATCTACAATTTTGCTTGAGTGTGTTCCATCTGTATGCTTCTTTTTGGATCATCTCTGTCAAAATTGCCTTCTTTCTTCCGAAGTTTCTCTATAGCTCCATGCTTCGTACTATACCTTTAAAATCTTATTTGGTTGTCCCATGTGCCGGCTATCCAACGGTGCAAGGAAAATAATGGTTCTGGTTACGCTTAAGCTTAACCATGTCGATTGATTACATTGTCCGCTAAGGCAGCATGAAGACTGGATTGGATGAAGCTAGTAGAATTGAATTGTTGCGGTGTCGGTATTACCTGTATTTTGTCACTCATTGCTTCCTCTAACTCGTGTTTCAGGATCTGCGATTACTGGCCCAATCGGGAAGGAATGTGCCGACTTGTGGCCTAGGATTGCGAGTGCTGCCAATGCCATCGTCTAAGATTGACAGTAACTCACAACATGCCCTGATTATGTGTGAACTCAGCTAGGTTTGCTTAGAAAGATTTCAGTTTGGTGATTTTACTGAGAATGAAAAAAAGGTTTTGCTTGAATGGACAATACTTGGAACTTTGTTTCATCTTCCCCATCTCGACTCCATTCCCTTTTGCAAATTTAGTGTATATCTCGATATTTTGATTGATTTCCTTTCTAAAACCTTGGATTTCTTCAACGATAGTGTGTGGGGCTGTGATTCGAGCGGAGCATTGGTTGCTTGTATTAAGTTCGATTAAAAATGAGCTAAGCCCAAGGAGAGTTTTAATTTGCACTCGAACTTTAATATGTTTATATTCTGTCTCATTTATACATATCCTATGTGGCGTGTTGTGGTTGATATTAATGGAAAAAAATCATATGCAGCACATTATAGTTTTTTTTTGTTTCTTTTTTTTTACAGTAGGCAAGAAGTAGGTTCTAGTAAGGTGTCACCATGATCATCCTCACGGATGATGTTACACAGATCCCTAACAGTAGGGGGATTACAAAGCCTACTGTCTTGTTTGCTTCCCTGTAGCAATGTCTGAATTCTATGTTGTCAAAGCTTGAGCTAAGATTCTTGATAACTTCCACTTCCCTCAAGATCTCCCATCTAACGTGACTTCTGTCATTAATGGTCTTGATAACTTCCAGACAATCTCCTTCCACTATGACGCTCTTTAAACCTCTAGCTATGGCTAGATTTACACCTGCACAAAACGTAGCAGCTTCTGTTTGGATAGCAGATGTGGCTGTCGTTTCAGATTGAAGTATATCAATCACAGAACCGTTGTGGTCCCTAATAATCCCCCCCCCCCCCGGCACTCGCCCGTGGGGTTTAGTGAGCCATCTAAGTTAACTTTGTAGATAGCTCTAGGCGGTTTTGTCCATTTGGAGTTGCGTTTCCTTTTCATATTTTGAGTTGTTTGAGGTGCTGTTTTTTTGTTTGCTGATTGCCAATCAGCAAGGTTTGCTAAAGCTCGAATTGCTATGTGGTAAAATGTTCCCGGTTTTTTGTTCCTAAAAATCATATCGTTTCTGCATTCCCGTATGTTTTGCCATATAAAACAGAGTTCTTCAACTTCTTCTTTACTGTGATTCGTGGTTAGGATATCATTGATATTGTGACAGTAATTGGGTATCAACGGGGTGTTTTTTCCTACCAAATGTTCATAGGCGGCTATGGTAGTTCTTGTGAAGGGACAAAGAAGAAAGAGATGCCCACTGTCTTCATTGTGATTGTTGCAAAAGCAGCAGTTAGCTGGTACTCTATTGAAGTATTTGTTCAATCTGTCTTTTGTTGTTGGTAGGTATTTGTCTTACAGATCTTGTCGAGAATTGACCATCGGGGTTGTATTTCCAAATTAGTTTGTCCGGGGTATTCCAGGGTGTAATTCTAATTTTAGTAATGTGATTAACAATATTGTCAGGGAAGATCTCATGGAGGAGGGATACGTCCCATTCTTTGTTAAATTTAAAAAGTTGGTTAACTTTGAGATCATGATCCAAATGTTGTTGATAGCTTGAAAGATTATGGTTGGGGACCCAGAGGTCACTCCAAACATTTATAGATTCTCCATTCCCTACAATCCAGAGTAGTCTCTGTTTAAACCTTTCTCGGAGGTGAAGGAGTCTGCCGAATTGCCAAGAAGTATTCTGAGAAAATCTTTCCATTAATCCTTCCCGATGGAGATATTTTTCTTTTATAACTTTCACCCACATGTTGTTAGGCTCATTACAAATTTTCCAGAGGAGCTTCATTTGTAAGCTTATATTCATTTCTTCGGCCAGTTTTAGTCCAAGCCCTCCTTGCTCTTTTGATTTACAGATCTTGTCCCAGCGGATTAGAGGGGTGTATTTTTCCGAGTGTAGCTTGTTCCAGAAGAAGTTTTTTTTTTGGATTTGATCAATTTGGTTTAAGATTCCATTTGGAAGGAGGAAGTTTTGCATCGGGTAATTCGTTTTGGAGCTTAGATTAGCCTGAATTAAGGCCGCTCGACCTGCCTGGCTAAGAGATGCGGCCTTCCATTTGGATAACTGTTTTTTTAGGCTTTGTATGGCCTCGTTAAAGATCTCATTTTTAACCCTCCCTCTGACTAATGGGATCCCAAGGTATTTCGCAAGAGTTTTTGATATGGAGATGTTCATATCACGAGCTAAAGAATTTGTCAGCTTCAGGTTGATATTTCCTGAGACTTGAAGGGGGCTCTTGTTGTAATTTATGGTTAGGCCAGAGAGGTTTGAGAAGTTATTCAGAATGTTTTTAATCGTGTGAAGGCATTTGTGAGACGCTCTAGCAAAGATTATTGTGTCATCTGCGAAGGTAAGGAAGGAGATTGGAGTGCCATTTTTGGTTAGCTTGATACCAACTAAAGCATCATCATAATTTGATTATTCGATAAGTTCTCTTGCCAAATTCTCCATGGCCAGAATAAATATATAAGGTGCAAAAGGGTCTTCTTGTCTTATGCCTCTGCCTAGTTTGAATTGGATACCAGGGCGATTCTTAACTAACACTGAGAAGGTTGTCGTTGTGATACAGTTCATAACCCAATTGATCTATTGGGGGGCAAAACCAAATTTGGATAGAGTAGCTCTAATATAATCCCAATTGATTCTATCGTAAGCCTTTTCCATATCTAGTTCGAGAGCCATCCAACCTCTTTTTCCTTTTTGTTTATGAAAGTTGTGAAAGATTTCATGAGCTATAAGAGTGTTGTCTTGGATGGATATTCCTTCAAGAAAAGCACCTTGAAATGGCCGGGTTGATTAATTTATTTAGGATTGGTTTGAGTCTGTTAGCTATGATTTTAGTTATAACTTTGTAGATGGTGTTGCACAAACTAATAGACCTATAATGATTAATGTTTAAAGGATTCTCAACCTTGGGGACGAGGGAAATGAAGGTTTGATTAATTTGAGATAGCATGCTTCCGGAATGAAAGAATGCTTTAACTGCTTTGCATAATGAGGCTCCAATTATTTTCCAGTATTTGATGTAGA
The DNA here is from genome assembly GCA_037127255.1 of Persicaria tinctoria. Taxonomy (NCBI): domain Eukaryota; kingdom Viridiplantae; phylum Streptophyta; class Magnoliopsida; order Caryophyllales; family Polygonaceae; genus Persicaria; species Persicaria tinctoria. The sequence goes on from JBANSL010000008.1 coordinate 43,957,350, forward strand.
ACTCTGGAGGGTAGCCATCTGGGCCAGGTGTCTTATCTTCTGCCATGTTACTGAGGGTGTCATTGATTTCTTTATTGGTTCGGATGATTAGGAGTGTGGCATTGTCATTTGGAGTGATTTGAGGTTGGATGTCTAAAAATATAAACTTCAAAATCCGAGTGAGAACCATTTGAATGATATACTTTTACTACCTTGCGGTTTATGGACAACATATTTAGCAGGTCCTTAAGGGGTCGTTTGGTATCGATATCAAGATATTGATATCGGGTGATATCTTGATATAAAGAAATCGGAATCGGTATCAAGATATCGATATCAAGTGATACCTCTAAAAAAATGAGTATATCAAAATAGGCAAATTTGATATCTAGATATCAACTGATATCGATATCTGACTATTACCAAACACAAATTTCAGATATCACTTGATATCAAGTGATATATTATGCATACCAAACACTAGATATCGATATCAGTTAAAGTGACATCGATATCTAGCCCTACCAAACACTAGATATCAGATATCGGGAGCTGATATCCGATATCTGATATTTAGATATCAACACCAAACAACCCCTAAACATACTCGTTCATGAATCATGATCAAGAACATCACTTAAATTTTACAGTGTCCCATAGAGTATAATCAATTGTAGAGAAGAAAACTGTAAAGAACATTTTACAATTTATCCCAAATTTATTGTTAATTACATTTTAAGGTCGAAATGTTTTCCTAGTTGCCACTTCAGCACCATTGTTGGAATTTTACCCGGAAAAATGGTCCATATCAAAATTGGTTTATTAGATGATAGTTGGTATCAACTATAGTAGTTTTTAAAGTTTGTATTATTTTTGGTTCATACCTGATAGTTTGTATTATTTTTAGTCATTTTTCTTATTATTTATTATTTATTAAAATATATAATATTATACACGGGATGAGACCTACACTAGTTTAATATATAAAAGTGATTGAACTTTTGTTTTTTAGATGAACTCAAGTTATTATACTTATAAAAGCACATCTAATTGTTCATAATATACTAACCTATAAAAATTAAACTATTCGAGTTAAAGTTAAGATTCTTATTTACAAACTTCTCTCACGAGTTTGACTGAAAAAAGAGTCTAAAATTAAATTAAGATAACAATTGAATTTAATTATATATACTTAGGGGTGGAATTGGTGCATTACCAATTCATTTTTCCGTTGTACCAACTAATTTAAATTGGTAATCGTAAAACTTAGACCTAGGCAAATGCGGGTAGGCCCGCCCGGCCCGGCCCGTCCGCCCACATTAGAGGGCGGGCTTGGACATGGGGAAAAGCCCACGCGGGCTGCTAGGCCCGGCCCGTGCCCGCAACGGGTGCGGAATTGGACAAATTAATCAACCCGTTGCGGGCCTAGCGGCCCGCAACGGGTACCCGCCTTTTTTAATTAAAATTAATATATATAATATTAAGTATTCATTTTTAAATAAAATAAAAATAATAGTGTAATATATTGTTAGCTTTCATATATACACTTTGAAATAAAACAGTAACTATATATAACTATATACTACTTATGAAATAAAAACAGTATAATTGTATATATATATATAATAAAAACAGTAATTATTAAATTTTAAATAAAATAAAATAAAAACAGTAACTATTTATAATATATATATAAATAAAATAAAAACAGCAACTATTTATAATATATATAAAATAAAAATCTAATTAGAATAAATTTAATAAAAAAAATTTGATTAGGTTTGCGGGTACCCGCGGGCTACCCGCAACCGCATTTGCGGACGGGCTTGGACACGACTTCCAACCCGTTAAGCGGGCTTAGCCCGGCCCGCGCCCGCAACAACGGGATAAAATTTCGGGTAAAGCCCGTCCCAAGCCCGGCCCGCGCCTGCGTTTGCCCAGGTCTAGTAAAACTCTTACCATTACCAACCACCAAAAGGGTAGTACCAACTTAATTGGTAATGGTAATTTACCAACAAAGTTGGTTGATACGTGTTGGTAATGGTAATTTATCAATTTTGAATGTTGAGAAAAAAAAACATGCAAATACAACACAACTTAATTAAAACGTATAAATTATTCCAACGCTTAGTTTTTCGTCCGAACCGAGTATCTTTGAGGACGAAAGCAATATAAAACTTTTTTTTTTTTTTTGGATTAGGTAAAAATTCGAAGGTCAGACCGGCCTGACTCATCGAGAGGCCGACTGAAGTCGGCAGACGGCGAAACCGTCTAACAGAGCAATCTAAAAACCGAAACAGAAATACAATAACATGCGTAATGAACCAAACAGAAATAAACTCTACAACAAACGTTCCAAGAAGATCAAACACCCGAACAGCTGAGGAAGCCACTGAAGAACGCTGCCAAGCACCACCGAACAGTAGCACCGCGGGCCAGTAGTACAACAGGACACTAACTCATGTGGGTAGTGCATACGAACTTCAAGGAAACTCTATCCAGAATACGGAGTCGCCTTTGAGCGCACCACCACGACCCCAGCCAGACCCAACTACAGACTCCACGCCCCCAATCAAGCAGAAGATCTCCTAGAAACATCAGAAGCAGAGCTGCAAACTGCTCGAACAAAACGCCAACAAGTTTTGAAACTTGATTCGGTATACCGAACCAATTATGTTGATTCGATTGATACAGAGTGGTTTGATTTTCATGATAATTTTTGCCGAGCTCTGTATATACTTGGGATTTATTTCACGTCTTACATCTTAAAAGTGAATGATCTTTTTTCACAACGTTGCAGGCAAAATTTGTTCTGATTTCAACAGTCGCTCGTAAAATGTTGAATATTTCAAACCCATCTTTTGTTTTTTTCTGGTTTTTTGTTTTTATTAGGAGACTTTTTTATATACAGTCACAGAATAATTAAATTAATTAAAATTAATTGAAAGAAGAAACCGTAGGCTGTGATTCTGCGATTCCAATACAGGGTGAATCTTCTACGTTTAAAGCTGACATATGCAACAAACTGGTGGTTAGATACTTTGATCTACACAAACTTCCACGATTCAATTAAACCCAATTCCTTTTCTCCCCATCCCTCTAAAATTAGATTTCCTTGTTTCCTCTAATCTTCATTTGCCAATTTCATATTTCTGGGTAAATTGAAACCCTCCCATTCGTCCATATATTGATGATCCCTTTCGTCAGGAGATTTGATCGCGTTGAATTGATTCGTTCCTGTGCTGGCCGGTGTATTCAAATGGACTCAGGTGTTCGAGATGCGAAGGTCAATCCAATAGAGAATTTGGGGATTGAGCAAGAATCTCTGTTGACGAGTAGAGATGGTGGGAAGGAGGAAGTGGAAGCTAAAACAACGAAGAGAGTTCATTGGACTGATAATCATGGCAATCAGCTTGCTCAGGTCATGGTGTTCCCCCACAGGTTCTTCTTCTTCTTCTTCTTCTTCATATTTTGCCTTTTTACTAGTTTCTTTATTCCTAAAAGGGAAATAACAAGAAAAAGAAACAAACAAACTGGTTGGTCAGCCAATTAAAAAAAAAAAAAAAGGTATCTGATAGGGCTGTCATACTCATATATCACCTAACTTAATCCTTCTATTCAATTTTGATTGAATTTACTAAACAAATCGAGTATAATTCTATATTTCTAAAGACATATAGAACAGGACGAGATAGAACCGAATTGAAATTAGATCGTGTTCCGTCCTACATAATTCTTGCGGGACAAAATTCATTTCTTTTATTTTTGTCTTGTTGGACTTTTCCCCTCAAAATTCATAAGCTTGTTGAAGCTTTTAACTGGATTCACTAAACACCACACAGTTAAACCCTCACTAAAATCATTGATCTCTTCTTTAAAAGGGGTTTGTGACTAAATGTTGCAGTGTAGCTACACGTACATTTTATCGCCTGTTTTACTAAAAAAAGTTTTCTCCCTCTCCCTGACTTGATGCAGAGACCAAAGTGACAGTGATGCTGCCCACTCCGGTTCATGCTCTTGTACAATCATGTAGTTTTCGCTCTTCACAGAGGATTCAGTGATTCGCTTCCCTTGTCGTTCAGTGGTCTGTTCTTCAGAGTCTTACCAACAACCAAAAAATGCATCAATCTTATGAGCTATGTCATTGTGCCTCTGTATTGACTTAATGGAGCCTGTCCCTTACGAAGTTACCAAGTCGCGAAGCTGTGAAATTCTTAATGTACATGTAGTTTTTAGTTCTACTGGTTGGACTAGTTGCATTTGTACAAAAGCTCATACTTTAGTTTGTGATTGAAACTAAACCATAGATACTTGTAATGTATATTGATGATTGTAAAGGTTTTGGGCGCTTTGAGATGTATATTCTTATGATCCAGTTTCAAATTTTGCATAAGCCAAAACATGATTTCTTGATTGTTCTCTTGATCATTCGTTCCGAATTCCGACATAGTCATAAGTCATGCATTGAAGAATGAGATACTGAACCGTGTATCAGTTGGAAATCTGCGGTCTACATTTGGGCAAACTGGACTTCCATAGCTTCCGATTCTTGCAAGCAGCCAAGCGAAGCAACAAATCAGCCACAGTTGAGATTGAGGTGTTTGATGGATAAAGCCTGCCATCAATCGAATACATATATAAGGGCCTCACATATGGGCCTAATTTGAAGTTGGGCCTACTTCTTTTGCCAACCCGGCCCACGATTTATTCCCACAAAGTCATCATAATATGGTTTTTTTTTTTAACGTTTCGGCTATATACACTGCAAATCCACACGTTGTTAAGGACGTGCAGGTGGGTTTGCAGCCACCCGAGCCCGGACGTGCATGCACCATATTACCGATCCGATCTAGAATCTCGATTTTAACAACATTTCTGATAACTAAGCATTGGAGAATTTTTAATGAATATATATAGATTATAAAATTAAATCATGTCCCATTCCAAAAATTCACAGTCAAGTTAAACAAAAAAGCTATAAAGTATACATCAATGAAGCTTTGATAAATGGAATCTAAGGCCAGTTTGATTTTATATAAATCAATAAAACTTTAGTATATGAAATTTAAAAGTTTGATTTTATATAAACCAAGTATAAATCAACGAACTGAAATTTAATTAACTACTTGAACATGATGTTATTTATTTCATATTATGTAAGTATAAATAATATCATATCCGTATACTTATTTTTACATTATATTCATATTCAAAGAACCCAATATTCATATATTCATTTAAAAATAACATGATATTTATATATGACACCATATTCATTCATTTCACCACTTCACCGTATTTTTCATTTCATCTGAACCTTACCCTATATATATACACCTATTAGATGCTTAATAAAAATAATTAATCAGAATATGTACATGTTCTACCACAATCAAAACAAACTCAGGATTTTTTTCACCTGCAACTTCCGGAACTAATTAATTATTTGTTTTTAATGTATATTTAACAACATTTCCAACGCTAACTACTATTGGAATGATTTTCCAACATTATAAACCCTTGGAAATGTTCATTAAAATCCTCCCGGTTAAAATAGAGCTCTCAGCAGTCTTAACCCTTGGAAATAGATTTCCAACACATTTCACCGTTGGAAAATATTCCAACATATTTCACTCTTAGAATGCAAATATTGCACGTTGCTTTCTACGTGCAAACCCTAGTTTGCTAGTCGATGTGAACAATCCCACACTTGCACGTCCTTAAGGACGTGCAAATCCTCAATCTGGATTTGCGGTGTATCTATCAACACCCATTTTTAATGACAACTTACAGAATTATGAACTCGCTTTAGGTTGATAAAAACAAAATAAATATACATTTCTTGAAAGTTGTGTACTCCATTCTTCTACCGAGCAATTGTCCATCTAATTGTTTTAGACAAGTTTTTTCTTGGGAAAATTTAAAATAGATATTTTTATTTTATTTTTGCTCCTGAATAATAGGGATACTCGCCCATTATTCTATCAAAGTATTGGCATGCCAACAGGATTCTATCAGAAATATTGACATATAGTTAAGAGCTTCCTAAAGAATGGGAAGTTTCTTAAATAAGCAGATTACACATTTATTGCACCAATATCAAAATGTGATAACCCGACCACCACCAATCAATATAGACCTATTAGTCTTTGTTCCACAATATATAAAATTATAGCTAAAATACTAATTAACAAAAAGACTGAAAAGAATCATCCCTAAATTAATATATCCACTACAAGGTGCCTTTATTTCAAATAGATCCATACAAGATAATGTGCTGATACCACGAAATCTTCCATTAATTTAGAAGAAAACAAGGAAAAAAAATAGTTAGATGACAGTAAAACTTGATATGGAAAAAAACTATGACAAAATTGGATGGAACTTTATAATCCAAGTATTGTTGAAATTTGGTTTCAATGTAAAATTCATGAATTGGATGTATAAGAACAGTTTCTTTCACATTATTAATTAATGATGGACCTACTGAACAATTTCTACCTCAAAGAGGGTAAATGAGTATGCTCGGTCAAGATTACCAAGGTTAAGATGTATGCTTGACTAAGACTATTGAGGTTCAGCTGTAATCGATCAGTATGTAGCTAATATAAGTGAGATAAATTAATATCTTAGGGTGTGTTTGGGAACGGGATGGATTTTAGTGGATTTATAGGATTTTAGGGGATGTGGTAGATGGGGATGGATTTTTTGGGATGAAAGAGATGAAAACTCAACACCCAAAATTTTGGGTTTTGTGTTTGGTTGTATTATGATTTTTTGCTGGACGGAGTGACGGATAAAGACCGAATTACCCCAACTTACGCACATGAAAGGACAAAATTGCCCCTAATTCATACCCCTCCTACATTTGCATCAAACCTTTGATCCCTAAAAAAATGGCGAAAAACGATCTCCAAGTCGTCGTTCCGAGCTACTTCTGGTGCCCGATCTTGCTCGAGTGATGAAATCTCCGGTGGTGCTTTCCACCGGCATCACCTACGACCGCTCCAACATCCAAACCTGGCTCAAACAGATCCTTAATATAACCGAAAATTGAAGATTATATGCAACTTTGGCACTTTATAGATGAAGGGGAAAGGTATCTGTTATTTCATGTAATGATCTGGAAGACGAATCAACTGCCCCCAATGCAGAACACATGAATACATATGTCATATAGATCCATCATATCATCAACAAGATGGAACCATAAGATTCAATTTGAAACAATGGCAAGATTTTGATGAATTATTCATTTTAAGGCACTTGCACATAGTGATTCATACATAACAATACAGATCAACTAAGAGATTGCAACAGTAAAATCTAGTCTTCAAGAGCGACCTCAAGTGCTTCGCTCCGGGGAGGTGGAGAAATGACCGGACGGAATCCGGCGGCGTTGAAGAAAGTGGGAACGCGGCGGAGAAAACCGAGGAGGTCAACGACGGATCTGGATGGGGAGGTCAGAACTCAGAAGTAATGGAGGGAGAGGGGGAGGCAAAGGGGCATTTTGGGGGAAAAACCAATCCCTATCCACCAAACCTCCTTGGAGGAGGATCCATTTCCCATCCAAATGCATCTATCAAATCCCCCATTTCCCACCCTTCAAACACACTAAACCCCTACACCCAAACACATCGGCGGGAAAACCGAGGCAAATTTGCCATCCCCCAAACCCCTTACATCCTACACCCAAACACACCCTTAGTTCTTAATTAGTACGTAGCTAATTAATACAAACAAATTCTATACGGAGTATAAACAATCAATGGAATAAGAACTTTTAAAACTAAATAAAAGGAGACAACAAATTATATATTTGAACAATCTCAAACCGAAATTGGAAGGAAAAATGAAGCTTTATTCATTGAGGAAACAAAAATCGTCTTCTTACATGAGAAAGAGAGAACAAAAATACAGATCTGTGTTTACACAGCAACTCAGTTTGTTACAACAACCTTTGGCGCCCAAACCAGCTCTATTTGAGCATGTGATCTCGGTTGTGAAACAACCTCAGTTGAAATGACAGAAATACCCTTCTGTCACTTAGACCATATGGACTCATAGGCCCCCCTCAAGCTGGACTAGCCATAGGAGAAACTAGACCAAGCTTGGCACGAAGGAAGGTGTGTTGATGTGCTCCAAGAGCCTTAGTCAGTATATCAGCAATTTGCAGAGAAGAGCCCACATGCTTAGTGCAAATGAAGCCTTGAGCAACCATTTCCCTAATGAAATGGGAATCAATCCGGACATGCTTTGTCCTTTCATGGAATACAGGATTAAGGGCCAATTGCTGAGCACTCTTGTTGTCACAAAATAAGGAGATAGAAAGAGATATAGTGATGCCAAGATCACTCAGTAACCCTTGTACCCAGACAAGCTCACTGGCAGCTATGGACATAGCTCTATATTCACTTTCTGTTGAAGATTTGGATACCACTTTCTGTTTCTTAGCTTTCCATGAAATCAATGAGGAACCTAGGAACACACAGTAACCTGATAATGACCTCCCAATATCAATACACTTCCCCCAGTCAGCATCTGTGTAGGCATGAACAGCAACAGAAGAGGATGCAGGATAGGAGAGAGCTAGATTATAGGACCCCTTGAGGTATCTGAGTAGATAAATCATTGCATTCCAATGTGGTTGAAGGGGATTGAGGAGAAACTGGCTCAATTGCTGAACAACAAAGGCAATATCAGGGCGTGTTAAAGTAAGATACAACAGTCTCCCAACTAATCTCATGTAGTCTTCAGGCCTTGAAATAGGCTCACCATCATGAAGGGAAAACTTGGTGCCATGTTGCATTGGGAAGTCAGTGGGCTTGCAGTTCTCCATGTTGGCATCTCTAAGGATGTCAAGAATGTATTTCCTTTGATTAAGGAGAATACCATGAGAGGATCTAGAGATCTCCATTCCCAAGAAGTATCTTGCAATTCCTAGGTCCTTGATGGTGAATGCATTGTGCAAAGCAAGCTTTGTGGACTCCTCTGCTGAATTGCCCAACAAGAGCATATCATCCACATAAACTAGGGCAATTGTCATAGAAGAGCTAACTGATTTGGCAAACAAAGAGTAGTCATGAGAAGACTGAGTATATCCTAATCTGATCATGAACTTTGTAAGCTCAGAGTTCCACTGTCTGCTGGCTTGCTTGAGACCATATAATGATCTGGTGAGCTTACAAACATGGCCATTTGGAACTGAATAACCAGGAGGAGGGTGCATGTATACCTCTTCATCTAGAAAGCCATGTAGGAAGGCATTATTCACATCACGTTGATGTAGAGACCAACCTTTGCTGGCTGCAAGAGCAAGAATAATCCTGACAGTAGAGAGCTTGGCTACTGGTGAGAATGTCTGCTTGTAGTCCTTGTCCTTAACCTGATTATATCCCTTGGCCACCAATCTAGCTTTGTACCTTTCAATATTCCCATCAGGCTTGTATTTGATTTTGAAGACCCATTTGCATCCTATGGCTTTCTTGCCAACAGGAAGAGGCAGTACTTCCCATGTGTGATTGATGGTGAGTGCATTGAGCTCTAAAGACATAGCCTGTTCCCATTCTGTGACACCCTTTGCCTGGCTGTATGAATTGGGTTCAAAGGTACCACACATGTTAACAAATGACTGGATGTAATGTGGAGAGAGGTGAGACAAATGACTGAAAGAGAACACTGCAAATGAGTCAGAAGTAGAAGAGGTATCTAAGTGCCCTCTAGATGGGAGCTGTGTGCATATGAAGTCCTGGAGCCTGGCAGGTCTCTGAACATGGCTTCGAAGACCATGGGTAATGATGGGTATAGGTGAGTTACTGACAGAAGAGGAATCCTCAATGGGATTAAATGAGGTAGGAGAGTCTGAGATATGACTGGGCATTGGAACTGAATCAACAGATGGGACAATGGATGGAGGTGTACGGGAAGAATTAGAAGGGTTGGGTGATGCTTTGAGGTGAGTGTCATAAAAGGTGAGACAATCATCCTCAATGTTCACCAGGGGAGCCTGATCATGCCTGCTGGATGCCTTAGTAGTGATAGAATCCTTGAAAAGAAAGATGTGCTCCACAAATTTCACATGACGACTGATGATTATGGTATGTCTAGCAAGATCATACAATTTGAAAGCCTTTTGACCAACTGGATAGCCAAGGAAGATGCATTTCCTGGCTACTGTACTCATTTTGTCTCTATGATCATTTGGTTGCACTGTATAGCACAGGCAACCAATTACCCTGAGATGATCATATCTGGGAGGAAATCTATAGAGTGCTTCAAAAGGAGATTTCCATCTAAGAATAGCTGAAGGCATTTTATTGATGATGTGTGTTGCACTCAATACACACTCCCCCCAGAATTTGATTGGCAATCCAGCATGAATCCTAATTGCTCTAGCAGTTTCAATTAGGTGTCTATGTTTCCTCTCCACACGGCCATTCTGCTCATGAACTCCTGGAGCTGTTCTTTGATGAATGATACCCCTGGAATTGAAGAGATCTGCACATCCTCTCTGAGTGAACTCAGTCCCATTGTCAGATTTAACAAACTGAACTGAAGTCTGGAAGTGATTGTCAACCATGTTAAGGAAACTAGTGATGTTCCTTAACACCTGCAATTTATCTTGCATCAAGTAGACCCAGGTGGATCTAGTGTGATCATCAACTATAGTTAAGAAGTATCTAGCTCCACATAGGGCAGGAGTCCTGTATGGACCCCAGACATCCATATGTACCAATTTAAAAGGAAATTCAGCTAATGACTCACTCCTATCAAAGCTTAGTATGTGAGCCTTAGTCAAAGAACAAGTATCACAATGAACATCCCTGATATCACAATTCTGAATCTCTGGCAAGTGATGTAAATTGGCAAATGACATGTGGCCAAGTCTGGCATGAATCAAATGTGCTTTATCAAGCTTATTACATCCAGAAACAACATGGCTAAGAGAGTGAGAGAAATCCTTACAACCATCCTGACAAGCAGCAACCTTCAACATGTATAGGCCTTTCTTCTCAACCCCTCTAGCCATCACCTTCTCAGTTATAGGGTCCTGTAACTAGCAGGATGTATCATCAAATGTTACTCTCAACCTCTGATCAGAAGCAATTTTAGAAACTGAAAGCAAATTGTGCCTGAATTGAGGCACCAGCACAACATTTTTCAAAACAAAACTGGCATTCAAAGATATTGTGCCACTCTTGGTGACAGCAATGCTACTTCCATCAGGCAATCCAAGATTTACAGTTGTGTGTAAATCATGAATCTTTATGAAAATGCTTGTGTTAAAGGCAATGTGGTCTGTTGCACCAAAATCCACAATCCATGTATCACTATTGCCTTTGTTAATACCAATAAGGAAGGAAACACTTAAGGTACCTGCAACGTGGGTCATAGCTTGGTTAACTGAGCTATCACCTGGCTCCAATGGAGTCTTTCCCTTCATCATCTTCAATATTTCATTGAACACAGCATTGACCATAGCTTGGTCTGGCTTTCCTGCACTTTGACTTGTTTCAAAATGTTGATCAAAAGGGCTGTCTTGCTGGCTACTGTCAAACTGAGCAGCAAACCTTCCACCATACTTAGGCTTATCTTCTTCCTTTGGGCCCCTAAACCATTCTGGATACCCAATCAACTTAAAACAGTAATCCTTAGTATGCCCACGCCCACCACAATGATCACATTTCCTATCGAGTTTAGCTTTCTTATAATCCCTTCTTGCCTGTTCAAACTGCTTCCCTTGATCACCAAATCTGCTTTGATCCGAAAACCTTTGCTTTGCCAAAGCATTAGCCTCACTATCAAAATATTCATCTCTATTTGCCAGAAGAACATTCCCTTCTCCCTGAACAAGAGAGGTTACACCCTTAGATCTCTCTATTTGAATGGGCATCTGATAAACTTTGTGTAGACCAGGAGCTGGATCCTTTGATAACACATTCCCTCTCAAATGCTCAAAAACATCATTCAATCCTAACAGAAACTGCATAACCTTTGCCTTTTCATCTCTCTCAAAAATTCTTTTCAGTAGAGTGCAGGAACACTGATCAATTCCACCACAGCTACATGTGGGAATGGGATCCAGCATCTGCAATTCATCCCAAATCTTCTTAGATTTCATAAAATACTCCCCAACAGACATGTTTTCCTGTTTCAGATTGCTCAATTCTCTTTTCAATTGATACACCAGGGTATCATTTGACTCATAATACCTATCCTTGATCTCATCCCATAGTTCTTTCGATGACTTCACATATGTGAGGCTCTCCCCAATCTCGCTATTCATTGAATTCACTAACCAACATCTAACCATGTAATCAGCCCTTAACCATTTCTCATAATCCTCTCCATCCTCACTAGGAGGCACACAACTTCCAGTAATAAAGCCTAATTTGGCTTTGGCACCCAAAGCCATTCGAACATTTCTACTCCAACTTACGAAATTTGTACCATTGAACAAGGAAGATACCAGATTCATTCCTGGATGATCTGAATTGGATAGAAAATAGGGATTTATGTGCACATTGTTCATACCTGACACGACATCTCCGAACTGCACATTTTGATTTCCAAAATTCCAGCCACGACCAAATCCCATGCTCCCAGGTGCAGGAGGAGTAACAGATACGAAGCCTCTGCCACGTCCTTGCTCAAATCCTCTACCAGCTCCTGATCCTTCACCAGAACCTCTCCCCGACATTGCAGATGGGAAAAAAGGATTAACAAGCTCACAAATTCTCGATTTACTTTCTGAAACAACTGAATGGATCCACACATGCGATGCAACCAGATCACTTAAATTCCTGGCGCTCTGATACCATTTGAACAATCTCAAACCGAAATTGGAAGGAAAAATGAAGCTTTATTCATTGAGGAAACAAAAATCGTCTTCTTACATGAGAAAGAGAGAACAAAAATACAGATCTGTGTTCACACAGCAACTCAGTTTGTTACAACAAACTTTGGCGCCCAAACCAGCTCTATTTGAGCTTGTGATTTCGGTTGTGAAACAGCCTCAGTTGAAATGATAGAAATACCCTTCAGTCACTTAGACCATATGGACTCATAATATACAAAGTATAACAATCAAGTGGGATTGAGGATGTGTCCACGTTCGTAGACTCGTACACCAAGAAGGTTCACAACGAGCAAGATCAAGTGCTAGAGTACTAATTCTAAGGAAAAAAAAATAATACTTGTCGCTCTTTTTTTTTTAGTGGAGTAAAGACTAAAGATTAAAATGAGATAGTTAGAATGCAGATGGAGGTCCGTGTTAGAAATGTCTTCACAAACAAGCAGCTTGAGGTTAGGTTTGTTCCAATTTTACTTGGATTTAGTTGATGGTAGCAAAGTTATACATAACCCATTCGATGTGCCTTCGACACTAGATTCCTCCTTACACCTTCTATCATGCCTCCTCAACGTCCTCGTCGCCCAACAGAACCAGCATGCCTCCACAAAGCTTGATATCCCTTCGTCCATAGCCATCACCCTCATCACCTTGCCGGTAAAAATGGTCTAGCATGCCTCCTCGCCCAACATAACCAAGCTTATAAATTCACTTCCTCGGTCGATTCTGCCGAGCTCCGGCCTCCTCAACGTACAGTTTTCAAATCACAAATAGCTCGAATTGCAAACATAGACCAATATACTCCATTTCAATTCCAATTTTTACACATCATTTGACACCCATACCACAAAAACCAATAACAATGAAAGAAAAATTACAAATATTAATCAATTTCAATATCATTTTTGAAAATTTCAGTCATACTCCAAAATAAGTTAAATCAAAACTAATCTAAATGTTCTATACAATTGATGGATCGACTGACACTTTACGCAAACACACCAAAATAAGTTAAATTTTCTTCATTAATCTTCTATGTGAAATGGTGCACCACAATGATAAACAAGGGATTAGAGAGGCTCGCCTATACTAAACAAGACAAGATGGACGAGATTTCTTTAAGGGGTCGGGCTAAATCATAAATATTTTCTAAAATGATAAAGGATTTGTTGTGCAATTTTACGGAAAATGTCTTGTCGTCAATAGATGTACGTTTTGTTATCTTGTCAATAGTCCTTATATTTGAGAAATTTGAACATTTTTTAAGAAAATAAATAAAAATTTACTTGTACAAGAATTATTACTCTATATTTTCACTTTATTGAAAATTACATTTAACATCGGGCGCAATTTCGCAAAATGAAAACAAAAATACCTAAAATGTTTTTTTTTTCTTAATAAGATTTTCTCCCTAAAATAAAATATTTTTTTTCTTAACGGATAGAAAATTTTAATTTATTATTGTTTGTAGTACATTCAGAATTTTATTATATTAATATATATATTTATTAATAACAAAAATTCTAAACTATATAAATATAAAAATTATAATAATAGCACACTTAAGAGGAGAGAGCACACGTGCAAATATTATTTAACCTATTAGTTAGTATATCTTAAACCTTATAATAGTATGAAGTTGTAAATGAATAGTAACTCCCACTTACAATTTTTTAATTGTTTTTTTTATGGTTGAAATGTCTATTTTGCCCTTACAAATTGTATTCCCATCTTCTATATGCTATACCCTTTTAGGTAATTTCCTTAATTGTTTGTAAAATGCCTTTTTTAACCTAAAAAGTTTGAATTTAAAAATATTAATTTTTTTATTTCAATGTCCTTTTATGTCTTTTCAAAATTATAAATTTTCATATTTCATCAATTTCACCCAACTTTATGTTTTTTCTTAACATACCCAAATTACAACTTTAAAGTTTTCTCAAATAAATCATACTTTATGTTTTAAATTAAACCACCCAAATTGTAACTTTTAGGTTTTATTAATTATAATTTATCATATTTCATCAATTTCACCCAATTTTATGTTTTTTCTTAAAATACCCAAACTGCAACCAACTTAATTAAAACCATATTTTATGGTTTTAATTAAACTACCCAAATTATAACTTTTAGGTTTTCTTAATCAACCGACTTATATACATTAAATGATAAAAAGTTATCCTACCAATTAATTTATAACTCTAAATTAATATATGAAATAATAATATTGAAACGGACATTTTCTAGGAACTATGAATTCTTAAAAAAATATTTAGTACGTTTTGGGTTTCTTTTTTGTTTTGATTAATAATTTTTTTAAAAGACTACCTTTCTTTATATTTTTTTAATTAAAAGACATCATTCTTATTACCTTAAAAAATTTCAAAATAATATACTTACAGTTTCTTATAACGATGCAATTATCATTTTTAATATATATTATAGAATTGTATAAGGAAAATAACTCAGTTAGAACTATTTGTACATATGAATATTTACACGCATATAAAAAGTAACGTGTAAAACATTTGTAAGGAAAACAATCAAGTTACAACTATTTGCATATATAAATATTTACACACATATAAAAAGTAATTTGTACAATCCAAATACGATTAGACCGCGCGCATGCACGCAACGCTTGGCCTAGTTACCATATATACTGTATATGATTAAAATACTATGAAAATAGGTATGTAAAATATATGCATGTGCAAACATTAAATACAAACTTACTGTCATTTTCAGCACTTGGCTTACATGAATTGAACTCCTTCACTCCAACTCCACACTCTTCTTATCACCTTAAACATTGCAACAATGTAATTCACATTTTATGTTTTAGAACTTAGTTTAAATGTTAGTTGTTTCTGTTGGGTTAAGTCGATTTCGAGTAAGCTGTGTGACCTGTAGTCGAAATCGAGTAATAGCAGGGCAGCTTTATGACAATTTAGTTTTGTATTCAGTTGAACAAGTAGTGGGGTAGTGGTGTGTTGTTTCTAAGGCAGTTATCAAGCCTTGTAAGGATGTTTTATGTATTGTTTTTCTGTAATCGAGTTGTGTGGAAGTTAAGCAAGTTATTTTGGAGGAAAACTTGCTCTCTCTCATTCCGGTTCTTTGTGTTATTTGTGTTCTGCATTTGTGAGTTAGTTTGGTGTCTTAGAGTGTTCACCAACTTGGTTAATCCTCAATTGTTGCTTCAACAATTGGTATCAGAGAAAACAAGAGTTTGCATTCGGGTTTCAGTTCTAGGATTGAGTGATTGTGAGGTTAAACACACGGGAAACGCAGTGAGAAAGAACTCATCTAGAAAATGCAGAATTCTAGAAATGGAGGCAATGGCAATCCTCAATTGCCGATTTTCAAGGGGATTAACTATCACTTCTGGAGCTTGAAGATGACTACCCTATTCAAGTCTCAAGAAGTTTGGAACCTAGTGGATCAAGGCTTTGAAGATACTGTGGTGGGAGAGCCTGATCAGCCAATGCGAGAGAAAAGAAAGAAGGATTCAAAGGCTTTGCTTATGATTCAAATTGCTTTGGATGATGAAATATTTTCGAGGATAACTGCATCAACAACGGCACATGACACCTGGGAAACTTTGAAGCATGAGTACTTGGGGGATAAGAAAGTGATTACAGTAAAGCTGCAGTCACTAAGAAGGGAGTTTGAGAACCTGGCAATGCAAGACATAGAGTCCGTGCAGGTTTATCTCTCAAGAGTTTCAGGAATTGTCAACCATATGAAAGCATATGGAGAGAAGTTCAGTACCGAGACTCTAGTGAGCAAGGTGTTGAGGAGTTTGACTAAGAAGTTTGATCATGTTGTGGCAGCTATAGAAGAGTCAAAGGATCTATCAGTGTATAGATTTGAAGAGTTAACTAGTTCATTACAGGCTCATGAGGAAAGGATGAGCAGAACTAGTGAAGTTAAGGAAGAAAAAGTCTTTCAAGTGAAGGAAGACAAGAGCAAGAGTGAGGGCTCGTCAAGTAGAGATGGTCAGAGAGGTGGCCATAGAGGAAGAGGAGGTTACAAAGGTAATTTCAGAGGTCGTAGAGGTAGAGGAAATGGTAGAGGTTCACAAGGTGGATCTGGAAGAGGAAATGGTGGTGATCAGAATAGAGATCAGTGGAAGGATTCAGGAAGGAATCAGGGAAATGGGTCAAGATCTCAATGTAACGGCCCAGAATTATGATTTCCGGGTTACGTTTCAAGGGATAAAACCCCTTGTTCGGATCTTGCAATCCAGGTACGGGTCGAGGTTTCAAACTCATTTTAAGATTTGTAGAAAGAGGGATTTCAAACCCTAAAACCTCGAAGGGCCGTTGGGTACCCTTAACCTGTCCTAAGACTATGTCGCGGAAACCATTTCAAACGGAAGTAAAGCGGAAGTAGAGTACAGATACAAGTGCCACGGCGGAGCCGGGTCAAAACGGAGTCAAAAGTATAAATCCAAAACAATATAATCAGAGTCTGATGAAGTCTATAACTCCAGCGCTCACTCTCCGCCGACAAAAATGACCCGCGCAATAAGCAAACAGCACCGATAGGATGAACATAATTCATTCCTAAAAAAATTTGATTTGGAGCGGGATCAGATCGATGCCCACTTAACTCTGCATCCCAACCATAAGCACACATATACGCTATACCTAATAAAGATGCTCTAATGCAGTACGAAATTCAAACACACTAGCATGCTCCTAGTTCATAGTAATGTGCAGAAATACTGTAAAGGGCCCAAGACAATGCCAAGTGGCATATCCCTCTCCTACCTCCACCCCTTCCGACAGGCGGAGACTGGCCAGCTTGTGAATGCATTCATTCATAATAGGGCGGCACGCATGCCTAACCCGCTCCACAATAAAGCCCGCAGGCATATCATAATATAAGGAAGTACTCGATTGACTCAGGGTACCCGATGAGGCTGGGCTACCCTATGACCCTAGCAAAGACTCTAGGACTATCACAGATAACGGCCGTTCTGTTCACATGCACATAGAGAAATAGAATGCTCAACGATCAATGCAACCTAGCATGGTACTACATGGCATGCTGATCATGAATGCAACACCTAGTATATCATGCACCTAAGGCAGGGAATAGCTCTATTCAATCTGAGTAAGCTCCGAAGAGACTTACCTGGAGATGCAGAACAGCAAGATAACACAAGCAAGGGCCCAAATGCAAGTCCAAAGCAATCCAAAAGCAATAAACACCTATTATCAAGCCATTTCCATAAGCTATCGGTTCATCATTCATACACACGATACCCAAGTTCTCCACATCTTCAAACCAATTGATAGTAAAACCATTTTCCAAAACCTTTCCAATTTGATCACTCAACCAAAATCATTCTTCACATTAAACCCATTGATAAATCATACAAACCATATTTTCCAACTCTTAAATCCCAAGTTAAGTCAACTTATATTCAAAACAATTCCTCAAATCATACTTGGTCAAATCCTGACATTGAACATTTAAACCTTAAAACCAGTACCTCAAAATCTTATTATAGAATTAATTCCGGCATTTTGGTTTCAACACATCAAATCCTTTAAGGAACATTTTCGGACGACTTAAACATTTTCTAAATAATTTAGCAAAAATGTTTATCTAAAATAAACATTTAAATAAATCCATCTTTATTAAACCATATTTATAAAGCAACATTTATCTATAATAATACCATAATATAATATAACCCATATATAAAATCTCCCAAAATACCCATCTTAACATATATAAATATCAACATCCTTTAAATAAAACAATACAACCCAATCCAACAAGCCCAAAAAAACTCAACCCGGATGGAAGGACCAAACCCGCCCAAAGGAGAACCCCAACCCGGACCCAATACCCAGCCCAAATAATAGGCCCACTCTCAATCTGATTTGTTTTAAACCAAACCGAACCGGACCAATACTTTAAAATAAGAGAACCGAACCCATCAAAAATAAAAAGGGGAACCGAACCCTCCTTCCCCAATCTGCCGAACGGAAAGAAGAAGAAAAAGACCAGGCCTCCGGCGGCCTCCTTTCCGACCTCAACTCTCCCCACCCCGACCGACGCAGGTTTCCGACATCACTCAAGTGAAAGAGAACAAAACGCGAGCAAGGAGGAGGGAGAAGAGAGAGATTACCGATCTCGACGGGCTTCGCCGGAAGAGGATCCGAGGCGGTCGATTGGGCTCCGGAAACGGTGAGAACGACTCGTTCCTGGCCTGGGGAGAGTGAAGGGGGTTTAAAGGCCAAGCTTGACATGTTATCGAGTCGGAATCGAAGGAAAATCTTACCGAGGCCAAATCGGAAAGAACAGGGAAGAGAAGGCTGATGGCGGCGGCGTCGGGGTGCTCCTGGCGGCTTCAGGCTCCTGCTGGCGGCTCAAGGCGCTCGGACAGAGGCTAGACCGCCGCTGCAGCTGCTCGGTCACAGGAGGAGGATGGAGGTGTTGCTCCTTGGTTCACTGCTCTCGGCGTCGCTGGTGGCTGAGCAAGGAGGACGACGGTGGCTGCGGCTCGTCTGCGAAACAGAGGTCGAGAAGAGGCGATGGGCAATTGGACGGCTCGGCTCCGCTTCTGGGTCTGGCTCGTCGCCGTCGGAGAGTCTGCTGGCGGCTTAGGCTCAGCGAAACAGAGGCAAGGAAAGGTGGCGTTGGGTGTGAATTTGGGCGGAAATCAGTGAAAGAATCTGGGTTGCTTTGGGGGAAAGGCAGAGCGAAAGTGAGGCAGGGAGAGAGCTCTTCTGTAGGTGGGAAAGAGACAACAATTGCAAGCTGTAGGTAGGTTGTTTTTGAACAAAAATGAAGAAGACAACAAATAGGCGTGCAGGGGTTCTTCCTCACGGGTGAGAGAGAGAGAGAGGGAGAGAGAGAATAAAAGGAAAGGGAAAAGAAATATAATGGAAAATGGTCCCCAAAAGATATTTTGAATACCCGAATAAATATCCCGATACCCACTCTCTAACCTTATTCGACCCGACTCAAAAGATTTTCAGATTTCTAAATCCGAGTTTATAAAATTTCACATAGGCAAGCGGAATAAAACATATTTTAAATTTCTAATTAAACAATGCCGGAACTCGTTTTGAAATATTTGGAATAAAACCAATAGCTTAAGGACGAAAATTTCAAACCTCTCAAATCTTAGAAATCGGAATGGATATAAATTCCTATTTTAATAATTTAATATTCTAAAATTTCCCGGTCTTTACACTCAAAGGAGTAGCATTCAGTGCCATTATTTCAAGAAATATGAGCATAAAGAAGCATACTGTTGGGAGAAGCAAGAGCGTGAGCAGAAGAATGCTAACTACTCAGAGAGCAGTAAGAAAGAGGGTAGGCTTTTCATGGCATTCTCCTTGTCAACTGAGAATGCTAGTGATGTATGGTACCTTGATAGTGGATTCTCAAACCACATGTTAAGTTCAAGAGATCAGTTCACTGAGTTTGATGAGTCTAAGAAAGGAAGAGTGAGGTTGGGTGACAACAAGGTGTTGCAATGTGAAGGGAGAGGAACTATTGTCATCAAAAGTGTACAAGGTGGAGAGAAGCACCTAACTGATGTTCAATATGTTCCTGGATTGGCTCATAACTTGCTAAGTGTGGGACAATTGCAAGCAACTAGTTACTCCTTACTCTTTGATGATGATCAACGCAAAATTAGAGAGAAGAGGACTGGGCACTTGGTGATAGTTGTAGCTAAGACAAAGAACATGATGTTTCCTTGTGATCTAGCTGCAAATGTGAACAAAGCACCGACAGTAAAGGAGGATGAAGGAACTCGGTTGTGGCATCTCAGGTATGGTCACTTGAATCTTCAGAGTTTGAAGATGTTGAGTACCAAGGTAATGGTACAAGGGTTGCCTAAGATTGGTGAACTGGATCTATGTGAAGGGTGCATCTATGGAAAACAAAGCAAAGGTTCTTTTGTTAACAAAGAACCATGGAGAGCTAGAGACTGTCTTGAGCTGTTGCATGTAGACCTATGTGGTCCTATCCAAACAGAATCAGTAGGAGGAAGCAAGTATGTCTTGCTTATTACTGATGACTTTAGTAGATGGAGTTGGGTTTATTTTTTGAGAAGCAAAGGTGAAGCATTTGAGAATTTCAGACAGTTCAAAGCTTTGGTTGAGAATCAATCTGGCAAGAAGGTGAAAGCTCTTAGAACAGACAGAGGTGGTGAGTTCATGTCCGAAGAGTTTGCTTCCTTTTGTGATGATCATGGTGTTAGAAGGGAACTCACTACTTCTTACACTCCAGAGCAAAATGGAGTGGCTGAGAGGAAGAACATGACAGCTGTTGAAATGGCTATAAGTATGTTAAAAGCAAGGAATGTTCCTAAGAGATTTTGGTGTGAAGTAGTTGCCACTACAGTGTATGTGTTGAATAGATCACCTACTCGAGTTGTGCAAGAAATGACACCTTTTGAGGTGTGGAGAGAAAAGAAGCCCTTTGTACTGCACTTGAGAGTGTTTGGGTGTGTTGCTTATGTAATGATAAATCTAAGGGCAAAGCTGGATGACAAGGCAGAGAGATGTGTATTTATTGGGTATGCTTCTCAGTCTAAAGCATACAAGTTGTACAATCTTGTGACAAAGAGGACTGTCATTAGCAGAAATGTGGTGTTCAATGAGGAGGCTGAATGGGATTGGATGAGAAATGAGAAATGAAGTGTGATATCTGGTGTGATCACCATTGAGATTTCATCAGAAGAAGTGAATGCAAATGATGTAGATGATATAAATGAGCTCAATAATGATTCTCTTTCAACACAGTCTATACAAAGCAGTCCCTCAAGCAGTGCTGGTTCTACCTCTTCAGGATCTTCAGGAGAGTCTCCTCCTAGGAAATACAGGTCATTGTCTGATGTGTATGACAGGAGTGAGAGGTGTGGGTTTGCTTTGATAGCAACAGATCCTGAATGCTTTGATGAAGCAAAGGATGGGAAAGAATGACAAGCTGCAATGAGAGAAGAAATGAGGTTCATTGAAAAGAAGCAGACCTGGGAGTTGGTAGATTTGCCACAGGAGAAGAGAGCCATTGAGTTGAAGTGGGTATTTAGAACAAAATACCAAACTGATGGAAGTGTGCAAAAGCACAAAGCAAGGTTGGTTGCAAAAGGTTATGCTCAACAAGAAGGCATTGACTATGAGGAAACCTTCTCACCAGTAGCAAGGCTAGAGATAGTGAGAGTTGTGTTGGCTCTAGCTGCTTAGTGGAGATTGCCAATCTTCCAGTTGGATGTGAAATCAGCATTCTTGAATGGTGATTTCACATCCAACTGGAAAGGAAAACAAAGTGTACAGACTGGTAAAGGCTTTGTATGGATCGAAGCATGCTCCAAGAGCCTGGTACAGTAGGATTGACACCTTCTTCCTTGAAGGTGGCTTTGAATGAGGTGAGAATGAACCTACTTTGTATGTCAAGAGGAGGAACAAAGAAAAGTTCATTGTGGTCTGTTTATATGTTAATGATATCATATATTTCAGTCCTTCACTAGTGATGTTAGATGAGTTCAAAACAGCTATGATGAAGGAGTTTGAGATGACGGACATGGGGTTGCTTCAGTACTTGCTAGGCTTGGAAGTAAGGCAAGGAAAGGAAGGGACATTCCTTTGTCAAGAGAAGTCTGCAAGGGACTTGTTGAAGAAATTCAAGATGGAGAATTGTGAAGTTGCTCATACTCCCATGAATACAAATGAAAAGCTTCAAAGAGAAGATGGGACTCCTAGGACTAATGAGAAGTTGTACAGGAGTATGGTAGGTGGACTCAACTATCTCACACACTCAAGACCAGGCATAGCTTTCAGTGTGAGTGTTGTTTCAAGATATATGCATAGTCCTACCAAGCAGCACATGGGAGATGTGAAGAGAATTCTAAGGTATGTTACTGGTACCTTGAAGTGTGGCATTTGGTATGAGAGTGTGCAAGCATTCAAGCTGCAAGGGTACACTGACAGTGATTGGGCCGGGTGCCTTGATGACAGAAAGAGCACATCAGGTTCAGTGTTTGGACTTGGGTCAGGAGCTGTGACATGGAGTTCGAAGAAGCAGGACACAGTTGCATTGTCCTCTTCAGAGATTGAATATGTGGCTGCAGGGGCAGCAACTAGACAAGCCTTATGGTTGAAGAAGCTGATGTTTGATTTGGGGTGCAATCACACAGAAGCAATTGAAATCTGGTGTGATAATAGGTTAGCCATTGCAATGACAAAGAATCCAGCATTTCATGCTCGGAACAAGCACATAGATGTGCAACATCATTTCATCAGGCAGCTTGTCAGCAAGGAAGAAATTGTGCTCAAGTTTTGTGGAACAAATGATCAGGATACTGATCTGTTCACAAAAGCCTTGAATGGAGCTAAGTATGAGTTTTTTATGGAGAAGATTGGAATGAAAGAAATGTGAATTAAGAGGAGGTGTTGAAATGTAATTCACATTTTATGTTTTAGAACTTAGTTTAAATGTTAGTTGTTTCTGTTGGGTTAAGTTGATTTCGAGTAAGCTGTGTGAGCTGTAGTCGAAATCGAGTAATAGCAGGGCGGTTTTATGACAGTTTAGTTTTGTATTCAGTTGAACAAGTAGTGGGGTGGTGGTGTTGTAACGGCCCGAGATTATGATTCCCGAGTTACGTTTCGAGGGATGAAACCCCTCGTTAGGATCTTGCGCCCCGAGTACAGGTTGAAGGTTTGAAATTCTACTATAACATTTTCAAGTGAGATTTCATACCCAAAATTCGAAGGGATCGTTGGAATCCCCGGGGAAGTCCCCTGTACCTGTCATAAGTCTAAGCGTGGAAAACCAACAGTCATGCAAATGGTAGAATCAAGGTGTAATACAAGAGGGTGCCACGGTAGAGGCGGGTCAAAACCAAATCAATAAGCGTATTTATCGAAATCTAAGGTTAGAACATTTCTTTGCAATCGCCCAAGAGAGTTCCCACGTTACAGAAGCAAGGAACAATCATGCTGCAAAACAAACCTAAAAAAAATGTATGCAGGGCGGTGTCAGATCGAAGCCCTACGCAATGTAATCCCAAACAAGCAGACACATACACACGCTAGTCCTAATAAAGATGCTTCTAGATGCAGGCAGATACTAACACACGAGCATGGTAATATAATAAGGCCTTAGCACCGAATACCAAGTGGTATATCCCTCTCCTACCAACACCCCCTTTCGATAGGGCGGAGACTGCCCAGCTCTTGAATGCATTCCATAATAATCGGGCGACACGCATGCTCATAATATAAGGAAGTTCCATGACTCGATTGATTCAAGACGGGACCCGATGGGACTGGGCCGTCCTATAACCCTAGCAAAGACTCTAGTTACTTCACAGATAACGGCCGTTTTGTTTACAAAAGCAATGAGTAAACGAATGCTCAATCATGAGTGCAATCCTAGCAGGATACTACATGACATGCTTTATTATGAATGCAAGCACCTATTATGCACATGGCTACAAGCAGGGAGATCTCTTTTCGAATCTAAGTGAGCTCATATAGGAACACACCTGGCTATGCAGAACATCATAATAGAGGATTCAGCATACATCATTCATAATCACAAGGTATTACCTATATACATCGTTTAACGAGAATGAAAATCATATCGCAATTATCATCATATCAAGTTCAACCACTCATCCTGATGCCACATTCCACAATACCATATCGTTCTCATCATTCCATTAAGCCGCATTCATATATTCGCCACAATATATCCGCAATGATAATCCGCACATCACATATACCAAGTTTATCATATTCATCGTATCTCGAAAGCATAAGTGAACTATACATAAGTCTAATACTTCATCATGCCATTAGTCAATCAATCATGCCATTAGTTCATACCAATCATGATATTAGTCAACCATTCACATCAACATGCTAGTTAGTCATCGTCCACATAATTCCCAAGTTAGTCCCAAAACCATTTCAAAACTTGAATTAACTAGTTAGAAATTCCGACCTTTTGAAAATGCTCGTCAAATTCCTCTTTTTATTTAAATCCAACAATACCCTTTTAAATCTCAAAGTCTCATAATATTATATTTGTAAATCAGAAATAATAATATATATAATATGCCATTTATTTAATATTTTCATAAAATATTTTAAGCCTTTAAAATTCCATTTTATGCAAAATCATCCAAGCCAAACATATTCATTTCCTCACACTTTATCACAAAATAGACCCAAGTGTAAATTAGGCCCAAAAATCAGCCCATCTCCTTTTTATTTTGAAAGCCGGAATTAGAAAAGAAGGGGTCCCATGCCATGTGGCTGCCAAGGTGGAGGCGCTCTCGGAGATGCTGTTGCGGCTGAGTTCGACGGAAAGGAGCAGGAGGACATGGGTTTCTCGACCTATGAAAGCGGAATAAAATCTATTTGCATAATTTTTTTTTAATTTTTTTTTAAAATTTGACCAAAATTCGCTTTAAGAGTTCAAAAATCCGAGTTAGCGAGTTTTCCGTTAAATTCCACTTTAAAATTTATTTTGATTTTCATTTTTCCGAAAAAAATTAGAATTTAAAAATTCGAGCCTTTACAGGTGTGTTGTTTCTAAGGCAGTTATCAAGCCTTGTAAGGATGTTTTATGTATTGTTTTTCTGTAATTGAGTTGTGTGGAAGTCAAGCAAGTTATTTTGGAGGAAAACTTGCGCTCTCTTATTCAGGTTCTTTGTGTTCTTTGTGTTTTGCATTTGTGAGTTAGTTTGGTGTCTTAGAGTGTTCACCAATTTGGTTAATCCTCAATTGTTGCTTCAACTAGGGGTGTGCAGAAAAACCCGAAACCGAAAACACGACACGAAAAAACCCGAAACCGAAATAACACGACACGATAATGACACGAATCGAGAAAACACGGCTCTAAACGGTTCGTGTTCGGGTCGGGCAAATTGCCTTGTCGGGTACCTGACACGAACCGTTTAATTTTTTTTTTTAAATTTTTATATCTGAAGGTAAAGTACTTGTACAAATAGGATCCCATAAGTACCAGAATGTTCTGCTTGCTCAGTTGGTTCTAGGGGCGCGGATGGGTTGGGCTTTTTTCTTCAGATTCAAGTTCGAATTCCAAGCCTGCATTTTTTCATTCATTTTCCAAAGCCTTTTTTTTAATCCGTGCTCCTGCCTTTTTTTTATAACCCATTCTCCTTATTTTTTTAACCCATTCTCCCCTCTCCCAGATCTATTAAATCCTTCTTTTAAAAACCCTAGCAAGTAGAAAGCAGCCGCCGCCTCTTGGTCCTCGCTCTCTTTCTCTCACTCCGACCGCCATAGAAGGCCAGGCTTCATCTCGCTTCGTTTGCGGATCGAAGAAGCTCTCCGTGACTCCGTCTCTCACTTCGACCGCCATAGAAGGCCAGGCTCGGCCTGATCTCGCTTCGTTTGCGGATCGAAGAAGTTGACAGCAACGTTGGGGCTAGAGATGGAACTCCGGCGTCGACCCCTCCTCTGTTTAAAACCCCGCTAATTGGAACCCTTCAACTCTTCACTTCCTCTATTTCTCACTCCCAACCGCCATAGGCCAGACTCGGCTCGATCTCTCTAATTCTAAAGATGAAGGAGAAGTCAAGGGAGTAGTTATTGTCGCCGGGAAGAATGTCCGAAGATCGATGGGCAGAACTTCGATGAAGAATCATAGGCAAGGTTGGAACTTCAATGAAGAATAATCGGATCGTGTCGGGTACCCGGGTATCCGACACGGAACCGAATACCCTAACCGTGTCGGGTACCCGAGTTTAGATGGTTCGTGTACGGTTCGGGGATTTTGGGCTTAACGGTTCCGGGTACCCGACACGATTAATCGGTTCGTGTCGGGTACCCGGTTATGCACACCCCTAGCTTCAACAAACATTGCATTTCAATTCATTCCTAAATGCTCATTATTCTATCCTAAATTTTGTCCGAAAAGTTGCAATAAAAAAAGTCACCCCCAAGTTTTGGAGATTTATATAAAGTAGCTTACATATGAAAGAAAGTGATTTATTTAAGTTTTCCATTTGAATCCAATTAATTGGGATCTAAAAACTATACTATATTATCATCTTTACTAGTTTAGTACCCGCCCGCACTATTGTGCGCACTATTTTTTTAAATTAATATATTTAATATTTAAAAATTGTATAAAAAATTTCTGCAAGCAAACTTTAAACTCTTCTTTTTAGTCGTAAGTAAACTTTAAACTCTAAATACCCCACATATCTAAACATTTTTAATTATTATATAGTTAATGGTAAAAATGAAATCTATATATAGAAGCCGATCCTTATCTTTATATCTTTCAATTTACAATTAATTACTATCGGCATATATGAAAATCAAATCATAACCACCCGATCGACAAATCCTATCGGTATATATGATTAGTTGTATTTATCCCGTCGGTATATATGATTATTTCTATTTATTAACTATTAATTACTCTATCGTTTATAAGGGCATTAATTTGATTTGAAGTTCATTAATTAAAAAAAATTCTATCGGCATATATGAAATTATAACAACCTAATCATAACCACCTGATCTGCAAATCCTATCCGTATATATTAATTATTGCCTTAGGCTCCCATAAATTTGTTATTGGAATATATTAATTAGAGTAATTAATTAGATCTATTAATTAACAAATTAAAAAACCCTACTTTAACAATCAATTAATCAGCATATCTTAAAACTAATCGGATAAGTGGGATAACAATCATAGCTAGGGGTAGGCACAAATCCCGCAAATCCCGATCCAGTACCGATCCCGGTGGGATTTAGGACAAAATAGCGAATTCCATCCCACAAAAATTATGCGGGACGAAATGCAGGACGATCCCGGTAGGATCCCGCATATAATAATAATAATAATAATAATAATAATAATAATAATAATAATAATAATAATAATAATAATAATAATAATAATAATAATAATAATAATAATAATAATAATAATTTTTATAATAATAATAATCGTATTATAATATTATAGAATAATAATAATATATTATTAGTATTGTTATTTTGAGCAAATATTATAATTATAATCATAATCTTCCATTTATAATAATAATAATAATATTTGTTTATAATAATAACTAGTACTTTTCCTGAACCATGTTCGGGGTTTTTTTAATAATATTTTTTACCGAGTATGACATACCACACAAGTATTCGATGCATGTTAATTTTCTACTAACATACCATTTTGTCCATTCTCTTCAACATGTCGTTCTTTTAAATCTTCGATTGTTATGACGAAGTCTTTTATCGAGACGACCGATACTACGAATCTGAACACAAAAATAGTATATCAATTGCTTTCACACTTCTTCTAACATCCGCTCTACTTCAAATAAAAGACAAAAGTCTTGCCGTTTTTGCCAAATAAAATCGAGTTTGGATCCTCTGTAGTATTTTATGTGTTACACACCATTTTACACTTCTTAAATTGGTATAAATTATAAACATTTTGAGAAAAAAAGATATTCTATATTTAAATGTATAAACCCTATAGAGCTAAAACATTAAAAATGATATTTAGTATCCTATATTTAAACGCATAAACCCTGAGATACCAAAGTATTAAAAAAATGTTAAATCTCTCAAATTAGTGTAGATTATACATCAATTTCAATATGTCAAATTTTAAAAATTAACTTTAAATCAAATTCCAAATTTGAAATATTAAGTACTTTTTAGATGCATTAATTCATCGAACACCACATGAGAAAGGTATATGATCATACTTTTCACCATGTTGTTTTTTCAAAATCTTTGGTTGTCACGGAGAAGTCTTTTATCGAAAAGATTTGAATTTGATAATATATATATATATATACACACACACACACACACACAAGATCGACCACTTCTAAACTTCTCTGAACATCTATGTACTCTACTTGAAAGCAAAGAAAAGAACTTTTTGTTGTTCATGGCCTAAGAATGCAATACGTCTCACTAAGGATCTGAAACAGCATAAGCAAACCTATACTTTTCACCATGGAAGAGGATGGTTGGGTAGATGATCTTAGTGCTTCGAAGTTATGTTTCAATATTGAGAGAGGTACACTGGTTCCTACTTTAATTTAATACATAAGTATATCCATAGTTAAGTTATTAATTTATAATCCATGCTTGCTAGCTAATTAAAGGTCTTAAGTAGCATAAAAAAATCCATGTACTAAACAACACACTCTCATGTATCCTCGTAGTAATAAGGATCCATCATCAAGAATCATGAGTGGGAACTGGCACTCCCCATCAAACGAATCCTTATCGACCAGGTTGTGTCTACCCCGAGAAATTGTAGGTCCAACTCTACTGGCTATTCATATGATAATAAAGGCATAGGGTGCGTAACTTTAGCCAGTAAGTAATTGCAAGAGGATTTGTATTACCGACTGCATGTATAAATTATACTCTCTGCTATACCTGCATAGCCATCCACTCTTGACCCCATCACACACCATTTCTCGAGCATATACACCACAACTTTAATCGTGATTAGACATTTAGACCCTTGTTCTCTTGAAATCCAGAAAGATAAGCTTGTAATTCAGCTTCCCGTTAAAAACCAAATAAAGGCTTCAATGCCTCTCAAAGTTACCAGGATCAAATACTATTTGCATTCTAGTTAATCAGGCTAGTGAGATAGACCTTTAGTGAGTATGGTCTAAGAGAGGTCACAACCTCACTGAAGAGATGATGTATTAGACCCTGGTTGAATATCTTTGTGTTCGCAATGTTGGCATTTTTATCACTATCCGTTAGCCACTCCGCCTCTCTTACTACGATCTCAATATTGTCAACTGAAATGTTGGTTTGCAAATCGGATAATTTCAAGTAGAGATGACCTATACAACTCCTAAAAGCTCTGAAATGATTTTCCCTAGAGACAAAAATGCTAGCAATGTAGTTTTAACCGATAGTGAATAAAGATTGTGCATCAACAATGCATGATCGACCAAAAAAAAGATATGAACACTCAAGATCGATCTCGTTAGCAAATCGATATTTAATTCAAGTAAGTTATACGTTCTCCGCATATCCGAATATCCTAAATTATGCTTTGTAAAATTGAAGAATACAAATTTGCAATTTAGGAAGAGATGGATTAAGGAGCCCCAAAATTCAATGGATTGACTTTGAGAAATAATAGAAAGCAAATTACAAATCAAGACAAACATTTACCAAATTCAACGTGCTTGAGATTCTAACATTTTGAGCTTGGAACCCTTGTTAAGCATCGAGTATTTTTTTTTCATTCCCTTTGTATTTAATATTGAAAATTATTTTTCATAACCATAACATATTTCACAATATGCCTGTGAAACAGCCTGTAAAAAATGAATGATTTATGTTTTTAGTCGTTTTAAGTCCGTCTTTAATTCAATCGGGGCCCAATTATTCCTCTTTGAGCTCTAATATGTTATTTCTTTTTAGATATTTTAATTTGTTGGATTTGTTATTCATATTGTATTTAATATTGAAACCTAATTTTCATCGTCATAATATATTTCACAACATGCCTTTGAATCGGGTTGAATAAACTAAACGATTTATGTTTTTACTTGTTTTAAGGCTTTGTGTATTTTCATGAGAATCCAATTATTCGAGATTGCCCTATAATAGATTATTTATTTTCAAATGTTTGTACTTTTTGTTTTTTTTTGTATTGTTATTGTATTTAATATTGAAACCTTATTTACCCATCACAATATACCATACCTGTGAATTGGGCCGAAGAAAATAAATTATTTATATTTTTACTTGTTTTAAGGCTATTTGTATTTTTAATCGGGGTCTGATTATTTTAAGTTGAACTCTATTAGATGATTTCTTTTCAAATGTTTATAATTTTGGGGTTTTTTAAATTCATATTGTATTTGATATGACACGAAAAAACACGAAACCGAAAAGACACGATACGATAATGACACAAACCGATAAAACACGACATTAAATGGTTCGTGTTCGGATCGGGCATATCCCCTTATCGGATACCCGACACGAACCGTTTATTTTTTATTTTTTTTAATTTCTGGTACGATAATAATATGTAAGATATAAATAAGGGTGAATGGGGTATATAGATCCTATTCATTTTTTTTTGGCCCTCAAGAGGGATAATGCCCTTAATTTTATTAAGCAGAAATTGCACTAGTCTCCCACGGGTGGGATTCTAGTAACATAACCGAAATAAGGTTTGGAACTACATCAAAATATTCAACCTGAGAGTCTAAACTAAAAGCCAAATTTGCCAAGGCATCAGCCACCCTATTGGCTTGTCTCCGAACATGAGAAATCTTAATCTCCCACCCTGTCTCTTTGATTAGCGCTCTGCACTGGTCAATCAGATTGGAATTCGCACCATGGCCATCTCCGTCATTACCCAGCAGCTCGCACAGCCCCCGGTTATCCGACTCCAAAAAAATCCTTAGGGTTACTATGCAACTACACATACGGTAGTTATCAAATCCCTCGATTAATTATGGGAAAAGAAATTCAAAAAAGATAATAAAAACCTCAACAACCCCATTTAACCTGTAATTGGGATAATTAATTGGGTGGTTGTTTTTTATTAAAAAAAAAGAAAAAAAGAAGAGGAGATGCACGATATTTCCCAAGTGTGGAGGTTTGATGGTGAATTACATGTATTTTCTTGTATTTTTTGCGCCGACGTGCTTCGCAGTCTAGCAACCCATCCCCCAACCTCCGAAGTCCGAACAAACAGGAGAGAGAAAGAGGATATTTGTGTAATTTTTGAAAATTTTGAGGGAAAAGCTAACTTGTTCTGAAAAAGTAAAATTGATTGTTCTTTTTTTTTATAAAAATTAATTAATTAAAACCAATTAAAGTCCAAACTCCAAACCCTAGCCTCCACTAATTAAAGCCGCCGGTTCCTCATCTTCAGTTTCTACTTTTAATCTCTCTCAAACGCAGATCTGAACTTCCGAAGAGCGGCCTCCATCTTCACTTCTCTCAAACGCAGATCTGAACTTTTGAAGAGCGGTCTCCATCTTCACTTCTCCTCTTTCTCTCAATTATCTTTCTTTCTTTGTGAGTCCTCAATTAGGGATGAATTATGCTCCTCCCACCAAAGGCAAATACTTGAAGAAATCAAGGCAAAGAGTTTCCATCATCACTACTAGAAATTTGTGATTTAACATCGGTTAATAGCCGATGTCTTTAAAAAAAAAAACCGATGTCTATGTGGGTGATGTAAAAAGTCAAAAGTTTTTCACATCGACTAATGACCGATGTCTATAAAACTTATAACATCGTTTTTAAATATAAAACCGATATTTGTAATACTTTATAACATCGGTTATATTGTTTTTAACATTTTTTTGATAGACTTGGCTCTTAATAACCCTTGTTATTTTGTATTTTTAGGCCGATGAAGATGTGAATCATAACACAATTAAGCCAATGGACATCGATATTTTGAAATTAAACGATGTTTTAATATGAAATAGACATCACCTGTATAGAAATCCTACATAGGTATATTCATTTTCTCTCTATAATTTATAATATTATTTTTCCACTCAAAATTTGGCTATATGGAATATATACAAAACCGATGTTATTTGGATATATTGAAATCAGTTTTGGTTTTAAAACCGTTGTTTATATGTAGTAAAGACATCGTAAATTATTAATGAATCAGATGTGTTTTAGGTCGTAAAAATGACGTTTTTAGTTCATAAAAGTGATGTGCTTGGCTTGTAAAACTGATGTTTTTTGTACGTAAAGCTAATGTGTATAGTTCGTAAAAGTGATGTTTTTAGTACGTAAGACGATGTGTTTAGTTCGTACAAGCGATGTCTTTCGTTACAATAAATCGATGTCTTTTGCCCGTAAACCCGATGTGCTAGCTTATGAACCAAAGCAATTTGGTTCATAAACCCAATATCCTGTCTATATATACACATAGACGAAACCACACCAGACCAACCAAAGAGAACCTGACCAACCGAAACATACACCATACCAACCGAAATATATTTACACATACACCAAACCGAAACATGTTTTCAGAACCTGTATATATACACATACACCAGACCAACCAAAGAGAACATGTTTTCATAAACAAAGGATCAAATGCCACACAATGCACTACATTTGGCTACTTAGTATTATCAACAAAATTGGCATGTTTGGGACACTAAGGTTAGAGGTTGCACATCCTAAAATAATTACAAAATCAACAAAATAGGATATTCAATCTTAGTGGCACCAATGTTATAGGCTAGCTGGCCTGATCTAGTTAATATTTTTGTACGTGCTTCTAGCTAGGCAATTAGAAACCCAAAAAAAAGCCTTGAATTCATGCAAAAAATAGGCAAACCTTCCAGAAGCTTGGTAGTTCCTTAACCTAGGCGCATTAGATCAACCTACAACAAGCACTCGATAAATTCAGCAAGTTCAACCCGAACTTCATCAATCTCCTGTTGGCTATAGGATTTACGACTCCTTGCAACAACCCACTGTTATCACAAATAAAGCATGTTGTTACGTGTCTATAGAGTAGTGCATGCACCAAAATTGTAAGCAACAAAGATCCAATGTGCACTTATTCTATCAATAATTGGTACATCACGTAATATCCAATATTTATACCTTGGTGGAGAATGAAATATTGTCATCCTCTACGATCTCCTTCATAAAGCGCATCACGTAGTACCCACACTCATGTCCACCTGGCTGCATAGGTGCACCATTGAGGTGTGTGACCTTTGGCATTTTCCCATCACCATTACTAGTCTCTTCATTGAATTGTTTAACAGCACTACATATATATATATATGACATGCTGAAATTAAGTTCCATATGGATATAAAAGCTATCACTAATTTGTTAAACCATGAAAATCATATAAGCATGAATTAATTACCTCTACACTGCCTTCTCCCAGCCCTTGTACACAGATGGTCTTGGCATGGAGTCAATTATGAAGATTTCTGACTCCCATATAACAGTTAAGATCCAATGTTTCCTAAATATTTCAAAGAAAATGCATGCATATATACAATCAATAGAAAGCCAAATGGACTTTTGACAATTTTCCAACAGAAAGTTTGTGGGGGATCATGTATATGCTGTCATGAGGGATCAAAAGTGTATATAGTTATAAAAAAGGATCACAACGCACCCGGGGTTATGAGGGATCATGAATATGCGGCCGTTCTTTCCTTGTTTTAGTCGTGTCACCAAGTAAGGAACAAAACTCGCTCTTGTGTATGTGGCTGTAGCCCCAGAGTCAACAAAAGCATACAAGTCCGTCTCATTTTTTGCAGCAACATATTCATAGAGATACCTGTTGATTTAAGGCAAACTTTCTTCAATTAGAGTGATTAAGTATGGAACTAAAATAGTAAATATATTAGAATAGAAAAACTTTACTTACACCATCTAAGCATCCAACACTCCAGCTCCAATCCAACTCAGCTGTAACAGATCAAGCACATTCTCTCGTAACACAATAAGTCATTTAGGTACACCAAAAACATCCTTTTCCAACTCAGTAGTTATAGACATACCAGTTTTAGCCATGGTGTCCTTAGCATGTTTGTATAAGAGCTGGCATGACTTGGGGACATGTAGAGGTAACTCACTCTTACCAAATAATTTTTGCGCTTGCTTTGGCTTTTTCTTTGGTTTAGCTGATTTTTTTTCTAATGACCCATTTTTCAGGCCAATGCACATGACTACCAATGGCATCCTTAACCAACAAAATCTTGGCATTCGGTATAGGGAAAGGAAGTGATTGGTCACCTTGAACATCTCCAGCAATTGAGACTCGTACACACCCTTCTGGCCATGGGAGTCCATGGATACTATCTCTCATCCCTTCACCTTCTATGACAGTGCCAAAGGCAACAATGTTGGTGATGGTTTCCAATGCGAACAAACTCTCCAATCTCTAATTCTCTTTCGGAGAACGAAGACTTGCATAAAAATCAAACTAGTTTGGTACATAAAAATCAAACTGTAGAACGAAGACTTTCATACAATCCAAATCAAAGTCAAAGTCTCCTACCAACAATTTCGGAGGGAAGCTTGACTGACTTACTTTAATTCCTCATTAAAATCAAAGTTTTCATCCTAATTACTTCATGTAGGAGTATTTGTAAGAGTGGTTGCTGATTTTACACTTTAGTACTCCCTAAAGGAGTATTATCTTACTAGTTCATTTGACCTTATATATCTAATTAATTTATCCCTATTTTGCAGCCATGTGTAAATTGAGTAGCCTTCAAATCCTAAACCTTGCACAGAATGAAATAAATGGGAGAATTCCAGAATGTATCAGCAACTTAAGCTTGCTAACAAAACTTGACCTTTCTTCGAATCAATTTTCTGGAAATATTCCACCAGGTAATAAAATGACAACATATGTAAATCAGGAATTATATACAATATCTTATGAGTAATTTGGAGTATTTTTTCCTCAATATTTTATCTATCTCCTTATTTTTTCACCTTTTTTAGCCGTATGTAAACTGATGAACCTTGAAATTCTAAACCTCACATGGAATATTGGACTAAATGGAAGTGAATGTTACGATTTTCCTCAATATCTTATCTATCTCCTTATTCTCCTCTTTTTCATCCTTGTGTTAGTGCTTTTAATTTCGCACCATTCAGCTAGCAGTGCTGCTTTCTTTATATAACTAGTTGGGGGACATCGTGTTCTTAGACTTGGTTACTTCTAATCAGATGAAGGTGCTTGAAGAGGAGCTTGAACGAAGAACGTTAACCTTTACCCTTTGGAACGAGTCAGCTACGAAAATGGAAAAGAAAGGATGGCATCCTGTCACCTTTAGTTATACAGCTGCAACCCTCAAAAGAATTAAAGAGATTCAGGTAATGGCTCAAACTATCGTTATCAGCTTCTTGTTTAGCCTCCCCAATGCTTTTCCTTGATGATAACGTTGTAAACTCCTTAGTAGCATATCTTTTTTTTTTTGTGTCTTAACTTTACGTTTACTTCTGTTCTTTCTTCCATTCAACACAACAGAATATCAACCATGTGTACTACGAGACAGAGTTCAGGACAGAGTGGTGCCGGACTAACTCTACATATGTACCTTGCTTCCTATTCGCAAGAAAATTCACTCAGGGGGCGAGGGACTGTTTAGTAACGAAGACTCTATGCCCAAGAGCAGTACATGATATGATTGATCAAAATATGCACCAACCGTTATTGTTCAAATCCGATGTTCATCCCAATTCAAATGTAGCATCAGCACTGACAGTGGCATTTACAACAGATACCCACACTTGAAACAACTTTTTTTTTCTTTTAGTTATATAATTACAAAGGATTAACACATTGGGAGGGGAAATTTTGTATACTTAATCAAAACAGTTCATATAAACCCTAAATCAAAAATATTGAAAATTGAAGGCGGAAACTTAGGGTTTCGACTGTTGAAGTTGGGATTTCAAAAGCATACCTGAATGTTGACAGCCCGGCTTGATTTCGACGGTGAGAGAGACGACCACTAATAGAGGCAAAGCTCGGTTCGACAGAAACCACAGGCCACGCCCTGGAGACACGACGAAGAAAGTGAAAGATGAGTTTCGTGGTTAGGGAAAGAGTTGAGAGATGGGAACTTACGAGAACGAAGAAGGGATTTCGCCGGAGAGTCTACAACCCCACCGAAGCCACCATCGAGCTCCAAGGCCGGCGAGATTGGCGGATTGGAGGAGGAAGGCGTTGGGGGTGAACAGGAAGGAGCCTGCGATTCGGAAGAGGGAGCTGGGAGTCGGGGGGGGGGGGGGGGGGTGAGTCCAAATGTGGAATTGGGTTTTAATTTTTCCAAGGCCTTCGATCTATTCTTTTGTTTTGTAAATAATTTCATTTTTTTTCCATGTGTTAGAAATATTGGGTTGTGTTTTAATTTTTTTGTAAGAAACAAACTCAAACTTCAAAAAAATTCTAAGTGTTAAATTCGCCCGCGTGTATTTGAGATGGGCGGGATTTTACGTACTCCAGATTTCAATCCCGCGCGTTTAGCTTTTTCCTAAAAATGTTTTTTTAACATCGGTCAATAAAATCAGTGTGATGTCTATTATGTTTTCAACATCATTATTTTTTTAGCCGATGTTAAAAATTTATTTAACATCACCTGCTTTTCTGGACGATGTTAATTGTCCGATGTTAAATAACAGAATTCTAGTAGTGCATCCATGCCTAACCGCCTCCCATCTCCACCAAATCAGATTCCATCTCATAGTCACAGGAATTGTCTTCGACCCTTTCGCCACCGGCAAGCTCATCGCCACCCTCACAACCTCCTCCGACACACGCACTTACCAACTCTTTTTTCGCTTGCCCCATTGCATTCTCTACATATGGAACTCCATCATCAAGGGTTTCTCCAAAATGAACCAACCCGAGAAATCCCTTTCTTTTACGAACAGAGAGGAAAAAGATGATTTTGAAGAAGAAGGTAAACGTGGGTGAGAAAACCAATTTCAATTTTGGTATTGGCATGAGAGAACGTGGGTGAGACAGTTGAAGGAGAAATCAATTTTAACATGTAACTGGTATTGGGAGCAGTTGAATCCATGGAGAGAACGTGGGTGGGGTGAAAGGCTTAAAATTTGGCTTCTTAAGTTCTTTCATAGAAGGGCACGTGGCTCAATATTTTGTGAAGACATTGCTTCTAAAATAATAAGTATAAGGGGTGGATATTATAATTATTTGGGCAAATATTATTTATAATTATAATAATAATTTTCAATTTATAATAATTGATTAAAATAATAATATTATTATTATATAATATTATAATTTAATTTAATAATAATATTACTTTATAATAAAATTACTATTATTATATTATTATTATTATATCATATTATATTTTTTTCTTGTAAAGTATAATTATTTTATACTAATAATAACAGTAAAAATAAGTAATAATATTATTATTAAGACTTTTTAGCTAAGTGTCCACTTTTATATTTCCTTTTGCAAAATGTCCTAATATTACACTTTTGCCCTCCTTCCCATTTTTAATTGATTCCATTCCTTCCTTCCAATTTTTATTTTGACCATTGACCGGTCTAAGTCAATGAATTTGGTGACACAACTTTGATGACAAAATAAATAAATTTGGTGATAGTTTTTTTTATTACGAGATGAGTGTCACCACCTTTATAAGTGGTGACATAAGTCAATGACTTTGGTGACACATATATGATGATAAACACTTTTTTTTTGATAATTTTTTTTGAGATTAGTGTCACCGCCCTATTGCTGTCACTACCACCCCTATCATTGTCACCACCAACCATATCGTTGTCACCACCTTTATTGCTGTCACTACCTCTATCGATGTCACCACCCCTATCACTGTCACCACCCCCTATTGTTGTCACCACCGTTATTGCTGTCACCACCTCTATCGTTATCACTGCCCTATCGCTGTCACCATTCCTATTGTTGTCACCACCACTTCTATCGTTGTCACCACCACTTCTATCGCTGTCACCACCACCCCTATCGCTGTCACCAGCACCCATATTATTGTCACCACCTATATCGCTGTCACCGCCCTATCGTTGTCACCACTCCTATCACTGTCACCACCACTCCTATCGCTGTCACCACCAACCATATCGCTGTCACCACCCTTATTGCTGTCACCACCTCTATCGTTATCACCGCCCTATCGCTGCCACCACTCCTATTGCTGTCATCACCTCTATCACTGTCACCGCCACTTCTATCGTTGTCACCGCCACCCCTATCACTGTCACCACTTCTATCGTTGTCACCACCACCCTTATCATTGTCACCACCACCCTTATCGCCGTCACCACCTTTATCGTTGTCCCCACCTCTATCGTTGTCACAGCTCTATCACTGTCACCACCACCCCTATCATTGTCACCACCACCCTTATCGCTGTCACCATCTCTATCGTTGTCACCACCACCCTTATCGCTGCCACCACCCCTATCACTGACACCACCACCCTTATGGATGTCACCACCACCCTTATCGCTGTCACCACCCTATCGTTGTCATTTTAAAGCTTTTGAAGAATTTGAAGATATTTTTGTGTATAAAAATCTTATATTCTCTAAAATGGGAAAGCATCAGAAAAAATATAGAAATTAACTTTCTCAAACCTGTAATATTTTTCAAAACTAAATATTTTTTTTTTAATTTTCGAAATAGGAAAACTGTTGAAGTTGGAGCAAAAATAATTTTAAAAATATATATTTTATTTTTTCATTTTGAAAAAAAAAATTTAGAAAAGTAATTGGAGATGTCTAAGGGAAGAGATCTGTAGGTGAATATTTGAAAAAGTAAAAAAGATTATGAGAATATACCGCTAGCTTCTCTATGGTGCGCTTTAGAATGTTTTGTGTTCTAATACCTTCAACTAATAGCGAGTATTAGCAACAAGTAAAGGTTGATCCCACAAAGAGTGCGTGCGACTTTGGCTAGACGTAGTAAGCAAGCAAATCGTATCAAGAGGAAAAAGAGCAATAGTAGCAATTATTGTAAATAAGAGAGAATAATATGATAAGAATATAGCTTCACTTATAATCGCAACATAGTAGCTCGAGACAGAGGGGACTCCGAGAGGAGGAACTCGCTCGACGCTAGCACCGGCGGCAACTGGAGTCTAGAGGCGGAGTCCGACATGTGGATGGAAGTCTGGTGGCAGCGGCGGGGAATGTATGTCTTCTTTGAAGTATTCTGAAAATTAAGGTTTAGGTTTTGTTTTCTACTCAATTTCTCCGAATTTTAGGGTTTAATTTGGAGTTGAGTTTAAGTTTGGCGATGAATTGCTGAATTTAGGAACCTAAATGTTTTAAAATATCTAATTGTGAGGAAAATGTAAATTACCAATTTCAGTTTCATAACTTTGAAATCTAAGAGTGAATGTTGTTCCATTGAAAAGGTGACTTGTTTTGGTCTAACTTCCTACTGGTGTCTATATGAGGTTTTATAAGTGTAATTGATGCCATTCTTTATCAATTAGAATAGTACTATATAATATTCTTGAATTTCCAATGGAATACTTGATCCGTTCTAATTGCACGGAACTTGATAAAGCACAATTTTTATAAGCATTTTAGGTAGTCCTTACGTCGTTTAGATTGAATTTAGACATGTTCTTAGCATAAAATCCATTCATTGTCTCTTAAGTGGAAAAAATCAGAATCTACGCGTTTTCAGTGTTTAATTGGAGGAAATAGATTTGAGCTTCGAATGGTGGAAGAATCATGGATCAAATGGAGTTTGCAAGAGCTAAGAAAGAAGTCCTAAAGAGCAAAGGACAAGCCAAGGAAGGATTAAAAGTCAAATCGGGAGTTTAAGGAACGAGCCGAAATGAAGTGAAGAAACCTCACCTTTTGGCTGTCAGTCACTTCGAATCAAGATCTGACATCTTCATGAGAGTTTTAGTCATCAAAAAGAGCTTTCCAACTCATATTCATATGCATCAATCGGATGAACGAGGACCCCGGAAAGTGTGTTACAAGATAGAGATGAAAAAGCTAGAAAACATATGATCGGCGCCCGCCGATGACCATCGGCACCCACCGATCCTCAGCACCTTCTGAGGGTTTCTGCGGACAACACGAGATCAGCGTCTGCCGATGCCTTTTCGGCGCCTGCCATGTATGTTGGCTCCTAGTCCACCTGAAGATCCCTCGAACCACCCCTCTCATGAAGGCGAACGAGTCACAAAGTTGAAGCTTTTGCAATCGCTAGGAGAAAATTTTCACGAGTATATCCTACGGGTGGAAGATGAGTTTGTTTCTGAAGAAGAAATGGCAGGTTGCGTACTTGAAGGCATGAGCACAGAATCGAGAAGACTTGCCGAATTCATCTGCAATGGGAGTCTTGAGAGGTTAGGATGTTTCAAGATATTGGAACTCTTCTTCGAGTTGGGCAACCGGGTTAAAGAAGAGGAATATGTGATACCAATGTTCTCAGAATCACTTGCTTCAACATCCAATCCAATAAGCCAAGATGCAATAGAGGATGAGTTTTTTAGTAATAAGGAGGAGGATTTAGTGCCAAGTGACATAGAGTCTCATGAGACATCCAAGGAGATCCAGTGTGAGTTGGTGTACCCTCACCTATTCAATGAAGCCATCGCCAGTGGGCCTGAATTGGGGCCAGTTTTTGTGGCCCCCATATAAAGAATGGAAGTTATCTACCTTTTTGAGGAAATTGATGAATATGAAGACCCTTTAGTCACTATTTCAAAAGGCCTCCAACAGAACTCTGTTGGTGGTACTATATACACTCGAGGAAGGATCAAGCTCGCAAAGGTAAGGGAGTGGTAAGACATTCATATCATATATTCTTAAATACCTATTTTCCCAACCCTAGTGTGCACTCAACTTATGGGTGGACACAAGAGTTTGATTTACTCCTACGAGCATTGACGATGTCGCAAGGATATCTTGAAAGCAAGAATAAAAAAGAATAAATCGTCGACTCTTAGATGATAAATGAAGACGCTTCTCGGGAGGCAACCCGAGGTAAGTTTTCTTGCATTTCATCAATTTAATTTTTGTTAAGCATGTTTATTTATGTCTTGGATTTAGAATAGATTGCATGCTGAAGATAGATGTTCTATTTCGAATAGTGTGTCAAGCTAACAAAGCGGATCAAGGAAGCTTCAAAAGAAAAATGAAGGAAAAGACGAAGAAACCAAAGGATCGACGACCGCTGCTAATTGAGCCACGCCTGCCGATGCAAGTCCAGGGGATCTGCGCCCGCCACTTAGCCACCAACGCCCGTCGATAAACCCAGATTCGCAAAATTGATAGGATTTTATTTAAAAATCTAATCTGGACTCGGACTAATCTTTGAGATGGGGATAAGGGAGTTTAAATTCTATCTTTTTTATTTATCTTTGGATTATCTTACTTATTCGTAGATTAATCATCATTAAATTATATTATATATTTTCTTTCAAATTCTTTCTTTAAATCTCTTATATGTACAATTCACCCCACTTTAGTCCGCCATAACCTAGTTTCTCTTGTGTTTTCAGAGCATACAACAAGTCCAATTCGAAGCAAAGGTCTGATTTTGGGTGAGAAGGTGAAGGATTGAAGTTTTCTTCGTCGGATTTCGATGAAAATCCGAAGAACAAACGTACCCAGTTGATCGACGCCCGCCGATCCTGCTATAGTTTGTTTTCTTTGACTCTTCACACAAATTTTGGTGAGATTGCTCCTATTTCTTCGTTTTTATAGCTTTTTTTTATCATGATTAACGCTGAGAATATGGTTATACCGAATAATTTCAAACTTGATAAGGAAACAAGATGGCACTATGTGAAAGCATGCACTTACTCTACATCCCGATTTTTCAACCCAAATGCTTTATGCACTTTAGGGTTGTTCGAGAATGTGCATGCTATAATCAAGGAAAGGAGGTTGAAGCTCAAAACCAATGACGGGTTCAAGTGTGGGGGAGGGCTTCCCTACTGGACCCATATTAGCGCATCAAAATATCCCACACAAGGATCCTGATCATGCTCCAAATGGCAATGTTGCAACTAACCTCGAGGTGCTAGCGGTCGAGGTCCCTAAGGATCAAGCTTTTTTCATTCAATATGGATTATGATGCATATATGCAGCAAAGTTAGGGGAGTCCACTTATCAGGAGCTTGGAAGGGCAAACACCTCACGAAATAGACCGCATGGAGCTTATACGAATGGTGGAGCATGTACCTCGCAACGTGGATCACATGGCATATACTCAGACTTTTGAGGA
The DNA here is from genome assembly GCA_037127255.1 of Persicaria tinctoria. Taxonomy (NCBI): domain Eukaryota; kingdom Viridiplantae; phylum Streptophyta; class Magnoliopsida; order Caryophyllales; family Polygonaceae; genus Persicaria; species Persicaria tinctoria. The sequence goes on from JBANSL010000008.1 coordinate 43,999,963, forward strand.
GCCGGCTCTTCCCAATATAGTGATTCTACCTTCCCATCACAACACTACTTTGAAAGATCCCATAACCACATCATCAGCACTCTCGGCCACCGGATGGAAGGGTCGAGGTATACCAAGCAATAATGGGAGAAATGATCGATGGGATGGGGTGACGTGTGAATGGCTACAATAAGTACTTCCTACCCATTATAGTCAACCATGAACCCCATATGAAAAAGCTTGAATGATTCTTGTGGCTTGTTCCAAGGAAGAAAAACCCATGGTTAGCTACCACCATCACCACAATGATCTAGTAAGTTCCCTTCTCTCACACCTATATTTTATTGTTTAATTTTCATTGTCTTTGATCGTTTTCATTGAGGACAATGAAAGATTTAAGTGTGGGGGAGGAAATAGTGCATTTAGTTAGAGAAGAAAAAATAAGAAAAAGAGTTTTTCAGGTTTATTTTCAACACTTTATTATGCATTAGAAAATCAAAATAAAATACGAAAATGTCAAAAAAATCCAAAAAAGAAAAGAAAAAAAAAGAACAATGTAAAAAATCTATAAATATCATGCATTGGACACATGTTTTTATCTAAATACCCACCTTGGTTAGGGAAACTCGAAGAAACTCTTATGGCATGAACTTGTAAATCCTACGACGAGTTTGAATTGCTTAGCCTTATCACTTAAAAAAATGTTTTCGCATGAAGCATGATTTTGTGATGTAATTGAGCATGTATGATTAAGCTTGAGTATGATTGAAATCCAGAAAACATAACCCTTGTGAGAATGTTTTAGCCTTATCGAAAGTATTTATATTTTCCTTTTGCTTAATTGTGTGATTTACGCTCCTTATGTCTCTACCTCTTGATATTGACTTCATTATCTATTTTCAAAACTGACTCACATGTTTTTCGCTTGCAGAGTTTTTATAATTGCTTATAAAGATGTTTGGCTTTATTTTATTTAGAAAAAATAGAATAAAGTGAAAAAAAGCGGCAATGGTCGAGATGCTTAGTAATCGGGTCTACACATGACACACATGGGTATGATTCACGCAAAACGGTGTCGGAACTAGCTGCTATGAAAGAAAACTTGACATTGAGTAACCGGGTTCATTCATGACACCCATGTTTGCAACTTGCGTTAAAAGATGTTCAAGTAGACTTTGCCAAGTAAGTTGAGGTATCAAGTAATTGGGGCTTTCATGACACCCAGGTTTGCGACTCGTGTCAAAAGGTACCAAAGCCTAAAGCAAAAAATAAATAAAAGAAAAGAAAAATAAAAAAAATGGAGAATAAATAGAAAAAACAAGAAAAAAGATAAGAACTAGAGCCAAATTGCCATTTGTTTTTATTGTTTTTCCGCAAGTAATGACCTTTCGGTGGAGATTTGGTGATATCGGTGTCAATGTCTATGAACTTAGTACATTATGGATAAAGAAAAGAGTTGAGCTTAAATGCATAAACATATGAGAGCTATAGAAACACAAATTCCCGGTGAGGTTGGATGATTTTCTACTTGTATGCTTTGACTGTTAAATACATACTATGATGTTTATTCACTTTATCTTGTGTTCATTTAAATTTGGTTTTTCTTTTGATGGTATGGAGGCTAATGCATGAAGGACAAAAGTATGGGAAATTTGATAAGGCACAATTTTTATAGGCATTGTAGGTGGTCATTAAGTCATTTAGATTGCATTTAGACATGTTCTTAGCATAAAATGTATTAATTGTCTCTTAAGTGGAATAAGTTGGAATCTACGAGTTTTCAGTGTTTAATTGCAGGAAATAGATCCGAGCTTCAAATGGTGGAGGAATCATGGATAAAATGGAGCTTGGAAGAGGTAAGGAAGAAGTCCTAAAGAGCAAAGGACAAGCCAAGGAAGGATTAAAAGTCAAATCGGGAGGCTAAGAAATGAGCCGAAACGAAGGAGGTGGAGAAATCTCACCTTTTGGCTTTCATTCACTTTGAATCAAGATCTGACATCTTCATGAGAGTTTTATTCATCGAAAAGAGCTTTCCAACACATATTCATATGCGTCAATCAGGCGAACAAGGACCCCATAAAGTGTGTTACAAGATAGAGCTAAAAAAGCTAGAAAACATATGATCGACGCCAGCCGATGACCATCAGCACCCGCCGATCCTCATCACCTTCTGAGGGTTTCCGCGGACAACACGAGATCGGTGCCCACCGATGCCTTGTCGGTGCCCGTCGATCCTGGATTTTCCAAATTCTATCGAGGACTCTACCAGCCCATTGTGCTTTGCTTCTACATTAAGAGTTGTCGACTCCGAGGCTCTCCTATGCCTATAAATACAGCTCTCCTCAGCACTATTGAACACACAACTCAAACTCATTCTCCTCTCTCTCTTTTAGGTTCTGCCTCCCCCGTGGAGCAAAAACCCTAACTTTTCTCTTTTCTTTTATGCTTTGCATGAGGATAGCCATGCTAGGCTAATCTTCCACTCATTTACTTGTCAAGACATTGGTTTGGTTATTAATTCAAGTTCCTTCTATTTTATTATCTCGTTTTCTTTATGCTTATACGATTATTATGTTGTTATTTTGTCTGCATCTAGCTAGGGTTTCGACTACCTTTGCTCTTGCGGGTCGAACCTTTATAGTAGCAAATACATCTAGTGATAAGAGGTTGGGAAGCTGGCTTGTGTAAGGAAATTGATAGGTAATGATCATCTTTTTTAGCAGAAGTGATAGCTGGGTTGACATCCAGGTTACCCATCGACGATGCGGGAGAGACGTTGATCTACTTGCTAAGGAGACTAGGGACCCAATGCTTCCCGAACCCCATGAAATAGTTAAGAGAGTTGGTAGTGATCGAATAAGGAAGCTATACAACTCTGCACACAAACCAATCCCTAGGGTAATAAGAAGAACCGAGGAACAAGGTAACCAACCATGTCGAGATAAGTAGATGAAAGCACCTTCACCATCATATTCATTCTTTGTTACTTTGCTTTCGTTACTTTCACAAACATCAACTACTTTGCTTTATTCTCTCTTTTTATTCTGCATAGTTAATAGGAAATCGTACTAGATACACTCTCTTTGTGGGATCGACACCTGTACTTATTTGCTATATTAGGGTTGAGTATTGGCTATTTATATGTGGGGATAATCAATGACCGGTTCACCGCTCGTTAGAACTGTATGGAGAAACTCTTAGCTAGAACAAAAGAGGTTTGGGTGTTGACAAGGTCACAAGGTAATGAAGATGACTTTGTTTGATTTGTGCTTCTCATCAAGCTGCATGTTCATGGAACTCTTCAAATATTTATGGCAACCAACTTTAGTTCATGATCCATTAACAGCTGATATGTTCTAGGGAGGGTGTTAATTTTCCCTTATATTGCCTTTTAGAATTGGTAGATGTATTTTATTTGCTATCAGAGGAATAAATCATTCGTTTTCTTAGTGTGCTTGAAGATATACTTCCAGTGCTAACCCAATATAAAGAAACAAATCTAGTTTAATAATGAACGAATTATAATACATCTTTAAGTCATGAATTAAAGAATAATTTGAATTTACAAAACAAAATAATAAAACCCTAAGAATTAGCCGATAGCTTACAACAAATGGAATTGGGCACTTGATAATGCATCATTTATATAGGTACTCTAAGTCATTTTTAAGTTATTTATACTGCACCAATCACAAGTTGGTGTAGTGGTTGTGGGGCTACATCCCATGCCAAGAGGTTCGAAGTTTGAATCCCCTTGGAAACATGGAGTCGCTTGTGAGTGGGAGGGTCAACCCCTTAAATGGGCCATACAGTACCCGATCCAGATGTAGAGCGACTGAGTCGATCGAATTGGACTAAGATCAAAAAAAAAAAGTTATTTATACTGCATTTAGTTAGATTTTTAGCATAAAATGCATTTAGTGTCTTTAAGTTCCAATGTTCGAAATCTATGCATTTTATTCTTATTTATATAGATTATGGAAATCAAACATCATGAAAGGAGCGAAGGCTGCATTTCGAAGAGAAGCCTAAGAAAATCCGAGAGAAAAGATGAGAAAAGTATAAAAGAAGGCAAGGCATGATCAAAGAAAGGAAAACGCAAACAGCAAGATCGGCGCCAACGGTTAGGAGCGGCGCCTGCCGACTCAGAGCACCCGTTGGGCAATCCCGCGGGAAACACATGATCGACGCCCGCCGATAGCGTATATTTAGCAGATTCTCACGAGGCTGAATTTGGCCCATTGGGCCTTGCTTCCACCTTAAGAATGCCAACCCTTGGCATTATAAGTAGCCCTTACCTCCAACCATTCTCCACACATCACAACATACACCTCTTTTCTCCTCTTCACTCGCCACTTTTCTCTTACCCTTCGGCCCTATTCTACCTTTTTGAAGGTGAGTTCGACACAGAAGTCACCTCCTTTGCCTTTTATTATTATTTTACACTTCTTATGGATTTTTCTAGCTTTGATGTTTTTAGGTACGTTATGAGTACTTAAGACTCTTTTCAGTTTCTTACATATTTTAGAGATGGTTGGTTTGTGAGGATTATATTTAGAGTTACTTTTATTATGATTATTTCCATTTCCTTTATGTTTAATTTCTTATATTGTGATTATGTTTAGCTTTGCGACCTAGATATAATTGCATATTGCTAGGGTTTTGACTAAATCCGCTAAGCAAGGTCGAACCTATGGCGGTGAACACTTTTTGATGAACATGTTGGGATTCTAGATAGTGTAAGAAAATCGACACTTGAATAATGTTATTTATGGTAATTGCCAAGAGCTAGGTTGACAACTTGCTATAAATTATGAACTATATCGTTAAAGTGCTAAAAGATTGGGTAATTAATGTTGTTCGTCCCCCGTGTTAGAGTAAGATGCATTCTTTGCATACAAAAACCAATCTGGTAAAATAATTAACAGAGTTAACAGTAACTGTGAATGATTCGATGATAGCCATGCCAACCATTGTTATGAATCAGTAAGGAACTAATTCATTCCCAATCATTTACAACCCACTTTTATTCTATTTGCTTATTTCCGTTATTCAATTTACCATTACTTTCACAACCATCTGCTTTCGTTGTTTATGAGAGAAATACATAAAAAGTGGTCAACCTTCCCCTGGATCGACACCTAGTCTTACTGGCTATACAAGCTTATTAAGTATGAGTTATCTTTGGACGGATTAACGACCCTCGTAGATGCCGTACCAGTACTTATTTTGTTGACTTTAGAAGTATCAGTTGACTAATTCCATTTCATATAACACAAAATGAGTGTTTGCTGGCTTTAGGTTCTATTTTAAGCATAGTAGCTCAAATGGTAGAGCGATGTGCCCATGCACAAAGGTGTGGGTTCAAATCCTGCATAGGTTAATCTCAAATTAATTGGAAGATCAGCTTTATACGTCATGTTTTTTTCCCTATTTTACTACTTAAATTGTTCATTAACACATATCATTTAAAAACATGATCAGTCATCCCTAATAAACTTTTAAACTAATGAAATTTAGTCATATGTCAAATATTCTACTTTACAAACACAAATAAAAATAAACAGAAAAAAAATCATGTTGTGCACATTCTCCAATCCTTAATTTTTCATTGCGTATATTTGTGTTAATTGAATGGTAACACTCATTCTGCATGCTCATCAAATGCTCTGCAATCTGTTTCTTTGTTTATGATGACATATTGCCCAAGTGCTCTATCAAGCTTGTTGGTAAATTACAGGGTGATACGAAAGTCACCCTGTAAATTATGGGCATTAGTGGCTATACTCGATTCAGAAGTGTAGACAACCTATTTGATGATGAAGGCTACTGCATGTCTTTTGGTTGATATCTTCGTAGAAATCTCAAAAATATAATGCTATGCCACAAATTCAAGATTAAAAATATCATGATAGTAGTACAAATACAGAACTTAACTCAGTATAAAAATAGCATAACAACAACAATAATTTGCACTCAATTTAAAAATACAAAACTGAACTTAAAAGATAATAACAGGAATCAACATGACAACAACTATAAATTCAAAAACATAAAAAATGAACCGGATTTCCATATAATATAAGTAGCTTATGTGGGAATCGAACCCACATCATTGTGCATGAGGACGTTGCTCTCTCATTTGAGCTAATAGGATGTTTTATTCTAGTAGAGAATGGTAGTAACCAAATCATAACTATATAAGTAAGATTTGTATTCCCATCACAACTAATGAAAGGCTTTTACTAGCAATTTTGTTTTATCAATAGAAATTTGGCATCAAGTGAATGTTGATTAACAAGTTGGCAGTGGAAATTGACACATGAGAAGATGCGGAACGAACAAATTGACAGTTAAGAAAGAAATATACCTGTCGTTGCCGATCAATCTTACCGCCCTCCAATCGCCGACCGTCCCAGCCTCCGCCTTTGCCTCCCCTCGATCGAGTCGCCGGTCCGCTCTTCGCAAGTCGCTCCTCCTATAGTTTGTCGCTTTCTTCTGTCCACTCAATCTGGAAAACAAACGGAAAATGTTAATATTAACTGAAAATGTTAATATTAACTAAAGAGGGGCACAATACGAAATTTACTATAAACTCAGGGATACCGCGTAAAATAGCTCAAACTATTGTACATCCGGTTAAATACCCCTAAACTTAGGGGTACCTCGTGAATTTTCCGTTAAATTTTTGTAAAAAATAGTAAGAAACTTTAGATATGAAAATGTAGGGAGTAGATCTTACAATTGGAATTCCTAGCAGTTAGAATTTCTTGGTTTTTTCATTTATAAAAAGAACGCAAAACTAATTAAAATAACTCAACATTTGTAGGAGTGTTAAAAAAAATATTCATCTTTCAATTGTAAGAAAAATAACTCAACTTTTGGGATATGTGACAACAATATCTCAACTCATTTTTATGATCATAAATTGGGCTAAAACAATAACATAAAATTGGTCAAATTATATCATTTTCATTAAAACAAGTCAATATCAACCAAAATTTTAGTTTCGCCGATTATATTCCATTGTTTTTGGCTGAATTTATAGTAGGAAAAAAGTATCATGTGATATTTTGTTACCACTTTCCCAAAGATTATGTTATTTTTCTTATTGTTGAAATGTGGGGATATTTCTTTACCGTTCACGATTTATTTTAATTATTTTTGCCTAAAAAGAATACCAAACACGTATATTATCACCTACTTCCTAGAATTTTGTACTTCCCTCAAATTAAATAGCTAACTAAGGCCTTAAACTACTTTGCTTATATACAGTTAACATTTACTTTTTGTAATAAAACGATGGCATTTTATTACGTATATATATTATATATAGTTAACATTTACATTTTATTATTATTATTATTATTATTATTATTATTATAAATAATTCATTTAGTTGAAAAGGAAAAGTATAACAGAAACTATATTTGTCTAATGGTGAAATTCACCCATAGAGGTAATAAAAATTAGGGTAAATTACAACAAATATGCCAACCTTTAGGGATATTTGCTCTTAATACTCTAACCTTGTAAAATTTCACAAAATATCCTAACATATACCATTAGTTGCACTTAACACCTTGGATTAAATTTATAAAATTACCCACATCATACAAAAATTACAAAAAGTCACCCATATTCATAAAATATTTTCAATAAACTCCTAATATATTTTAAAATTTGAAATTTAAAATATCTCTTACAATTTACACCCACCCAACCCACCATCAAAAAATAATTATAACAGGTATATAAAATCTACTCCTTTAAAACTATAATATAATTATTTTATCATTTACTCATTTAATATTTTAATATAATTACTCAAAATAATTAATTATTTATCTTAAACATAATACTTTTACAAAAATAAAATAATGTAGATTTTAATAAATAAATGGTATAAGATATGATAACTATTTGAAATAAATAGTTACATAATAAAGATATATCAAAAAATAATATGGTAAAAATAATATTTTTTACCATATTATTTTTAATATATCTTCATTATATAATTATTTATTGCAAATGGTTATCATATCTTTTTACCATTTATTTTTTAAATCTACTTTATTTTATTTTTGTAAAACTATTATGTCAAGCATTTCTTATAGAATCAATTTTTTAACACCATGGAATTTATGTGTGATACATTATAAGATGTTATGTATTATTTGTAGTATATATAACATAATATTAACCAAAAAGAAAATTTATATCGTGTCAAATAATATTCAGGGAATATATAGATGTACAACTCGGCATGTATTGAGACAGACTTATATAAATTTAGATTTTAATTATAATGTATATTTTTTTAGATAAATAAATAATTATTTTGATTGATTTTATTAAAATTTTAAATGAGTAGATGCTAAAGCTATTATATTATATTTTAAAGGAGTATATTTTATATATCTATTATAATTATTTTTGGATGGTGGGTCGGGTGGGGTTAAATTATAAAAGATTTATTTAATTCTCTCTTTTTTTTAAATGTATTAGGGGTTCATTGAAAATATTTTATAAATATGAGTGATTTTTTGTAATTTTTGTTTGATGTGGATGATTTTTTAATTTTAGAAACTCATTTAGAGTGTTAATTGCAACTAATGGTATAAGTTAGGATATTAGTTGCAATTTACCCTAAAAATGAAAATGATGTTTTTAACCTAATTAATATTACAAAGAAAAAAGTGAGCTGAGGTCATGTGCGAACTCGGAGTTTATAATTGCACGTACTCTTAAGCGTCATGCCATTCGCCCATTCTCCTTCCCCATTGAATGATTAAATTAGATGGTGAGGGAAAACACGTGTGTTACTTATATAATTGGAGAATGCTAATTAAAATCTTAAGCACATATTACACGAAAATGAATATTTTCTATTTTAAAACCAATTGGCAATAGCAGAACTAGTGTTCAAAGTAGGGGTGGCCACGAGTCTGACTCGGCGGGTCGACGGGTTCAACCCGTTGGGACAAGGGTCGGGGATTGGATGGCGGGTCGAAGGGTTGACCCGATAGGTCGGACCCGGCGGATATGGCTCGGGTTGGAGGAGTTTGCACACCTTTTTAGAGTTTTCGGAATTGTCGAGACTCGAGATTAGAGAACGGGTTTAGAACGCATATTGCATATACTTGTGAAGAATATCCTTTCGTCTTTGACGTTTAGGTACAAATTACAATATTACAAGTCTATAGGACTACAACTATTCTACAACTAGTCACTACTACAAGTCTACAATTGTACAATTTGTGAATGAGTGTGGAAAAAAAAAAGGGAAGAAGGGATTGGATCGGTTTTCCGATTGTCTACGTATCATCCCGAGGTTGAGGAATCAAAGCCCACGTAGTTCTCTTACCTGTGTATGTCTGAACCATGGCCCGGTTACCTACTCTTCTAGTCTTCTTGATCGTCGGACCCTCCCCCTCCTAAGCCATCTGTGATCGCACCGTCTATGGAGCTCCCAACGGACTCTGTATCCACTCTGTCATCATCCTCGAAATCAGTCCCCGAGATGTTTTTATGCATCCGCATATCCGCCTTCTTCCAATCTGCAAGGCAAACTTGGGCTTCGAGGTTCTCGGGAAGTAACCTTGATCTCTTCTCCGAAAGAATCTAACCTCCGCGACTGAAAAGCTGCTCGACGGAAATGGTGGAGCAAGGGGCTCAAAGTAATTATCTGGCGATCACCTGCAACGTCGGGAATCTTTGTCTTTCGGGACGACTCCACCATTCAAGGACATCGAAATCTTCTTCCTCGTCGCAGTGAAAATCAAAGTTAGTGGACAAATATTCGTCGAGCTCCGAGAGGGGGCTCGAAGAAGATCTCGACCTCTTTGATCCAAAGATATCTCGGGCAAGCGCCTTACTTCTAGCGGTGATGCTAGTTCGTGACCCGCTTGAACTGGAAAGCAAGGGAGGACGACCGGAGGAGGGCGCTCTATCGCACGTCAAATATTCAGTATATAATTGTTCTAATAATCCTCTAACACTCTTGTGACCTCGGGTAATTCCGTTTATTTTTAGGTAATTTTTTCAAAATTGTTAGGTAATTACTAAACACATAATCTTATGAAACACAATTCATTCAAAAATAAATCATTATAAACCGATATACGACTTGTAAAGACCGGAAAATTTTATAATATTAAATAATTAAAATAATGATTTATAATTATCTCGATCTTTGAGATTCGGGAGGTTTGAAATTTCCGTCCTCGAGCTATTGGTTTACTCTAAATCCTTCGAAACGAGTTCCGACATTATTTAGTTGGAAATTTGAAAATCTTTTGAGTTGGGTCGGATAAGGTTAGAGGGCAGGTTTCGAGATATTTGTTCGGTTATTCAAAATATCTCATTGGACCACTTTAATTTCATTTCTTTTCTCTTTTCTCCTCTCTCTCTCTCTCTCTCTCTCTCTCTCTCTCTCTCTCTCTCTCTCTCTCTCTCTCTCTCTCTCTCTCAGAAGGCTCCTATACACAACTCACTTGTTTTGTCTCTTTGCAAATCCCATACCTTTTCCTCCCTTATATATGCATTACCCTCCTCACTGACACACTGCATTCCACCCAAACAACCCAAAAAAAACAAACAACAGAGCCTCTCATCTCCCTTCCTTATCTTTCTCCAACCTTTCAAACCCAAACGAAGCTTCCCCTTCCACTGATTTTCCATCGCCACCCCCCTTTCCTCTCAGTACGTCTCCCCGTCCGGAGCTCAGAGAAGGCGCGAGCACCATGGTAGCAACAGCAGCGGCTCCTCCTTCCTTCGAGCAATAGCAACAACCAAGAGTCCCACCAGAGCCCAGTGACTCCGCCGAAGCCGTCCGAGCTGCTATTTCCTCCTCAGATTTTTCGTTCAAGGTCGGTTTCGATTCCGTTCATTTTTCCGATTCTATACATTATCAAAATCCAGCTTTAACTCTCTCCCTACTCTCCTAGTCATCGATCAATGCTTTCCCTCGCCGATTGAAGTCGGAGATCTTCCTCGGAGACGCTCGGTAATTTTCTTTCCTCCTCCTCTTGTATTCTCGCTTCTCTATCTTGTTGAAATGTAATTTGAATTTTCTAGAGCTGAGTTAGCTAGCTAGCTTGCAGCTTAGGTTACGCATTTTATGTTATGTTAGCAGTTAGAGTTTTGTATGCAGTTATGCTGCAGTTTGGAGTCGAGTTAGTGGGTTATTGACGTGAGCCTAATTCGCCATGTTTTATAGTTACTTTTATATCGTTTTCTACATACATTTCATACATTTGGGCTAGAATAATACATAATCTATGTAGTTTATGCTTATTTGCGAAATTATGGAATCTACACCAGTTTCTATTTAAATTCGCAGAAATCAAAGTAATTTACAACAGTTCTGAGAAAGGAGGAAATCTCCTTGACAACACATTGGTCGATATCGACTAAGCCTTGTCGTATCGAGTACATCAGTCGATTTCACTCAAGTTAACAAGAATCGAGCAGAGCTGAGAAAGTTAGTCGATATCAAGTTGCCCTTGATCGAGCTGAAGACCTCGGAATCGACGAGCAAGCTGGAGCTGAGAGATTCAAGTCGATATCGAGTTAACTTACTCGATATCGAGTAATCACCAAGTCGATTTTCACTTCCTGGAGCCGAGATCGACGAAGAAGCTGAAGATGGAGAAAAGTTGGTCGATATCGAGGAAACTACTCGATATCGAGTTGGTCCTCAAAAGCCGAAATCGAGTAATCCGGGTCTTGTTAAGTTTCTATCTCGAATCCAATGAAGATATTTTCGAGAGCAAATTCCATCAAGATCTATCAAGTGCTATCAAGGGAAGAGATATTTACCTACTTTAGATATAATTCCGTTGTTGATTTATTTCTTTATTTCCATGTTTTTATCTTAATAATTTAAGATAAATAGATATAGATATAGATAGATATTCCTTCCTTGATTAGCAGGGATTGGAAGCCTATAAATAAAGGCTATAGGGCTGGTTTTTTATTCATTCAATCATCCAAGCTACAAGCCAATAGAGAGAGAGAGAAGTCGAGTGGGAGAATAGAGAGCTTAGGCCGAGAGGAGTTGGAGTTGTCGAGAGACGGTTTGACTTCGATCGGTTGTAAGTTTTATTTAGTTTATTTAATGTAAAGTTATTTTCTTTTATTATTGATAAGTCTATTCATGATGAAGAGCGAGTAGTCCACCCACTTCTAGGGTCAGGGTGAGCTCGACGGTAGCCATATGAGGTGATGCGGTAAAGGTTTGAGCTTTTTATGCAATTCGTCTTCTATCCATGCGAGCATGATTCTTTTGTGAAAGTTGAAGGTGATCCTTGTTTGTGTTATTGAAACGAAAGTGATCTTAATACAACTTGGATTAATTATGTTAAAAGGGTTAGTAACAATTAGGGTTTATGCAAAAGCCTCTATATTCCTATTTGTTAATAACGAAAGTTATTTGTTGAAAAGCATGATCTTTTATGCCTTTATGTGTTATTTTGCATGGTTATCGTTGTGGTGTTGAAACCCTGATCTTGGAAGTCTTTAGTTTATTCAGTTAATTCCGTGTTTACATTCGTTTTCGTTCGAAAAAGTTGCAAATTTTAGTTTCTGTGTAAGTCAATTTCGAGAAGATTTGGTCGACATCGAGGAAACTGGTCGATGTCGAGTTTAGTTGGTCGAAATCGAGTTACTTTGCTGAGTTTTAGTTTCTGTCAGTCGATTTAGAGCACTGTTGGTTGATTTTCCCAGTCGATATCGAGTAACAGTAGTCGATATCGACCAAGATTTCTGCTTTTCGTTTCTTTTCTGCTTTTCTCCGTTGTTTCTGTCTGTCTCGTTTATTGTCTGCCTATAAGATTTGCCGCTGCCTAAGATCTGCTGACACGCTTCCTCGAGGATCGATCCTGACTTCCCACTGTTGCATCGGGAGGAGGTCTTGTAATCATTTGCGTGGGCACGAATCTGGTTTGATCTATTTCATTTTATTTTAAACTCGATTTCCTCCTACAACAAATTGGCGCCGTTGCCGGGGAAGTAATCATTCGGGCCTTAGATAGTTAGATCTCACGTTTTATTTAAGTTTTGATTTTGCAGGTATATGCGCCGTTCTGGTCAACCACCTAAGTTTGACGCCTTAGACGATCCGAAACGCCTTATACACATCCATTCTAGACTGAAAAGGATCATGGCGACTACCGAAACACAAGATGAGATGATTGAAAGGCTTTAGAGGGAACTAGCCGCCAAGGATACTGCTCTCACCGCTGAGAGAGAACGCACTACACAGGAAGCAGAGCGAATGAGGCAGGTGGAAGCCGAGCTTGCCAAATACCCTATCACTACAGAGGATTACATGCACCCGACTCTCATCGTGCCTAAATCGGACATGCTAATCCCTGAACATAATTTTGAAATTCACACTCCTCTCCTGATTGAGATTAAAAAGAATGCCTTCTATGGTCGATTTAATGAATGCCCTCTTGAACATATTACCAATTTTTCTGACATGTGCCATACTCTTGCTGAAGGTACTACTCTGGAATATGTCAAGATGAAAGCTTTTCGATGGTCTCTGGCCGGTCCAGCATTGAAGTGGCTTGAAGGTCTCCCTCTACGGTCCCTCACAACATGGGCTGCAGTAAGGCAGAAATTTCTCAACAAATTCTTTCCTCCTGCCAAGACAGCGCTCCTCCGCCAGAAGATTACAGCTTTTAAACAGAAGCATGGGGAGCCGCTAGCAAAAGCATGGGAACGATATAAGGATCTATTGAGATCCTGCCCTACACATGGACAGCCACCCTACGTCGATCAGGAGATGTTCTTCAATTCTCTTGATCTGGCCGCTAAGGATAGGATCAACCAGTATACTCATTATGAGTATCTAACAATGCCGCCAGCTGACGCATGGTCTACCCTCGACAAGCTTACCGACTACGACAATAAGTATGGGACTCCAACAAACTATGATAAGAATGCCTATGCCAGGACAGCCCCATCCATGCCCCTCTATGAGCCTTCTAAGGAAATTGACCCAGATGCTACAGAGATCATAATCGCAAGCTCCTCAAGCAAGTCAAGTATCTTTCTGTCAACCAACCCTGCATCGAATGCGGATCACAGCGGCACACTACTACTGAGTGCCCACACACGGACCAAGTCAGGATGGCAGAAACCCATGAAGAGGTAGCTTATGCAAGGGGTCCCAATCGCTATATGGGGGACCAAAGGTTTCAGCAACCACAATGGAACCAAGGTGCCCCTAGGAACCCTCCGCCATACCGAGCTCATGTGTCCCAGAAAGAGACTAGAAGAAGGATGACATACAGACCATCCTTGAGGAAATGCAGAGAAACCATTCAGACACCAAGCAGTCCTTCAATTCCTTCTACACTCAGATACATGGTGTCAACGCTAGGCTTTGAGAAATCGATATCTGGAGGAAATCGATTGACACACAGATTGGCCAGCTAGCAGCAGGCGTCCCCAGACAGTCAGGTACGCTCCCAAGATCTTTTGAGCCCAATCCCAAGGGGAAGACCGGACATGTCGCATCCGTAAAGCTCAGGAGCGGGTACCAACTACGCGAGCCAGAGGTCGGAAAGCAGCATGACGAACCTGAGAAACAACTCGATATCGAGCAACATCAAGTCGACGTCGACCAAAATTTGGTCGATGTCGAGCAACATCAAGACAAAATCGAGCAACAACTTGGCCAAGATTCGTCTGCACAACACTCCAACTCGAAATTGACTACAGTTTTCGATATCGAGCAACATCAAGTCGACGTCGAGGACGCTGCAATACCTCTGACATCTGTTTTGGCTCCGAAGCAGAAAAGGAAGCTGCCTTCCCCGACGAAATCTCCAAAGGATCTAGCAGAGAAGAAATTCCAGAGCTTCATCAAGATGCTTCAGAGGCTCAATGTCACCATACCCTTCACAGAAGCTCTTAATGAAATGCCATCATATGTCAAGTTCCTTAAGGAGATTCTGAGCAAAAAGCGGTCAATGACTGAGATTGCTGAGGAGTGCAACCATATGGACATACTTGAGAAAAGGCCAGATCCAGGTAAGTTTGATATAACCATTGGATTTGGTCAATACAAATTTAATGCTTTATGTGATCTTGGAGCTAGTGTAAGTATAATGCCTCTATCAATATGGTCCAAGATTAAGATAGGTGCTCTAGAGCCTGTGGATGCTAAGCTTTATATGGCAAACAACACGGTGGTCATCCCAACAGGCATGGTGGACAATGTACCAGTGCAAGTAGGTAAGTTCTTTGTCCCTACTGATTTTCTAGTTATTAATATGGCGGAGGACCCTGCTTGTCCAATTATTCTAGTGAAGGTTCGATAATGTAAAAACAATGTAATAAGAAATACTCTAGAAGGGGGGTTGAATAGAGTATGCCCGTTTTTCGCAGAAAGTCTCAAGACTTTTGAAGCTTGAATCAAAACTCTTGAGATTAAACCTGAATCACAAAGTTAGACAATCGAACCAAGTGCGGAAATAAGGTAAAGCAAATAAGTAAAGGACACGAGTAATTGTTTACGAGGTTCAGCACAACTGGCCTACGTCCCCGCCTAGGGTTCTTCCACAACCCTAGGATTCAAAGGCTTTATTGAATGCTTAGCTTAGGATCCTAATAGCTCACCGAGAAGCCTATCTCCTATACAATTGCAATCTAGTCAACTCACGTTCCCTTGGAGTCCTAGACCAATCTAGAAGAGCCCCACCTCTCTCAGCTATCTAGTACAATCCTCTAACTCTCGCAAATCAATAGCCTAGTGCAACTTCCCGAGTTATAAACTCTCGAGTAACACTTGAAATAAATATATCCTATAAGCTCACAGTGACTCTCAAAGGCTTTGAAATAAACAACAAACTATTTGAGCGCTTTGCAGAGAGACACTTGGAAGACAGATCGCTTGAATGAATTGAAGCTTGTGTGTAGCACTTGTTCTTCTGTCTTCTCCTTCCTTTCCTTTATATAATAGCATGAAGATAGCATGGAGCGTGAGGATCTTCATCACCAGATCTCCAACGGCTCTTTCCAATCAGGTTGATCTTGGATCTTCTATTTAAGGACACTTCGAAGCCATGATCTATTTTTGAACCGATCTTCTCAACAAGTAAAAGGAAGGATGTAATCTGATTTATACTTCCTTAAATGGTTAGTTATTCATATATATATATAATATAATGGAAGTATATAATAAGATAAAATAATAAGATAGGTTTTGTATTTCATGAACTGTTAACGCTCCAAGGCCTTTGACACAAATATCCTGTCAAAGCCTTTGGAACATCTTTTCCGATTTTCATCAAGGGAGGGAGTTATCAATCTCCCCCTTGATGAAAGACAAAACCTGTGCATCCCTGCAACTTAGTCAAACAAATATATCATAATCAAAAACAGACTAAGTACCTGCAAGGGTTAGACAAATGTTGGATCAAAATATTTTAAAGTAAGAAAACATCCAACCGAAAACCATAAATCAAAAAGCAAGGTCCTCCATGACCTTTAACCAGAGGTTTTCAAAGTCTAACGATCATCTCCCCCTTTTTGTCTTTCAACAAAGGGCGGAGGTAAAATAGTCAACAAAAGTGACCAAAAGTTTTGAAAAAGTTTCCAAAAACCAGCAAAGTAATAAGCTTCAGGGTGGGATAGGGTGGGTTAAGGTTTAGGCTTGGTCAATCCATAGCATCATCAGTGAGCCTCGTCCACAGTCCTTCCAGCAGCGTTGAAATCCCGCTCATCTCCGTCATCACCTCCGTCTGCAGCTCCTTAATATCCAGGCGAACTTCCTCCAAGCCCAACTCTAGGTTCATCGAAAGCTGGAGCAGTGGGAAAGGCTTTTGAAGGAGTGGCAAGACTCAAGGTCCCTTGGGGAGACCGAGTGATGCCAATCTTTTCAAGGCCTTTAGAGTCGAACATACCCGTATGACGCAGCTGTTCTTCATTTTTGAGATCAATTCCAAAAGCTTTGAAGATAGGGGTCAAAAGGGTAGCAAAGGGGAGGGGAGAGCCTTTTCGAGCTTTTCTGGCATGGGCCATGGTTCCAAGGATGGTGTTGGCCAGATCAGGATCAAGACCATTTAGAATGCGGTAAAGCAGGACCATGGCATTGTCGGTTAGGAGTGAGCCAGAGTTGAGACGGGGTAGGAGGCATCTAACAATGATGTTAAAGATTATTTTTGCCTCAAGGGTGAGGGATGAGTGGGTGAGTTGCTTTGAGGTGCTGTTGGCCGCTTCGGGTAGGAGATATTTGGCTCGGGCTAGGATGATGCAGTTTTCTTTTGAGGGGTGGATTTCAGGTGGTGGAACCGGGGTAGGTAAGCCTAGGAGATCTGCAAAATCATTGGGGTTGAGAGAGATTCTAACCCCTTTGACAACAGTCTCCAAAGACCAACCATCAGTGTCGTTCTTGGCTTTGAGGTTAATGTAGAAGAGTCGGGTAAGCTCAGGGTAGTAGACAGTTTCTCGGTTAAGAAGAGTCCAGGCTGGGGAATTTTTGAGGAGTTCAATGCAGGGCATCTTCAAAGCTTCAAAGAAATTGAAATCTAAAAAATCTGAACAGCTAAGCTTACGAGTACGAAACTCATCTACCCACTTACCAGTAGTCTCAGCATCTAAAAACCAAGAGGAGGGCAAGGATTGATTTACCTGGATATAGGTCGGGGGTTCAGCGTTCTTCCTACGTGCAACAGTTAGAGCAGCTTTCTTGGCAGGCGCTACAAGACTCTTGACGGGGCCCTTCCTGGTACGCTTAGGGGATGGAGGCTTGACTGGAGCAGGGGCTTTCCGCTTCTTCGGAGACGGGGGAGGAGGAGGAGAGGGAGAAGGGGATTCTTCCTCCTCTTCCTCAGACCCCGAGTCCTCACCGGACCCCGCTTCATCACCTTCAGGTTCCTCGTCCTCTCCGGATCCCTCGTGCTCTTCCTCTTCCTCTTCTTCTTCCTCAGGCTCCACCTCAGATGGAACCTCTTCGACTTAGGCTTCCTTCCGAATTCGCTCAGCTTCCTCCTCGACCAGTCTCTTAGCAAGCTCGGCCTCCTCATCGGCCTTTTTCTGTCTCCTCCTCGGCTTCCCTGGCAGCATTTCTTTCCAGGGCAGCATGAAGGTCGTCTTCCTCTTCTTCCTCATCCTCTTCCTCAGCCAGGATCTTTCTCTTCCCCTTTTGTTTAGCACTCAAGGGTTTCTTAGCAGCACGTTTCTGAGAGCCTTTGGGAGCCGTGGCTGAGCTCGACTTGACGGTGCTCTGGACAACTGCCGGGATGATGGCTTGAGTAGGAGGTTCGGGTGTGGGAGAAGTAGCAGTGGCCTGGCGTCCCTTGGGGGTGGCGCCAAGTCTTTTGGGAGTGACGGCTTTCTTGGTTTTGGGTGCCATGGAGGTAGTTGGTTAGGGTTTCTTTGAGAGGTTGAAGATGAAGAAGTGGAAAGGGTTTGGATAAAATCTGAGTGTGGGTTGTAGTCGGGTACAGATTTGGTTTAAGTAGAGAGAGAGGGTGACGGATTGATGGGATGGGTTTAGGGTTCCAAGGAAAGAAGTCATTACCTTGCCAAGTTGAAGGATTTTCAAATTCAAATTTGAATTCAAATTACCATAAAAATCGGACTAAACACAAACCAATTTAGTTCCATAAATAAAATATCTTAACGGTTAAGGAAATCATGAAAAATAGGCAATTTTTGAAATCCGATCAAAACAAATATAATTGATTAAATATCTAAAGAGATATTAACCAAAAATATATGATCCGATATATGTACTCCACTGTTCAGTTAGCAGACCTTGACATAACTCTCAAAGGTCTTGACACTGAGTGGAGTTTATCTTTCGTAAAGGGAAAGCTCCCTCTACGAAAGTGCATCCTTGTCAAGCATCCCAATCTCTCGTCTAATGAAGGTGAACCTGTCCTCTGCCAAAGGCTTAGTAAAAATGTCAACCCATTGATAATCAGTAGAAATAAAAGATATGGACACATCACCTTTTTCAACATGATCTCTAATGAAATGATGTCTTACATCAATATGCTTGGTCCTTGAATGTTGAACAAGATTCTTAGTGATGGATATGACACTTGTATTGTCACACTTAATTGGGATACCCTTGAGGTTGATGCCAAGATCTCGCATTTGTTGAGCTATCCAAAGGATTTGGGAGCAACAAGCTCCAGCTGCAATGTATTCGGCTTCTGCAGTGGATAGAGCGACTGAATTTTGCTTCTTTGAGTGCCAACTGATCAAGGATGCTCCTAAGAATTGGCAACACCCTGATGTGCTCTTTCTATCCACCTCTTAGCCTGCAAAATCTGTATCAGAATATCCAATTAAAGTGAAATCCTTTTGCTTTGGGTACCATAGTCCAAGTTCCTTAGTGCCATTGAGATATCGAAAGATCCTCTTCACAGCCACGAGGTGAGATTCTTTGGGATCAGCTTGAAACCTAGCACACATGCAAACACTAAACATAATGTCAGGTCTACTAGCCGTGAGATATAATAAAGATCCAATCATTCCTCGATACTCCTTTTGATTGACACTTGTTACAGTCTTGTCTTGATCTAGAGACAATGTTGAGCTCATGGGAGTCTTGGCTGCTTTGGATTGATCCATCTTGAACTTCTTCAAGAGATCCTTAGTGTACTTGCTTTGTTTGACGAAGATTCCTTTCTTGGATTGATGAACTTGTAACCCCAAAAAGAAGTTTAGTTCACCCATTAAGCTCATCTCAAATTCACTGCACATAATGTCAGAAAATTCCTTGCACAAAGATGTGTTAGTAGCACCAAATAATATATCATCAACATAAATTTGAATAACCAAAATGTCCTTTCCTTTGGTCTTGATAAAAAGAGTCTTGTCGATCAACCCTCTTTTAAAATCATTTTCTAAAAGATATTTTGACAAGCGCTCGTACCAAGCTCTTGGGGCTTGTTTCAAACCATAAAGCGCCTTGTCAAGTTTATAAACATGATTGGGAAATTCT
Organism: Persicaria tinctoria; assembly: GCA_037127255.1. Classification (NCBI taxonomy): domain Eukaryota; kingdom Viridiplantae; phylum Streptophyta; class Magnoliopsida; order Caryophyllales; family Polygonaceae; genus Persicaria; species Persicaria tinctoria. Next base: position 44,019,920 of record JBANSL010000008.1, read on the forward strand.
GAACTTTCAAAACCTGGGGGTTGAGCCACATAAACGTCTTCTTCTAAGAAACCATTAAGAAAAGCACACTTGACATCCATTTGATATAACTTTATGCTCATGAAAGATGCAAATGCTAATAAAATGCGAATGGCTTCAAGCCTGGCTACGGGAGCAAAGGTCTCCTCGTAGTCAATACCTTCCTCTTGATTGTAGCCTTGAGCAACAAGCCGTGCCTTGTTCCTCACAATCTTGCCATTCTCATCTAGCTTGTTTCGAAACACCCATCGAGTGCCAATGACTGATTGATGCTTTGGTCTAGGCTTCAAAGTCCAGACTTTGTTCCTCTCGAATTCATTGAGTTCACTTTGCATAGCTATAATCCAGTCTGGCTCCTGAAGTGCCTCATTTACCTTCTTTGGCCCAATAAGAGAAACAAACGCGTTAAAAGCACAAAGATCTTTAAGTTTAGAACGAGTTTGAACACTAGAAGTAGGGTCAGAAATGATATCCTTTAATGAGTGTGATGAGGAGTATTTGAATTTCCTTTTGTTAGTCTCAGCTCCTAGATTCGTCACACCATCAGGATTGATTTGTGGTACATCTGACTCCGTGGTCCTGTTAGGTTCAGTTTCAGCAGTTTCAGATGTCTCAACACTGTTGGATTGGACACCAAGGGCTTTGGACGCATCTTCAACACTTTGGGCCAATTCTTCAGTGTTAAGAATCGGTTCCTGCATGTTCTTCTTCTCTGTGTTCTTGGTGGCAGTAACATCACCTTCCTCGTTCTCTTCATGGATATTAAGATCTATATCTGCAACACTTTCACTCAAAGCACCATCATTGCATTCATAAAAAATAACATGTATACTTTCTTCAACTACCTGGGTCCTTTTATTGAAGATTCTATAAGCTTTGCTACTCGTAGAATAGCCAAGAAATATACCTTCATCACTACGTGCATCAAATTTCCCAAGGTTATCTTTTCCATTGTTATGAACAAAACAAGTACAGCCAAAGGGTTTAAAATAAGATATAAGTGGTTTTGCGGCCTTTGAAATGTTCATAAGGAGTCCTGGCCATATCCTCTAAGGTGCGGTTCTTGCGTTCCACAACCCCGTTTTGTTGAGGTATCCTGGGAGCAGAAAAGTTATGGGAGATGCCATATTTAGCACAAAACAAATCAAATTGAAGTTGATCAAACTCCCTACCATGATCACTCCGAATAGACACTATGGACTTATTTCTTAAAGTTTGCAACTCCTTACAAAGTTTTGAAAACTCAAATAAGGCCTCTGATTTTTCTTTCAAAAATGCAACCCAAGTATATCTTGAAAAATCATCGACAACAACTAGCATGTACTTTTTACCATTGGGAGATTTGACTCGCATAGGACCACATAAATCCATATGTAAAAGTTCAAGGGGTCTAGAAGAACTTACAACCTTTTTGGGTTTGAAGGAGCTACGTGTTTGTTTACCTCTTGTGCAAGCATTGCACATGTCAATACCTTTGAAGTCCATCTCAGGTAACCCTCTTACAAGCCCTTTGGACACAAGCTTCCGTAGTGTATGTGGACTCACATGACCAAGTCTCCTGTGCCAAAGCTTTGGATCGTCCGTCAAGGCCTTTAAACAGGTTAAGCTTCCTTGTGCCACTTGATCAGCATTTACAGCGTATATGTTGTTGTAGCGATATGCAGTTAAAATAACTTCACCTGTATCATCTCTGCACGCTATACATCTTTTCTTGTTAAATCTGACATTGTTACCACTATCACATAATTGAGAAACGCTAAGTAAATTATACTTTAAACCATTGACAAGATAGACATTTTTAATACTATGGCTGGAATCACTTCCAACACTACCAATACCAACAATGTCGCATTTCCCTTTGTCACCAAGAGTGATTGTTCCCGTGGATTGTTCCTTTAGATCATGAAAGAGAGAACTCTTCCCACTCATATGCCTCGAGCAACCACTATCAATAATCCATTTGTGTTCTTTCACCTTGGTGATCTCCTACAAAACAAACATCAACCTTTGTGGCTAGACCAATAAGCAAATTTGGATCCATTGTTGGGATAAACCATATTAGGTAAAATAGTGCCTTTTGGGACCCAAACTTGTGTTATCCTTTCTTTTCTCAAATGAACAGGAAATGTATTGCGAATAATATAAGGATCCTTTCTTCTATAAGGGCAGGTCTCTTTTACATGTCCCTTTCTAGCACAATGGTGACATATAGGAGAGGTTCTGCTTCCTTTAGCCTTTACAAAAGTGGTAATGTGTTGCTTCTTTAAAAAATTTGGATTGTACCCAATACCACTTTTGTTTAGAGAGCTTTGTTGCTCACCCAACATCTTATCGAGAGTGCCTTTGGATTTGGTAAAACTTATGAGGGCTGTCTGTTGGTCTAGAATCTTATTATTCAGGGAGATCTTCTCGTTCTCTAAGTCATGATGCACATTTCTTAGAGAGGAGAGATCTTGCTTGAGTTCAGATTTCTCCGAGTCAAGCGTCTTGACTTTAATGTCAAGACCTGAATAAGAAGCTTCAAGACCTTTGACCCTCATAGACAGATCCTCAATAGTTTTCTCCTGATCCACAGTTCTCTTAATAAGAATGTTAGTTTGGGTAATAAGCTTCTCTTCATTGGCAATCATATTTGAAAGGAATTCCGATAATACCTCTTTTGGACTTTCCATTAGTTCTCTTACAGTAGCTTCAAGCTTTTCATCGTGGGATTCATTTTCTGAGGCCATAAGACAGATGTTGGCCTTCTCATTGCCGGAGTCAGAGTCGGAATCACTCCAAGTAGCCACCATAGCTTTCTTCTTCCATTTGTCACCTTTCTTGGGCTGGCTCTTAGTCTTTTGAGGGCGGTCCTTCACAAGATGATCTGTTTCACCACATTCAAAACAAGACAACGGTTTAGTCTTCTTTTCATATTTGTTGTATTGAGGCTTACCTCGAAATTTTGAAGACTCTGATCCATCCTTGTTGTTGAATTGCTTCTTCATTTTGAGAATTCGAGCAAGGCCTCTTCTGATAAGAGCAAAAGGATCATCCTCATCGTCATCCTCATCTTCAGAATCAGATCCATCCTTGGACTCATCCTTCTTAGACTTGAGTGCCAAGTTCTTGGTGCTAGCTGGAAGTTCTCCATCGTCTTCATTAAGGATCATCTCATGCGTGATCAGCTTTCCAAGAAGGTCATCAAGGGGTAAAGTGGTGAGGTCCTGGGCTTCCTCTATAGCTGTTACTTTTGGACCCCATTTCTCCTTTGGAAGGCACCTCAGTATCTTCCTCACTTTCTCAACGTTGGTAAAGCTCTTGCCGAGAGAGTCAAGGTTGTTGGTGATTTCTGTGAATCGTGTGAACATGGCTTTGATTGACTCATCGGATTTCATCTTGAAGAGCTCATACTTTCGAAGGAAGATGCTGATCTTGGTGTCTTTTACTTGGCTCGTTCCTTCATAGGTGACGACCAAGTTGTCCCAAATCTCTTTAGCTGACCTACAAGAGGAAATACGGTTAAACTCATCAGTGCTAAGACCACAATAAAGTAAGTTGATAGCCCTGTAGTTTTTGGAGATGGTTTCAAGATCTGCTTGGTTGTAATCAGACTCCTTCTTTGCCACTTTGGTATCGTTTGGTCCTTCCTTCTCTGGAATCGTCGGACCATTCTCTATAATGTTCCAAAGCTCTAGATCTTGGTCAATGATGAACATCTTCATCAAAGATCTCCAGTGGACAAAGTTGTTTCCTACAAAGAGTGGCGGTCTGCTTGTGGACCTTCCCTGTGCAAATCCTCCGCTTGCTTCACCAGACATGATCGAAAACTCACAAGATTGTTAGATAAAAAACAGTGAGTAAAGCTCTGATACCAATTGAAGGTTCGATAATGTAAAAACAATGTAATAAGAAATACTCTAGAAGGGGGGTTGAATAGAGTATGCCCGTTTTTCGCAGAAAGTCTCAAGACTTTTGAAGCTTGAATCAAAACTCTTGAGATTAAACCTGAATCACAAAGTTAGACAATCGAACCAAGTGCGGAAATAAGGTAAAGCAAATAAGTAAAGGACACGAGTAATTGTTTACGAGGTTCAGCACAACTGGCCTACGTCCCCGCCTAGGGTTCTTCCACAACCCTAGGATTCAAAGGCTTTATTGAATGCTTAGCTTAGGATCCTAATAGCTCACCGAGAAGCCTCTCTCCTATACAATTGCAATCTAGTCAACTCACGTTCCCTTGGAGTCCTAGACCAATCTAGAAGAGCCCCACCTCTCTCAGCTATCTAGTACAATCCTCTAACTCTCGCAAATCAATAGCCTAGTGCAACTTCCCGAGTTATAAACTCTCGAGTAACACTTGAAATAAATATATCCTATAAGCTCACAGTGACTCTCAAAGGCTTTGAAATAAACAACAAACTATTTGAGCGCTTTGCAGAGAGACACTTGGAAGACAGATCGCTTGAATGAATTGAAGCTTGTGTGTAGCACTTGTTCTTATGTCTTCTCCTTCCTTTCCTTTATATAATAGCATGAAGATATCATGGAGCGTGAGGATCTTCATCACCAGATCTCCAACGGCTCTTTCCAATCAGGTTGATCTTGGATCTTCTATTTAAGGACACTTCGAAGCCATGATCTATTTTTGAACCGATCTTCTCAACAAGTAAAAGGAAGGATGTAATCTGATTTATACTTCCTGAAATGGTTAGTTATTCATATATATATAATATAATGGAAGTATATAATAAGATAAAATAATATACGAATAATAAGATAGGTTTTGTATTTCATCAACTGTTAACGCTCCAAGGCCTTTGACACAAATATCCTGTCAAAGCCTTTGGAACATCTTTTCCGATTTTCATCAAGGGAGGGAGTTATCATCTAGGAAGACCCTTCTTTGCGACGATGGATGCCAATATAAGCGTAAGGAAGGGAGTGCTCACTTTCAACATCAGTGATGAGGTAATTGAGTATTCCTTTAATAAAACTGGAAGGCATACAGGTCCCATGGAAGAGGTAAAATCTATATCAGCTGGTTACATTACTTGCGGGGAGCCTAAAGTAAGAAATATGACTTCTGAAGAGCTAGAAAAGAGGGATATGGAAGCCCAGATGGAGGAAATCATGGCCATTCTGAACGACGACACAGAGGATCTGCTCGACATCGACCAAGGTAAGTCGACGTCGACTAACTTCTTTTTGGATGCCTTCATAGGATTCAAGTATGGGGTCGAAGTCGACTAGAGTTACTCGATGTCGAGTAACTTGGTCGAGATTGACCAAAATCAGAGCACCCCACCAATAGCAGCATCGTCGAGTAGACAACTCGAAGCCGAGGTCAACTCGACATCGACCAAATTGGTCGAAGTCGACCAAAATCCTTCTTCCTCGACTTCTCCTCCCTCAACCAATAGTCCACCAGACGAGCCGAATTCCTCGATGGCGAGTAATCTTACTCGAAATCGACCAGAATCTGAGGTCCCAAAATCCGATTCTGCGAAGGTAAGCCAAGGTATGGATCCTTCTTCTCCTATTTCTATTAAAAATTTATCTATACATAGGAGAGGTTTGCCTTGGTATGTGCGATTTTGTAGGATTTCCAATGATGAGCCCAAAGAATATGAAGTTGGTGACAAAGTCTATGTTGCCAAATAAAAGGATTATTGGTTTCACAACAAATTCAACAAGAAAAAGATGGGGCCCTTCATGGTGAACAAGATCCATTCGGGCGGACTGCAGCTAATGGACAAGAATAGAGTCATGTTTGAAGCCCAAGCTACATGGGCCCTGCAAATGCAACCTTGAGCTTAACGAAGAAAGTCGGCCTAGCGACTATAAAATCTATAGCTTGTAAATAAACATTTATTTTTTGGGATTTTGTGGACATTGTTGCTTTTGGTTTTTGATTTTGGTTATAGTTTTTCTATTGTGGGTATTTCTTTTCTAACGAATCTTGTAGGTAAGAGAGGCCGCATATCTGCTCGACATCGAGTAGAGTTACTCGACATCGACCAAAAATATCGAGAAGAAAGGAGCATGTGGTCGAGGAAAACCACCCTGGAGGCAACAACTTACTCGATCTCGAGTAGAGTTGGTCGACGTCGACCAATCTCCTCAAAATCGAACAGCCCTTGTCGATGTCGGCCAGCTTTGCAACAACATTGCACTCAATTCTGAAGCCCAGCACATCTGTCTAATGAGTTTCTGTCTTTACCCTTATTTTTTTTTTATAAAGTGAGGACATTGTAATATTTAAGTATGGGCTGGGAGAAGGGCTCACTTTGTGCATATTTGACATATTTGATATTATGTGTGCATTTTTAAAGTTTATTTCATGAATTTCTTATACATGACTACTTTGGAATTCATTATTGATTTCTGTGCTTACATGCATGTTTTCCAAAGTTTTGAAAAATGACCCCCATTGAATTTTTTTTATTAATGTCACGGAAGTTTAATATTGAACTCGACGATGCAAAATTGGATTCATTAGAGATATAACATGAAATTGCCTAGTAAAGGGAAGTCACAATGAAGTGCATATTTTATTAAAAACCATGAAAGGAGGTAAAACTTGAAATTGCTTTTGACATGTTGCATGATAAGAGGATGGAGGACTTTATATTTCCATATAATGCTCATATTATTATATCCTTAGCCTTACCTATGCGTATGCATCACAAAAGCCATATTGAGCCTTATTTCAATTATTGCTCCACATGATCTAAATATTGCCCATTCTTTACCTTATCCGGAGATTATTTGAGAATGATGTTACATTATGGAGATTATTATATGGTGGTTGTGGTGTCGTTACTATTATTGGAGTATGGTGGGAAATTGTTTGAAATATATGAAAAATTTAATGAGTGAAAGAAAATCCGGTCACCTCAGGAGATAAAGGTAGATCGACCTTGCTCGCTGAGATAATAGTTCGGTGAGATGGCACACACAGGCGAGGAGTCCAAATCACTAAGTATCCGGGGCCATTCATGACACCCATGTTTGCGACTCGCGAGAAGGCAGTACTAAGGTTAGAGAGGTAAAAGCATAATATTGAAAAAAGCAATAAGCGAATGAGCGAAAGGTGATGATTCTTATGAAGAAGGAATGTGGAAATTCTGTTTGGAAAATACTCCATTTCCCCGGATTACTAACACCACATTGCCAAAAATTTCCCACCTTTAGCCTTTTACCAATCTACTCCTTATTGAGTTTAAATTAAAGTCCTCTTGATTATTAATGCTTTGTCACGAATGAATGTTTTGCATAACCCTCCTTTTGTGAGTAAATGTTGCTTTTTAATTGCACATGCATGGATTTGTGACACTAGTACCTTTTCGAGGATGGTAATTGATTGCAGGGTCATATGACAATGAATCTAAGATGTTGAGAGTTTTGATTTCTTCCCCTGAATGACAATTAAAAGTATTTCTTGAGGACAAGCAAACTTAAGTATGGGGTGTTTGATGTGAGCCTAATTCACCATGTTTTATAGTTATTTTTATATCGTTTTCTGCATACATTTCATACATTTGGGCTAGAATAATACAGAATCTATGTAGTTTATACTTATTTGCCAAATTATGGAATCTACACCAGTTTTTGTTTAAATTCGCAGAAATCAAAACAATTTACAACAGTTCCGAGAAAGGAGGAAATCTACTTGACAACACATTGGTCGATATCGACTAAGCCTTGTCGATATCGAGTACATCAGTCGATTTCCACTCAAGTTAACAAGAAACGAGCAGAGCTGAGAAAGTTAGTCGATATGGAGTTGTTGTACTCGATATCGAGTTGCCTTTGATCGAGCTGAAGACCCCGGAATCGATGAGCAAGCTGGAGCTGAGAGATTCAAGTCGATATCGAGTTAACTTACTCGATATCGAGTAATCACCAAGTCGATTTTCACTTCCTAGAGCCGATATCGACGAAGAAGCTAAGATGGAGAAAAGTTGGTCGATATCGAGGAAACTACTCGATATCGAGTTGGTCATTAGAAGCCGAAATCGAGTATTCCGGGTCTTGTTAAGTTTCTATCTCGAATCCAATAAAGATATTTTCGAGAGCAAATTCCATCAAGATCTATCAAGTGCTATCAAGAGGAAGAGATATTTACCTACTTTAGATATAATTCCGTTGTTGATTTATTTCTTTATTTCCATGTTTTTATCTTAATAATTTAAGATAAATAGATACAGATATAGATAGATATTCCTTCCTTGGTTAGCAAGGATTGGAAGCCTATAAATAAAGTCTATAGGGCTGGTTTTTTATTCATTCAATCATCCAAGCTACAAGCCAATAGAGAGAGAGAGAGAGAGAGAGAGAGAGAGAGAGAGAGAGAGAGAGAGAAGTCGAGTGGGAGAATAGAGAGCTTAGGTCAAGAGGAGTTGGAGTTGTCGAAAAACTGTTTGGCTTCGATCGGTTGTAAGTTTTATTTAGTTTATTTAATGCAAAGTTATTTCCTTTTATTATTGATAAGTCTATTCATGATGAAGAGCGAGTAGTCCACCCACTTCTAGGTTGAACTGGTAAATATATAGATAGTCCACCCACTTCTAGGGTCAGGGTGAGCCCGACGGTAGCCATATGAGGTGATGCGGTAAAGGTTTGAGCTTTTTATGCAATTCGTCTTCTATCCCTGCGAGCATGATTCTTTTGCGAAAGTTGAAGGTGATCCTTGTTTGTGTTATTGAAGCGAAAGTGATCTTAATACTACTTGGATTAATTATGTGAAAAGGGTTAGTAATAATTAGGGTTTATGCGAGAGCATCTATATTCCTATTTGTTAAGAACGAAAGTTATTTGATGAAAAGCATGATCTTTTATGCCTTTATGTGTTATTTTGCATGGTTATCGTTGTGGTGTTGAAACCCTGGTCTTGGAAGTCTTTAGTTTATTGAGTTAATTCCGTGTTTAGATTCGTTTTCGTTCGAAAAAGCTGCAAATTTTAGTTTTTGTGTAAGTGGATTTTGAGAAGATTTGGTCGACATCGAGGAAACCGGTCGATGTCAAGTTGAGTTGGTCGAAATTGAGTTACTTTGCTGAGTTTTAGTTTCTGTTAGTCGATTTTGAGCACTGTTGGTCGATTTTCCCAGTCGATAGTAACAGTAGTCGATATCGAGTTATCGACCAAGATTTCTGCTTTTCGTTTATTTTCTGCTTTTCTATGTTGTTTATGTCTGTATGGTTGATTGTCTGCCTGTGAGATTTGCCGCTGCCTAAGATCCGCTGACACGCTTCTTCGAGGATCAATCCTGACTTCCCACTTTTGCATCGGGAGGAGGTCTTGTAATCATTTGCGTGGGCACGAATCTGGTTTGTTCTATTTCATTATATTTTAAACTCGATTTCCTCATAAAACAGTTATGCAGTGGGTAGTTTCCGAATCCAGTTTGTGTGTTTAAGGGTGTAAGAAGTGGACAGTTTTCGATTGATTGGAGTTGTGGTTTCAGCAAGCATTCGAGTTCAGGTTCCCTTCTGTATTACAGAGGAACTGTTTTGTGTGATTGCTTGGCATTTAGGTTGATCAAAGGTAGCTCAAGTGAGTTGATTCTTGTTCAATTTGACAACATTTGGTATTAGAGCAAACACAAGGTTGTGTTGCTGGGTTTGATTCAGGAATTGAGTGATTGTGAGAACAAAACACAAGGAGAGCAAAGTTTTGAAAAATGCCGAACAATGGAAATGGAAACTCAGGCAACCCTCAATTGCCCATCTTCAAGGGAATCAACTATCATTTCTGGAGCTTGAAGATGTTTACACTCTTCAAGTCTCACGAAGTCTGGAACCTGGTGGAGCAGGGATTCGAAGACAATGGAAATGAAGCACCTGATCAACCACTAAGAGAGAAAAGAAAGAAGGACTCCAAGGCATTGTTTATGATCCAAACAACTTTGGATGATGAGATCTTTCCAAGGATCTCAGCAGCTACAACATCTCATGAGGCCTGGGAAGTTTTGAGACAGTAATACATGGGAGATAAGAAAGTGATGACAGTTAAGTTGTAATCATTGAGAAGAGAGTTTGAAACTCTAATGATGCAAGAGAATGAATCAATTCAAGTATTCCTACCAAGGGTCTCCAGCATAGTGAACCATATGAGATCATATGGGGAGAGTATGAGTGCTGATACTGTGGTGAGTAAGGTTTTAAGGAGTCTCACCAAGAAGTATGATCACGTTGTTGCTGCTATTGAAGAATCAAATGACCTGTCAACCTACAAGTCTGAGGAATTGACAAGTTCATTGCAAACCCATGAGAAGAGGCTTAGCAGATCCACTGAGGTGAAGGAAGAGAAAGTGTTTCAAGTGAAAGATGAGTCCTTAAAGACCAGATCAGAAGGCTCTTCAAGCAGGGGTGGCTACAGAGGGGGTCACAGGGGTAGAGGTGGCTCAAGAGGTAGCTACAGAGGCCGAGAAAGTGGCAATAGAAGAGGGAAATCTGGTGGATCAGGAAGATGAAGTGGTGATGATCAGTGGAAGGATTCAAGCAGGAACCAAAGCAATGATTCTAGGCAACAAAGAAGTGGAATCAAGTGCTATTACTGCAAGAAAATTGGGCACAAAGAAGCCTATTGCTGGGAGAAGCAAGAGAATGAGTAAAAGGGCTCTGAAAAATGACAAAGATGATATATTGTTTATGGCTTTGTCATCTGTAACAAAGGGAGCAAGTGAGTTGTGGTACCTTGACAGTGGTTGTTCCAACCACAAGTCTAGTTGAAGAAGCATATTTAAGGAACAAGATGAGTCTAAGAAGGGTAGTGTGAGGCTTGGAGACAATAAGGTGCTGCAAGTAGAGGGTAGAGGCACGGTGGCAATCAGATGTGTGCAAGGTAATGTAAGGTTGCTTGGTGATGTTTAGTGGGTGCCTGCTTTGGCTCATAATCTGCTCAGTGTTGGCCAGTTGCAAGGAACATGCTACTCATTGTTGTTTGAAGATGATTTACGTGTGATAAAAAAAAAAGAAGACAGACTGTGTTGTTGTGAGAGCTCCTATGACTAAGAACACGATGTTTCCACTGAATTTAGCAGAAAATGTGGGAAAAGCTATGGTAGCAAAGGGTGACGAGGAAACCATGCTATGGCATATGGGATATGGTCATCTCAATGCACAAAGTTTGAAGCTTCTAAGCTCAAAGGAGATGGTTGCTGGTGTGCCTAAGATAGGTGAATTAAATCTATGTAAGGGTTGTGTTTATAGAAAGCAAGTGAGAGGTTCATTTTCAAATGATGAACCATGGAGAGCCAGTGAGTGCTTAGAGCTCCTACATGCTGACTTATGTGGCCCTATGCAAACTGAGTCACTGGGTGGTAGCAAATATTTTTTTCTGATCACAGATGACTGTAGTAGGTTCAGTTGGGTCTATTTCCCCAGGTTTAAGTCATAAGCATTTGAAAGCTGTAAGAAATTTAAAGCTCTTGTTGAGAAGCAATCAGGGAAGATGATCAAGGCCTTGAGAACTGACAGAGGAGGAGAGTTCATGTCTTGTGAGTTTATGAACTTTTGTGAGGAAAATAGGATAAGAAGAGAGCTGACAGCTCCTTACACACCTGAGCAAAATGGTGTGGCTGAGAGGGAGAATAGGACTGTCATAGAGATGGCTAGGAGTATGCTCAAAGCAAGGAAGGTGCCAAATGAGTTCTGGTGTGAGGCTATTGCTACAGCAATGTATGTGCTTAACATATCTCCAACCAGAGCAGTGATGGATAAGACTCCATTTGAAGTTTGGAGAGGAAAGAAACCTTCAGTGAGCCATCGCAGAGTTTTTGGGTGTGTGGCTTATGCTCTAGTGAATTTGAGGAGAAAACTAGAGGACAAGGTAGAGAAGTGTGTATTTATAGGCTATGCAGCACAATTAAAGGCCTATAAACTTTATAATCCAGTGAGGAAGAGAACAATAGTGAGCAGAAGTGTGGTGTTCAATGAAGGAGTTGAGTGGGATCAGGAGAATAAGCATGCTCAGTCCATGGAAGATGATGTAATTCATGTAATCCCCATCATCAGTTCAACAGAAGAGAATGATGTTGATGATGATGATCATGGGGATACTCCTCCTGTAACACTAGTACAAAAACAAAGCTCAAGCTCTCAAGTAGTCAAAGTGCATCATCATCAAGGTCTTCGAGTGAGTCACCACCTAGAAAGTTCAGATCATTGTCTGATATCTATGCAAGCTTTGAGTTTGCATTGATTGCATCAGATCCTGAATGCTTTGAGGATGCTGAGAGCAGTGAGCACTAGAAGAAGGCTATGAAAGAAGAGCTTAAGTCCATTCAACAGAATGAGACTTGGGAATTAGTGGAGCTACCACAAGGTAAAAATGTGATTGGATTGAAGTGGGTCTTTAGGACCAAATTTAACACTGATGGAAGTGTTCAGAAGTACAAGGCCAGGTTGGTGGCCAACGGATATGCACAACAAGAAGGAATAGACTTCGAAGAAACCTTTTCTCTTGTGGCAAGGATGGAGACAGTAAGGGTTGTGTTGGCACTAGCAGCACAGTGGAAGTTGCAGGTGTTTCAGTTGGATGTAAAGTCAGCTTTTCTTAATGGAGAGCTTCAAGAAGAAGTCCATGTTAAGCAGCCCCAAGGCTTTGGAAAGGAAGATCAAGAGCACAAGGTATACAGGTTGCACAAGGCATTGTATGGCCTGAAGCAAGCTCCAAGGGCCTGGTACAACAAAATTGATTCATTTTTCTTAAAGAATGAATTCAAGAGGAGTGAAAATGAACCTACTCTCTATGTGAAGAAGGAAAAGAGTGGTGAGTTCATTGTGGTGTGTTTTTATGTAGATGATATAATCTACTTTAGCTATTCATCAGAAATGCTCAAGGAATTCAAGCAAGCCATGATGAGCAAGTTTGAGATGACAGGCCTGCACATGCTGCAATACTTTCTCGGATTGGAAGTAAAGCAATGTAAGGAAGGGGTGTTTGTATGCCAAGAAAAATATGCTAGAGACATGATAAAGAAGTTTGGGATGGAAAGTTGTGATTCTTCTCAAACACCTATGAACATGAATGAGAAATTGAGAAGAGATGATGGCACTCCAGAGGCTGATGAAAGACAGTATAGAAGTCTGGTTGGTGGTCTAAACTACCTCACACACACTAGGCCTGATATTGCATATAGTGTGAGTGTGGTTTCAAGATACTTACAAGGTCCTACAAAGCAACAGTTTGGTGCAGCTAAGAGGATTTTGAGATACATAGCAGGGACTGCAGAGTATGGACTGTGGTATGAGTGTGATTATGGATTCAAGCTAAGGGGATACACATATAGTGATTGGGCAGGGTGTCTTGATAATAGAAGAAGCACCTCAGGGTATGTGTTTGGGCTTGGAACAGGAGCCATTACACGGAGTGCAAGGAAGCAAGACACAGTGGCTTTGTCTTCCTCAGAAGCAGAATATGTAGCAGCACGGTCAGCTGCAAAGCAAGCTCTATGGTTGAAGAAGCTGTTGCTTGATTTAGGATGTGATCACAAGGATGCAATTGAGCTTTGGTGTGACAACAAATCAACAATTGCAATGACAAAGAACCCAACCTTTCATGCCAGGACAAAGAACATAGATGTTCAACATCATTTCATTCGTAGGCTGGTGGCGGAAGACAAGATCACTCTCAAGTTTTGTGGAACCAATAGCCAGGATGCAGACATATGTACAAAGGCCCTTAGTAGTGCAAAGCACTTTTATTTCATGGAGAAAATAGGCATGAAAGAATTCAAATTAAGGGGTGGTGTTGAAATGTAATTTGAATTTTCTAGAGCTGAGTTAGTTAGCTAGCTTGCAGCTTAGGTTATGCATTTTATGTTATGTTAGTAGTTAGAGTTTTGTATGTAGTTATGCTGCAGTTTGGAGTCGAGTTAGTGGGTTATGTAGTGGGTAGTTTCCGAATTCAGTTGTGTGTGTTTAAGGGTGTAAGAAGTGGACAGTTTTTGATTGATTGGAGTTGTTGTTTCAGCAAGCATCCGAGTTCAGGTTCCCTTCTATATTACAGAGGAACTGTTTTGTGTGATTGCTTGGCATTTAGGTTGATCAAAGGTAGCTCAAGTGTGTTAATTCTTGTTCAATTTGACAACATCTCTACATGTGGTCTTGGTCGGAATGGTGAGTCGGTCAGATGGGGAGTGGTCGAGGTCGGAAAGAGGTTTGCCGGAGAGACCTTGGGTTTCTTCATTCTTTCTGTTGTTTTCCGCGATTGAACAGACGGGAGGTTGAAGGCATGTTCAGTGAACCGGTTTCCTCCTTTCTTTTCTTATTTCCTTAAGCCGGTTCACCCTTCTGGCTGGTTCAGTTTTAAAAATCCGGTTTTGAGGCTTAGTGTGGACTTGGGTTTTGGGCTCGGGTAAACTGGCGGGTCGGGTCTTTTTTTTGGGCCGGCTAGGCATTGTTTGGCAATGTTATGTGTTGCTTATTATTCCATAATTTCGTTATATATTTTATTGTTATTTAATTTATCTCCAAAATATCATTTTTAAATATTATTGGGAAAATGTTTTGGGGATTTAAAGTGTTATGTCAAGTTATTAAAAATATGATTTATTGGAAAGTATTTATGAAATCAATTTAATTATTAAGTTTTGATATTTATATTTAAAATAGATAATTAGGAATTGTTGGGTTATTTATATAAGTTTAGATGTCAGAATTTATTTAGGTAATGACTATTCTATTCCCCGTGCTATGCACGGGCTTAATGTAAAAATATTATAAAATTATAATAATTATTTTTAAATTTAATTATAAAAAATATTAACCTTAAAAAATAAATAATGTATATACTCCTCCTATACAAACAAAACAAATAAAAAAATCTACAAACCAAAAAAAAATCTAGATATTACAATAATTTTTATATAATTTAATATTAAAAAAATAAAAACTTATTTGAACACTAACAAAGAAAATTGTTTTAATTACCCAGTGAATTTAACAATTCGACAATCAGTCTCCACAATAATATCACGATATGTGTCAAACCATCCTCTCATGGTAATTGGAAAACACAAATGATATGTTCCTAGACCCGGGCAAACGCGGGGGCGGGCCGGGGTTTAGCCTAAATTTTATCCCGGTATTGCGGGCACGTCCGATATTGCGGGCACTGGCGGCCCGCGGGTACCCGCTAAATTTTTCCTGTTTACACGATACTTGCTGTTAGTGGCTAATGTACCTCTTATTTACACGATAATTAGGGGAAAAAGTATAGCAGAGAGTAAAATCTCAACAATTCTTCCTCACACAATCTGGAATATGCATGGGAATGGCGAATGGGCATGGGAGTCCTAGGACTAATGGCGACTGGTCACCGGTGAGCCGATGATTAAACAAAAGTTAGGGATTTAGATATTAATGGTATACTGTAGGTACGTATGTATAGATATATATTTTTGTATAATTAATAATTTATATTATATATATTATTTATATATTTTAATATATATAAATATAAATAAATAAATAAATAAATATATATATATATATATATATATATATATATATATCAATGTTCTAAAAGGCGCTAGGCGGCCGCTAGGCGGTGGGTGGCCGCCTAGTGCCTAGGCGGCTAGGCGGGTGCCTAGGCGGTGTCTAGGCGGACTTAGAACAAACTTGATTATTTCCTTATATTTTGACGAATAACACTTGTCAATAATTCATATAATGTAATAATAATCCATAATATCATTCATAAACCCAAATTTGTAGTAGTTAACTAACACTAAAGTAAATAAACGCAACAGTACATGTCTGACTAACAACTCTAAACCTCCTAAAATCCAAAACTATAAGTTCGACCGAAAAGCCAATGCATCCCGACATGGGGGATAAAAAAACCATAAGTCAACTAATCATATGCTTAGAAGCTCAAATTGAATAATCGTTGGACTAGGCGGTGCCTAGGCGGCACCTAGGCGGGATCAGGCGGTGCCTAGGCGGTGCCTAGGCGGGACTAGGCGGTTCTTGGACGAATTTCCGCTTAGACGTCCGCCTAGGCTTAAAAATTCCTAGGTCCCGTCCCGCCTAGCGCCTAGGCGGCGCCCAGGCGGCGCCTAGGCGCGATTTTTAGAACACTGATATATATATATATATATAAATAGTGCGGACCGTAACGGGTAGATTGGCCTACCCAATCCCGTACCCATTGCGGGCGCGGGCCGAGCTTAGCGGCCCTCTTGGGCTTTTCTCTCTACCCAAGTCTGTCCAACTTTGCGGGCGGGCAGGACGGGCCGGACGGGCCAGCCCGCGTTTGCCTAGGTCGACCTGCCTCTGTCATCTTCGACGTTGATACCATTAGAATAGCTCTTACACACAAGCAAGAGTTAGATGGGTATGTGGTGGCTTAAGCCCCTTCTGGTTGAGAAGGAAAAAAAAATTGCATGTTTTTTCAATATATTTTTTTACTAATTTTAGAACTAAAGTAATAATACAAAATTTTTTTAATAAATTATAAAGTGTATTTATCTTAGTTGATACAGAGTGAGTATTAAATCATGAAGCCACGTGTTCCAATTTATTTGGCTAAATTTTTGCTTTTTTTTTTATTTTTTTCAATTAAAAATGATGGTTAAAATAATAAATTGAAGGATTTTTTTAAATATTTTTTCTAACATTTCTTCTCATATATGAGTATAAAGAAAATTATTTAAAAAAAAATTGAGTCTCCCTTATAAAATAATTCCTAACTCTATCATTGCTCACATGCTCACAATTTTAATTTTATCATATTTTATGTTTTTTTTTTTGGTAAGCAACAAATGAGGAAGACCTCAATTGAACATTATTTATGTTAATTAATAGAGACATAACATCTTTTTATGAGTTTGCGCTATTTGACTACCCCTCTACCCCCCCCCCCCCCTCCCCCCGCGAATATTCAACAATATATGGTGTGCGCCATATGACAACATTATCTCGATATTCAACAATGGCGTATGTATGTGTGGCTTTATTTAGTTGATTAAATTTCTGACTTAGCTCATAAGCATCATGGATCACCCATTATGACTTATGGTTCACCCCTTTAAAGAGAAACTCATTGTGAATCCACCAAATACTATATACCAAACTTGTCCAAACATGTTGTATACTTAGTAATTAACAATATAATGTAACCAATTATCTATCGTACCAGACTTGTTCAAATCACCTTATAAAAAAAAATCCTTTGACGAAAGCTCTATTTTAATTTAATAATCTCAAGATTAAAATGTAAAAAGTACATGATTCTTATACAAACAACAATGAATTAAAAATGATTGAAATGTTATAACATGATAAAAAGAGTTATTATTTTAGTATTGTATAGGATAGAATAGGATAGATATGATGAAACTTTTCACTACAAAGTGACATGAATTGTCTTATAATACATTCATATTTATAACGTAATAACATTGCTAAAAATATTTAAGATCGATTAAACTTATTTTTCAACTCATATAGATTTTATTTTATTTTTGTTTAAAATAAGATGATATCCAAAGATTATTAAAATAAAATGAAAAAGATGATAAATATAAGTGTACGTAATTTCCTATTTTAAAAGATATGCAAAGATAAATAAAATGATAAATATATGTAGTTGTCTATTTTAAAAGATTTCTATATAAAGATGATTAAAATTGAGATAATTGTGTGACATAATATGTGGCATTATGACATGGCAAAATGTGATTGGCTAAAATTTTGGGCGAGAATTTTTTTTACCAGAAGCTGACATGTGGCAGTTCAGCTTCCGCTTTAGTATTGTATAGGATTTTGAAAATAAACATACCGGGATTGTGTTAATAATATGATTTTTGGAATTTTTTTAAGGATTTAAATGATAAATGTCGGAATTGGGCCAAGTATGATTTGAGAAATTATTTTGAATATGAGTTGACTTAATTTGGGAATTAAGATTTTGGAAAATATGGTTGGTACGATTTTATCAACGGGGTTGATAGGAAGTAAATGATTTTGGTTGGTGTTGATAGTATCAGAAAGGTTTTGGAAAATGGTTTTACCATCGATTGGTTTTGAGTATGTGGAGAACTTGGGTTTCGTATGTATGAATGTTGGGCCGGTGGCTTATGGAAATGGTTTGATGATAGGTGTGTATTGCTTTGGACTTGCATTTGAGCCCTTGCTTGTGTTATCTTGTTGTTCTGCATCTTCAGGTAAGTATCCTATGGGATTTACTCAGTAACATGGACCTCCTGCCTGATGTGTCATATGATGTGTAGGTGTTGCATATTAAGGCATGCCATGTAGTATCGTGATAGGATTGCATTGAACTGAATATTTGGTTACTATGTGTGTTTGAATACAAAACGACCGTTATCTGTGATAGTCCTAGAGTCTTTGCTAGGGTCATAGGGTAGCCCAACTCCATCGGGTGGCCTGAGTCAATCGAGTCGATATGAGTATGATTTGACGGCCCAACACCATCGGGCAAGAGATGTTATGATGATGTGATTCGATGCGATGAGTTATGATGTTGAGCATGCTATGATTCCGTGGTCCGTGCACCACCACGAGGAAATGGAGTACCGTACTAGCCAGTTCCACTCATGAAAAAAGGGGTGGAGTAGGAGAGGGATATGTCACTTGGCATTGTCTTGGGCCCTTTACCGTTTTATGCATATTATAATTGTTAAAGCATGCTTATGTGATTTAAATCTTATACTGCATCAGTCATCCTTTATTTAGGTATAGGCATGTTATATGACCTCAACGCGGTTAGAGGACCCGCAGACGATTACCGGGCCTGACTTCGTGGATAGTGTTAGGTACCGCTCTTGTTTGCTTCATGCTTCTGTGACGGGAAACCCTTTGGCGAATCGAAGAACCTGGCTAATATTCTAACTTGGTAAAATGGCAATCACCCACTTATGATTTGGTTTTGATCCGGCTCTGCTGTGGCACTTGTATCTTAATTTTGCTTCCACTTAGTTTCGTTTGAAGTGAATTTCACGACATAGTCTTAGGACAGGTTAAGGGTACCCATCGACCCTTCGACATTTTAAGGTTTGAAATCCCTCTTTCTACTAATCTTTAAATGACTTTGAAACCTTGACCTGTACCTGGATTGCATGATCCGAACAAGGGGTTTCATCCCTTGAAACGTAACCCGGAAATCATAATTTTGGGCCGTTACAAAGTTGGTATCATAGCCAGGTTTTGCAATTCAAGTACACAAGGGTCGAGTGTCTGTTTTGAAAACCACCCACGAGTTTCAATGACTTTTTGCAAAGGATTTAAAAGGGGCAAAATGAACTTAAGATGCCTAACCCAAATTGGACTAAGTAATGAACTCGACTTGCAATAAATGAGAAAAATCGACCAAAGGGGGACACGAGTGGGTAGTAAATGCGCTAGACCACCCCTATTGGGTGTAGCTGGGAACGGTAGGCAAAATACTAGCTTTCTGTTTACAAAGGGTCCGGAAGACTTCAAGGATATTGCACCAAGATGGTTGGAGTGGCGAGTTAGGTAGGATCACGAGGTTTTTGCCCCTCCAGTCAGTCGCTCCTCGAAGAGCGACATTAGATAGCTTGATGTGCTTTATATATTGAGCCTGGGCACGGTCTCCCTTGAAGGAGGTCATTATAATTGTCATTGACTGATTCTATGTTTAGTGCTTGATATGCTAAAGTCTGATTGATATGCCTAACAATTAAATGTGTATTGATTGATATGTGCAAACGAGATAGTGGGAGTACCCTTATTTCTGTGTGGTCCAACCCAGCTTGTGTGGAACAACCCCTTCCACTATGTTAACCCCTTGACAGTTTTATCGAGCCTTTCTCCCGGATGTCAGTGTCTTCCACATGGAATTAGGTTGGTAACCACATTGTGTCGGGAATCATGTATGGATATGTGGGTTGTCTGAGTGAGTATTGGAAGGTGGTTGTTGATGTCCCTTTGAGTCAAAAGTAAGGTGTTCTGGGGATGTCCCTCTTGATTCTTACGATGATCAACCAATGTTTTCTTGCCACAAGGAGTCGTATCAAAGTCCCACGGGAAAGAGGGGTGATGAGTCAGTAGGGGAAGGTCGATGGTTGCCCTTAGGGTTCTCTGTCCGGTTGTAATGGTGTCTCTCTCTGAATTTGCATGACATAAGATGATTTTGTAATCTCCCACACATACCTTGCAAATGATCATTGGTAAGAAGCTACTCATGTTATGCCTTGGTTTCTGTCATGATTATATGTTGTCATACCCTGCCTACTGGACTTATTGTATTAATTGTGCTAAGGATTGATTGGAAGCATGAAACACATTATATGAACCTATATGATTGTTGTTTTCTCCTGGATTAGGTCCATGATAGTGTGATCAACTCTTCTTTGAATGAACACATGAAAATGATCTCCTAAGCATGCTAGTCGGTGACGCCTCGATGCCTAATATTCCTTATGTGACAAGAATCTATCGCATGCCCATCTATTTTGTATTTGTCAGATTAACTATTTTTGATTATTTCGCAATCAACACTACTACAATTAAGACCTATTGTTACACTTTCTTGCAGTAGTTGATCTATTGAAGCGGTTTTTGCAACGGTTTAATCTATTGTGGTGGTTTATGTCGCGGTTTTGATCATGTACCACTATGATACCTATTGTAGTGGTTTTTAAGTCCCTATTGTGGCGGTTTTTAATCCTAATGAAGCGGTTTTTTATACCACATTTTCTCCCCCCTAATGAAGCAGTTATATATATAATATATATTTTTTATATTTTGCTTGGCTCTTCACTAGTTAAAGTGAAAAGGAAAAGGGAGCTCAAAGCCTCAAACCCTAATATCAGTTTGTCGTTCGTTCTCCCTCAGTCCCTCCCTCCTCGATGCGACTCTCTTTATCCGATGTCACTGCTCGGAACCGCGTGCTCACAGTTCACCATCTCCGCGCTGCCCATCTCCACTGGAATCCCCTCCTCTTCCGTCGACCATACCGCCACTTAAAAAACAAATTAGCAACGGCTAAGTACCGTGGCCAAAAGTGGATTTGATGTGGCCAAAGGGGGCTAGCAACGGCTATAGCCACGGCATACAAGGCGTAACCAAACCTGCGGTGTCAAAACGATTGTAGCAACGACGGCAACCGTGGCTAACTTCCTTCCCACAGTTAAGCGACGACAAAGCATTGTCCTGCTTGAGTAACCAATGTAAGCGACGGAGCCTTGCCGTGGCTATGAAATATGAGGCGCCAACTATCCAAAAGTTTCCCACAAAAAATTGGCTTTTTTTTCTATAATTGGCCACGGCAAGCCACCGTTGCCAATTCGAAATCATATTTTTACCTGTTTTCTGTGTTTTGCTTGTTCACATATTGATGTCCCTGTTTAATTTGATTAAAAGTATTTAAACAAGATGTTTCTTCCCCAACACACTTTCATATTAAGCAAACACCAAACAAAAGTACATAAAACAACTAGATATCTTGCCAGTTCAAGTCTACAGTCTAATTTTTCCTATAAAACATGAAACCAAAAAAAAAATAGTTTTCTCAAGCTTATGTTTACAATAGCTTACGTACTAAGCTTGTACACAATCCTCACCAACTCATTCAGCAGCTTTGTTCATCAATGTCTTTAGCTGACTTTAAGGGTGAATCTTTACAGCTAGCATCTCCAACTTAATGTTCATCTGTCAGATATCACAATGTTGTGTTAGAATGGCAAATCAGAAATAAGCACTAAATCAGAAATAACTCAATCAAAAGAAATAAGCACTAAATCACTAAATCCGAAACAACTCAATCCGACTTAATATGTATAGAAGAAATAAGCCTTAAATCAGAAACTCAATCCGAATGAGTATTATGTTAGAATGCCATATTGGAAAAATTGCATCCTCTTATTCATAATGGGAAATTGGCTTCCAAATAAAGAGAAGCAGATTGGTTTAGGATTTTGCTTCAGTTGGAAATTGATAGAACTAGGAGCAAGAATAGATCAAATTCACACACAAACACAAGAAAATAAGAGATGATATATAGCACTCTCAGCAGTCAGCAGCATAAACCATCCGCCTATTTCTTATGATTCTACTTTTCTTAACTTTGTTTATACTAGAGCATACTACTCAGTCAAACCATTGTGACCTTAAAAGCAGACAATAAAAAACTTTAAAATTACTTAGTTTTATAAAAAAAATAGTTAAAATGAATTACAACTACATTAATCAACTTAATTCTCAACCTAGTAAAATTGCACCAAGTTCTGGAAAAAATTGGAAATAGGATATAAATCAATGTTAAGAGAGAAAGTCCAGTTAAAAAAAGAAATAAAAAGAGCACAAAATTTACCTTGTTGATGCAGTCCATCGTTTGGATTATAGAGAACCGGAGAAAGCAAACATATCGGATGGTCTGGGTCTCTACTGACCCTCATTAGGCAGTGACCGGCTTAAAAATGGTCTACGAAAAGAGATGGAAAAATGATATATTAACAAAACTGGCAGTGTATAAAAAGGTCCACACAATAGAGTTACACTCACGACATATTGCCACATGTAAGCAACAATATAACTAGCGGATTCAGAATTTCTGATTAAGAAACATAGTTTTCAATAGTCAAGGATAAAGCATACCTCATGATATAGTGATCTTCTCTACTAAAATTAGGGATTGGTTGATAGCAAGTGTTGTGGATGATACTAACATTGGAGATGAGCTTGAACTTGGTGAAGTATAGCATGTTAAAACATTGGGAGAATGACAATCTTCAGGTGAACTTGTGTGTATCTGCCTCCTGTTTGGCATTTCAGAAGAACCAGGCTCCAGAGAGCTTTGCCTTTGGCTCCTACTAACACAGTGAGCTCTAATCATCGCAGCAACCACTTGTATAAGAAGGTTCCTAAAAAGTAAAAATATCCATCTCAATAAATTTATAATCATCAAGGCATCAATAATCAATGAACATAAACAACTTACATATTGAGTCTCAAGACAAGAGATTGCCAATATGTGGGACATTCTTTCCTTCTCTGAGCCCTAAAGATAGAGTTTGCACATTAAGATAACAACCAGGAGAGAAATTAGAAATGAATGAATAAACTAGCCATTATTTCAAACAATGAAGGTCAACTAACTAGTGTTGTGTTCTTGTACAGCTTGTTCATTTACCTTGGATCAGATCTCGTGTTGCTTTAAGAATTGTTCGATTTGTGCAACCTTTGCACACACTATATTGGTTATTTAGCAGATAAATCTTGGGTGCAAAAATATCAAAGGTCAAAACTTTCCCACTGAAAAAATTAAAGCAACAAGGACAAAGCCCAAGGATTTGTTTAGCTTCAGCCAATTGACAAGTCTAAGCAACAAAATCCCACATGGGTATGAGTTGATTCTACAAGGATAGAGGCACTACCAAACCTGAGTATTCGTTTTCACGATAACTTGTCTCATTAAGGAGAACCCGAGGGTTACTTCACTATCTAGAGTCTAGACACCATATAAGATAAGAATATATAAGGTGCAACTATTCAAAACAGAAGATCATATCCTAAAGATTAGCATAAGATAGAGAAAATCGAGAAGATCATACCCCTTTTGCTAGAAATTTAATGAAAAAAAGTATTGTTGTATTGGGTATATAAACTCAAAACTAAAAGATGGCATAAATAATACACCAGCAGAGAAAAACATGTACTAAATAAGTGAAAAAAACTAATCTAAATCTAGCTAGGAATTCAAAACAGCCGTTAACTTGTACATATTTAACCAAAATATAATCTTCCATGAGAAACAAATAGATGAAAGAGCTTGTGCATTTCTCTTCATATCAAATACTACACTTATAATGTGATTCTACTAGTAAGTAAAAACTGAACTAAATCCAACCTAAAATTGAAAAAGCATCAAGAATCAGTAATGATCAATAAAAAAGGGTTGGTTTACATAAATTTATTAGCTATATGAACATAATTTATTTCTGTCCAATGAGTGTATTTTCTTGGATCCCTAATTGGCTTTTATTTTAATTTATTTATGTGGAGTATGCTTGTGCCCAGTTCGCGGATTCTGACAGTTGTAACTGCCATGCTTCTGTTTCTCCACGCTGCCAAATATTAATAATAGGATAGCTATTTATATTGGCTCTAAGGTACAATGTTAAGATACAGTGTATGTGTGCATTTAAAAATGCAAGACTAAATCAACCAAATTTTAATAAATAAAGCATTGACTCAGACTCTCACATAAACTAAGAATGTGGTTCTTGGATTGTAAATGAAGAATATGCCATTCATTATGGGCAAATAAGTCTTCATCACCCAGATCAGTTAATGTTTTTTAAAATCTTGAAAGTTTTATAAAATGCCATTCGTTATGGGCATATAAGTCTTGAAATATGAATAAGACTGAGATCCAATACTAGTAAAAGAAGGCAATAAACATGAGTATACCAAAGTTGTAGTCCCAATATTTGAAAATCATAGGCTTCGATTATCTGGATCCATGTAAACACAAACCTGATCAAAATATGATGTAATTTTTATTTATCAGAATCTGAGGAAAAAGTGATACTGAAAATAGAAGGCATAATTAGACAGCTTCAGTAATCCACCTACCACACCAACCATATAATGTGCATCTGCTGGAAAGCACAACTCCTGCAAATATAATGAGAGGTAAATGTAATTGCTAGTTCATGGAAGTTTGAAAAGCACATCCTAATATCTAATATGTTTGTTTTTGCAAGAAATTACACCCTAAGGTGAAGGAGACATTCATGTGAAACAAAACCAACGGAATCTATCCAGACTTCATCATTTACCTTCAATTCAAGTTGAAATAAGCATTACCTGCGCCAAGTTCAAGTTGAAATAAATAAAATGAACATTTTAGAAAGGCTGAATTACATCAAACAACCCTTAAATGCCCACTTTGCATAATACCCCCTTTATAAGCAAAATTGCATTAGCCCCTGAGTATTTTCATCACTAATATAACTATTTTACCCATATAAAAATGATTCAGAAAAAAAGAAGGAAATTTATAGCACTACCCACTTTTTTCGATTTAAGAAATATTTTGGACATTTCAAACCTATTATTAATGCTTTAATTATGCTAACATACTTTGGGTGCTGAAATAATGGGTGTTTGAATACAACTTTAATGGTGATATATTCTGCAAAGTGATAAATTGATGCTGATTTTGTGTACTTGTTTACTAAATCAACAAATTCAAAGTTGAAAACTCTCACAAGTTAGAAGACTCATTGTGCACCCAAGAGGGCAGCAGCAAATTAGGGTTAAATAATTGCATCCCAGATGAAGGAAGATAAATTAGGGTTAAATAATTTCACCATAAAGCCGATGCGTTGGGGTCTCTCCTTGAGATGTGTTCCCGATTGTTGTAAGAGGATAAGCCCTGAAGCATCAAAAGAGGATCAAAAACCCTAATATTGCACAACTCTGAATGAATTATAAAAGAAACAGGAAGAGCATGCCCAAATTACCTCGTACTTGGCCAAAATCAAGAGTGCGAGTGTGAATGGCGAGAGAGTGAGAGACGTCGAGCGGGAGAGGAGATCAGGAAGGGGCTCACCACCATGAGAGAGCAAAGCCCGAGGTAAAGCAAGGGAGGCCTGGACGGCCATGGACGAGATCAAGTTCTTCGGTGATAAAAGAGGTCGAACACTCAAACATGGACCTTCTTCATTGAGACGGAGCCCCAATAAAGACGAGGGATAGAAAGGTCGAAGTGTCGGGAGAGCTTCCAGTGGTCTTCAACGGTGGATGGCGCTGAACAAGAATAAGGAAGGAGGAAGGGCGGCCATGGATGGATCTAAAAGTTGAAAGGGAGATGAATGAGCAGTGGATCGAGAGGAGCGGAGAGTGAGCGAGAGTCGAGAGGAAGGGGTTTTCAGATCCGAAAGCTTGGACTTCAGATCTGAAAGCTAGCGGCTGAGGAGGTAGGCGCTAGGTTATTAGGGAATTTCTTCTTTTTTTTTCCTTTAAAAAAAAAAGAAATTACATGTTTTGGCCACGGCATCACCTCGTCGTGGCAAATATCACCCAGCTGTGGAAAAATTAGCAACGGGATCCCTATTGCCGTGGCAAATTTGAGCAACAAGAGGGGAGCCGTAGCTTTTCTGTAGGAAAAATTGACTCAATGGCCACGGAAAACTATGTCGTTGGTATCATCTGTGGGTAAGTTCTTTTTTTTCACCCAATAGCCACGGAAAATCACTGCCGTTGCTAGAAACCGTGGCCAATATGTTTTATTTTGTAGTGCGTCGACGCCCTCCATCTCCACGTTGCCCTCCCTCGCACCACCACTTCACCTTTTCTCCCCCCGTCGCTGCTCTCCTTCTACTCGATCCCACACTTGTCTGTTCGCCTCTTGTCGTCGAAATTGATGTCCTAATATTATCGTGGTTGTTGCTCTTGTCTTGGTGAAGGTTACTTCCATTCCGCTTCCGCTTTAAGACGCTTTGAGGACTTCGAATCATCCTCGACCTCACTTCCGATCAGGTAAATACAGCTCGTCTGTCCACATTTAGGTTTGAATTGAATGTTTAACAATGGCTCACTTTGAGAGCTTTTTGTTCCTCAGATGATAGAGTGATGGTGTTTAGATGTTCAATATATTCGATTTGGTGGTATCAAACTGAATTTGTGCTTTAATTGACTTGAATATATTCGATTATGTTTGGTGGTGGCATACTGAATTTTTGCTTTAATTTGAGATTTGATGTTTTGATGGTGAACATATTAAATTATGTTTGTTCTAGTTTTCTATGCTCTTGATGTTTCTCAACAATTAGATTAACTTGGCATTACTATTGGCTATTGAGTGGGGTTTATGAGCTAGAAATGCTGGAATTGTAATTGGTTTATCCGAGAAGTGCGAGAATCAGATGGAGAGTTCCAATTCTAATTGATCTTGTTTGAGTTCATTTGACGGGCTTAATGAATCCACTTTTGTAGAGGATATATGGGGTCACCTGTAGGGGGGGTTTAGGGAGAAGTTCTTATCTTATTATTAACTTTAATTTTTATACTTGTTGGGGCCGTTCTTATCTTGTTATTTTAAGATAGATTAAGCATTTACTTTTGTTATCTCTAAGCTTCTTATGAAGAAATGAAATGTGACCTTGAAATAAGAATAATAGTAGAAAAAGTATGGAGTATTTGATTTGGGAGTGCTGATATTCATGTAAAAGCTTTAATCAAGAAATAGTATTAGCCTGAATTGAGGTTAAAGGTACCGCATCGTTACTTTTTTTTTTACGTTGATCTCTACATAAGTGAACTTTACCGTGCTCTCTGCAACATGCTCTCAAATATCCTGTTTTGTTTTTCCATGTTCCTGCTATTAAGGCCCAATCTTGATTCAATGTAACTACTATTGTAGGTTCCTGAAATTTCTTAAGGGCTTGTATTTGAATTATGATTGCTAGATATAGGTTTGTTATTTTGTGTGGTCTGATTACTGATTATAAATTGTGATTGCTCTGTTCATTGAGCTTCTCAACTTGTCTTCTTGGTGTTAAAGTTGGTTCCTGCAATATTGATAAACAGACTGCCCAAACATACTTTTTTCCTTCTTATTCACCTTTTGGATCCAGAGGTTGCTTGAGGGGGCCATGGGAAAGCGGTGGGAAAATTGATGAGTTAGGCAGTGGTCAGTGAAGAAATGTATCAACATGGTAAAGTTCACCTGAGGAGATGAAGTCGTAAACACGGCTGCATTCTTGGCATCACTATTGGCTTCGGTAATAACTGGAGCTTCATCTTTTTCTTCAGCTTCTTTTCTTGGCTGATACATGTTTTTTTAGTTTAGTTTTTTCATTTAGCACAATCATTACGAGTCTATCTTTTTCTTTGCAACATTGATCAAGGATTGGTGTTTGTCGTATCTTTTGGATTCAAGTTATCTATTCATTATATATTTGATCTATTTGAGAGTGTTTAGGTTGGGGTAATGGCTCATGTTTGTAGTGCATGTGCAATGAGAAGATAACAAGTGCTTCAATTTTCATTATAATGCACCCAAGAATTGGTTGCATTTTATTATTTTTTTTTATAAAAAATTTGAACCTTTTAGCTCGGGTCTAAAGAATCTGGGCTAAAAAGCACTGATTTTGTTTGTATTTTTTATTTATTTTGGTAAATAAAAAACCGCCACATTAGGTGAAAAAACTCCCACAATAGGTATTCAAACCGCTACTATAGCCTAATAAAGTGCCACAATAGCTATATAAACCATTGCAATAGAATATTAAAAACCGACACAATAGACTATTTTGAGGTGATTTTTTACCTATTGTGGCGATTATTGGTTTCCATAGAAAACTGCTACATTAGACCTAAAAACCGCCATATTAGGCCTAATGCAACACGACCTAATAACACGGTAAAAATCCACCACAATGGGCTTTATGTGGCGGTTTTCATGCTTATTGTAGCGGTTTCGAGCCGCCACAATATGTCTTAATTGTTGTAGTGCAATATTGTTGTGTGTTACTTGCGTTGAATGGAGAATATGTGGTATAATTGAGTCTTAATGAATGCATGTTTATCCTAGTATGTGTTGCTTTGCACTCATGCCCCCGTATTCTAATCATATTTCCCATTACTTAGACTCGTATTATACATCGTCAAACTTTCCTCATGCTTCTATATCGTTAGAATATGATTGAATTGATTCCTTATGTATCGTCATGATTAGTTGCATACATGTATCGTATGTTATGTTGAGCCTTTAGCATCATGTAGGACCCTTGGTTGTGACTGGTGCGAATTTTACCTTGCCTATATTGTTGTTGATTTTCTCTTGAGCTAGGTCCCTGATAGTGTGGTTCTCCCCTCCTTCTGTCCTCTTAAAATGTTTGACGCATGATTAGTTTGATGTTGAATTCGATGATCTACTTGTTTTCCGTTATGGTTAGTTCTAGCATGCTTACATGTTATCGCTCGGTAGTGTTCCCTATTACTCTATGATATCCTCTCGTTCTTGCATAGATGTATGACTTGGCACCTCGAATGATCACACAACACGTTATATCATTTCGCATATGCATGACGCATGAATGTTAGAACCAATTTAGTAGAGTTGCCTTGATTGTGGTCATGATTCGATAAGTGCTAGTAGTATCCTGTATGGCTTATGATTTCCAATATGACTCGCTAAATGATTACATGTTGTACATGTTCTATGACGTGATAACTATTGTACCATTATATGTGCCCTATGATGGTTCGTTCCTAGCATAATCATAATCTATCGCACGTGATGTCCTTTTGTTACTTTTAATGATGCCTCGTGTTCCGTGAACATTATGTTGAAATTCTTTTAATGACTCTTGATTATGCTTGTATCACATCATGTATCGATAGTATCATGTAAGACATGTGCTTCTAAATGCACCTCGTCGTTTGATTACATGCCATTCTTGACCTATTGCATGATCATTGTTGTCAGATGTGATAGTTACCATGCTGCTCTTATATGTTCTCGTATGAGCTTAATCTGACTATTACGATATACCTCGCCATGCTATATTTGACCTCACTTGCTTATGCATATACCATGCCCGTGTATTGTTCATATGTATGATAACTGCTATGAATCCCACATATCTTGTTTCAAGATGCTGAGCACATCTACTTCCATGGAATCACATACTACTAGTTTATCTTGCATGCATTAGTGTAGGACTCGATTGTGTCTTTGGAAATGAATACGAATGTTGCCCCTTGAGATAGGTACATGTTAGTGTGGATTAGTGTGATTGATATGCTCCATGATGAATTCATGTTTGCTTGTCGCGATTATAACCTAATAGACTTCCATAAGGACATTGTTGTTATTCTCGGGTCGGAGTTTTGTCTCTAGTGTCGTCTTTAGCGTTGGTCCATGTTGTTTCCGAAATGAAAATTGGGTTGTTCACTCTTGTCCCTCCCCTATCTCCGCTAACTTGGGCTATTGCACGATACATTGGATGAGCGACCACATGAAAGAGGGAATGGGAAGTTGGATAGCGATAAAGCAGCGTGGCGGAAGCGTGGGCCCATAACCCACGAGCCTCAAGATCGAAGATGTCGACGGGACAAGCATGTTTCGAGGGTGGAGACTACTGAGTACGATATGACTTGCAAGCGAGAGTGTCCTCCGTTCAAATTGCTAATCCTTTTGAATTTGTGGATATTGCACTGACCTGACGATGAGATTCACGTGTTGATGTGCTGACTTGGTAATGACTGCTCCCTGATTGTTTGTTGCCTATGATGATATGATTCATTTGCCTTACAGTTCTAATGTGCCCTGATTTCTTGATGCGTTGATACCATGAGTTGTTAAGCATGATCTAAATTCCTGTGCCTATAAAAGTATGAGCTACAAGTGCTGAGATCCTGAACTGTTTATTAAATGAGGTTATGATAAAACTTGCTAACTTGACTTGATTATGTCCGTACATGATGTCTTGCAATAAATATTGTTGGGAAGGATGTGTGGCAAGGTGCTTAAGGAAATTAATGCCATTTTTATCTCTCTCCTTCCAAAAGTTACTAATCCGACCCTAGTGAAGGAACTACGTCCTATTTCGTGTTGCAATACTATTATGAAGGTTGTCGCTAAGTTGATTGTGGGTAGACTTAAGAGCAGGCTGAGTGATCTCATTTCTGATAGTCAGGGCGCTTTCATCCCTGGTCGATCTATGGCTCACAATTGTGTTGTGGCACTAGAAGTGGTCAATGGTTATGGCACGAAAAGAGTATCTCCGAGATGTACGATCAAGGTGGACCTTCAAAAAGCCTATGACTACATGAGCTGGGAGTTCATAAGGAATACTCTTATTTACTTTAATTTTCCCAGTTTCCTTGTTGAGCTTATCATGGAGTGTGTAACAACCCCTTCTTTCTTTGTGATGATAAATGGTTCTCCGGAAGGTTTCTTCCCTGGCAAGAGGGGTTTCAAATAGGGAGACCCGTTGTCTCCATATCTGTTCGTGCTCTGTATGGAGGTTTTAAGCCGCATGCAACAACAAGCTACAACTTGTTCATCGTTCAAATTCCATCCTCGATGCAAACAGCTAAGACTTTCTCACTTTGCTTTCGCAGATGATTTATTACTGTTTTGTCATGCTGATTTGGAATCTGTGAAGATTATGAAAATGTGCCTAGACAAGTTCTTTGCGGCTTCAGGACTAAAAGCTAATAATGAGAAGAGCACAATGTTCATTTCTAGAGTTGATGACAGTATAGCTTGTGCAATTGTTCATCAGCTTGGTTTTGTACAGGGTACCCTCC
Organism: Persicaria tinctoria; assembly: GCA_037127255.1. Classification (NCBI taxonomy): domain Eukaryota; kingdom Viridiplantae; phylum Streptophyta; class Magnoliopsida; order Caryophyllales; family Polygonaceae; genus Persicaria; species Persicaria tinctoria. The sequence continues at coordinate 44,051,186 of JBANSL010000008.1, forward strand.
CGATCAAATACTTGGGCATTCCTCTACATTCGAAAACTGTAGTGGCTCGTGATTATGGAGATCTGTTTGGTAAAATTAAGAAGCAAATTCAGACTTGGACTACCAGAAAGTTGTCTTACGCAGAGCACCTACAGCTTGTGAAATCTGTGTGCACTGGGGTGTTTACTTTTTGGACTCAAGTGCTCATTTTACCAAAGGGGGTTGTGCACAAAGTCGAGAGTTTGTGTAGACGATTCCTATGGAATGGGAGTAGTGAAGGGCATAAGCACCTAGTTGCTTGGAATTATGTCACAAAACCATTATGCGAGGGAGGCTTGGATATTAGGGAAATTCTGGCATGGAACAGGAGTGTTCAAGCGAAGCTAGTGGGAGACTTGGCACTCAACAAACCAAGTATATGGTATCGTTGGTGCATTCAGAACCACTTGAAGGGCGCTGAAGTGTGGGACGTTGCCCCGAAAGTGAATGACACTTGGATTTGGAAGAGTCTTCTTCACACCATAAATGAGATGCTAGTCGTTCTGTCGCGGGATAGCTCTCATCAGATCCTTCTAATACATGTTCTCACATCCAGAGGGGGTATTTCATATTCTAAAATGTATGAGCTACTAAGGGTCAGAGGGCCTACTGTTGATTAGGGGGAATTCATGTGGAAGAGATTACAATGCAGAAAATGGGCCTTCATTGTTTGGTTAGCAGCGAGGAATCAGTTACAGACAGGAAACCGTGTGAAGCATTAGAAAGGTGATGCATCTGTTATGTGTGCGTTATGTGGCCGCGAGGAGGAGACGACCGCCCATCTATGATTTGGGTGCATAGCTACGCAACGAGTACTTTCGCAGATGATGAGCTGGGTGGGAGTAGGTTGTAGATTTTCCACCATTGATGCTTGGCTTCAATGGTTTGGGGATGAGAATCTGACGCGCCACAAATCCTTTCTTTTCCAAGTAAAGTTGCTTGCATTCGAATCTATTATCTACTACACTTGGATGGCTAGAAACAAGGTAGTTTTTTTGTAATGAAACTTTTTGCCCGAATGTTTATGCTAGTATTATCATTGATAGTTGTAAAGCCCGTATTTCCATGAAGTGAAAGTTCAAGTCACTCATGGAAAGTACATGGAAAAAAAGACTCTTAGGAAACTAATTTAGCCTAGTGGGAGGAATTGGCGAGTTTGTATACTTGGGTAGTTGGGTGAGTTGGTTTAGTTAGAGTTGTTAGTGTTTTTTGGTGGGTATAGGGGGCCTTTTGGGTATATGGCTTCCCTTTTTACATGAGACTCTTGTCTAGTCTCATTCTTTTGTAATCTTGGTGCTTTCACCACATCTCTATATTTACCTTTTTAGGCAATAAATATTGAGCATGACAGTAAATTGAAACTTGTTGACATAGTTGCAATAATTGATAATGAACCCATGATGCTATGCTTATAAATGATAGTTGATCTGATGTAGACCTTATGTTTGATGATTTTCATGAATGTTTCTCCTTTAAACTTGTGGGTGAGGTCAGTTGGTAGAGTGGTTAGAGAGTGGTGAACGAATTAAGCGGATAGGATGATCAATGGTATTATGAGGTAAGTCGCGTGTGTAGGATGTTGGCTTAGGTAAGACGGAGTGAACTTTGGGGATTTATGAGGGGTAATGCTTAGTGGTTCCGATGAGCTTTTAGGTGAATCTCGAGTGGGGTCACGGGTCACGGATCGACCCGTAACCCGTGGCCACGCATAGTTCAAAGAATACCAGTTCTAAAAAAACATTTAAAAACCCTTTAGAAAAAAGCCCTTATAACAACTCTAGCCGCCTCAAGCGATTCATCTTCCTTCGCCTCCTCCTGCGGTCTTCCGTGTCGGATCCCCCACCGCTATCGGCTCTTCCTCTATTAAAAACCCTGCAGGAACCTCCATCGTTGTCGATGGCCTCTTCGTCTTTGGCCCTGTGGGGTTTCCCTCCTATCGAACTCCATATTCTTCCTCCTTTTTGCCCCCCTATTCGCTGCTTTCTCGTCGTGGTGGATCTATGCGATGCCTCCGTGGCGGCCTTCTTCGGCTTCCTAGCCGCTTGCACCTCCCCTTCCATCAGTGCACTCCTCCTAGACCAATTCCCTTGTAGCACATAGATTGCAAACATAAGATGAACAAGTGGAGCAGACTCAGCGAGAAAGAAAACACTAAATTTAGGTAAATTACATATGAAAGTTGATGTGCGCCTATTTTACCATGTTTTGTGCTTACTTTTATTCCGATTCTTATTTATATTTTATACTTTAGGGTTTGGAAAGTGTGGAATCGTTTGCAAGATATAAAGGTCTACACAAGTTTTGGTTTGATTTCGCAAGAATTGGAAACATTTCGGAGTAATTTGGACAAGATGGAACCGAGCCGAAGAAGTACTCGCTGTCTATGAGACCCACTCAACATCTACTAGAGTGAAGCGGAAATCTGGCTAAATGTTGGACAAGGCAAGCTACTAAGATTCCACTCGATGTCTATTGAAGATGACTCGACATTTAGTGAAGATTTCCACACTTAGAAGCTGAAGAGGAAGAGCCACTCGAGATCGACTGGAGCCACTCGAGATCAAGTGGAGTGACTCGACGTCGACTGAACCCTGGTTGATGTCGAGTGAAACCCTAGTGGGCCGTGGACGTATCTTGAAGAGTCTGAGTTGGAGATGGATTGCTTATGCACGATGAGAATGATCTTTTATTCTCCTTATAAACTTCTTTCCTTATGGATACGTAAATGTTTATTTTCCCAAGGGATTTCCCCATTTAGATTTTATTTTTTTAATTCAAATTTTAGTAGGATTATGATTTCTTTCTTTGGCTAGCAAGGATTAATTTACTTTAAATAAAGACATTAGGCCTAGGTTTTAGTCATTCTTTCCTTGGATGACACGCTTCCTCGAGAATCGATCATGATTTCCTACTACTACATCCGGAGAGAATCTTGTATTTTATTTGCTTGGATAGAAGTTGGTTGAGTTTATAGTTATATTTATTTATTGAAAAGATTTCCCTCCTAACAAAAGTGATAAAATTGCAATGGAATAATTTAATAGAAAAATCTAGAGAAATCAGGTAGTAGGAGAAGTATGTGTATCTTGGGAATGGAGAGGAGGGAGCTAGAAAAGGAACAACTGAACAAGTTAGAGATTCCTCCAATCGAAAAAGACCTACAGAAGAAGATTTTGTGATGCAGAGAGAGCGAGATTCAGATTTGTCCGCTCCTTCGCCTTCAAATCGAAACAACGGACATTCGTAAATCTAACTTCGCTATCTGGAAATATCCAAATTAAAGGAGAAAGGAAGAAATTGATGGGGGAGTAGGTACCAAGGCGCTGATGGTGGTTGTCAGAAAAGGGAGGCGGCGAACAAATCGAAGGAAGTTCGAAATAGTCGACACCGTTGGCGGAGTCGGATGCCGGTGCGGAGATGAGGAGGAGCCAGGAGACGCCGCTAAGGAGAATCAAGGAAGCCATGGGAGAGCTTCTCTCTGAGATCTCAGATTTCAGCTAGGACTGGATCGGTACAGTACAGTGGAAAATTTTGGATTACCACATACGGTATCGATACCATTCGGTATGTATTTTTTGCTACCCCCTACCAATAAAAAAATTGCAGTAACTGACATTATTAGTACCAGAAATTTCGATTACAAAAAGTATGGTATCGTGTTTACCAACACCTCGGGTAATTTTCATTAACATGGTTTTGTTTATGGTAACCAATGATACCGTTGGTACCATCGGTACAGAAACAATGATTTCGCCTATTTACAAAAATGAACAACATGGTACCACGGTACCACGGTATTTCAATATCATATATCATATACTGTATACCATATTTCACCCATGAGGGAATTCAAAAAAAAAAGTCGGTACCACTGTATTTTAAGATCGTATACCATATACTGTACCATCACTTGTCGGTAATGACATATCGATTACCGATTTTTCGGTTACCGACTTGGTGCATGGTAACCAACTTATGTTGGTACGGTTGCTAATCGGTTGGTATGATAATTTTTGTACCACGGCCCAGCCCTAATTTCAGCATATGGGAGGCCGCGTTTATGATATCGGATAGAAGGAAGCCATGGAGGGTTAGGGAAGGGTTAATGGGGTAATTTGGTTATTGGCCGGTGGACATTAAATTAATTTAAACTGTTCGGTGGACATTGGGTAGATTAGGCCCAATTTTCTTTTAATTTAAAGGCAATAAAAATTATATAAAATATTGATTTTTTTGTTGTATTTTGATATTTATTAGTAAGAAATACTCAGTACTTTAAAAAAAATACGAAAATAATAAACGAGAATTATTTATGTTAATTGACTAAAAATACTAATAAGGTTGTAGAATTCTATAAATAAAATAAGTACTCTGCATAACGAAATAATTGGCCATTTGGCCATTTTTTCTTGTAACAAAATATTTGTTCCTTTGAACCTAATTAATGACCAAAATTTCTAATTTTATCAATTCATCTCATTAATTATATTTGCTTTCCAAGACACTCTATTAATATTCCAACTTCACATACTATTTTTTTTATTGGTCCATTTTTTTCCACATGATTTATTTACTAAAATTTTAACTATTTTTCTTTCTATTTTTAGTTTTTCTTAAAAGTGTGGAATTGACCAATAGGCCAATTATTCTGTTACGGAGGGAGTATGGTATATACACCAATTAACGTTAGAAAATTCTTATGCTCCGTATTAGAAGTGAAACAATACTCCCTCAGTCTCGAAATTTAGGTCATTTTAAGTCTTTAATCTTGTATCAAAATAGATGTCATTTTAGGTTTTTAGGTGGGGATAATAATTATTTGTATCGATTTGTGGGTTGTTAATTTTTTTTAAAGATTTTGATTGGTTAAAAAATGTAGTGGTAATTAAAAATAATAGAATTTAAAAAAAATAATGGAATGATGATATTAATTGAGAGATGTGTGTTTTATTAAAATCTATACAAAATATTAAAACGACTTGAATTTTGAGACGGATGGAATATATTACTTTATAAATTTCTTATACTAGTAATAAATGTTTTGTAAGGTCAAGTGCTACGTGGGTTTGTTAGCTTTTACATATGTGAGCTGGATCCCTCTTATAAGAGACCCACTTCCCTCTCAGAGTATAATAAAATAACATATTACATATTTATAATTCTTTAAATATATTCTGACAATACGGAGTATAATAACATAACATCATTGAGTTCTAAAATATTAGCATACATCAATACATGATAATGCATGAATCTGTTGTTGCAGGAGGATGGTCAAGTATGAAATAAATATAAAATAAAGTTCAGACTGATTTCCCTGTCTCAGCAAATAAATACAAGACTTCCTCCCGTTGTAGTAAGAGAATAGTCAGGATCGAATCCACGAGGAAGCACGTCAGCAGTTCTTAGGTAGCTGTAGATCTCACAGACAGAATAGCAGAAAGACAGAAACACAGAAACAAGGAAAGAAACAGAAATAAAAGCAGAAAATAACAAACAAAAGCAATGAACTAAACGAAGACAGAAAAGACAAAGCAAAGCAGAAAGTAAAACCAAGCAAAGGCTCGTCGATCTCGACCAACAACTACTCGAGATCGACAAGGACAACAACTACTCGATCTCGACCAGGTCCTACTCGAGATCGACGAGAACTACTCTATGTCGACTAGAAACAGAAACTTTAAAATGCAAATTTTCGAACCTAAACTCAGATTTCCGACGAAATAAATCAATATAATAAAAGACTTCCAAGGCCAGGGTATCAACACCACAACGATAACCATGCAAAGTAACACACAAAGGCACAAAAGATCATGCTTTCCATCAAATAACTTTCGTTATTAACAAATAGGCATATAGAGGCTTTCGCATAAACCCTAATTGTTACTAACCCTTTTTCATATAATTAATCCAAGTTGCATTAAGATCACTTTCGCTTCAATAATACAAACAAGGATCACCTTCAACACTCGCAAAAGAATCATGCTTATAGGGATAGAAGACGAATTGCATAAAAAGATCTGACCTTTATCGCATCGCCTCACATGGCCACCGTCGGGCTCACCCCAGCCCCAGAAGTGGGTGGACTACTCACGCCTCATCGCAATCGCAGACATTGACTGACGAAAAGAACTAAATTGCATAAAATAAACTCCAACTTACAACCTCTCTTTATGTAACTAACTAATTGTCTCTGAAATTGAATTAATAAAACTGAGCCCCTATGGCCTTTATTTATAGTGATCAAACCCCGCTAATCAAGGAAATAATCATCTATCTATATCTAAATCTATATCTACTTTGCTAAAATATAAATAAAATGCTTTAAGGAAATAAATCAATAAGGAAAAGATAATTCTAAAGTGGGTAAGTCTTCATGTCTTGATAGATCTTGTCTTCCATGGATGGAATTTGGATAGAATCTTCCTCCTTCGGCCCCAAGGAATCCCAGCTCGACTAGGACAGCTCTCGACGACGCGCTTCTGGAATCTGGCCTACTCGACCTCGACAAAGGCTTGTCGATCTTGACCAAAATTCTTCGTCGACTAGACTTCCCGGCTAGCTCTGCTCGACAGGCTCGGACTTGGTTCACGGTGCTCGTCGATCTCGACTACTCCTTGTCGAGATCGAGTAGGGATGTTCACCGACTGGGTCTTCTCGGGTAGGTGTGCTCGACAAGCTCGGATCTGGGCTCTGGGCGTCGTCGATCTCAACTAGGGCTCCTCGAGATCACTAGGGTGTGGCCTTCTCTGGTCGAGCAGCTTCTCCTCGGCACGGACTCGGACTGGCGTTGTGGTGCTTGTCGATCTCGACTAGGGCTTTGTCGAGATCGAGTAGGATTGTGCTCGACTTCTCGTCCTCGGCTTCTCGATCAGCTATTCTCCTCGTCGACTCCGGGTATGGCACTGGGCTTCGTCGATCTCGACCAGTTCTTGTCGAGATCGAGTAGACTTCCGGAGCTGGGTTGGTCTGGCTCTCGACAATGCTCCTGATGGACAAGGCTTGCTCATACATGCTCGTCGAGATCGAGTAAGAGCTACTCGAGGTCGAGGAGTCTGGTTTCTTGGCTCGATTTGACTGGTTCCGTTGCTGCTTTGTCCTTGGACTTCTGTAGCTGTTTTCCGAGCTTTTCCAATCTTCTTTAGAATTGTTGTAAAACGCCTCGAATTCTGCGAATTAAACAGAAACTGGTGTAGATTCCATAATTTGGCAAATAAACATAAACTACATGGATTCTGTACTATCTTAGCCCAAATGAATGAAATGCACGCAGAAATCGATATAAAAGTTATAGTAAAACATGGCAGATTAGGCTTACAACAAACACCCCATACTTAAGCTTGCTTGTCCTCAAGCAATACTTTTAATTGTCATTCAGGGGAAGAAATCAAAACTCTCAACATATCAGATTCATTCTCATATGTCCCTGCAATCAATTACCATCCTCGAAAAGGTACTAGTGTCACAGATTCATGCATGTGCAAACATATAAAAGCGACATCTACTCACAAAAGGAGGTTTATGCAAAACATTTATTCGTGACAAAGCATTGCTAATCAAGAGGACTTTAATTTAAGCTTATTAAGGAGTAGATTGGTAAAAGGCTAAAGGTGGGCAAATTTCTGGCAATGTGGTGCTAATGATCCGGGGAAATGGAGTACTTTCCAAACTGAATTTCATACCACATTCTTTCTCATAAGATTCATCACATTTCATACTGCTTTTATCAATAATAATGCTTTTACCTCTCTGACCTCAGCACTGCCTTCTCGCGAGTCGCAAACATGGGTGTCATGAATGGCCCCGGATACTTAGTGCTTTGGACTCCTCACAATGTGTCCCATCTCTCCAAACTATTATCTCAGAGAGCAGGGTCAATCTACCTTTATCTCCTGAGGTGATTGGATTTTCTTTCACTCATTAAATTTTCCATATAATTCAAACAATTTCCTTCCAAACTCCAATAATGATAATAAACAACACAAACACCATATGATATCTCCATAATGTAACATCATTCTCAACATAAGCCCCGGATAAGGTAAAGAATGGCAAATATTTAGATCATGTGGAGCAATATATGAAATAAGGCATATTATGGCTTTTGTGATGCATAAGCATGGGTAAGGCTAGGATTATAAACAATGTGAGCATTATATGGAAATATAAAGTCCTCCATCATTTTATCATGCAACATGTCAAAAGCAATTTCAAATTTTACCTCCTTCTATGGTTTTCAAGAAAATATGCACTTCATTGTGACTTCCCTTTACTAGGCAATTTCATGCTATATCTCTAATGAATCCAATTTTGCATAGTCGAGTTCAATATAAGCTTCCATGACATTATTCAAAAAATTTCAATGGGGGTCATTTTTCTAAAATTTTGGAAAACATGCATATAAGCACATAAATAAATAATGCATTCCAAAATAGCCATGTAGCAATTCAAAGAAATAATGTACATATATGTCAAATATGATCAAATATGCATAATGTAAGCCCTTCCCCCACCCCATACTTAAATATTACAGTGTCCTCACTGTATAAAAACAAGGGTAAAGAAAGAAACTCACAAGACAGGTGTGCAGGGCCTCTAAATTTCGAATGGAAGCACCTCCTGGCCGAGTTTGATTGTTACTTGCTTCTATCCATGGACCTGAAAAGTGTAGAAGACATATACCCACAATAGAAAACTAAAAGTGTTTCAAATCCAAAACAAAAACAACAAAGTCTCAAAAGTCTATGTACATGCTCTAGATTTTATAGTCGATAGGCCGACTTTTCCATTTAGCTCAAGGTGGCATTTGCAGGGCCCATGTAGCTTGGGCCTCAAATAAGACTCCATTCTTGTCCATCAGCTGTAATCCTCCAGAATGGATCTTGTTCACCACGAAAGGCCCCATCCGCTTATTGTTAAATTTGTTGGGGAACCAATGATCCTTTGATTTAGAGACATAAAGCTTGTCTCCAACTTCATATTCCTTAGGCTCATCATTGGATATCCTACATAAACGCACATACCAAGGCAAACATCTCCCATGTATAGATAAATCTTTAATGGAAATAGGAGAAGAAAGATTCATACCTTGGCTTACCTTTGCAGAGACGGAATCGGGAACCACCGTGTTTGGTCGATTTTGACTAGGACTAGTCGATCTCGACGAGGATGCTGGTTCTGGTGGTGATCTGCTTGAGGATGCGGAAGTCGACGAAGGACAGGGCTTGTCGATCTCGACAAGACTGGTCGACCTCGAGTAGTTTTCTGCTCCTGGTGGCTGCAACGTCGAGGAAGAAGGATCTGGTGGAGTCGAGTGGTGGTCGACCTCGACAAGGGTGGTCGAGATTGAGGACGATCCTTGCTCTGGTGGTCTCAGCGTCGAGGAAGGCGGTGCCCGAGGACGCTGAAGTTGGTCGACATCTAGTAGCGTACTCGAGATCGACAAGGGCTCTGGTTATGGAGTCGTCTTCGTCGAGGTAGGCGAAGTCGAGTTGGCTGAGTGGTGGTCGATCTCGACGAGCCTACTCGAGATCGAGTAGGATTCTGCTTCCGTCTAGCTGCTCGACGAGGCTGGTACTGGTGGAGACTCCTTGGTCTGGTCGAGATCGACTAGGGTCCGGTCGATCTTGACCCCATACTTAGCTCTTGTCAAGGCGTCCGAAAAATAATTAATCCATAACGACTTACCTTGGTCTGTGTCGATTGGATTCTCTGTGTTCTCCTTAAGGATTGCCATGATCTCCTCCACCTAGGCCTCCATGTCCCTCTTTTCCATCTCCTCCGGGGTCATATTTCTGACCTTGGGTTCCCCGCAGGTAATATAGCCAGCTGAGATAGATTTGACCTCTTCCATTGGACCTGTATGCCTTTCAGTTTTATTAAAGGAATACTCAATTACCTCATCGCTGATGTTGAAGGTGAGCACTCCTTTCCTTACGCTTATGTTGGCATCCACCGTCGCCAAGAAGGGTCTTCCTAGAATAATTGGACAAGCAGGATCCTCTTGCATATCAACAACTAGGAAATCAACAGGGACAAAGAATTTACCTACTTGTATTGGCACATTGTCCACCATGCCTGTTGGGATGACCACCGTGTTGTTGGCCATGTAAAGTCTAGCATCCACAGGCTCAAGGGCACCTATCTTAATCTTGGACCAAATCGTTAAAGGCATTATACTCACACTAGCTCCAAGATCACATAAAGCATTAATTTTGTATAGACCGAACCCAATAGTTATAGCAAACTTACCTGGATCCGGCCTCTTCTCCAGTATGTCCAAGTGGTTGCATTCCTCTGTAATTTCAGCCATTGACCGCTTTTTGCTCAGAATCTCCTTCAGGAACTTGACATAGGATGGCATTTCATTGAGAGCTTCTGTGAAGGGAATGGTGACGTTGAGTTTCTGAAGCATCTTGATGAAGCGCTGAAACTTTTTCTCTGCCGGGTCCTTTAGAGATTTTGTGGGGAAAGGCAACTTCTTTTTCTGAGTCGGAGCCAAAACAGAAGTCGGAGGTGCTATGTCGACCAGGGGCTCCTCGACATCGACTAGGTTCTTGTCGATCTCGACCAGGTTGGGCGCAGTCGAGTTGCTGTGTGGTGCAGACGAGGACTCTGAAAGTTTCTCCTCGACATCGAGTAGACCTTCCTCGACATCGAGTAGGCTCTGGTCGACCAGCTGTTCTTCGTTGTTCTGCTGCTTTCCGACCTCTGGCTCTTGCAATTGATGGCCGCTTATGAGTTTTACAGCAGCGATATGTCCAGTCTTTCCCTTAGGATTTGGTTCTAAAGATCCAGGGAGCGAACCTGACTGTCTGGGGATTCCTGCTGCTAGCTAACCAATCTGTGTATCAACTGATTTTTGCCATATATCAATTTCCCCAAGCCTAGAGTTGACACCTTGCATCTGAGTATAGACGGAGTTGAAGGATTGCCTAGTTTCTGAGTGGTTTCTCCGTATTTCCTCCAGGACTGTCTGTATAGCATCCTTTTTCTGGTCCCTTTTCGGATGTCCTGGAGCTCTGTAGGGCGGGGGGTTCCTAGGGACACCTTGGTTCCATTGTGGTTGCTGAAACCTTTGTTCCCCCATGTAGCGATTGGGACCCCCTGCGTAAGCTACCTCCTCATGATGCTCTGCCATCCTGACTTGTTCTGCGTGTGGGCACTCAGGAGTGGTGTGCCTTTGCGATCCACATTCAATACAAGGCTGGTTGACAGAGAGATACTTTACTTGCTCGATGAGCTTTTTATTCTGGTCTCTGTAGTACTGCTCCCTAACATCTGGATCAATCTCCTTAGGGGGATCATTGAGGGGCATGGATGGTGTTGGCCTAGCGTATGGGTTCTCTTCATAGGTTGCAGTAGACCCATACTTATTTTCGTAGTTAGTGAGCTTCTCTAGCACACCCCATGCGTCACTTGGCGGCATTGTCAGATACTCATAGCGAGTGTAATGGTTGATTCTGTCCTTAGTGACCTGATCAAGAGAGTTGAAGAAGATCTCCTGAATGACGTAGGGTGGCTGTCCATGAGTAGGGCAAGATCACAGAAGTTCCTTGTAGCGCTCCCATGCCTTTGCCAGCGGTTCCCCTTGCTTCTGTTTGAAGGCGGTGATTTTCTAGCGGAGATGTGCTGTTTTGGCGGGTAGGAAGAATTTGTTCAGAAACTCTTGCTCTACTTGGGCCCAGGTTGTGAGTGATCTTGCTTTCAGCCCTTCAAGCCATTTCAGTGCAGGCCCAACGAGAGACCAACAAAAAGATTTCATCTTGACATATTCCAGGGTTGTACCTTCAGCAAGAGTACGGCACATGTCAGAAAAGTTTGTAATATGTTCAAGAGGACACTCATTAAATCTACCATAAAAGGCATTATTTTTAAGCTCTATAAGAAATTGAGTGCGAATTTCAAAAGTTCAGACTGACTTCCCTGTCTCAGCAAATAAATACAAGACTTCCTCCCGTTGTAGTAAGAGAATAGTCAGGATCGAATCCACGAGGAAGCACGTCAGGAGTTCTTAGGTAGCTGTAGATCTCACAGACAGAATAGCAGAAATACAGAAACACAGAAACAAGGAAAGAAACAGAAATAAAAGCAGAAAATAACAAACAAAAGCAATGAACTAAACGAAGACAGAAAAGACAAAGCAAAGCAGAAAGTAAAACCAAGCAAAGGCTCGTCGATCTCGACCAACAGCCACTCGAGATCGACAAGGACAACAACTACTCGATCTGGACCAGGTCCTACTCGAGATCGACGAGAACTACTCTATGTCGACTGGAAACAGAAACTTTAAAATGAAAATTTTCGAACCTAAACTCAGATTTCCGACGAAATAAATCAATATAATAAAAGACTTCCAAGGCCAGGGTATCAACACCACAACGATAACCATGCAAAGTAACACACAAAGGCACAAAAGATCATGCTTTCCATCAAATAACTTTCGTTATTAACAAATAGGCATATAGAGGCTTTCGCATAAACCCTAATTGTTACTAACCCTTTTTCACATAATTAATCCAAGTTGCATTAAGATCACTTTCGCTTCAATAATACAAACAAGGATCACCTTCAACTCTCGCAAAAGAATCATGCTTATAGGGATAGAAGACGAATTGCATAAAAAGATCTGACCTTTATTGCATCGCCTCACATGGCCACCGTCGGGCTCACCCCAGCCCCAGAAGTGGGTGGACTACTCACGCCTCATCGCAATCGCAAACATTGACTGACGAAAAGAACTAAATTGCATAAAATAAACTCCAACTTACAACCTCTCTTTATGTAACTAACTAATTGTCTCTGAAATTGAATTAATAAAACTGAGCCCCTAGGGCCTTTATTTATAGTGATCAAACCCCATTAATCAAGGAAATAATCATCTATCTATATCTAAATCTATATCTACCTTGCTAAAAGATAAATAAAATGCTTTAAGGAAATAAATCAATAAGGAAAAGATAATTCTAAAGTGGGTAAGTCTTCATGTCTTGATAGATCTTGTCTTCCATGGATGGAATTTGGATAGAATCTTCCTCCTTCGGCCCCAAGGAATCCCAGCTCGACTAGGACAGCTCTCGACGACGCGTTTCTGGAATCTGGCCTACTCGACCTCGACAAAGGCTTGTCGATCTCGACCAGAATTCTTCGTCGACTAGAACAAGCTAGTAAATGGACTAACCATCATGTACAACCAAATAAAAAAACAGAAGCAAATGACAGAAAAAAAAACACGAAGCAAATAACGAAAATGAAAATGTAAAAATAAATAAACGAGCTAGCTATCCTACACCGCAAAACAAAACCAACACGACAAATGAAACAATCCGCTAATGGAGGACGCACACAGAGAACCCTGGGGACACTAGCGGACATATCATATTATGGACTCTGAAGAGCCATCTGATATCGATCGCAATTCCACGACGTCTTCGGATACAACAAATCAAACACCGTTTACATGAGGCCTGCATCACAATAAGAACAACATAAAATACCATACCGCAAATTCAAGCCTAAGCCAAACCATTGTTCAATACAAAACCCCAACCCATCTCAAACCCTCAAGGACGATAAAGAGATCGTAGGAGACTACTAGGTAGTCAAAATAGAAGCGACAGAGACAGAACAGAGCAAAGAAATTGAACAACAATCGAAAGGCAAAAGGAAAGAAGGACGAAATGGAAAGGATAACCCCTGACAAGGCGTTGTCACCGACTCACCAATACCATTGGAACCGCCAGAATTACACAAAATCACCCACACGCGAAAAGGCGCTGAGCCACATCCCACACGCGAAGATGGGCCATGGCTAAAGGACGGTGAGGGTGGCCGGAAGGTGGAGCCGAAGGTACCACAGCGGTGGCCGGAAGGCAGAGCCGAGGGAGGCAGGAGCGGAGCGAAAGGTACCATAGCGGTGGCTAGAAGGCGGAGTCGAGGGAGGCGGGAGCGGAGCCACGGAAGGCTGAGGTCGTGGGGGCCTAGGGGGCCGAGTGCTGCAGGACGAGAGCTTGCCGGGGAAGCGTCAGAGCAAGGGAGGAGCCGCGGAGGCCGAGGCCGAGGGGTTTGAAAGTAGCAAGCAAGGACGAGGACAGCCGGTGGAGCTGATGGGCGAGGCGGTGGCCGACAACGACTGGAAGCCTAGATGGTGGGTCGTTTGTAAGGCGGTGGTGAGCCGAGAACCGGCGGTGAAGGACTTGAAAGAAAGCCATGGTGATGGCGGCGTGGACAGCCGGGTCGAAAGCCCATCACCGATGGCGGCGGCGGCGAACCCTGTGTGTTTGATGGCGGCGGCAGTGGTGAAGCCTTTGTATTTGGTGGCGGCGGGCTCGTTTGCATGAATCCACTCTGAATGCATAAAATGTGCTCTATATATATATATATATATATATATATATATATATATATATATATATATATATATATATATATATATATATATAGAGAGAGAGAGAGAGAGAGAGAGAGAGAGAGAGAGAGAGAGAGAGAGAGAGAGAGAGGATAGATCATATGTACTCACGTCTTATCGTGTATTATGTGAACACATCCTATCCATTGATTTAGAGAAATTGGATGGTTGAGATTATTCCGTAATATTAATTAATTGAAAATTAAAATAGAAAAAAAACAACACCACTGATCTACTACGCGCGTGTAACCACCAACTCCAACCCTAATCCACATTGTTGTCATTCTGCTATAAAGGATAGAGAGAGATCGAAGGAGCGACAATCGGGAGCGGCGATAGAAGGAGCATTCGGGACTCCGGCGATCAGGCGAAAGTGAACCATCTCCCCCGGCGATCTCCTCCTGTGAAGGTTTCCCGCGTTCTAAGCCCGGATTTGAAGGAGGCGAGGGCGGCGACGATACGAAGGCGGCAAGGAGGGCACATCAGGCGAGAAGCTTGTGGTCGATTCCTCCGTCCTCAACAACAGTCGTTGAACGGCGCGGTCGATCCCTCTGATGCGCTGCTGCGCAGGCAGATTATCACCGGCTTGCACAATTCCCGTTCAATTGGATCCATCTTCAACCTTCTTTAGCCACCCTCGCTCCGCCACCCTCGCTCCGCCCTCCTCGCTCTCGCCATCCCACACATGCCGAGGTCTTGCCGTTGCGACGCCCTCCTCCCCGTAGATGCATCTCCTTCAATCTTCTTTAGCCACCCTCGCTCCGCCCTCCTCGCTCTCGCCATCCCACACACGCCGAGGTCTCGCCGTTGCGACACCCTCTTCCCTGTAGATGCATCTCCTTCAATGCAATAGCCATCGCTCTACCGGCTCTATCTCTGCAGATCTTACTCACAAGGTTTTTGGGCTTCAATTTGGTTCTACTTTGCAATATCATTCGGTGATAGGTTTCATTTTTTTTAATTCATATTTTGGCTTGCTCGATTTATGTATTTTAATTTGGATTTTCATCCCAGGTCCTTCTCTATCCAACATCTTTGCACCTTGGTGAGTTCAGCTATGTATTAATCCACATGATAGGATTTCAATGGATATCTTGTTTTTGCATTCCAGTTTGTTTAGGACATATCAAATGTATCGATACCATCGAATAATCATGTGATATAATCGAATAATCTAGTGATATCATTGAATAATTTTTAGTTATTTGTTACAATGACATAAAGTAACGGAACCATTGAATAATCATGCGATATAATCGAATAATCAAGCGATACCATCGAATAATCAAACGATACCATCGAATAATTTTTGGTAAATAGTTTATGGCGTTTTCATGTTGCTAGCCGATCAGAATAATCCATCGATACTATTGCATAATCCATTAATACGATCGAATAATCCAGTGATATTATCGAACAATTCGAAGAAAAAAATAACCACCCATCATGTGGCAAGTTGATACGATCGCATAATCCGTCGATACGAACATATAATTCGTCGACACGTTCGAATAATCCAGATATAATATCGAATAATTTCAAGAGAGTGCATCACACACGCTCCCAATTCAGCAAGTGGGCTAGAAAAAAGCGTGGGCCCCACTGATTTTTAATAAAAAAAAAGCTAAAATTGTCTTTTAATCTCATCCATCCATTTAATCTAATCAACGGCCCAGATGTGTTCACATGTTACACAATAAGCCTTGATTACCCTTGAACCATCCTCTCTCTCTCTATATATATATATATAGTGAGCAAATCCAAACCATTGAATAATGTAGAATTGATGGATGTAATTAATCTAAAATTTTAATTAAATTGTAATTAATTTCAGTGGGACCCATACTAAATTATAGGTCACTCTCTCTGCGTTTGGAGAGTGCATATCACTCCCTCCACTTAAATTCAAAACTACATACTATATTAATTTAAATAATTATTCTTATATAACATATTTTTTATTCATAGGCATCCAAAAGATTATTCTTAGATAATACCAAATTTATTCAAAGTTTAGTAACAATTTATTATTATTATGACGAATAATATCTCATTTTCATATGAATACAATATTTCAAAACAACCGAATATACCTAAATTACTTATAATATGATTGCAATCATATGAATATTCCGCCATAGATATACTTTAAACGAATAATTTGTTACATACATGCGAATAGTCTCTGCATCCAAACGAATAATTTTTGACTATATGCGAATAATCTCCTCATTCCCCATACATTAAAAAAAAAACTTCAACAATATCCTACATACATACGAATAACCTTCTATATACACATGAATAATCTCAAATGTACCCCAAAAGATAGAAACAACCCGAACATCCTGGAGCAAAGCAATTCAACGAACATAAGATAGGGTCGATAGATTTAAACTCCAATTGATCATCTTCAAATTCACTAATTAACAATCAACAATTGATAGAAAATTGATCAATACTTATCCAATATTAAAATCAGGGCATAAAAATAACATGGAGAAGGCCTATGATAGAGTTGACTGCCAATTTACGAAAGCCATCTTGAACAAATTTGGGTTCCACCCTAGGTTTGTCAACTGGATCATAGAATGTGTTACCACTGTTTCGTTCTCAATTCTTGTTAACAATGGTCCTACAGACGTATTTCGACCTTCGAGAGGTCTTCAACAAGGAGACCCACTTTCTCCTTTCCTATTTATCCTGGGTGCAGAGATATTGGCAAGAAAACTCGCTCAAGAAACAAATACAATGGATGGACACATTGGTTTTAAATTTGGTCGAGATGGCCCTCGTATTCCTTTCTTAGCATTTGCATATGACATCATTATATTTACAAAAGGAACTTCTTCGGCATGCTTGAAAGTGAAAACGATCATTGATGATTACTGTAAAATCTCGGGGCAGAGAGTAAACTTTCACAAATCTGCCTTCCAAACTACTAAAGGATTGATGAACTTGAAAGTTGTCTAAACATCTCCCATGAAAGATCTATGGAAAAATATTTAGGGTGCCCAATATATCATTAATGGGAGAGTAAATAGAGGAACGTTTGAGGAAATTATTTGCAAATCAAAAGAACGATTGAGTAAATGGCGGGCAAATGCTTTATCACAACAAGGTCGCGCGGTTCTAATTGGTACTAATCTCTCTGCCAAACCACTTTACACGATGCAAAACTTCATGCTACCATGTAAGATACACAATGATCTCGACCAGATTAACAGAACCTTTTTCTACAACAAAGAACTCCAACACCGCCCTTTGATAAACTGGGATAGAATCTGTAGACCAAAAGCTAATGGAGGACTAGGTATTAGGAAAATAAGGGATATGAACGAAGCACTTCAAATGAAGCTTCTGTGGAAGATTTTAGCAGAACCAGATAACGTTTGGGTCAAACTCATTCAATATAAATATCTAAAAACCTCTCACATCTTAAATTACAAAAGAAAGGGTGGCGTATCCTGGCAATGGTCAAAATTGACTCCCCTTATCGAAAAATTCAAAACTGGTCTAATATGGTCCGTTGGCAACGGCCAATCAACAAAATTCTGGAGGGACAACTGGTTAACAACGGCACCTATTTGTAGCAGGGATGACTGCCCTTCTATTATAGCAACCGAGGAAACCGTTAGTGATTATATTATAGGGGGGAAATGGTGGGTGGAAAAGTTGAATACAACACTGCCTCAAAGCATTGTAAAAGATATCATGGACATTCCATTACCATCAAATCAATTTGAGGATAGATTGTATTGGTGGCCGGATAGAGAAGGGTGGTTTACAACCGCTAGCGCTTACAAATTAATTACGTCTCACAACAGAACGGATAATGACGAGAATTCGTGGATTTGGAAAGTCAATATCCCCCCTAAGGTAAAAAACTTCCTTTGGAAACTAAGCCAACAAGGACTCCCAACAGCAAGCCGACTCACCCAAAAGGGGGTCTCGGTCCCATCAACATGCAATATATGTAACTATGCAACTGAAGACGATACACACCTCTTCATAGAATGCCAATACAATAGCATCCAATCTTTACTAACAACGGATATTCGTCAAACCATTAACAACATGATCGCAACATCAAGAGAATTTAATCCCATCTTGGCGGTACTCGGTAACAAACTAACGAAAATAGATAAGGAAAAATTAGCTTTTACCTGGTGGACAACATGGTATGTTAGAAACCAAATTATATTTCGGCATGAACCACCGCCGTCAAAAGATGTCATCAAACAAATAACCAACAGGCACATGTCAAACTGGAGGAAAACAACCAACTATGAACAAAATATCAATGCGGATATAAACTACGTCAAAACATCTAACCAGAGAACTAAGAATATTCTTCAATGACAAACAATCAAATGGAGAAAACCTCCTCTAGGCACTTTCAAACTCAACTTTGATGGATCAACTCTTGCGAATAACAACAGCTCGACTGGTTTTTTTATTCGAGACTGGGAGGGCAAACCCATTCATATTGGTGGCGACATGATTGGTAACCAAACCCCCTTAAAGGCAGAAGCCATTGCTCTAAGACAAGGTGTTACCCAATCTGTGGAGCTGGGGATAAACAAACTACATATTGAAGGAGATTCCTTGATAATCATAAATTACCTTAAAAAGCAAGCCACATGCCCTTAGAAAATCGAAATGACTATGTCAGATATTAAAACCCTTCTGTCGAGGGTGAGAGATGTATCTTTCTCTCACATAACCCGTGATGGCAACAGAGTGGCTGATAAGGTTGCACACCTTTGCCGCTCTGCCAGAGGTCTCGGCATTCATAACGACTTAGGTCTTCAGGACCTCATCCGTAAGGATGCTCTCGGGTAGGTTCTCCACCCGAATTTTTACCTAATAAAAAAAAAACAAATCGATTCAAATAATTCTAACCTTTAACCATAAACAATGAACATCTAGATATTAATTAAATATCACTAACACCTATTCACAAACCCTAGTGAAGAACACAAAGGCTGGCTCGACATCGTCCTCGAAATGGTGATGGATTCAGCGACCTAGGATGTTGGGCTCTTGGATTTTGTTAAACGATGACAGGATCAAAAGAGAGATGATAAAGGCCATCGGATCCGTGTCGGGTCGGCGGTTATCCGACACAAACCAACAGTGTACACAATTAGCTCTATTGAGAGTAAAAATAAATTGCCACAGCTAGGATTCGAACCTGAGTTGCAGGGGAAATGCATGGGGTTAATACCAAATGGGCCATCAAACGTTTTTGATACTTTTGGGGTTGTAATTTTACTAATACTATTTTACAATGAGTATTGTTAAACTACAAAAATTAAATGCTACCGTCAGGAATCGAACTCAAGGCTTGTAGGCAGGTGACGCGCATGGGTAATGGGCCTAATACCAACTGGGCTATTAAAACTTGTTGATACTTTGTAGATTTTATTTATACTAATACTATATATGACCAGAATTCTAAATTAAAAAAAAAATTAAACGGTTCGTGTCGGGTATCCGACAAGGGGATATGCCCGATCCGAACACGAACCGTTTAATGTCGTGTTTTCTCGGTTCGTGTCATTATCGTATCGTGTTTTTTCGGTTTTGTGTTTTTTCGTGTCGTGTTTTCGTGTTGTATCAGTCGTGTCGGGTTTTTCTGCACACCCCTATGCACGAACGAGGAGGCCACCGGTTCATTGAGAAGTTGTACTGGTCGGCGATCAACGGCGATTCGTTGAGAAGTTGTGGTCGGCGATCAAGAAATTTCAAATGAGGGGGGAGAAGAAGTGGAAAGAAGAGCGAGGGATACAAAATTCTGAATTTGGAGGCGTTGTTATAGCGAATTGAAGTAGGGTTAGGGTTAATGTGAATCACACGCACCAATCAGTGAGAATTAGGATTTTTTTTACTAGTGGCCCCATTGCAATTAATTATTAATCAATTAAAAATTGGGTTTAATCTTAGCCATTTATTTTGACTCATTCAAGGGTTGAGATGTGCTTACAAATTACATAGCAAGAGGTATTTACATAGGATCTATATAAGGGTACCTTCTGTACAAATCCTGACCGTTGGTGGAAAGGAAATGGAAGGCAATGATAAAAATGGATTTTTGTATTTTTCTTTTTAATGTAGTGAGAAGTGAAATCCAGTTGGCCAAAAAAAAACCCAACTTTTTTGTTTAGTGCATGTAGCCCACCTCCACATCCACCCCCATTTTTGCAATTTTTTGGAGAGTTTTGTTTTTTTTTAATGAAAAAAATAGTGGGACCCACCTTCAAAAGGCTGACACGTTTTTCTTCCGGATATGATTTCGCTGTTTTCAAAATTTGGTCAATTCCAACGAATAATGTTTCACATGCTACCGAATTATGTTATGTTATCTTTTTCTATCCAGCTCAGATCAAATTTGATCAATTCTACTGAATAATTTTTCGCATGCTATTGAATAATATTTTGGCTTTTATTGTTCATCAATTTCAAATAAAATCAACTCAAAATCCCTAAACAATATTTACAATTTATATGAATAATGTTTCATATTTCACCTAATATTGTTTCACATGTCACCGAATAATGTTTGGCAGTGTAATTATACTTGTGCGATGAATGTTTTTTATGTTGTTCGTCAACTCGAAAACTCATATACTGACGAATAATGACTCAGATTTCACCGAATAATTGACCAACTCATTAACACTAGTCACAAAAATTCGACATGTTTGTCTGAACAATTGACAAATAATTAATCAAATTGTGACTTAATTCGACTAAAAATCAATACATTAGTCTAAATAATTTATGGTTTTTCTCCAAATAATGTCAAAAATTAAGAAATACAAGGAGCAAGGAAGAAGCCACCAAATTTATTGCAACAAGTGATGTTTGATGAACTGAGCGAGGCTCTCAGTGGCCGACGTCTCCGCCTCTGTCTCTTGCCCCGCTTCCCACCTAATGAGGGTAGAAGCCGATGAGCGCCGAAGCCATCGACCACCATCGCCGTCGTCGACCACCATGACCGCCTCGCCATGCCTCCGCGTTTAGTGCAGGAACCTTTGCCGACCGTAGCCACCACCGCCCAGAATCTGCCGCCATCATCCCTTCTGGCGTTCATGGCTGCTCAGGTTCGAATTGAAGGAGATGGAGAATGAACGGCGGAGTCAGAGCCATGGATCCCTGGAGGGAGAACAAAGAGCAGAAGCCAGGGGAATCCCGGTTTCCGAGTCGTCAGCCCCACTAGCCTTGCCTCCATCGTCCTCCATCGCCACCACCGGCCAGATCTGCCGCCATTGTACCTCCTTCATCCTCCCTTTTTCACCGCCATCCTACTCTTCCTCTGACATGCCTCTCTTTGTCACCGCCGCCAAGCCTCCCACTACACAGCATGGCCTCCGCTTTGCCTCCGAATCGCCTCTGCCTGGCCCGATGAAGAAGAAGAATAAGATTGGGGTCGCCGATGAATCGCCTCTGCCTAGCCCGATGAAGAAGAAGAATAAGATTGAGATTAGGTTTTTATTTCCCAAATCACACGCGCTCTTTTTGCTTTGGGGGTTGAAATCTATTGGGACCTACAGTTTGTTAATTAAAAATTAGAAAAAAATTAAATTAATCTCAACCCTCCGTCCCATCTCAATCAAAGGCTCACAATTGTGCACAAAGTACACCCTCTGGGGTGTGTAGGGTGTGCACAATTGATCTATATATATATATATATATATATATATATATATATATATATATATATATATATATATATAGGGTAGGGTTCAAGTGAGAATAGTATATACCGGTGAGAAGGAAAGAAGCAATCTCATTGGTCTAAACAGATCTGAATTTTAAAACAAAAAAAACCTACTCACGCGCCTCTGATTTTGCTTTCCACCTCTTCGATTTTAATGCCTTCCTCTTGAAATCCTTGTGCGGCTCCTCTGGAACTCCTCCTCCTTCTTCGATTCACCACCGCCAACCCTCTGGAACTCCGTCGAAAGCCTCACCGTCGTCCTAGCCGTCCGCCTTCGCTGGCCACTGTCGCGACGATCTCGCCGTTCGACTCGTTGTAGTCCTCATAGTCGCATCTATCAGGCGGCCACCATTCAACGGTTTGCGCAGACGAATAGGAGGAAGCCAACGGCGGACTGGACCCGGAGCATGGCGGAGGGGACGCCGAGCTCATCGGCGACGTCGGAGATCTCGCAAGGATCCAATTTGATTCCATGGCGGAGACCATGGCCACCGTTGGAAACCTAGGCAATTCGACGAGGAGGAAGAAACCATGGCCACCGTTGCAACACGATGGGATGTTGCACCTTGAATAGAGATCCCGACCGGTTTGCTGCACCTTGAATTTGACGATTTGTTGTACTTGAATTGGGATGAACAATAATGGGTTATTATTTTATTAATATTTGATCCTCATTGTTCATGTGCACTGGTAAATTTTTTTGTTAGTAAATCTCAATACAAAAGTGTGTTAAAGAATTATCAAATTTTAATACACCACAAGTGGTTCAGCATTTTTACACTAAGTGGTTCAGAGTGTTAAACCAAGTGGTTCAGAGGTTTATATCAAGTTGTTCAGGTTTTTTTATATTAAGTGGTTCAGAGTCTTAATACTAAGTGGTTCAGTGATTTATACCGAGTGGTTCAGGGGTTTATACCAAGTGTGGTTCAGGAACCGAATAGAGTGTGGTCCAATGACCGAATAGAGAGTGTTTCAGTGACCGAATATCGTGTGGTTCAGTGACCGAATAGAGAGTGGTTCAGTGACCGAATAGAGTGTAGTAGGGACCGAATAGAGTGTGGTTTAGTGACCGAATAGAGTGTGGTTCAGTGACTAAATAGAGAGTGTGGTTCAGTGACCGAATAGAGAGTGGTTTATAGTAAATGGTTCAACACATATATAAAGAGTGGTTCAGTGACTAAATATATATTGGTTCATTAATTATATAGAAGTGGTTCATCAATTTTATAGTAAATGGTTCAACACATATATAGAGAATGGTTTAGTGGCTAAATATATAAATAGAAAGTGGTTGACTTCTTTATAACCCTTATTTATAACTTCATGAACCATTTCTTTATAACTTAATGAATCACTTCTTATATATAACTTCATGAACCGCTTCTCTATAGGTTCATGAACCACTTATTTATAACTTCATGAACTATTTTATTTTAAAAATGATTCATAAACCATTTTATTTTAAAAATGGTTCATGAAGCATTTTATTTTAAAACTCGATAAACCATTTCTTTATAACTTGATGAACCACTTCTTGATAACATCTTTATAGCTTGATGAACCACTTCTTGATAAATATATATTAATAACATCTCTCTTAATGTGTAATTTATAAATCTATATGAAATATGTTAATTATTATAAGAATATAAATTCTAGTGGTTCGTCAAATAGAGAGTAGTGGTTCATCAAATAAAGAGTAGTGGTTCACCAAATAAAGAGTAGTGGTTCATGAACCATTTTATTTTAAATAAAATTAATTAATTAAAAATAAACATTAAAAGAAAATAAAAGAAGAATGAAAATTTTATAATTATTAAATAGTAGTGGTTCATGAAATAAATTCTAGTGGTTCATCAAATAAAGAGTAGTGATTCATTAACCATTTTATTTTAATATAAATATATATTAATATATTTATTATCATTTTTATTTTAATTTTTATTTTTATTTTAATATTAATTATTATTTTTTAGGGCGAAATATATATTAATATATTAATTAACGTGTAATCAACATATTTAAGTGAAAACATATTAATTATAATTAAAGTGGTGGCTTTAACTCAAAAAGTACTAGTTTTAATTAATGCCCTTAATAACAAAGGTGTATTGGGTGGTGCAATGGTTGAAGTAGTGGGTGGTGTGTAATTAGGTGCAGGTTCGAATCCTATTCAACGCGAGGGAGCAGTGGGCAGCAATTTTTTTGCCCGGATTTTTTAAATGACGTGGACCAATCAAAACATTTCTTGACATTTCTTGGACCAATCAAATTGCTTCTTTCCTTCTCACTTTTGGTGACCTTTGCACCCGAACCCAACCCTATATATATATAGGGGAGGGTTCAAGTGAGAAGAATTCGATCCGGTGAGAAGGAAAGAAGTGTTTTGATTGGTTAAACTAAAAGGTTGCTCACGCGCTTTCATTTATCCCTAATATTATCTTTCTTCCTTGTCAATTCTATCGGCGTTTAGAGCAACCGAAGAAGGTCGACGTTTACTGTTCAACAAGGCTAATGAACTGGCGACGATGGGAAAGAGAGAGAGGAGTAGAAGCACTATCGGATGACACAGCGGAGGCGACACGCAGAGGGAAAGCGGAGGAACACGAGGCGGCGGAATTGGCGGTGATCCACGGCTTATACTGCTCCCATCCTCCCGATCTCCACTCCAATCCTCCTGAAGTATACCACCAGTCGTTCGATTCGGCCTTCCTCCTCCTCTCGCCTTCAATTCGGCCTTTTGTGATTCGCGCCACGCCGGAGGAATTCATTCTAGTTGTTTGTTCATCTCGGAATTGATGCGGGCAGGAATTTTCTGAATTATGATGCAGAGGAGTCTTCAG
Source organism: Persicaria tinctoria (assembly GCA_037127255.1). Taxonomy (NCBI): domain Eukaryota; kingdom Viridiplantae; phylum Streptophyta; class Magnoliopsida; order Caryophyllales; family Polygonaceae; genus Persicaria; species Persicaria tinctoria. The sequence goes on from JBANSL010000008.1 coordinate 44,076,180, forward strand.
GCTCATATAGTTCTCTTTTATGGAACTTGCAGATGATGTGTATGACATTCAGGATGCATTAGGCGAGATTGCCCTATGCGTTTGCTCTTTTGTGGAAGGTTGTTGATTATTGGATTGGATGTGGTGAATTGATGGATTTTTTGAACTGTTGGTTCCCCATCTGAAGGCTCAAAGCATTGCTTAGCAGTTGCAAACATGGGAATTTTGATGGATCCAGTGATGATATAAATGGAATAACCACCCGTTTCATTTCACAAGCAGTGTTCTATTTCGCTAGACAAATCGGTTAGTAACACTGTAATCAAGTCTATACACAATAAAAGAGTTAAACATTTTAATAATTCACTTTTAATAATTGAGTCGTTGCTAAATGTACAAAATGTCACCTATGAAACTGAATAAAGTAAATGTAAAGTAAAAAATATTAGACATGCATTATTTATGGAAAAAAAAACAATGTCAAATATGATGTAATTATATTATAATTTATTTTTTAAGATTGTTTTTTTAATTAATATATACAAAGTGGTTCAGGGTTTTAATATCAAGTGGTTCAGCACATATATATATAGAAGTGGTTCACGAAAAAAATACAAGTGGTTCGGTGACTAAATAGAGGTTGGTTCAGTGACTAAATAGAGGTTGGTTTAGTGACTAAGTAGGTTGGTTCAGTGACTAAATAGAGGTTGGTTCAGTGACCAAATAGGTTGGTTCAGTGACTTAATAGAGGCTGGTTAAGTGACTAAATAGGGGTTGGTTCAGTGAGTAAATAGAGGTTGGATCAGTGACTAAATAGGGGTTGGTTCAGTGAGTAAATAGATGTTGGTTAGGTGACTAAATAGAGGTTGGTTCAGTGACTAAATGGATGTTGGTTCAGTCACTAGGTGTGGTTCACTAGGTTTGGTTCACTGGGTTTGGTTCACTGGATTTGGTTCACTTGGTGTGGTTCACTGAATTTGTTCACCGGGTGTGGTTCATGAAATAAATTCTAATGATTCAATAAATAAAGAGTAGTGGTTCATCAAATAAATAGTCTTGGTTCATGAAATAAATAGTCTTGATTAACCACTTCTTGATAACTTGATGAACCACTTCTTCATAACTTCTTTATAGCTTGATGAACCACTTCTTGATAACTTGATAAACTACTTCTTATAGGCCAATGAACCACTTATTTATAGCTTGATGAACCACTTCTTGATAACTTGATGAACCACTTTTTTATAGCTTCATGAACCACTACTTTATAACTTGATGAACCACTTCTTGATAACTTGATAAATCACTTCTTGATAACTTGATGAACCACTTCTTGATAACATCTTTATAGCTTGATGAACCACTTTTTTTGTAGCTTGATTAACCACTTTTTTTATAACTTGATAAACCATTTTTTTTATAACTTGATGAACCACTTCTTGATAACTTGATTAACCACTTCTTGATAACATCTTTATAGCTTGATAAACCACTTCTTCATAAATATATATTGATAACATCTCTCTTAATGTGTAATTTATAAATTTATATGAAATATGTTAATTATTATAAGAATATAAATTCTAGTGGTTCGTCAAATAGAGAGTAGTGGTTCATCAAATAAAGAGTAGTGGTTCATGAACCATTTTATTTTAAATAAAATTAATTAATTAATTAAAAATAAACATTAAAAGAAAATAAAAGAAGAATGAAAATTTTATAATTATTAAATATTAGTGGTTCATGAAATAAATTCTAGTGGTTCATCAAATAAAGAGTAGTGGTTCATCAACCATTTTATTTTAATATAAATATATATTAATATATTTATTATCATTTTTATTTTAATATTTATTTTGATTTTGATTTTGATATTAATTATTATTTTTTAGGGCGAAATATATATTAATATATTAATTAATGTGTAGTTAACATATTTAAGTGAAAACTTATTAGTTATAATTAAAGTGGTGGTTTTAACTCAAAAAGTACTAGCTTTAATTGATGTCTTTAATAACAAAGAAGTATTGAGTGGTGTAATGGTTGAAGTAGTGGGGGTTGTGTAATGAGACCCGGGTTCGAATCCTTATGCAACGTGGGGAGCAGCGTTTTTTTATGCTGCTACAGCAGCGCGTTCACCACACGCGCGGAAAGGGAGGGGTATGCGAGGGGGCATCGCATTTTCGAACTGGGCAGGTGCGGGCAGCGATTTTTTTGCCCGGATTTTTTAAATGACGTGGACCAATCAAAACATTTCTTGACATTTTTTGGACCAATCAAATTGCTTCTTTCCTTCTCACTTTTGGAGTTGTGTGTACCCGAACCCAACCCTTATATATATATATATATATATATATATATATATATATATATATATATATATATATATATATATATATATATATGACGGAGGGAAAACTTGTCGTTGATCCGTCAAAGAAAACTCAAACCTATAGCTAGTATAGGATAAGTAAGAGGTCGATCCACAGGGAAATTTATGATTCAAGTATGTTTTAGATGTCAATTAGAGTAATCAAATGGGGTTTTTAAGTGTGAAAGTTCCGTCTTTAATCAAAGCGGATTGAAGAAAGCAAGAGTAAATGATTGTGGTTTGTTGTAGGAGGAAATCAAGTTCAAAATATAAGAATATAAATCAAACCAGATTATGCCCACACAAATGATTACAAGACTTCCTCCCTATGCAGTAGTGGGAAGTCAGGATCGATCCACGAGGAAGCGTGTCAGCGGATCTCAGGTAGCTGTAAATCTCACAGACAGAAAAGTAGAAAGACAGAAAGAAAGACAAAAATAACAAAGCAAAGCAGAAAATAAAGCAAACACAGAAACTGGTCGATATCGACAAGGAGGTACTCGATATCGACAAAGCACATCGTGTCAGCGGATCTCAGTTAGCTGTAAATCTCACAGACAGAAAAGTAGAAAGACAGAAAGAAAGACAAAAATAACAAAGCAAAGCAGAAAATAAAGCAAACACAGAAACTGGTCGATATCGACAAGGAGGTACTCGATATCGACAAAGCACATTGACGAAAGAAAGCAAACTCAACAACATAAACTCGATCTCGACAAACTTCTACTCGATATCGACTAAGTGCTATTCGATATCGACTAACAATCCCCGAGATCGACAAAGACATAAACTTTAAATTGCAAATTCTCGAACACAGAACTCAGATTTTCAATGAAATAAATCAATATACTAAAAGACTTCCAAAGACAGGGTATCAACACCACAACGATAACCATGCAAAATAACACATAAAGGCATAAAAGATCATGCTTTCCATCAAATAACTTTCGTTATTAACAAATAGGAATATAGAGGTTTTCGCATGAACTCTAATTGTTACTAACCCTTTTCACATAATTAACCCAAGTTGCATTAAGATCACTTTCGCTTCAATAACACAAACAAGGATCACCTTCAACTCTCGCAAAAGAATCATGCTCATAGGGGTAGAAGACGAATTGCATAAAAAGATTGTACCTTTACCACATCACCTTACATGGCTACCATCGGGCTCACCCCGACCCTAGAAGTGGGTGGACTACTTGCTCTTCATCGCAATAACAGACATCTTTGAAAAAGAACTAACTTGCATTAATAAACTCAAACTTACAACCTCTTTTCCTTCTCTCTATGTAACTAATTGTCTCTGAAATTTAATTGATAAAATCCAGCCCCTAAGGCTTTATTTATAGGCTTCCAACCCTTGCTAATCAAGGTAAGAAAGTCTATCTAATATCTACTTTATCTTATAACATAAAGATAAAACATGGAATAAAAGAATTAAATCAACTACGATTATATCTAAAGTGGATAAAATATATTCTTCCTTGACTTGATAGCTCTTGATAGATGTGGATAGAATTTGGTCTCGAAAATATCTCCATTGGATTCGGAATAGAAACTTAACAAGAAGTCGGTTAAGCTCGGAATCCGCCGTCGTGGTCTACTCGATATTGACTTGTTTAAGTCGATATTGACTTGGTTAAGTCGATATTGACTTGGTTAAGTCGATATTGACTTGGTTAAGTCGATATTGACTTGGTTAAGTCGATATTGACTTGGTTAAGTCGATATTGACCTATGCTTCCTTGGTTTCTCTTCAGCTGGTTGCATTGGGCCGACTTCTGGAATATTGAATCGATTTGGGTACTCGATATCGACTTTGGGTAGATAATATCGACCTATTCCTTTCTTCCTTAGTCGATTCTAGCCAACTCTGAGTCGATTTGGAGAATTTCGACCTAAATCTGGTCGATATTGAGTGTGCTTGGTCGATATCGACCAGTCTTCTCAGCATCCTGCTCTGTTCTTGAAACGCACTTTCCCGAGTCATCGTTTGTCAGATTGACGCATATGACCATGCGTTAGAAATCTCTTTTCGATGGCTACCACTCTCATGAAGACATCAAAGCTTGATTCAGAATGATGAATGGTGAAAATTGGCATTTTCTCCCGTTGCACCATTCTTAGCTTCTCCATGAGTTTCCTTTAAGCGCCAAAGTGCCTCCGATTTCTGCGAAATATAACAAAAACTTGTGTAGACCTCCATATATTGCAAATAAGTGTAAAACTACACATATTCTGTATTATTCTAACCTCAAATGCATGAAATGCATACAGAAATCGATATAAAAGTAGGTGTAAAACGTGGCGAATTTGGCTCACAACAAACACCCCATACTTAAGCTTGTTTGTCTTCAAGCAATACTTTTAATTGTCATTCAGGGGAAGAAATCAAAAGTTTCAACATATTAGATTCATTTTCATATATCCCTGCAATCAATTACCAATCTACTCGAAAAGGTACTAGTGTCACAAATCCATACATGTGCAATTAAAAAGCAACATCCACTCACAAAAGGAGGGTTATGCAAAATAATTCTTATGTGACAAAGCATTAATAATCAAGAGGACTTCACATTTAAGCTCAAATAAGGAGTAGATTGGTAAAAGGCTAAAGGTGGGCAATTTTTGGCAATGTGTTGCTAATGATCCGGGAAAATGGAGTACTTTCTAAATTGAATTTCCACATTCCTTCTTCCTTTGATTTCTCACCTTTCATAATGCTTTTATCAATAATAATGTTTTTACATCTCTAACCTCAGCACTGCCTTCTCGCGACTCACAAACATGGGTGTCATGAATGGCCCCGGATACTTAGTGCTTTGGACTCCTCACAATGTGTCCCATCTCACTGAACTATTATATCAGTAAGCAGGGTCGGTCTACCTTTATCTCCTGAGGTGATCGCATTTTTTCTCACTCATTAAATTTTCCATATATTTTGAACATTCTCCTACCAAACTCCAATAATGATAATAACAACACAATCGCCATATAATAATCTCCATAATGTAACATCATTCTCAACATAATCCCCGAATAGGAAATAAGGTAAAGAATGGGCAATATTTAGATCATGTGGAGCAAATATGAAATAAGGCATATTATGGCTTTTGTGATGCATATGCATAGGTAAGGCTAGGAATATAACAATGACCATTATATGGAACTATAAAGTCCTCCATCATCTTATAATGCAACATGTCAAAAGCAACTTCAAATTTTACCTCCTTTCATGGTTTTCAAGAAAATATGCACTTCATTGTGACTTCCCTTTACTAGGCAATTTCATGTTATATCTCTAATGAATCCAATTTTTGCATCGTCGAGTTCAATAAAACTTCCATTTAATCAAAAATTTTCAATGGGGGTCATTTTTTTTTAAAATGTTGGAAAACATGCATATAAGCCCATAAATCAATAATGAATTCCAAAATAGCCATGTATAAGCAATTCAAGAAATAAACCTTAAAAATGCACACATAATGTTAAATAAAACCAAATATGCATAAAGTAAGCCCTTCCCCCACCCCATACTTAAACATTACAGTGTCCTCACTGTATAAAAACAAGGGTAAAGAAAGAAACTCACAAGACAAGTGTGCAAGGCTTCAAAATGTCGAGTTCTAATGCTTGGACCTGGTCCAATCTGGCTTGCTTCTATCCCCATGGACCTGAAAAAATATAGAAGACATATACCCACAATAGAAAAACTAAAAGTTCAAAACCAAAAACAAAAGCAACAATGTCCCAAAAGTCCCAAAATAAATGTCTATTTACAAGCTCTAGATTTTATAGTCGCTAGGACGACTTTCTTCATTAAGATCAAGGTGGCATTTTCAGGGCCCATGTAGCTTGGGCTTCAAATAAGACTCCATTCTTGTCCATCAGCTGCAGTCCGCCTGAATGGATCTTGTTTACCACGAATGACCCCATCTTTTTCTTGTTGAATTTGTTAGGAAACCAATGATCCTTTGATTTGGAAACATAGATCTTGTCTCCAACTTCATACTCTTTAGGCTCATCATTGGAAACCCTACATAATCGTACATACCAAGGCAAACCTCTCCCATGTATAGATAGATCTTTAATTGAAATAGGAGAGGAAAGATCCATACCTTGGCTTACCTTCGCAGAATCGGATGTCAGAAGCTCCTGAGGGTCTGGTCGATATCGAGTTAGGTCACTCGATATCGAGTTGTGCTGCTCTTCAGGTGGACTCTCAGTCGATATGGAGGGAGATGGGTCGATTTTTCCAAGTCGATATTGAGTAAGGTCACTCAATATTGACTTGACTGGCTCAATATTGACTGGCTTCTGCTCAACAGGAGGAATCGACTCGGCAAAGGTTGGTCGATATCGACCTGGGCAAGTCGATATTGAGTCATTTTGCTCGATATCTGGCGGGGTTGTCTCGGCATTGGGAGGTCGATATTGACCTGTTGTAGTCGATATTGATTTGACTGGCTCAATATTGACTGGCTTCTGCTCAACAAGAGGAATCGACTCGGCATAGGGAGGTCGATATTGACCTGTGGTAGTCGATATTGAGTGCCTTTGTGGCTTTGTCGACTTCTCTGGGTCGATATTGACCCCATACTTAAGACCTGGCAAAGCATCCGAAAAATAGTTAGTCCAAATCGACGTACCTTGATCCCTGTCGAGTGGATTATCTGCTTCTTCTTTTAGGATGGCCATGATCTTCTCCACCTAGGCTTCCATATCCCTCTTTTCCAGCTCCTCAGGAGTCATATTTCTTACCTTAGGCTCACCGCAAGTAATGTAACCAGCTGATATATATTTTACCTCTTCCATTGGACCTGTATGCCTTTCAGTTTTATTAAAGGAATACTCAATTACCTCATCACTGCTGTTGAAAGTGAGCACTCCCTTCCTAAAGCTTATGTTGGCATCCACCGTCGCCAAGAAGGGCCTTCCTAGAATAATTGGACAAGCAGGGTCCTCCGCCATATCAATAACCAAGAAATCAGCAGGGACAAAGAACTTACCTACTTGTACTGGCACATTATCCACCATGCCTATGGGAATGACCACTGTGTTGTTGGCCATGTAAAGCTTAGCATCCACGGGTTCTAGGGCACCTATCTTAATCTTGGACCAAATTGTTAAAGGCATTATACTCACACTGGCTCCAAGATCACATAAAGCATTAAATTTTTATTGACCAAATCCAATGGTTATAGCAAACTTACTTGGATCTGGCCTCTTCTCTAGTATGTCCATGTGGCTGCACTCCTCTGTAATCTCAGCCATTGATCTCTTCTTGCTTAGGATCTCCTTGAGGAATTTGACATAGGATGGCATTTCATTGAGAGCTTCTGTGAAGGGTATGGTGACATTGAGCTTCTGAAGCATCTTAATGAAACACTGAAATTTCTTCTCTGCTGGATCCTTTGGAGATTTTGTTGGGAAAGGCAGCTTCTTTTTCTGATTCTGAGCCAGAACAGATGTCGGAGGTGTTGCAGATGAGTCAATATTGACTGGAGGGGACTCGATATCGACTGCAGTATGGTCGATATTGACCGGTGGTTGGTCGAAATCGACTGCTGGAGTCGGTTTTGGGTTCACTGGTGCAGATGGGTCGATATTGACCTGGGGGTGGTCAATATCGACTAGGTGTTGGTCAATATCGACTAGGTGTTGGTCGATATCGACCTCCTCTGTAGTGCCGTCTTTTGCTTCTCCGGTCTCTGTTTCGTGCAGTTTGCGTCCGCTCCTGAGCTTTATGGCTGTGATGTGTCCGGTCTTCCCCTTGGGATTGGGCTTAGAAGATCCAGGGAGCGAACCTGACTGTCTGGGGACTCCCGCTGCTAGCTGGCCAATCTGTGTATCAATTGATTTCCGCCATATATCAATCTCCCCAAGCCTAGAGTTGACACCTTGAATCTGAGTGTAGACTGAGTTGAAGGATTGCTTGGTGTCTGAATGATTTCTCCGTATCTCCTCTAGGACAGTCTGTAGATCATCCCTCTTCTGGTCCATTTCTGGATTTCCTAGAGCTCTGTAAGGTGGGGGGTTCCTAGGGGCACCTTGGTTCCATTGTGGTTGCTGGAATCTTTGGTCCCCCATAAAGCGATTGGGACCCCCTGCGTAAGCTGCCTCTTCATGGTACTCTGCCAGCCTGACTTGCTCTGTGTGTGGGCACTCAATAGTGGTGTGACGCTGGGATCCGCATTCGATGCAGGGCTGTTTGACAGAAAGATACTTTACTTGTTTGAGGAGCTTGCGATTCTGATCTTTGTAGTACTGCTCCTTGACATCTGGATCAATTTCCTTGGAGGGCTCATAGAGGGGCATGGATGGTGCTGGCCTAGCATAGGGATTCTGCTCATAATTGGTTGGAGTCCCAAACTTGTTGTCATAGTTGGTCAGCTTGTCGAGAGCAGCCCTTGCGTCAGCATGCGGCATTGTCAGATACTCATAGTGAGTATATGTGTTGATTCTATCCTTTGCAGCCAAGTCCAGAGAATTGAAGAAGATCTCTTGAACTGCGCAGGGTTGTTGTCCATGTGTAGGGCATGATCGCAGCAGATCCTTATAGCGGCTCCCCAGGCTTCTGTTTGAAAGCTGTGATCTTCTGGCGAAGGAGTGTTGTCTTGGCAGGAGGGAAGAACTTGTTGAGAAACTCTTGCTTTACTTCAGCCCATGTCGTGAGGGATCGCGGTTTCAGCCCTTCAAGCCACTTCAGTGTTGGACCAGATAGGGACCAACGAAAGGCCTTCATCAAGATGTACTCCAAGGTGGTACCTTCAGCAAGAGTACGACACATGTCAGTAAAGTTTGTAATATGCTGAAGAGGGCATTCATTAAATCTACCAAAGAAAGCATTATTCTTCATTTCAATAAGGAAAGGAGTGTGAATTTCATAGTTATTTTCAGGGATTAGAATGGCCGATTCAGGCACTATGAGCGTCGGGTGCATGTAATCCTCTGTAGTTGTTGGGTATTGGGCAAGCTCATCTTCCAATAGCCTCGCACGCTCAGCTTCCCTTGTAATGCGTGCTCTCTCAGCGGTGAGAGCAGTATCTTTAGCAGCTAGTTCCCTCGTAAGCCTCTCAATTAGCTGTTCTTGTGTCTCTGCAGCCGTCATGGCTCTTTTCAGTTTAGCTTGGATGTGTATAAGGCGCTCCGGTTCGTCTAAGGCGTCAAACTCAGGTGTTCGACCAGAACGGCGCATATACCTGTAAAGTAACTCAAGAGAAAAGTGAGATCTGACTACCTAAGGCGCGAATGATTGCTTCCCTGGCAACGGCGCCAATTTGTTGTAGGAGAAAATCAAGTTCAAAATATAAGAATATAAATCAAACCAGATTATGCCCACGCAAATTATTACAAGACTTCCTCCCTATGAAGTAGTGGGAAGTCAGGATCGATCCACGAGGAAGCGTGTCAGTGGATCTCAGGTAGTTGTAAATCTCACAGACAGAAAAGTAGAAACACAGAAAGAAAGACAAAAATAACAAAGCAAAGCAGAAAATAAAGCAAACACAGAATCTGGTCGATATCGACAAGGAGGTACTCGATATCATCAAAGCACATTGACAACAGAAAGTAAACTCAACAACAAAAACTCGATCTCGACAAAATTCTACTCGATATCGACTAAGTGCTATTCGATATCGACTAACAATCCCCGAGATCGACAAAGACAGAAACTTTAAATTGCAAATTCTCGAACACATAACTCAGATTTTCAATGAAATAAATCAATATACTAAAAGACTTTCAATGAAATAAATCAATATACTAAAAGACTTCCATTGGATTCCGAATAGAAACTTAACAAAAAGTCGGTTAAGCTCGGAATCCGCCGCCGTGGTCTACTCGATATTGACTTGGTTAAGTCGATATTGACCTATGCTTCCTTGGTTTCTCTTCAGCTGGTTGCATTGGGCCGACTTCTGGAATATTGACTCGATTTGGGTACTTGATATCGACTTTGGGTAGTCAATATCGACCTCTTCCTTTTTTCCTTAGTTGATTCTAGTCAACTCTGAGTCGATTTGGAGAATTTCGACCTAAATCTGGTCGATATTGAGTGTGCTTGGTCGATATCGACCAGTCTTCTCAGCATCCTGCTCTGTTCTTGAAACGCACTTTCCCGAGTCATCGTTTGTCAGATTGACGCATATGACCATGCGTTGGAAAGCTCTTTTCGAGGGCTACGACTCTCATGAAGACATCAAAGCTTGATTCAGAATCATGAATGCTGAAAATTGGTCTTTTCTCAAGCTGCACCATTCTTAGCTTCTCCATGAGTTTCTTTTAAGCGCCAAAGTGGATCCGATTTCTGCGAAAGATAACAGATTTTGTAAACTACACAGATTTTGTAAATAAGTGTAAACTACACAGATTTCCATATATTGCAAATAAGTGTAAACTACACAGATTTTGTATTATTCTAACCCCAAATGCATGAAATGCATACAGAATTCGATATAAAAGTAGGTGTAAAACGTTGCGAATTAGGCTCACAACATGGTTCAAACAATTATGAGAAGCAATTCTACCTACAATTTTCTACTTTATTTTGTTGGAGCGATCCTCGTAACTTCTTCTCGTCCTATTAAGGTTTCCTATGAATGCCCTTGTCCCAACCTAATATAGTTACTAGTCCAACCAGTCCTAGCAACCCTTATCAATCAAACTGTCCCTAAAGAAGGATTTAACCCAATTGATAGCTTTAAGTTCAGAGATTAGCCAAGGTATTTGCAGTACCTAAAGAGAGATTTAACAACACATCCAACTTCTTACTCATTCACAACCAGCCCTAAAGGAACAAGTTTGCCACTTAGTTTAAGGTTCACAACCAGGAATCTACAAAACCTTAGCGATTGAATTGATCTAACTAGTTGATCAAGCAAGATAGAACAAATCAATAAACAATCAAGCACGTAAAAGTTGAAGCATTCAAATATAGGAAACAAGGAACGAGAATTAGAAACTCACAATCAATCTAAATAAAACTTCAAATTGTAGGCAGAACAAATGAGTTTAGTTCCTCATGGAAGACTTCGCTCAAATATCTAAATTGTCTGATGAACGTAGAATAGAATAGAAGTGAAAGAAAAATAACTTAATTCAGCTTTATAAAAAGTCTAGTCGGCCATAAAACAACTAAAAATCAAAACTAGGGTTTTATTAAACGAAACGGCGTCGCTGACGACCAGTGCTGCGGCCGCGGCATATGCTGCGGCCGTGGCACATGCATCCTTTACCAACCCGCGACATATTGACTCCGGTGAAAACTTCAAATTGTGGTAAAAACCGTGAGGACTACTTTATAAATCTTTTTATTTGAAACATGTGCTAAAAACCTCAATCAGACGGTGACTTTACAACTCAGTTCAATTTCAAAATCGTGCTAAAAACTCCAGTTTTAATATAACACATGACTTTATAGTTCGGTCAAGCCTAAAAATCGTGCTAAAAAACTCATGTTTTAAAATTACATAGTGATTTTATAGCTCGGTTTTATTCAATATCAGGCTAAAATTTATGACTTTATAGATCTGTTCTATTCATAACCGAGCTATAAAGCAAGTGAACCGAGCTAAAAAGTCAATCCTCACGGGTTTTTACCGCAATTTTGGTTTTCACCGGAGTGCACCCCTATATATATATGATAATTTTGTCTAGTTTTTTTTACGGTTCATCCTAGATCGAACACTGGCTCTCCAATAAGCTGAAGCTAATTAATTCCAACATCAAATAACGACCGATTGCCACTGAAGTTGCCCGATTTTTTGTACGATCCGCCCTCGATCCAATACTGGATCTCCATGGTTCAATACATGCAATTCGGTCCAAATCTCGCTCCGAGAAATATCAAAACCTAACCGGGAATACACACACACATTTTTAGGAGAAAATATGATGTGGAAAGTCAAGCGCCGCCAGAATGCAGGTATAATAGAACATGATCTCATGTGGGTAGTGAAGCCGAGACTCCAATAAAGTGTCTCCCATAAATCGGAGCTGTCTAGGACACACCGTCACGATCCCAACCAGACACGACTTGTACCACAACACCAATAGTAGGAAAAAATGAAGACCATGACATGATAGAAATACTGAACTAAACCGTAGCCAAAACATTTGTCCACAAAAGCAAAGAGTTTCAAACTTTCCATAATTTCAAATTTTAGTATAATCATAAACTTTCATTTGTCAAAAAACTTGGTGCCGAAGCCAATGGTTTAGTCTCAACAAAAATACAATCTTGTCAAAAGAAGCCTAAAAGCTTGCAAGGGAAGTTGACCAACAATGTACACACATATATAATAGACACACACGCACTGATGCCCATATACAGTATAAGGTAAGGGTTTAGAAGGTGTCAGACCTTGTTGATTCATCTTTCAATAACATTATTTTAGACGAGGCATATAAACTCTGGATAGAATGTGAGAGTGACATGGTCTATGAAGTGTCTGAAATGAGCCATCTTACTTGCTACCTGATTAATTTCGCAAAAAAAAAAACACAAGAACAAGACATCCATTCAAATTGCTAGGGGCTGGAGATATTGAATGTCTGTGACGAACATCTTGATATCTCAAGGGGAGTGTCATACGTCAGAGATTGTCTTGATGCATGACTGTGAGATTGTCCCATTCATCCTTAATATGTCGCAAACTCAAATCTGTAGCTGACAAAAGTTCCAAGTGGAGTGTTAAAACTTGAGCTATAAGTAGAGAGACAGATCCGTATTATAAGCAGCCAGAAAAAAATTGGAGTTGATTGAAGTAGAAACAAACAAAATACACTGTTTTTTTTTTCCAAAAAAATTAGTTGTTAATATTCATAGCTACGTAAAATTATTTAGATAATTGTGTGTCATGAATGATTTATCTATGTCTATATTTGAAAACTTTCCTCCTTTTTTCCATATCTCTTTTATACAATAAAATATAATATTACATACACACATACACACAAACATATATTACCATTTGATTTCCTAACTTTAACTGATTAATCCATTAGGCTCCAAAAAAATGCTCTAAAAAAAGTAGACGTCCTCCCCAACAACACATCCAACTTTAGCTTCGACGCCGCCGCCCTCTTGCGGGTTCTTTTGACTGCCATCCCCGGCGGGTTCCCTGGTGGACGCCACCTTCTCCCTAGCGGCAGTTCTTGGAATGGCCTCCCTCTCGGATCCTCGCTTGGGTTCTGGCGATGTCGAACGGGTGTCCTCCGTCGACAACCTTGGCTGATGGTAACTTCTCTTCCTCTGCCACCTTCCTTCTCCGCTTCTACACCATCCGTCGGGGCCTTACAGCTTGCCGGCTTCCTATCGCTCCTCACCGATGGTGGCTCTGCTTTCTCCGGACCGAGGCTCATTGATAATGCGTATTTTAGATAGAGATTATAGATAGGTTTTATTGCCTTTAAGTATTTGTGTTGCAAATGTTTTGTCTAATTTAAATTGTCTTGCATGTGAAGTATTCGAGTTCGAAATTTACGCTATTTCGTGTTTATTCTGTAGTTTTATAATCCGAGCTTGAAGGGAGGCTTGAGAGATTCAGAAGAGGTGAATTTGGAGCATAAGAGAGGCTAAAGGAGGAGAATCAAGGGAGCTAAGGATCATAATATCAAAGACAAAGAAGAATCGCGGAGCCAGAGTAGCAGCGCCCTCCGCTTTTCCACTGGTGCCAGCTGGTCCTGCGCGTTTAGTGATTGTGATTTCATTTGAAGATACTCTTATTAGTTTATTATTATTATTATTATTTGCCCTAGTTTTGGCACAACTCTATTAAGGTTATTTTCTTTTCATTTCAGCCGTGTGGTGGTGAGACTTGAGTTCACTATTGTTTAGAGAGATACTTTGGATATGAGTTGCTAAACTCATAGTTTCGCGTGTGATTCGAAGACATAATTGGATGAATTATGAGGATTTGATTTCAATTTGTTATGCATAAGTTTATTCATCATTTTTGTTCTTCATTGATTTAGTATTTGCACATGTTCTCTCTATGATTGATCACCTAGACATAAACTGCATATGTGCTAGCGATTCCTTTCATTGATTGGTTTCTTTGTAGTGAGTGAGAGTAATTTATTCAATGATAGGATCAATTGTCTCTGCAGGGTAATAACGATTGGTTTGTATTAGTTTTCATGAGATTAAAGTTAAAGATTTACAACCTTTTGGATTCCCCCTAATTGCATTGAATTGGTATTGCTAATTGGCCATTGATACTTGGATCTTTATGTGGTTCTTTGTGGTGACACATTGAATGTAACTTATTGTGCGTTATAATCAATCTAATTTAGACAAGTCGGCATAACTTAAGAATAACAATGAAATCATTCCGATGATCATGAGCACCAACCATTGTCAAGAATTGCAGGTGAAACGTTTCCATCATATTATTACTTTGCAATCATTAGTCCTTTTCCCTATTTGTTTATTTCAATTCCTTGCTACAACCTTACTGTTATTTGCTTGGGAAATTGTCATAAGAACTACGAATCAGTCTTCTCTGTGGGATCGACTCCTTGCTTGTCTGCTATACTTATCTTTTGTTTAGCATTAAGCCATTAAGTCTAGATATAATTTCCATTTGGTGGACTAGAACCCAACGACAATATTACACCCTCTTGTAGAACGCCACAAAATATTGGCGTCGTTGCCGGGGAAGTCTAGTAATCGTGTTCTTTTATTGATTTCTCTTTTTATTTTTATTTTCCTTTAGGTGTGACCTACTCGATCTGTATGGTTCAGACCCGTGCTACTAATTCATCGTATTTGTCTTTTGATCCTGAGATTGAAAGATCTCTAAAACAAGACATGATTTTAATCAATAAAGGGAGATGGAAGACGACGACAACAACAACAACAACAACAAAGACGGTAACATTATAAATTCGCCAAGAAGGACCCTGAGAAGCTTAAAGAAGCCTAATCTGACTGTACAACCGCTTGCAATCAGACTTCCTTCTCTCAGAGGGTTCAAGGTTTGAGTATAAATCCAATTGATCTAATATTGTGCCTAATTTTCATGGAAGATCTGGTGAAGAGTCAAATAAACATCTCACAGAGTTTGCTAGTGTCTGCGATAGATTGAGACCTCAAGGCCTAACGGATGACCAATTGATGCTTAGAGTGTTTCCCTTACCCTAAAGGATGCAGCTAGTGATTGGTTATATTATCTTCCTCCGGAAAGCATCACTACTTGGGTTAGATTGAAGAAAGCTTTTCTTCAAAAGTACTTTCCTGCTACTCGCCTCAGCAAACTCAAGAAGGAATTGTCTAGTATTGAGCAATCACCTACAGAGAACATGTATGAGTATGTTGAGAGATTCAAGAAGCTATCCGCAGCATGGTATACCGGACTATGATCTAGTCCTAAGAATATCTATAGGAAGGCTTACATGATAGAGAGTGCAATGTCATCAATGCTACAAGTGGAGGAGATGTCTTGGACAAGACACCTGAAGAGGCAATGCAAATTTTTGAGGATTTAGCCAATGCTTTACAACAATATGGGAGACACCAAGGTGTGAGAGGAGTTAATGGATTGGATAACTCTGGAGACAGATGCATAGATGATCCGGATAAGCTTGCTGAGATAGTTAAGAACATGGCTATGCAAATGAATTAGACGCATAAACCTAAATCATGTGGAGTTGGCGGAGATCCAAGCGACCCCAGTGATAAGTGCACATTGATTCAAGAAGAGGTTGCTGATGTCAATGCAATGGATTATGAACCTCGCTAAAAATTTGGTAACAACTTCTATAATTCAAGCTACAATTCAAACTATCACAGTGGTTTCAATGGCAGGGGTTAGTAGAAACAAGTACCTTATCAAGGAAAGGGACAATTTGAGAACCGCTCAAGGAATCCTCAATAGGAGGATATAGAAGAACCTTTGATGTTATTGTTGGATAAGATGAGTGTCCAAGAGAAGTTATTGAGCCAAATGGCTAAGGAGATTGGAGAAATCAAAGATAAGGATTCAGGCAAGCTATTATTGCAAGTGGTAGTTAATTCGAAGGAGAACGTAAGTGCCATGATCCTTAGAGGAAGAAAAGAGGTAAAAGTTCCCACGAAATTCATTGAAGAAAGGCCTAAGGAAGTCATAGACGTGGAGAAGGAAGGAGATACCATCTCGAATTTCGGAACACCATCAACTGGTGTTCGCCGCCCTATGCAGTCTCTGATTCGATTGTTCGCCTGCAAAACCCTTTACACATGCTAATAATGCATATTTTATATAGGCATTATAGGTATTTGTTATTGCATTTAGGATAGTTTATATCATGTTTATTGAGTATTTCACATTATTAGTAGTTTGTCTTGCAAGTTTGGAATCTACGCTCTTTTTGTGCTTATTCGCAGATTTATGGTATGACGCTTGGAAGGATGCATTTATGGCATTTCCAAGGATGAGTATGAAGAGTTAGGAACCTGGGGAAACCATTGAAGAAGGCAAGAAGATGCGTAGAAAGGAGTTAGCTTGGATTCAAAGGCGATTAAGATGAAGAACACGTATTGTGGTCATGGCGTCCGCTGCGAGTCACACGGTGCCCGCCGCCCGTGCCGATACGGGATTACGATTTCTTTCTTTTGGAAACTAATTAGGTTAAGCTTTATATATCTTTTGGCTGACTTTTACCTAAAAAAGTGGAGAAACCTAATGGAGAAGACTCCAATGGAGATTTTGAGAGGAAAACTTTCCATAAGGAATTAACCTCTTTTGTTTCGCCTACAATTTAGAGACATATTTATTTTATTTGTGAGACTTAATTTATATCTATTCTAATTTGATTGATTCAATGTCTTTGTCCTTCATGGATTGATTGTATGTATTCCCTCTTGATTGGCCACCTTGAGAGAATTTGCTTTCTTGTTAAAGGTTTGATTATCCCTTATAAATTAATTGAATTAGTAGCACAACATAGCCAATTGATCCCGTGAAAGCATCAACTAGGTGTGTAGGGGATATTGACAATTCTACTTTATCAATTGCATCGATTAGGGTTAGAGAGTTACGCCTCTATCTTTGATTGTTTATGTTATTGGCATTGTTAAATTGCTTAGGGTTTGAGTGATTCACCATTAGATGAATCAAGCAAGGAAGGATAAGATAGAGTCAAGGATCAAAGCTATAACCATTGTTGATGAATTATAGGGGAAACTATCTCATTCATAATTATCACCAATTCACCATTGTTACTTTTACCATATTCAATTGTCTTATTACTTGATTACTCTTTGATATTATTTCCTTTTGATAGCAATTTGATAGACAAGAAAGATATTCTCTCTGTGGGATCGACCCCTCACTATTCCGCTATACTAGTTACTAGGTTGCTAGTTGAGTTGTTGGTTTGGGTTATTCTTTTTGGTGTTGTAGAAAGGTAACAACATTCTGCACCACACCAAATGTTGGCGCCGTTGCCGGGGAGATTACTTTATTTCTTTTGTTTATTCTTATTTGTTGTCTTTTGGTGATTCATCCTTGGCGGATTACTTTTTGGCTACTAATCAATCTTTGTTGAGTCTTTTAGAAGGTGAAGCAAAGATGTCTGAAAATGCTGAATCCCCTCTCTAGAGGACATTGAGAGACTTAAGGGAACCTGATCTGAACTCGCAACACCTTGTGATTACATTACTTGAACTCCTTGAAGGCTTCAAATCAGGATACAAAGCAGATTGGTTATTAATTATTCCAGTTTTCTATGGGATGATTGGAGATGAGCCTAATTAGCACCTTACTGAATTTGTTAGTGTCTGTGACCGACTCAAACCTCAAGGATTTACCGATGATCAACTCATGTTGAGGTTCTTTCCGTTCACCCTTAAAGACGCAGTGATTGATTGGCTACACTGTCTGCCTACAGGAAGCATTACTACTTGGTTGGAATTTAGGAAAGCTATTTTCCTGAAATATTTCCCTGCTACTCGTCTGAGAAAAGTAAAGAAGCAATTGACTAGCATAAAACAACTCCCTGGAGAGAGCCTCTATGACTACCTTGAGAGATTCAGACGACTTAAGGCAAGCTACCTTCAACATGGATTTCCTGAAGAGGATTTGAGTGTTGGCCAATTACTAAAGCTCAAGAGAGAAAGTTGTCAGTGGAAGAGATGAGAATGTTGTCATGGATGTGTGGCCACACGAGGCTTGACAGAATCAAAAATGTCGACATCAGGTGTAAGGTTAGGGTTGCTATTTTAGAGGAAAAAATGCGGGAGTATAGATTGCGTCGGTTTGGACATATTCGTAGAAGACCTTCGTCGGTTCCGGTTTGTAGGGGTGAGAGCTTAGAGCTTGGGCCTATCAAGGATGTATTTTGAAAGCGACTGAATCAGAAATGTCGACATCAAGGAGGGCAAGGAGTTCAAAAATCATGTCATACAAGTTCTGAAATTCTCAAGGGATGTGTTCTGAAAGATTTGATGATGATGGTGAAGAATCAAGGAGAACTCATGCGACAAATGGCCCGAGAGCTACAAGAACTCAAGTTAAGAAATTGGAGAAAGGAATTGTTCGGAGGAGACTTTATCGCTATGGTTCTTGGAGGTAATGATTTGAATTTTTCAAATAAAAGTTTAGAAGAGAGGCCTAAGGAGATGATTGCTATGGGAAAAGAAGAAAATAACGATACGGAACCATACTGTAAAGATGGCACCCGCCGCCCCTCACAACGACACCCACCGCCCCCCTCCAGTGGCGGAACCGATTTTTGACGATGTGGAATTTCCGAGGAAATCATCGGAGGAGTGGTCTTCTGAGGTTTCAAGACCCGCATTACCCTTTTCCCACGTCTTGAATCTTGATCATAAATGGGAAATTGACAAAGATTTATTCGGCACTTTCACCAAACGCTAGGTAAATATTCATCTCCTTAATCTAGTTGAATTTGTTCCTCGCTATGCAAAATTTCTTTGAGAAGTTTGCACAACCAAAAGATCACAATGGGAGAAGGAAAAAAAAGGTATGGAATTACAAGAAAATTTATCATTAGTTTTTCAAAAGCGATTGCCTGAAAAGTGGAGAGATCCAGGTATGTTTACTCTTTCTTGTACGATTAGTGACGTTAAATTCAAAACTGCTATGGTTGATCTTGGTGCATCTATCAATGTGATATCGTACAAATTATATGATGAGTTGGGACTGGGACCTCTGAATGAAACTAGGGTTGTTATACAACTTGCTGATCGCTCTAAACTACGCTCTCAAGGTGTGGTTGAGTATGTTTTGATTATGGTTGATGATCTGATTTTCCTTGCTGATTTTTATGTGATTGATATGGGACTCGGAATACCCGAGACACTGATCATATTGAGTAGACCCTTCTTGCGAACTGCTAAAGCGAAAATTAATTTTTTTTTTCTAGGTCTTTAACCGTGGAAGTTGATGGAAAAAAGGCTGAATATTTTATCCCGAATGGGAAATCTGCTGCATATTCTCTGAATTTGGTTGATGTTGTAGACATTTTCACTAAGGATATCATGCATATTGATCATTCTGACCAATTACATGTTATTTTGGGGTCCCCTTTGGGTGAATTGACTTATGATTATGCTTTGCCTAATAACCTGCAAGATTTGTCTGTGGCACTGGATGCTAACTCGGATAATTGGTATCATTTTTATAGAACATAACCATTGGATCCTCCTAGTGAAAAACTTCTTCCATCTGTCATTCAGGTGCCTGAAGTTGGATTGAAACCCCTCCCTAATCATTTAAAGTATGCATTTTTGGGGAGAGGGGGACACACTTCCTGTGATTATTTCTAATAAACTTACTTTTGACCAGGAACAAAGATTGGTGGATGCCCTTAGGGAACATCGCACTGCCTTTGGATGGACCATTGCTAATATCAAAGGATTCAGTCCAACATTGTGTATGCATCGCATACTCATGGAGGATGATGTGAAGCCTACAAGACAACCTCAGCGACAGTTGAATCCACCTATGATGGAGGTCGTCAAAAAGGAGGTCTTGAAGCTTCTTCAGGCAGGTATGATCTACCGTATTTCTGATAGTCAATGGGTAAGTATGACACAAGTAGTCCCTAAGAAGGGAGGTTTATCTTTGAGAACCAGGAAGGTGAGATAGTACCTATGAGGGTACAAACTGGTTGGAGAGTTTGTATTGACTATCAAAAACTCAATGTTGCGACACGTAATGATCACTTTCCTTTATCTTTCATTGATCAAATGTTTGAGCGCCTTGCCGGTCGGTTCTATTATTACTTTTTGGATGGTTATTCTGGATATTTTCAAATTCCTATTGTACCTGAGGACCAGGAGAAAACCACTTTCACATGTCCTTTTGGTACTTTCGCTTATAGTAGAATGCCTTTTGGATTATATAATGCGCCGGTACATTTCAAAGATGCATGATGAGTATATTTTCTATGTTTGTTGAGCATTTTCTTGAAGTGTTTATGGATGATTTTACTATGCATGGAGATGATTTTGATTCTTGTCTGCATCATTTGTCACTGGTGCTTAAGAGATGTGTTAAAACCAATTTGGTCTTAAACTCTTAAAAGTATAATTTTATGGTTGAACAAAGGGATTGTTCTTGGCCACTTGTGTCCAAGAAAGGCATTGAGGTAGATAAAGCAAAGATAGATCTTATTTAGTCTTTACCTTATCCTACTAATGTGAGTGAGATCCGTTCTTTCTTAGGTCAGGCAGGATTTTATCGGAGGTTTATTAAGAAAGATGTTTCCTTTGTGTTTGATGATAATTGTAAGAATGTTTTTTTATGAGTTGAAGAATCAACTGACTTCAACACATATTATTCAGGCTTCTATTTGGACTTTGTCTTTTGAGTTGATGTGTGATGCTAGTGATTATGTCGTTGGGTCTATTTTGGACAAAAAGTTGAGAAAGCGTCTCATGTGATTTATTATGCTTCTATGATGTTGAATGCGGCTCCACGGAATTACACTACTACTGAGAAGGAGTTGCTAGATGTGGTATTTGCTCTAGAGAAGTTTTGTCCTTATTTATTGGATGCCAAAGTAGTGGTCTATAGTGATCATGCGGAACTACGCTATTTGATAACAAAGAAGGATGCAAAGCCTAGATTGATTCGATGGATTCTCTTTCTGACGGAGTTCAACATGGAAATAAAAGATAAGAAGGGAGCAAAGAATTTCGTAGCTTCTGCTTTGAGATTTTGTCATTCAAACCCAAGTGGTGAACATTTTGGAGCACAAAGAACGGCTAGGAAAGTCTTGGACGTGGGATTCTAGTTGTCGCACATCTTTCGCGATGCTCATGCTTTCTGCAGGACTTGTGATCGATGTCAGCGAACCGGGAAATATCTCAGGCAGGAATAAGATGCCATTATCTTCGATCATGGTATGCAAGATTTTTGATGTCTAGGGTATCAATTTCATGAGGCCTTTTCCTAGTTCATTTGGGAATGTTTACATCTTGCTTGCGGTTGATTATGTGTCTAAGTGGGTTGAAGCGAAGACGACAAAGACCGATGATGCTCGCATAGTTGCTAGTTTCTTGAAGAGTCTATTTGCTAGATTTGAGATGCCCAGAGTTGTTATCAATGACAAGGGAACTCACTTCTGTAACAAGATTGTAAGCGCTCTTTTAAGAAAGTACAATGTGACTCAGAAGGTCTCTACCTCCTACCATCCTCAAACCAATGGACAGACAGAGTTGTCTAATAGGGAGGTGGAAAGGATTTTAGAGAAGACTGTTGCACCGAACAGAAAAGAATGGAGTCTCAGATTGGAGGATGCACTATGAGCTTACCGTACTGCTTATAAGACACCTATTGGGATGTCTCTGTTTCTCTTGGTTTATGGGAAGCCTTGTCATTTTCCAGTCAAGCTCGATCATAAGGCATTATAGGCAGTCAAACAGACCAATATGGATGCATTTGAAGTAGGAGAATTGAGGAAGCTTTAGCTTCAGGAGTTGGAAGAGATTCATTGGGATGCTTACGATAATGCTAGGATCTATAAGGACAAAACAAAAGCTTGGCATGATAAGCACATTGTAAGGAGAGAGTTGTTCCATCCAGGAGATAAGGTTCTGTTGTATGTTTCACATCTTAAACTTCACCCTTGGAAGCTCAAGTCTAGATGGACGGGTCCCTACATTGTGGTCCATGTCTATCCCTATGGTGCGGTTGATTTACAGAATCTGATGGATGGTCATAACTTCAAGGTGAGTGGTCAAAGAATCAAGAAATATCACGAGGACATCGCCGAACAAGTTATGGACTCATGGAAAGGGGAGGATCTCCCTGAGGAATAGAATCACTTCATCATGTCTAGTCATGGACGTAAGACAAAGGCGTTGCTCGGGAGGCAACCCGAGGTAAGTACTTTCATTTTCTTTTCTTTCTTTTCATTTTCTTTCATTTCAATTTCTTTAGCATTAGGATTATTTGTTTTTTCATTTTGAAGATGTTTGGACCAAGTTTATGAGGTAAGTTTTGGAATTTGGGATCGAACACAAGAGGTGTGCTTCACTGGAGTCGCGGCGCCCGCCGTCTGTCACACGGCGACTGTCGTGCATGCTCTTTAGGCGAGAGTTGGGCCGCCGGTTCGTTGTACGGGTAGGCCCACCTCCATATTTTAAACCCTATTTTATTCTTCCCCTCTTCACTTCATCCCTAACCTCCAAACCCTCCTCCATATCATCCAACCTTCCAAACCCTCTCCTTCATCACATATCCTCACATTACATCCAAATCGTTGCTCAAATTGAAATTCCGATAACATATTCAGAATCTACACACCTCGATCTACAATTACACACCCTCGTTTTCCACTTTCGCTCACTTTCAAAATTCACCAAAATCTCAAATCGCCACCTTCGGTCACCTTTCGTTCGAAATCTTGCTTCCCAAGTCCTTAGAACCACTTTTCGTGAAGCAAGGAGGAGGAAATGGGCCTATTCCAACGTTGGAGGAGGAGTTTTCTGGAAAGCCGAGCGCGCCCCTTCCGCCCATAAATACACGGCGCTCGCCGCCTGTCACACTCCGCCCGCCGCCATCTCAGAACGTCCGATTTAGTAAGTCTTGCTTCGTTTCTTCGATTTATTTCATCATCATGAGTTCTTTTCCGAACATGATTGCTCCGAACACATTACATGAGAATGAATTAGAGATATGGAATGATCTTACCCTTAGGAAATATTCGACAACGAAGTTTTTCGATCAGCCGGCGTTAGATGCTTTAGGTCTAGCAGGGCTTTGTGCCACCCTTCTGGAGAACGGGGACCTTGGTAGTCATTGAGCATCGGAGTCAGATTGAGTTCACTTTGTTGGGATGTACCTATTCACGGAATTTCACACAACTGAGGCGTTATCTGGGCATCACTCGCCCTCCCACTGCTGACTGGAGGCGCAGGATGTCGAGTCCTCCACCAATGCAGACATGGGCTGCTGCTACTGGTTCCCCTGGATCCATGGGGGAGGTAACTACAACTACACGATCACCCACCCTGGACTTCGTCTCATCCATAAGATGCTCAACAACACCTACTTCGGACAGAATGAGCTGAACAAGGTCTCTTTGAAGGCGTGGGCGACATGTACTGTTTGACTTCCGAGGCAGAGGTTACTCCTGATTGGGCTCAGCCGTTTCTAGACGCTTGTGCTGACATGTTGGTGGGGGAGCTCAGAGAGATACTAGGACTATTGGGTTTGGCGGATTGATTACTTTGATTGTTGTACGTTGCGGGGTGAGAGTTACAGATCTGGTGCAAATGGATGGGGAGTCTTGCATATCACTAGAGATGCTGACGACGATGAGACATCTGGTGGTGATCAGGCTCCTTTTATTTGGCATGTTGGTCGTATGGGTGACCACCTCATTCGTCTACCTGCGCAGCTTCCTCTTAGACCCACGATTGCTGATGATGAGGACGATGAGGGCCAGGTCCCCATTGATGCTACTGGGTGGGATGTCCCACTTTCTACTTATATGAGAGGAGATTCTAGCCGAGCTAGGGCTACGGATTTGGACACTCATATGAGTTATACCCCCTCTTCTTCCCCTGGCCACTATTCTCAGTAGTTGGATGAGATCCATCATCTGCAGCTTGCTCAGTGCGTGTATTTCAGACAATACCACCATGATCTCCGCTAGCGCCAGGAGGCGATTTACTAGAGGCAAGAGGAGCAGCTTCGATTTCTTCGTCCAGCAGTTCCAGTAGCATTACCCGTTCCTGCCGCCGCACTAGTGAGCAATATATTTACCTTCCTTACACTTTGATCTTTTTCTTTGATGTGTTGTCCTTGTGTTTCGGCATTGAGGACAATGCAATCTTTACGTATGGGGGGAGGAATTTTATGATTTATGATTTCATGGGTTTGTTGAGACATTTCTGTACTTTAGTTGGTTTTATCTGTACTTTTGCTAGCTTGATCTTGGTTTGTACTCTTGGTTTGGATATTTCTCGTGTTTGGATATTTTTCGTGTTTGGATGTATAGATATTTCTACCCTTATGTTTGGGTATTTATGTCTTTATGTTTGGATTTTGTCATTATTGACTTAGTTGTTTCTTATGGTTTAAGTTCTGTTATTTGAAAAAGAAAAGGAAAAATAAATATGAAAAATGTCAAAAACCACAAAAATATATATCATGAAGTGCATAGTATGTTATTATTCAAACAACCACCTTTTGATGGCATGACCTTGTAAACCCTACGACTTGGTTGAAGTGCAAAGCCTTATTTGCTTTTCCAAAAATGTTTTCTTGAGGAATATTATTGGTGATATGATTGAGCATGTATGATCGAGATGGGAGTATGATTGAAATCCTATACAATATGACCCTTGAGAGATTGTGTTTTAGCCTTATTGGAATAATATAATTCCTTTTGCTTTTATGTGTGATTTACTGTCCTTGTATTTCTACCTCTTGATATTGACTTCATTATCTATTGTCAAGACCGACTCACATGTTTGTTGCATGTGGATTTTATGCTTTATGTTTATATTTGCCTTTAGTTGCTTATTGAGAGTTTAGAATGAAACAAGGTGGCAATGGTTGAGATACTTAGTAACCGGATCTACGCTGACACTCATGGGTATGATTCGCACAAAACTGTGTCAAAAGCTATCCACTAAGAAAGGAAACTTGATCATTGAGTAACCGGGTTCCTTCATGACACCCATGTTTGCGACTCGCGTAAGGAATACACCAAATCCGAAAGAAAGCAAGCAAGAAAAAAAAAAGAAGGAAAAAAAATACAAGAGCCGGAAAAAAAATAGAGAAAGAGAGAGAAGTCTAGAGCCAAATTGTTTACTTTCATTGTTTCTTCCACAAATAATGACATTTCGGTGGAGATGTGGTGATGTTGTTGTCAATTTCTGTGAGCTTAGTTGCATTTTGGATATAGTTGAGAGTTGAAATTGAAAGCCTAAACACTTGAGACTTGAGAGCATGAGTGAAACACGTTACCCCTAGTAAGGTTGGATGATTTCTACTTTTATTATTTGATTGTTAGATACATGCGACGATGTTGTGACACTTGATCATGTGTTCCTTGAAAATTTTGGATTTTGATTTGTTTTTGTAAGGCTATTGCATGGATGGTAAGTTCGTAGGTATGGGTTGCTTTTATTAATCGCTCGAGGACTAGTGAAGCTTAAGTGTGGGGGAGTTTGATAATGCATATTTTATATAGGCATTATAGGTAGTTGTTATTGCATTTAGGATAGTTTATATCATTTTTATTGAGTAGTTCACATTATTAGTAGTTTGTCTTGCAAGTTTGTAATCTACGCTCTTTTTGTGCTTATTCGCATATTTACATTCCGACGCCTTGAACGATGCATTTATGGCATTGCCAAGGATGAGTATGGAGAGCTAGGAACCTGATGCGGGACCATCCAAGACACCTCCGAACACTCCTATCATACTTGAGGATGGACCTATGTCTCGAGCTCGTGCTAAGAAGCTTCAAAGGGAGTCATTCATGTTCGTGAGCCATGTCCTATTCTCAAGTGCGGTTCAACTTCAAGAGGATCCCTTGAAGACTTATCTATGTTCTTCTCTTGTTGTTGCCCTCGAAGCCGACACCAGAAGCATCGACGCCAAGACCTGAAGGTGTTCTTACTATTGGCCTCGACGCCAACACCAGAACCCTCGACACTGAGACTTGGCACCTAGTTTCTTAGGAAGGCCGAAATTGCCTAAGTGTGGAACCCCTTTTTATTTCTATTTTTAGTAACACTTTTACTTAATTTATTTTAGGTAACTTTAGGGGTTATTTTTAATTATTCTTTTAATTATTTATTTTCATCTAAATCAGACCTAGGGTTATATTAGACGACTGATCTCCATTGTTAGAACTCACGTACGCTTTTGAAATCAAAATCTCTCTTTTGTGTGAAACACATTGAGTGAAAGTCAATCGATTCGTAGCTATGCTCATCGACTGCACCATTGTTATCGTTTCAGCTTGGTTTGCCTTGAGTTTGTCAATGTCGCGAAGGTTTGGTAATCCTGGTATCCACGAACCCCCTCCTTGTGCATCCAAGTTGTCCGGTTGGTTGTGTATGGTTGTAGAGGCGGGTTAAATAGTCATTGGTGTTGGTTTCTACCTTCTACAAAAGCTTGGGGTCCTTATCTTGTTCTATACAAATCGTTTCAACCAATCTATCGAGTATTTAATATTCAATTTCATGTCTTTACATTTCATTACAGTCGTGTTGTATTCTTTTCTATTCAATCTTGAGTCTTTCTTGAGTTCTTGATAGAATCTTGATCCAGTTCTTGAGTTCTTGCATTGTTCTTGATTCCGTTCTTGAATTTGTGTCTTGATTGTCAAAGATCGGGCCTTCCTACGGCTAACCCCGTATTAAATTGGTATCAAAGCTTAGGTTATCGACATCAAAAGTTGAGTCTTTTCTTTTTGTTCATCATAAAAATGCAAAAAAAACCCACAAAAATAGAGTCTTGTTTTAATTTATGGTCTTTTACTTATATTTTCTTGATTTTGATTATACTAACCTTTGTTTGTGATTGTTGTTGGTTGCGCCTAGCCCTAAACACAGCCAGTCGTGACCCCTTCAAGCCATTGTCGGCCATCTTTGTGCATCTCTCCTTGTTGCACTTCCCAATCGGCAAGAATAAACCCTAGTTGGCTATTTTGTTTATCTAGGTTCTATCTTTTAACTAGCTTATTTTATATATCTATCTATTTTGCCTTATTAAATTCTGAAATTCTTGGTAGATATAATCCCTTTTGTCTATCTTAGATTATAAAGGCATAGATAGAACCCTACTTACCAAATTTAGCCAAAACCTAACCTATTTATATCTTCTTAGGGCTGATTTTTATTTTATTAACCTAGTTTCATTATTTTCGAAATTCCCTTAAAATTTCCTGTAATTTCTTGCATTAGGTTCTGGAAAAAAAAATCAGTTCGAAAATTAAAAAAAAAAAGAAAGAAAGAAGTTTGATTTGATCTAGTAGTGCAAGAAAGCTTCAAGGGACAACTTGGTGAACTCCGACAACCCTATTCGACATCTTTCTTGCCCAAACACAACCTTGAAAGCCCTACCTTTGCAACTACAACGTCCTTACTTGGGGTTACAATCAAAAGAGGTAAATTTCCAAAGGTTGTTCTTTCTTTTCTTTTTTCCACAAAAAAAACAGTCTTTAAATTGTCCCATATTGCTGTGTCGAGTGCTATTCATTGAGCATTGGTGTTGAATTGCCATTGCCGAGTTGATCTTTGCAAGTTTCAAGAGGTTCCTTGTCCTATCGGGTCGGAACTTCACCATATCGAGTCAAAACCTTGCAGTATCGAGTCGATACTTACCTGTGTCGAGTGCTCTTTGCCCTTGTCGAGTACTCCCAGCCTTGTTTCTTGTTTCATTCATATAATTCTTGATCTTTTGATATTATATTCCTTGTGTTTGCTAAGTCCTAGCTTGAGTATTGATTTGCCCAAGGTGGATTGAAACAATAGGCATAACATACCAATTAGATAGGGAGTGTTGGGTGATACACTTGCGAGGATTGTTTATATTTTTCTACTAACCTTTCACATAATTCCGTGTTTGTTTTCTTTGCAATGTCTAATCAGGGCAACAACGGTAACAATACCAATTCTACTCCTGAGCCTATTACACCCGAGTTATTCACTATATTGAATACCATAAATGAAAATATGGAAAGAATGATGGAGAGATTGGCGGCAGTAGAGTCACGACCATCCAGCTCTAAGACAATGTCTGGACAAGGCAATCCACTTCGGAGTGGACCACCTCCAAATGACAGGGAAGAAACTAATTCTAATCCTCATCCCAATCCTAATAATAATGTCAATCAGCAACATAATGTTCCTCCTCGTTTAGATAATCCGTTATTTGATGAAAACCCCTCTCCAAATAGAGAGGTGAGGCATGGTAGGAATAACGTGTTTGCTAATGCGCAGGGACGACGAGGTCGTAGATAACAAGAAGACTTCTACCCTTCGGATGACGAGTATGACTTCCAAGAAGAGGACCATTGGGAGCAACGTACTAGGCGGAATGACAGAGAAGGTCGACACCACTATAGAGCACCTAGGGAGCCTGAGCAAGATGGCATAGGCAAGGTGAAGGTGAAGATTCCTCATATCGATGGCAAGACTGATCCAGATGCCTACATCGATTGGGAGACTAAAATGGATCAAATCTGGAATTGCCATAACTTCTCCGATACTAAAAAGGGTACAACTCTCTTCTCTTGAATTTCAAGGCTTCACATTAATTTGGTGGGATAACCTAGTTAAAGAAAGGAGAAGAGCCTTAGATGTGCCTATTGCTTCTTGGGAGCAATTGAAAGCGCTAATGAGGAGAAGGTTTGTTCCCCAACACTACTCCCGTGAGCTTAGACAACCACTAGAAAATCTTAAACAGGGTAGTAAAAGTGTTGAAGAAACTTTTAATGCAATGCAAAAAACCATGGCTAGAGCTAATGTAGTTGAAAATAAGGAAGGTTACTTAGAATTTTGCATCCTGCCTTAGCTCAAGTAATTGATTGCTTTTCTTATCCAATCCTACTGACCTTTTGCATTTAGCTATGAAAGTAGAAAGGAATGTTAGGTACATGAGCCAAAGAGGAAGAAGCTCGAGTGGACAGCCCCAAGGGTGCCAGCAGAACCGGCCTCAACAACACCAAGGGTGTGGTGATGGCGTCTCTAGGGAGAGAGGAAGCCAAGGTCGAGCCCAATTCGATCCACTCGACAAAGGGAAGGCGCCTATGGTCGCCAAGAACTCGTCTGGGGCATCTACTGGCCCTAAAGGGAGTAATCCTAACCCCTCTACTCTTAGATCTAGGGACATTGTTTGTTTTAAATGCCAAGGTAGAGGACATGTTATGAAGGATTGCCCTAATAAGAAGACTCTCGTGATTAATCATCTAGGCGAATATGAATCTGAAAATTCTTGTGATGAAAATGATGACCATGTTGATGATGATCAAAACCTTAACTTACTTGCTTATGATGATGATTGCATTAAATATAAGCATGGTGATTCTTTGATTATTAGGAGAGTTTTAAGTGCTCAACACTTCAACCTGCACCTTGTGACGATAATCAAAGAGAGAACTTGTTTCATACTAGATGCTTAGTTAAAGGCAACGTTTGTAATGTGATCATCGATGATGGAAGTTGTTGTAATTTGGCTAGTCAGGAAATGATTAATAAACCACAACTTCCAACCGTTCAACACCCTAGACCTTATAAATTGCATTGGAGGAATGAGTGTGGAAATTTGAAAGTAAACAAGCAAGCTAAAGTACAAATTAAACTAGGTGAAGAGAGAGTTTCTCGACCAAATAAATTTATAGTCAGGACCCCGCTATAGGATAGTGGAGTCAGGTTCGTCCTCAGGAGAGAAGTCAGCGGTTCTAGGATTAGTTGATTTAGGGGTTTGGGAATAGCGGGAAAAGGTGATGAGGGTTGCTGTCGACGTCGGCTAAGAATGGGTCGATGTCGAGGGATGGATAGGTAATGGTGGTTGGTGTCGGGTAAAATATGTGCAAAATGTAAATAAAGAAATAAATTAATAAAGGTGCAAACTTCCAAGGTAAGGGATCACCGCCACGATAATCAAAAACACAAAAGATAAGATAGAATAGTTATGTAATCACATCAAAGGAACAAGCTTTCGCCTTTTCCAACAATTAGATAACCCTTTCAAGTAACCCTAATTGTATCTACCAATTTTATGTTTATAATTCAAGTTGTTAACATGAATCTCTATTATTTCGAGTAGGCAATAAACATATAAAAGGCATTGGATGATCAAAACATAATAAATATCAAAACTTTACCTCAAGTGTGCATGACTATCGTCGGGCTCACCCCGGCCCTAGAAGAAGGAAATTAGAAAGGAAACATGATGAAAGAAAATAACTTTAACATTAAACTAAATCTAAAACTTACAAAACCTTCCAAGCGTTCCTCCTCTCTCTCTCTCTCTCTCTCTCTCCCTCCTTGCGCCCGAAGACGACTTGGCTTGAATGAATGAAAATCAGCCCTCTAGGGCCTTATTTATATAGCCTTCATTCCCTAGCTAATCTAGGAAAGAAATATCTATCTGTATCTAAACTTTCTATCTAATAATATAAGATAAAACATTAATGATAAAGGAAATAAATCTAAAAGGAAACTAGGAGTATTGTGGATAGATCTTCCTTCTCTTGATAGAACTTGACTTGACTTGATAGAATATCTCGAATCTTGGCTTGCAAGTAACTCCTCTCACTCGGATTTCTCCTTGATCTCGAACTCGGATCGTTCTGGAATGTCCTCGACGTCGACCAAGTTCTTCGACGTCGAGTAGGATTCTTTGTCTCGAGTGGTCATATGCTCACCTTGTGCTCGATCTCGTCCTCTGGAGAAAATGTCGAGTGAAAGTTGGTCGACGTCAACCAGTTTGGTCGACTTCGAGTACATCTGTCGGCTTTCAGCATTCTGCTCCGTTCTTGAAACGCACTTTCCCGAGTCATCGTTAGTTCGATTGACGCATATGAGTATGCGTTGGAAAGCTCTTCTCGAGGGATACAACTTTCATGAAGACATCAAAGCTTGATTCAAAATGATGAATGGTGAAAAATGGTGTTTCTTCGAGCTGCACCATCCTTAACTTCTTCATGACTTTCCTTTAAGCTCCAAAGTGCGTCCGATTTCTGCGAAATATAACAAAAACTAGTGTAGACTCCATAATTTGGCAAATAAGTGTGAACTACATAGATTATGTACTATTCTAACCCAAATGTATGAAATGCATGCAAAAATCGGTATAAAAGTAATTGTAAAATATGGCAAATTAGGCCAACAACACTAGGACATTGTGAAGATGAAGTCTTATGTGATATAGTGCCTATGCAAGCTTGTCATATTCTTTTAGGCCGTCCTTGACAATTTGATCGTAAGGTCTTACATGACTTCACTAGCCGTTACTCTTTTGTTTTTAAGGGTAAAAACATCGTCCTCAAGCCTATGACATCAACACAGGTGGCCGATGAGATTGAGAAGAGGAAGGTAAGTGAAGGTAAGTTAGATAAGGAGGCTCATTCGAGCCAAGACACTACCCCTACTCGGCCTAAAGACGACCTATTGGCATCCAAGAGAGCATTTGTAGATGAGTTTGTAGATGGGGAAACAACCCTCGTCCTCCTATGAAAATTGTTGAATATGTTGAGCAATGAGCTTCGAGCTACCCTCCCTCCTTACATCCTATCTCTTATAGAAGAGTATAAGGATGTCTTCCCCGATGACATACCACCATGCCTACCCTCTATTCGAGGCATTCAGCATCAAATTGATCTCATTCCGGGGGCTGCATTGCCTAATAGGCCTGCTTATTGCAAGAATCCCACTGAAACCCAAGAGGTTCAATCTCAAGTCCAAGAATTGTTGGATAAGGGATACATTAGGGAAAGTTTGAGTCCTTGTGTTGTTCTTGTGTTGTTAGTCCCTAAGAAAGATGGATCATGGAGAATTTATGTAGATTGTAGGGCTATTAACAACATTACTGTGAAATATCGTCGCCCTATTCCTCGCCTGGATGACATGGTAGATGAATTGCATGGTGCCTCTATATTTTCTAAAATTGATTTAAAAAGTGGTTACTATCAAATTAGAATGAAGGAAGGTGATGAATGGAAAACAACCTTTAAGACTAAGTTTGGACTCTATGAATGGTTGGTTATGCCTTTTGGTGTAACTAACGCTCCTAGTACTTTCATGTGTTTAATGAATCATGTGCTTAGAAACTTCATAAGTAAATTTGTTGTTGTTTATTTTGATGACATTCTTATTTACAGCAAAACACCTAAGGAACATGAAGCACACCTCAGGGAAGTACTCTCTACACTTAGATTAGAACACTTGTATGCAAATCTTAAGAAATGTGAATTGTGCAATGATCAAGTGTCTTTTCTTGGCTTTGTAGTGAGCTCCAACGGATTGCAAGTTGACGAAGTCGAGATCAAAGCGATCCAAGAATGGACGACCCCCACTTCTATCGGCCATGTCAGGAGCTTTCATGGACTTACGAGCTTCTACGTGCGATTTGTGCGTGACTTCAGCTCCATCGCAACCCCTCTCATGGAAATCACAAAGAAGCGGAGCGAATTCAAGTGGGGCGCAGCTCAGGAACCCCCTCCTTGGTATCCACGAACCCCTTGTATCCACGAACCCCCTCCTTGGTATCCACTAACCCCTAGTATCCACGATTTGTGCGCGACTGTAATGGTAATCCCTGGTATCCACGAACCCCCTTCTTGTGCCTCCAAGTTGTCCCCTTGGTTGTGTAGGGTTGTAGAGGCGGGTTATATAGTCATTGGTGTTGGTTCCTACCTTCTACAGAAGTCTGGGGTCTTCATATTGTTCTATATAGATCGTTTCAACCAATCTATCGAGTCTTTAATATTCAATTTCGTGTCTTTGCATTCCATTACAGTCGCGTCGTGTTCTTTTCTATTCAGTCTCGAGTCTTTCTTGAGTTCTTGATTGAATCTTGATTGAGTTCTTGAGTTCTTGCATTGTTCTTGATTCCGTTCTTGAATTTCTGTCTTGATTGTCGAAGATCGAGGCTTTCTATGGTTAACCCCGTATTAGAACCCGAGGAAACCATTGAAGAAAGTAAGAAGAGGCGTAGGAAGGAGTTAGCATGGATTCAGAAGAGATTAAAATGAAGAACACGTACTGTAGTCACGACGCTCGCCGCCGATCACACGGCGCCTGCTGCCCGTGCCGATATGGGATTACAATTCCTTTCTTTTGGAAACTAATTAGGTTAAGTTTTATATATCTTTTGGTTGACTTTTACCTAAAAAAAAGTGGAGAAACCTAATGGAGAAGACTCCAATGGACATTTTGAGCAAAAAACTTTCCATGAGGAACTAAATCTCTTTTGTTCCGTATGCAATTCAGAGACATGGTTATTTCATTTGTGAGACTTAATTTCTATCTATTCTAAGTTTGATTGATTCAATGTCTTTGTTCGTCATTGATTGATTGCATGTATTCCCTCTTGACTAGCCACCTTGATAGAATTTACTTTCTTGCTAAAAGTTTGATTATCCCTTATAAGTTAATTAAATTAGTAGCACAACATAGCCAATTGATCCCGTGAAAGCATCAACTGGGTGTGTAGGGGACATTGACAATTCTACTTTATCAATTGCATCGATTAGAGTTAGAGAGTTGCACCTCTATCTTTGATTGTTTATGTTATTGGCATTGTTAAATTGCTTAGGGTTGAAGTAATCCATCATTAGATGAATCAAGCAAGGAAGGATATGATAGAGTCAAGGATCAAAGCTATAACCATTGTTGATGAATTGTAGGGGAAACTATCTCATTCATAATTATCACCAATTCATCATTGTTACTTTTACCATATTCAATTGCCTTATTACTCGATTACTCTTTGATATTGTTTCCTTTTGATAGCAATTTGATAGACAAGAAAAGTATTCTCTCTGTGGGATCGACCCCTTACTATTCCGCTATACTAGTTACTAGGTTGCTAGTTGAGTTGTTGGTTTGGTTTATTCTTTTTGGTGCCAAATTTTGGCGCTGTTGCCGGGGAGATTACTTTATTTATTTTGTTTATTCTTATTTGCTGTCTTTTGGTGATTCACCCTTGGTGGGTTACTTTTTGGCTACTAATCAATCTTTGTTGAGTCTTTTCGAAGGTTAAGCAAAGATTTCTGAAAATTCTGAATCCCCTCTTAAGAGGACATTGAGAGATTTAAGGGAACTTGATCTGATTTCGCGACACCTTGCGATTACATTACCTGAATTCCCCGAAGGCTCCAAATTGGGATACAAAGCTGATTAGTTATTGATTCTTCCAGCTTTCTATGGGACGATTGGAGATGAGCCTAATAAGCACCTTACTGAATTTGTTAGTGTCTATGACCGACTCAGACCCCAAGGATTTACTGATGATCAACTCATGTTGAGGTTGTTTACGTTCACCCTGAAAGACGCAGTGATTGATTGGCTACACCGTCAGCCTACAAGAAACATTACTACTTGGTTGGAATTGAGGAAAGCTTTTTTGCTGAAATATTTCTCTGCTACCCATCTGAGAAAAGTAAAGAAGCAATTGACTAGCATAGAACAATTCCCTGGAGAGAGCCTCTATATATGACCACCTTGAGAGATTCAGGCGACTTAAGGCAAGTTGCATGCAACATGGATTTCCTGAAGAGGATTTTAGTGTTGGCCAATTACTAAAGCTCAAGAGAGGAAGTTATGTGGTAGAGATGAGAATGTTGCGATGGATGTGTGGGCACACGAGGTTTGACAGAATCAGAAATGTCGACATCAGGTGTAAGGTTTGGGTTGCTAGTTTAGAGGAAAAATTGCGGGAGTACAGATTGCATTGGTTTGGACAAATTCGTATACCTTCGTCGGCTTCGGTTCGTATGGGTGAGAGCTTAGAGCTTGAGCTTATCAGAAGAGGAAGAGATAAACCGAAGAAGAGGTAGCTTGAGGCCATCTGTCAAGAACTCAATCGGCTGAGCATGTCGGGAGATATGACTTTGGATAGGGACCAGTGGAGGAAGTGCATTCGGGCCAGTGAAGTCTAAAGTTATGGGCTAGGTTGTTTTGCTCCTATGTCTATGCTTTTTGTCTGTTGTCCTCTTCATATTATCTCTTGGCTTTTTTACTGTCTCATTTCCCTATATGTGGCCGGCTTCCAAATGAGTTATGTGTCTTTTTTTTTTTTTGGGTCTATCGAAAACACTCTCCTGACTTGGTTGGGGTAAGAGTGCGTAAATCCTGACCCCCAGACCCTGCTTTAGTGTGGGGTTTACACTTGGTTGTTGTTGTTGTTGTATTTGTAATCTTAGTTTTTTTTTCCTTTTTTTTTGACCGGCGACCCTCTTCGTAGGGTCTTTCAAGTTATTTTTGATGGCTTCAAAATTATTGTATTAATTTATTTCTTGGCTACTGTAAAAAAACTGATTAATACATTATTAATGGCAAAGGATGTCTATGAGGCTCTATTTAAAATGAGAGATTTTTTTTTTAAGTGTATGGGAGCTACTTATTTGGAATTTGTGGTTGAAATTTGAAGTTAAAAAGGCTATTTTTTTCTAGCTTTTTATATGTTTATTTTGTTTATTTGATTTCAAATTACCGTAATACGCCTAATAACAACCAAATAAACTCCACATTTTGCAAATAATTTTTTTTTTGACCCCATGCGAAGTTTATATATATTATTTCATAATCTTTCAATCTTTATTTTACACAATTTTTCAATTTCAACTGTTTTTAAATTTCAATCACTTTTTCAACTCCGTCCTATAAAGACCCAAACAAAATTTAGTAACATTTTTCTTTGATAATTTTAATCTCATGATTATTAGTCAATGACACAATCAGTAAAATATTATTTCCAATAACTTTATTTATTATTATTTGACTATTACTAAAAATTGTCACCAAAATTTTATCATAAAATAAATTGTCAATACGATAGGGAAAAACTGTCACCGTTAAATTATTAGTAACCACTATTTTATCACTAATCCAATTATTTTAAAAAAATTAAAAAATGTTATTATGATACTATTTTATCAAAAATTATAATCATAATATTGTCACCGCCAAAATTGTTCATAATTAAAAATCTAAAATGTTTCTCTGTGTCTCAAAATTTAAATCAAGTACTACTTCGTAGTACGGAGTATTATTTTGCACATCTTTTGAAAAATGATATAAAAAAATATACGGAGTATAAAATATTAAAAAAAAAAATTTTTATTAATTTTATAGTTACTATTATTAAATATTAAAAATTAATATTTTATAAAAACTTTCACTCTTTATAAAAATATATCAAAAAGTTAAACATTAGGAGATGGATAGAGTATAGTATAATACTTTTTTTTTTTTAAATCCCATTTTAATTTTATTCTTCATCTCTCATTTCCGCTCCACCACCTCCTCCTGTCAGACAACCTCACCTTTCCATGTGTTTTCTCCTCTGTTCTTTGTAATGTTTGGGAGATCAGAGTTCTGGGTTCTTGAATCTCAGTGCTAAATCTAATTCTTTTCCATGGAAAACTATCTTGAATAAAATTTCTCTCTTTTCTATGTTTACCGGTCCTACCCAAAACCCCAATTTCACCAATCTTCTTGAATCCGGATCTGAAATCAGTAAACCACACCCCTCTCCTGTTCAATTCTCATTTGATTCTTTTCTGGGTTTGTTGGAATTTGAACTGGGTACCATCAAATCCATGCTAGCTTTAGTGACGTGGTTCTTTTATTTTCTGGGTCAAAGTTCCTGATTTTGTTTCTTAGGTTTTTTCGGATGAGATGAACTTGTGTGGTGGAGGGAGAGTTGTGGGATCCATGACTTTGCCAGGTCATAACCCGACCCGGAATCCCGGGGATGTTGCATCTGGGCAGTTCCCGGCGGGTCTCCGGGTGCTTGTTGTTGATGATGATCCGACTTGCTTGAAGATCTTGGAGCGGATGCTCCATACTTGTCAGTATGAAGGTAACAGCCAGTGATGATTTGTTCAGTTTTATTGTATCTTTACTTTGTCTGTGACGATTCAAGTCATCTTTTACTCTTTTTCATTGTTTTTGGATTAGGATTTGGTTTTTATGTGATTGTTGATTTTGATTCAATTGATTCTTGAGATTCTTCATCTTCAAGATTGGTATTTGAGGTGGGTTTAGTAGGAAATGGAGGGAGCGAACACTAATTAGATTGTGATGAATCAGGGGCTTAGTGTTCATCCCTCTTCCTATCAAATTAATCCAAGGAGCATTGGATTTTGCAATTAGGGCATCGAGATTGTATCTTTCTTCTAAGTTTTTTCTTGTCCAATGGCTTTGTTATTTTATCTTTGATTACAGTTTGGCCTTTTTTTTTTGTTGAATTTTCAGTTACCAAGTGTGATAGGGCAGAGCATGCCCTAAACGAACTTCGGAGGAACAAGAACGGCTTTGATGTCGTCTTAAGTGATGTGCACATGCCGGACATGGATGGGTTCAAACTTCTTGAGCGCATTGGTTTGGAAATGGATCTACCCGTTATAAGTGAGTTCAGAAGTTTTGTTCAGAAAAAATGCGATTGTTTAGTGGATATTTGTCTAGATGTGTATTCATTAACTCACTTGTTGCTTATGTGCTGTAATTGGATCAGTGATGTCAGCCGATGATAGTCAAAATGTAGTGATGAAAGGTGTGACTCACGGTGCTTGTGACTATTTAATCAAGCCAGTTCGGATAGAGGCTCTTAAGAATATATGGCAGCATGTTGTTCGGAAGAAGAAGAATGAGTGGAAGGATATTGAGCAGTCAGGGAGCTTGGATGATGGGGACAGAGTGCCCAAACAAGAGGATGCAGAGTATTCATCGCCTGCAAATGAGGGTAGTTGGAAGGGTTCAAAGAGGAAAGAAGAAGATGACGAGGCTGAGGAGAAGGATGATGGTTCTACTCTGAAGAAGCCACGGGTTGTTTGGTCTGTTGAGCTTCATCAACAGTTTGTGGCTGCTGTTCACCAGCTCGGAATTGACAGTACGCATCATTGACCCTTGCTTCTTCTTTTATTTGCTGGCTGCTGATACATTGAACTATTTTTTCTAAATCATGTGACGCGAATTGATTGTAGTTGATAGGTCGACTCCTGAACAATTATTGATTTCATGCTTGAGATCAAACAAACATTGGATCTGAAAATATTAATGTGCCAAGGATTTCATGATGTAATTGAACTACGCAAAACTGATCTTAGTTTAATTAAGGCTATTTTGCAAAATATACCTCTCATCAATATTTTATTAGAAATTCAATATACCCCTTGCTCTTATCTATATGTTGTTAGAAATTCAACACAACCCATATCAAACCCTTAAAAAAGGTATTTAGTGTCCAATATACCTCTCACTTGTAAGAAGATGAACTTGCACTTTACACTTGTTCTAACATTATAATATGAGTAAAATGAGGGTAGGTGTTGAATTGTTGACATAATATGGTTGGTGGTTAAATTCAGTTTTTTTTTTATATTTATTTTAATAAAGGGTGGTTTTGTGCAAAGTGACATAATTTAGGGCTGGTTCTGTATAATGTACCATAATTAAGTGTACTATTGTACGTCATGATCCGAATTCTCGTAAGCATCTATTATTACTTGTTAGATCTGTATGGATGATGACGGTAACCATCTCCACTCTTTTCAACCCAAATTTAACTAGCAATTTTCATATGCTCGGGGTATTCTCTGACAGTCAAGTATCTTGTAATCAGAATACTGTTTATTCTCCAACATCCAGCAGAGCAATTTTGTATTTGCTGATTCACTTCTGGCATCCCCAAACCATTGTTCAAATGCTTTCAATTAGATGAACGCAGTCTGTATTCCTAAAGAATGGATGTTTATTGCACTTGAGGCATCCAGTAACTCATCATTTGAGACACTAGGAGTTCTCTTGTTTCTTACAAAATGTTATCAAACCATTATCATGGCCTTATCAATTAGATTACCCTTTTGTTTGATGCTAAGTGACAGATTTTTGTTCGTTATTAAAAGAAGTCACTGTTTATGCTAATGTTAAACATCCAGTTCTCAGTTTGGTTTCCTACCATAAGGAAACATATCAATCGTTCTTATATGTTTTTTTTTTCTGTGTAGAGAGAGACTCTCTTTCCCCTCTTGCTCTAATCTTGTGCTCGGTTTTTACACAGAAGCTGTTCCGAAGAAAATTCTGGAGTTGATGAATGTTCCTGGGCTCACAAGAGAAAATGTTGCCAGCCACCTTCAGGTGACATGCTGGGAAAATTTACTTGTCTTGTATTTTTTTTGGCACCATCATTAGTACTGTAAATGCTGAAAATATCCCTACTGCTTGGTGTAGAAATACCGCTTGTATCTCAGAAGGTTAAGTGGGGTATCCCAGCACCAAAGTTGCCTGACCAGTGGTTTCATGGGCCCTCAAGACCCAGGCTTTGGGACAATGCCGCCTCTTGGTGGTTTCGACCTCCAAACTCTTGCTGCTGCAGGTCAACTTCCTGGCCAAACTCTTGCCGGATATCAGCCTGGGCTTGTCAGGTCCACCATCAAGCCTGGAATGTCAATGCCGTTCATTGAACAAAGGAATCTCTTCAGCTTCGAATCCCCTAAGTCGCGATTTGCAGAGGGGCAGCATCTGCAGCAGCTCAGCAACACCAATAAGCAGATGAATTTGCTGCATGGTATCCCTACAACCATGGAGTTGAAACAGCTTGCCGGTTTCCACCAACCCACACAGTC
The DNA here is from genome assembly GCA_037127255.1 of Persicaria tinctoria. NCBI lineage: Eukaryota > Viridiplantae > Streptophyta > Magnoliopsida > Caryophyllales > Polygonaceae > Persicaria > Persicaria tinctoria. The sequence goes on from JBANSL010000008.1 coordinate 44,116,309, forward strand.
CATAGGGAGCATGAATACAGGCTCTCAAGGTATTCAGAGCAACTCCTTGCTCATGCCAATGGTTCAACCGCAGACTAGGTCTGGGCAGTTGATGAACGAAAGCATTGGTGGTCAGATTTCTCACATTCAATCGCCTGCCGGAGGGTCTGTTAGTGTTTTCCCAAGAACTGGTGTAGTTGAAAATAATCAGGCAATGTCCTATAGTTCCCTTTCACAAGCATCATCTGTCGTTGATTTCTCGGTCAATCATGCTCCAGATATGCCGTGCAATAGCTTCCCCCTTGGAAGTACTCCAGCAATAACCAGTTCAAAGGGACTCATCAAACAGGAAGTGAACTCTAACGGGAAAAGGCCAAGATCAATGGATCCTAACTACGGCATGTTTAATGAGCTTCCTCACCGGAAATCTCAAGATTGGCAGAGTTCAAGTTTGGGATATGGCGTTCCTCAACATACATCTTTGATTGGAAACAGTAGCGATGTTTCACCATCAGTTATGGTGAACCAAGACTTCTCTTCTAGTCAGCCAGGACAGATCTCGAACAATATTGCTGCCAATAATACGATGTTTTCAACTGGTTTAGAAATACTGCAACAAGGGAGCAGCACTCAAAGCAGTACCAATGTTTCATTGAGGGTGAAGACCGAGAACGTTCAGGAACTGAGTTCTGGAAACAACCTTTATTCTTATCAATATGCTCAAGATGATTTAATGAGTGCAATCCTCAAACAGGTACAGCTCCTATTCGTCTCCTTTGTCCCAAGCCTCCCTCAATTTCTAGAAAATATTACTATGATGTAGCTACCAACGTTTTGCACATTGAGTTAATTTGCTTAGGATGTGTTTGTTGTGATTTAGTTAGCTTCTAAGCTTGGAATACTCATTTGTCTAGCAGCTTATAAAGTTCATTTTCAACGTTTCGTAAACTATTAGTAATATCTTATAGGTGACAAGTTATTTTTAGCTCATATTCATACCGTAGCGTAAGTTTTTGTTTCATGGCAAGCACACCCTTAATGCGTCCTCCGATCCATGAAGTGATTATCTTGTAATTAGAAAGATCTGTGTATGTATCTATGTTGCTAGATTCCTCTGAAGTAGAAATCTGATGATTTCAACATTTGACACATCTTTACTCCTTGAGTAGTTTGGCTGCCATGATTTTGTTTTTTGGACATATTAGTAGCATCATACACAGCTAACCCTCGTCCGTTGTCACATTTTGGCAGCCCGAAAGCCTAGGATCAGTTGAAGGTGACTTTGACTTTGACTTTGATGGGTACACCATGGATAACATCCCCGTGTAGTATCAATCACTGTAACCTACAGTTGTGTATGCCATTACAGCTCACGGTGTACATACCCTGCTGCCTTTACAAATTGTTGCTAAATCACTGCTGCCCCACTTCCTGCTCGAAAAGAAACTTCCGCGGTCACTTTTATACAAGCACATCGAGCTAAGTTGACACAGCAGTTTCTCATAAGGTAAGCCTTGTACGGATAGGAGATAACTGCCACACAACAGAATCACCGTAGGTGTTTTTTCAGGTCATTCTAGCTAAACGATCGCAGTTTCATTAAGGGCTTTGCATTGTTGCTGCGAAATCATCATAGTTTGTATATTAAGTTGCAGAGTAATCTGCAGATGTGTTAGGGTTTTAGGTTTTAGTGTTTTACCCATCCCCCTTTCTTGAGTAGCTTGGAGAAAAGTTCATTTATTTACTTGAAGCCAAAATAGACTGTTGATGTATAAAAATGAATTCCCATTTTGATTGCTCTTCCAAATTGTATTTAAATTTAAAAATCTTCTAATGACTTGTCTCTGTGTGAGCAATCTCTTTCTTTTCATACATTCAGATTTCAGTGTGTGGATTATATGGGTTTCATTCTTGTAAAAAGGTATACCAATAAAGATTTCGAGTTGGTTTGATGCAATGCGCTTACAGCTTGCATAAACGCTTGCATTGTGTAAATCTCTTTACGCCGAACAATTATCTTGAACGCAGGTATTGATCATACCACTACGGATCAAAGACATGTCGTTTGTTCTTACAACTTTGTGTGAAGATTGTATGTGTTGTGAGATGAAAGAATTTCATAAATTAATGCATTTTTTTTAATGTATTAAAACACTCGGGAAAAAAAAAAGGATAGAGCAAATCTAATCTCGTAGTCCCATCCCATGTGAATGTGATGATTGTCCTGTCTAAAAACATAGTCCTATTTTATGGTCCTTTTCTTTTGATTGATGAATATTCATTTTATGGTCCTTAAATATAGCATTAATGATTAATAATTGTTGAGAAAATAAAATTTAAAATTCCAAATAACCTAATCAAAATAAAAAGGACTGACTATCATAGTGAAAGTGAAAGACTAGTTCCAATAAAAACAAGAAGCTATATATATGATCCTTTGGTTGTTCCAGAACAAAGATGGTCAATTCCTCGAATGCTAAATCGAAGTCGCAAGGCGTATACTCTTTCCAAATAACTAAACTGAACAAAATGGAGAGTTTTTTTGTCTCGTTTTTTCTTGAATGGGTTAATGAATTGATAAGAAAAGTAGCTAGTTACAAAAGAACAAGATCAATCAATGATCTTTAATGTAAAATACAAAAAAAATAAAAAAAATTACAGGGAGGCAGCTGATGTGAAGTTAGAGCACAAGCAACAAGAGAGCCAAAATAGCAAGGGGCCCCGAGATGAGCTTAACACGGTTGCTGCTGCTCGTAGGAAGGATTGTCGGAAGAGAGCACTCCTCTCCATTGAAGAACACCTTTGTGGGGAACCCATCACCTCCCGCGACATTAATTCCAGGGGTAACCTTCTTTGTGAAGGATATCACTGACTGCTGCTTCCCGGGCACTCTTGGATCTGTGGCCGGATTGGTTCCGTTGGTCTCTCCCACAAGGTAGTTCAACCCGGCAAGCCCCTGCATAAATATTGTGTTGTTGACGTCTGTCATAAGAGAGCCGTTAAATGAGTATGCCTTCTGGAAACCCGGAGCTGCATTGTCCATTTCAGCAGCCACGAACCAGTCTGGAAAGCTGTTGTCCCCCCAGTTGAATAGGGTCACCCGAGCAGTCCATCCCTTGGAGTAGTCTGTGACGAGATGCCAGTTGATACTAACACCACAGTTGTCACCACATGGTAATGGATTCGGCACCAAATTGTGTTTCAGAGAAGCCCAGGCCAAGGTCAGAGCAGTACGGTTTTCAAATGGGACAAGCTGAGCTTCAGGTGGGATGAGCATAGCCGAAGCCTTGGTGCTGCATGTGCGGCTTGAGTCACTTGAACAGCCACAAGCACAGGTCTTGCAAGGGACGATAGATTCGTTGTAGTACGCAGAGAAGGACACACAGCACTTGGGGCTAGCATTCTTGGGTTGCGTGATGTTGCAAACAATCTGCCAACTGGCAACAGCACTCGTGTTTGTTGTTAGACCACTTGGGTCTTGAAACTGGCTTGGACTAACACGAATGGGGGCTCCACATTTGTAATCCGGATTAAGTGTGCCATTGATCTGCCAATTCTGTGGTGGGTTCAGCGCTGACTGGTTCTGGTCAGGCGGCATCTTGTAGACCTGAATCAGGAATGCAGAGGTAGATTGGGTCGGGTCCATTGAAGGTGGCAAAATAGTACCATTTCGACAACAGAATGGAACGCTGCCTAGCTTCGTGTCATTTGTCTTCGAAAGGGGTAAATCAACTATAACTGGCCTCCTTTGACAGTTGAGAGCAGTGGAGAAGTCCAGACCCTGGTAAAACTGAGCTTGTTTGCCGAATATGCACTCATTAGTGTCGATAACAGAAGGGTAAGCCCCTTTCATTGCGAATATGAACTCGTCTCTCATCCAGTCCCAGCTCAGCATCCAGTAATCAAGACGTCCAAGGGGATTATGGTTAGACATGGTAACCTTGGCCCAATAATTCGTGCTGTAAGTCTGGGTGATATCATACATGATTGTGAGATCACCCTTTTGTCGAGGCAAGAACCCATCATCAAGAGCGATGGATGCTTTTGCATTCGGATCTTTGACACAACAGACCTCCATAGTACTATTACCTGATCAAAAGAAGCATTGTACACAAGAAGTCAGCATCAGTAATTCAGCAAGTCCATCCTAAACTGTATCATCGAGTTCAAACTGAAAAGTAGACACCAAATACATTAATCGAGCAAGAAGAATAAAACAATGCAATATCGGTGTTACTCATCAACCAGCATGTAGCTAAGTTTATTATATTGACAAAACAAGGGAAATTAGCCTCTGAATCAAAAATAATTTTTTTATGCATCTGTTGGGTCTGAAATTTTCCACACCTAGGACAAGTAAAATATGAAATTGAATTGTGCAGTAACCTAACCACTATGAAATCTCAAATCTGAGCAAATGATACAGACAACACAGACAGACAGTCACATCCCTCTGAAAAAATCAAAGATCAATTCGTAATTTTGCCCTGATTCCACATTTAAGGCGTGAAAAAATTGGTCAATTTCGAAGTCCACTGGTCAGATCCATCCCAAAATCAAACGAAGCACAAGCAAAAAGCCCCAGAAAAAGAATCTCATAACGCCTCAAACTTCAAATCTAAACAAAAATTGAAGAAAGGGAGCTCACCCTGGATAGAAGGCTTAGGGCAAGCAAATCCATCGTTCACCAGCGACACATTGGAAGGCATCGGAATACTAGTGGATTTAACTCCAAACTGCGTCCCAACCAGCTTAACTTGAACACTCATTTGAGTCAGATCCCCAGCCGTCTGAATCGCCGTCTTCAGATCACTCTGCGGATACCCAGCGAAAACAGTACCGTTCCCGACGGAGGCCGGAAGACCAACGCTGCCGTCAGCAATAACAGCGTTGGAAGCAGACACCAAATACTCTTCGTGCTGGAACCCTACGAAAACCTTCCACGACTTGAGCTCCTCGTCGCCATTATTAAGCACCGTGAGCATCGACTGGAAACGGTACGGCTGCTTCGCCGGCGTACTCTTCAGATGAGGGGGAAGCTCCTTTCCTCCAGTATAGCTGTACGTGACAAAGATCCCGTTGCACGAGTCCGACGCCGGCGCCGGTGCTGCTGCGGCGGGTGTTTTGCTGGTTTGAGAGAGTGCGAGAGGGAGAATCAAGGCGAGGATGAAGAGCATAGACAATAAGAAGCGGTCATCCATGGCGGAGTAGATCCAAATCCAGAGGATTCGGCTATGGCGGAAAAAGGTTTATGAAGCAGATCCTGAAAACAAAAACACGGTTTAGGGTAAGCGGAAACGGGACACGGTTTGCGGGATTACAGCTAAGCGGAAGCTGGAGGTATGATGATTGGCGAAGCAATGGAGGATCGATTGGATGAATTTAGGGATTTTCAGAAAGGGTAAATTCAAATGTGTTTGGTATTTTTGCGTTTGAGAGTTTCTCACTGGGTGTGCTCTCTCTCTCCAACACCTGCAAAAATATGCAATGGAGGAATTTTTTAGAGTTTTTTTTTTAGGGTTTTTTTTCAAGGTTTGGGTTTAAGTACTTTAAATTATTAAATTAAATATAAATGGTAAAGACGCGTAGATTGCCGTTGAATGGGGGCGAGTTATGAATGTGAAATTTGAAAATGGAAATTTTGGCAACTCTGACGTCAGCGTGGCCGGTGGGGCCCTTATGAAAATTTGGGATGAAGAACGTTGGGGGTTAACTTTTTTAATAATTTAGAATTAGGGGCCTCAACTTTAAAGTAATTAGGAACCGGACCGGGGACCTAAACTTTTAAGTAGAGAAATTTGGGACCAGCTACAGGGACCTCAATCTATTAATATTACTAATTCTGCTAGTATTTTGCTGACGTGTCACGCCCATAATTAAAGTTGAATTTTTTATTCAAATGAGATTTTCTTATTGGTCAATATTATTATGGAAACTTTAAAATATTTGTTTCCTATTTTAAATATGATTTGAATCCGTTCCTTTTTTTTTTTTTTTTCGGTTATATTGCCGTAAATATTGAGAAACGTTTCCTTTTTTTTCCGATTGCAATATATATATTACTAATTCTGCTAGCATTTCGCTGACGTCTCACACCCACAATTAAAGTTGAATTTTTTATTCAAATGAGATTTTCTTATTGGTCAATATTATTATGGAAACTTTAAAATATTTGTTTCTTATTTTAAATATGATTTGAATTCATTACCTTTTTTTTTTTCGGTTATATTGTCGTAAATATTGAGACATGTTTCCATTTTTTTTCTCTATCGCAATCTCTTTTCGGTTATATTGCTGATGTGTCACGCTCACAATTAAACTTGAATTTTTTATTCAAATGGTATTTTCTTATTGGTCAATATTATTGCTGAAATTTTAAAATATCTGTTTCCTATTTTAAACATATTTGTTTCCTATTATTATACTAAAATATTATTTAATTTGATATGTTGTATGTCAATTTGTGATCTATTTTAATCGTCTACGTACATTGAACATTCGTCAATTCTTGGCTGATTTTATTCTTGGATATTGAAATTGTTAATTTATCATTTTTAACCGATTGCAATATAAGTGTTTTTTTTATAATTTAATTATTTTAGACATCTTAAATGACTATCGAAAAATAAATAATATTTTAAGACTCACAAGCATTACTAATGCTTATTTTACATCTTGGATGAGGCTTCTTAGATCACTTTTCTACCTTTAAGGATCTTTTTTGTTTACCATCTCACCTTTATTTTCACTATTTATTTTTCTATCTTTCTAACCATCTCTCTCATGAAAATAATCAATAAGTTATGTACATCTACATATTTAACTTCAAAATTATTCACAAAATCACGTGCTTATGATTTTTTAATATTTGTACGGGAGCTTATATTTTACTTTTTAGATCTATGCTAATGATAATAATTATATATTTATTTCAAATTATACTAGATGGTGTGTTTGAGTATTATTACTACTTGACCTTATTAAATCATTTATTTCAAATTATACTAGATGGTATATTTATTTCAAATTATACTAGATGGTGTGTGTATATATATATATATATATATATATATATATATATATATATATATATATATATATATATATATATATATATATTTAATATAGTATTATATAGATATATAAAATGATGTTCAGATTAAAATTGATCAAGCTCCCGTGCCTCCAAGGCACGGGTATTACACTAGTTATTTGTAAAGGCCCGGATTTTTAAATAATAAATTTCGATAAATAATATAAATGGATTTAAGTCGAAAATAAATAAATAAATAATTCGGGTTATTTAAAATCTCTTTAAGGATTTTTCCGACGGATTTCAATTCCGCTACTTTGACGTGAGGTTTTGGAATATGAGCGAGATTTTATGGAATTAATTCATTCGAGTTGGAAATTCGATATAAACTTTTATAGTGTCGGAATTGGGATAGAGCGTCGAGATATTTTAGCGTCGGTATTATCGAGTTTGATATTTTTTCGGGATTTCAAATTGTCAATTGTGGGCCCACTCCTCTCCCTATTTCCTCTTTCATTTTCTTTATTCTCTCCCCTTTCTGATTTCTTTTCAGTTGTTGGAGCCTGCAGAGCACACAGCCTGTGCATCTTGTCCTCACCCACAATTCCTTCTCTTCACCCCTTTCTTCTGTTCACTGTCCCTCCTCACCCTCCTCTGGCTTTCCGATTCACAGAACAACCCACAGAAGGAATCCCTCTCTCTCTCCCGTTTTACCCCTGCTCAAAATCAGAATAACCCTATCCTCTTCTCCTTGAAACCCAAAACAGGAAGCCACAAAACAACCCCATTTTGTCCGAGAGTTCCGATCACCACCAGCCCTCCTCTGCTCTCCGGCCAGATGTTCGCAGCCCCATTATCAGCACCTCCTCTCCGTTCTCGCAGCCGTCGTCGCCACCGGAGAGGCCAGCAGCAACCAAGCCGGAGTTCCCTGCTTACCCCGGAGCCACCCTTCCCCTGTCTCGCTTTGTCGACGGCCGCCGAGCGCGACTAACGCCACGCAGCACCCACAGCTCGTTCATCCTCCTCCGTCCGTTCACAGAAGCAGCATCACCAGCAACAGCATCTTCCTTCCACTCCTTCCGGGAGCAGCCAGCAGCCAAGCGAGCGCTCAGAGCCGCCAGGAGCCCAGTCGCAAGCGCCTCTCCTTCCTCGCTTACCGATCGAGGTCCGTTCATGGTTTACACTCGATTCCGACTGAGTCCTCTCATAAAGGTGCATCTTTAATCGCTCCTCCTCTTTCCTAGGCCCAGATCCGTGGGATTCCGCCCTTGACGAGCCCGAATCGAGCCCCCGGTGAGCGTTTTCCGGCGTGAAACCTAAAACTCGGTGAGCCTTCTTTTCCCTCTTCCTTACTCTCGCTTCTTTCCTGTTGTGTGGGTTGGGGTCGGAATCTCAAAACAGTGCTCCGGGGTTGAAATTGGAGGCCAAAGGGTGGCCGGAGGCCGGAGCTTCCTCCCCTTTCCTCGCCGACTTCCGTTCCAGAACCATGAGAGCTCTGTTCAATTAATTTGGGGAGAAGATGGGTTCAGCTGTGGTTTTCTGTTTTAAAAAAAATTGGTCCGGTTCAGTCTTGGTTTTCAAAATAAAAGGCAAGGGCCGGTTCAGTCTTTTAAGGGTTTGGGTATGGGCCTGGATCCGATGGGTTGGGCTCCTTTTGGTGTTTTAAAATCGGGAAGGGAATGAATAAGAATTTGGGCCGGGTTAATATATGTATATGTTGTGTGTTAAATTTTGCTAAAGACTTACATATCTATTCTATGTAAAAATTAAATAAACGGGATATAATAAACTATATAGTATTAATGTTGTGATTTAGAAATATATTATTGGCCTTGAATTCCTTTAAAAGGAAAATGGTTTTGAAATATTAATATTATATTCATTATTATAGAAAGGATTTGACGGGATTTGAACTATTTGATCTTGAGCTTGAAGTTATGTTAAAAGTGTCATTTCAAATGTCAGGATTTTGCCTTGGGCTGATGATGTTGGTTTTGAGAAGCAAATTGGGAGAATGATTTTGGTTGATGTTGATCATATCGGAAAGGTTTTGAAAAATGGTTTTACCATCGATAGTTTTGAGGATATTGAGAACTTGGGTACGTGTGTATGAATGTTGGTCCGGTAGCTTATGGAAATGGCTTGATGATAGGTGTATTGCTTTTGGATTGCTTTGGACTTGCATTTGGGCCCTTGCTTGTGTTATCTTGCTGTTCTGCATTTTCAGGTAAGTCTCTTCGGAGCTTACTCAGATTGAATAGAGCTATTCCCTGCTATAGGTGCATGATATACTAGGTGTTGCATTCATGATCAGCATGCCATGTAGTACCATGCTAGGTTGCATTGATCGTTGAGCATTCTACTTCTCTATGTGTATGTAAACAGAACGGCCGTATCTGTGATAGTCCTAGAGTCTTTGCTAGGGTCATAGGGTAGCCCAGCCTCATCGGGTACCCTGAGTCAATCGAGTACTTCCTTATATTATGATATGCCTGCGGGCTTTATTGTGGAGCGGGTTAGGCATGCGTGCCGCCCTATTATGAATGAATGCATTCGCGAGCTGGCCAGTCTCCGCCTGTCGGAAGGGGTGGAGGTAGGAGAGGGATATGCCACTTGGCATTGTCTTGGGCCCTTTACAGTATTTCTGCACATTATTATGAACTAGGAGCATGCTAGTGTGTTTGAATTTCGTACTGCATTAGAGCATCTTTATTAGGTATAGCGTATATGTGTGCTTATGGTTGGGATGCAGAGTTAAGTGGGCATCGATCTGATCCCGCTCCAAATCAATTTTTTTAGGAATTATTTATGTTCATCCTATCGGTGCTGTTTGCTTATTGTGCGGGTCATTTTATCGGCGGAGAGTGAGCGCTGGAGTTATAAACTTCACCAGACTCTGATTATATTGTTTTGGACTTATACTTTTGACTCCGTTTTGACCCGGCTCCGCCGTGGCACCCACTTGTATCTGTACTTTACTTCCGCTTTACTTCCGTTTGAAATGGTTTCCGCGACATAGTCTTAGGACAGGTTAAGGGTACCCAACGGCCCTTCGAGGTTTTAGGGTTTGAAATCCCTCTTTCTACCAATCTTAAAATGAGTTTGAAACCTCGACCCGTACCTGAATTGCAAGATCCGAACAAGGGGTTTTATCCCTTGAAACGTAACCCGGAAATCATAATTCTGGGCCGTTACAAAGATGGTATCAGAGCTGAGGTTGTGCAATTCGGCTACAAAAAGGTCGAGTGTATGATTTGGAAAACCGCCCATAAATTTCAAATGATTTGAAAGTGTTTTAAAAAAAGGCAAAATGAACTTAAGATGCCTAACCGAAATTGGACTAAGTAATGAACTCGACTTGTAATAAAAGAGGAAAACCGACCAAACGGTGGCACGAGTGGGTAGTGAAGGCGATAGACCACCCCTATTGGGTGTAGTTGGGAATGGTAGGCGAAATATCAGCTTGTTCTTTACAGCTTGGTTGGGAGACCCTAAGGAGATCATTATGAGTGTTATTGACTGATTCTATGCTGAGTGCTTGTTATGCTAGATATCTGATTTGGTATGCCTAACAATGAGTTGTTTATTGACTAATCTGTGCAAACGGGATAGTGGGAGTACCTTTGTTTCTGTATGGTCAAGTCCAGCTTGTGTGAAACAGCCCCTTCAACTATGTTCTATCGAGTCTTCCTCCCAGATGTCAGTGTCTTCCACGGGGAATTGGGTTGGTAACCACTTTGTGTCGGGAATCATGTATGGATGTGAAGGTTGTCTGAGTGCGTATTGGAAGGTGGTTCTTGTTGGCATTTTGAGTCAAAAGTAAGGTGTCATGGGGTTGTCTTTTTTATTCTTATGATGATTAGCCAATGTCTTCTTGCCATGAAGAGTCATAACGGAGTCCCACGGGACAGAGGGGTGATGAGTCGGTTGGGAAGGTCAATAGTTGCCCTTAAGGATCTCTGTCTAGTTGTAATGGTGGCTCTCTTTGAATTGTATGACATGATTTTATAGCCTCCTGCATATACTTTGCGAATGACCATTAGTACAGGTTGCTCCTGCTATTACATATGTGATTGATTATATTGCTCGAGTCTCATGTTGTGTCTTGGCTTCTACCATGATTATATGTTGTTATAGCATGATTACTTGGCCTATTGATCGTATGATTGAATGGATGTGTGAGTTGCATGAAATGAATCTGCATGATTTTACTCTACTAGGTTCATGGTAGTGTGATGATCCTTCATGTAAATTCGTGATTGTATAACATTCCGTATCCATGCTAGTCACATTGTTTAGGTCTCGTGTTGTATCTCGCTTTCTGTCATGATTATGTTTGGTTTCGCGTGTCTAATTGACCTGTTGTAATGATCGTACTACTGATTGGTTAGAAACATGAAGGGCATGATATGGGTCTATATGAATGTTGTTTTCCCTGGATTAGGTCCATGATAGTGTGATCAATTCCTCTTTGTATGAATGTTGATAGATGATCATCTTAGCATGTTGGATGATGACGTGTCAATGCCTATTATCCCTTTTGTGACAAGAATCAATAGCATGCTTGTTTATTATGTATACATCAGGTTAATTATTGTTGCTTACTCTGCAATTTATACTGTTGTGTGATACTTGCACTGAAATTGGATTATGTTGGTGTAAATGAGTCTCGATAAATGCATGTTTTATCCCAGTATGTGTTGGTTTGAACTCATGTTCCCGTGTTCCAGCTATATTGCCATGTTGCTTAAACTCGTAATATACATCGTAAAACCTTCCTTATGTTTCTATATTGTTGGAATGTGATTGAATTGATTTCTTACGTGTCGCCATGATTAGTTGCACGCATGTATCGTATGTTATGTAGAGCCTGCAGTATCATGGAGGATCCTTGGTTGTGACTCGTGTGAATTATATCTTGCCTGCATTATTGCTGATTCTCTCTCGAGCTAGGTTCCCGATAGTGCGGTTCTTCCCTCTTTCTATTACCATAACATGTCTTACTCATGCAAGATAATTGATGTTGAATTCGATGATTGATTTGCTTTTCGTAATGGTTAATCATAGCATGCTCACATGTTGTTGCTCGGTAGTGTTCCCCTATTGCTTTGTGATTTCCTCTCCTGCTAGCATGCATGCATGCCTTGGCACCTCGCATGGTCACACACCACGTTGCATCGTAATTTCGCATACATATGACGCATGAATGTTAGAATGAATCTAGTCAAATTGCCTTGATTGTAGTCACGTTTTGATATGTGCTAGTAGTATCTTGTAGGGCTTCTACTTTCCAATATGAGTCGTTAAATGATTACATGCTATACTTGATCTATAATGTGATAGTTATTGTATCGTTTTATGTGCCCTACGACAATTCATTCTTAGCATGATCATGATCTATCGCCGTGATGTTCTTTTCGCTACTCTGTGATGATCTCTCTTATTTTCATGGACATTATGATGAACTCCTCTGAATGACTCTTGACTATGCTTATATCACATCATGTATCGCCGGTATCATGTAGGACCCACGCTTCCTAAATGTACCTCGTCGTATAAACTATGTGTCATGCTTGACCTATTATATGACCAGTGTGTTAAGATGAGATAGTTACTATGATGCTCTTATATGTTCTCGTATGATGCTTAATCTGCTTGCTATGATATACCTCGGCATGTTATATTCGAACTCAATTGTTGATGTGTGTACCATGCTCGTGCATTGTTCATATACATGATATTGGTCATCCTTATTAAACACCGCATGACTTTGAATCTTTCATGATCATTACTGGTTCCACATATCCTGCTTGAAGTTACTAGGCATATCTGGTTCCATGAAATAATAGACTGTTAGCTTGTCTCACATGCATCAGTGTAGGACTTGATTGTGCCTTTTGGAATGAATATGCATGTCGTTCTCTTTGATATAGGTACATGTTAGTGTGGATTAATATGATTGATATGCCCCATGATGAATTTATGTCTGATTGTCACAATTACAACCTAATAGACTTTCATAAGGGCGTTGTTGCTATTCTCGGGTCAGAGTCTTGCCTCTAGTATTGTCGTCTTTAGTTGTGATCCGTGTTTGTCCCCGAAAGAAATTTGGGTTGTCTTCTCTCCTCACTCCCCTATCCCCCCTAACTTGGCCTCTTGCGCGATACATTGGATGAGCCACCGCATGGAAGAGGGAACAAAAGTTGCATAGCGAGAGAGCAGTGTCGCAGAAGTGTGGGCCCATAACCCACGGGCCTCAGGATCTATGATGTCGGCGGAACGGGCACGCATCGAGGATTACGGTTACTGAGTGAGATATGACTTGCAAGCGAGAGTGTCCTTTGTTCGAATTGTTAATTCTTCTGAATTTGTTGGTGATGATATTGCACTGACCTGACGATGAGATTTACGTGTTGATGTGCTGACTTGGTATGATTTTGCGCCTTATAGTTGTCTGATTGTCTATTGTCTATGATAGTATGATTTTGTGCCTTATAGTTCTAATGTGCCATGAACCATGATGCCTGGATGTGTTGATACTCTGAGTTGTTGAGCATGATTTGAATTCCTTTGCCTGTAAAATGTGAACTACATATGCTAAGAGACCTGAGTTGTATCTGATAAGGTTATAGTGCAACATGTTAGCTCGACTTTAGTATGTTCATATATGATGTTGCAATGATTATTGAGCATGATGATAAATTGGGACTTGTTGAACCCATGATGTTATGTTTATAAATGCTAGTTGACATGATGTAGATCTTATATGTGATGATTTCATGATTGCTTCTTCCTTAAACCTGTGGGTGAGGTCGTTGGTAGCGTGGTAGAAGGGTGGTGAAAGAGCTTGATTGGTTAGGATGATCGGGGATGTTATGAGATAAGTCGCAAGAGGGAGATGTTGGTTTAGGTAAGATTGAGTGAGCTTTAGGAATTTTGCAAGGCACGATGCTGGTGATATCTTGGGAAGTGTGGGAAGTGTAAGAAATGGCCTTAAGAGAAGTGAGGATATAGTATGAGAGGGTACTCGGGTGTGCAGTTAGAGATAGGAGTTGGGTTCTTAGAGGTGGATGGTGTGGTATTGATTGGCGGAAGGAGGGGTAAGATTGAGCATCGAGATGAATTGGGATTTCTCCGGAGAATTTTTGTTGGAGTTGACGTTAGCGAGTCTAGAAGATGATTAGTCTTGGCTTGAGAGTGGAGATGGGCGAGTGGGGATTCTGTTTTATTTTGACTGGTATGATGTGAGGATTTTCTTGATGATGTGATTTATTTATATTTGTTGGCATGATGTTAGATAATAACCATGATGCATCTGATACATAATGATATTACACGTTGTTGTGCAATATTGAAATCTAGTTGGCAGTGAAAAAAGTTATCATGATATATTGATGCTCTGCTATGTTGTTTTAGAAGCATGTTAGGATGTGTTGTGATATGATATACGAGATAATGATGTGTTATTATGTGAAAGCGTGATGTTATGTTATGGGGTGAAAACATGATGTTATATTATGTGTTAGTAAACATGATGTTGTATTATATGGTTGACAAGCATGACTATTGATATGTTAAATGATGGGTATGACTTGGAATGTGAATATGATTTGTATATATATGAGATAATGGTGCCTGATTACTAAATGATCGTATATGACATTGTGATGAGTTAAGATGATTTCTAGAGAGCATGTTGACATTTTGATAGTGATATGCTTCTTGATCTTCCCTTTTTATAGAATCTTAATAGCATGACCTTGACTGTATTGATGTGTTGATAAGTAGCTTTGTTCCGTTGACTTATGATGGAATTTCGCTATGGCTAACCTTGCAAGTACCAATGATTGACGTGATAAGAATGTTATGCTAATGCTGGATAGAAGTTGGATAGGATGACTATGTGAATCTATGGGTTAAATGATATCCCTTGATGTGACTGACCCTACTATGATTGCGATGATGATATGCGATAATGAGATATCCTTTATGACTTTTGGTGTGATATCGAGCCATGTGTTATGATTTTGGCATATTGTTGAGATGTGTATTATGACCTTTAGTAAGTGGTAGAGACGTTGATGTGATCTTGTGGAAGTGTGCTGGTATATGTTTGAGACTTGTTATATGATGTACTCGTTGATGATCGATTGGTTATTTGGTTATGCATTCTTATAGCTTGTGAAGCTTG
Source organism: Persicaria tinctoria (assembly GCA_037127255.1). Classification (NCBI taxonomy): domain Eukaryota; kingdom Viridiplantae; phylum Streptophyta; class Magnoliopsida; order Caryophyllales; family Polygonaceae; genus Persicaria; species Persicaria tinctoria. The sequence goes on from JBANSL010000008.1 coordinate 44,131,512, forward strand.
CTTGAATTGAGACTGATAGATTGATTTGATTCTGGAAACTAGGAAGAGGATATGGGATTAGCCCTTAGAGGTGGATGATTCCACCTCCTGATTTCTGAATGTGATTGATTGATATGCGGGAAACTGATTTTGTTTTGGGAGATTTTTGACGAAATCTTGAGTTAAAGGGATTTGACTTGTTTTGGTGCAAAGTGCTTGATTAGACGTCTTATTTGAAGATTTTGAACGATTTTGATAAAAGGACCGACTTTGATTGTAAAGAATGAACGATACCGAGAATTTCAAACGATTTTGAGGTTAATCTTTATTTTCAATTATGGAATCCCTTTAGAAACTTTTCAACCCCGGGCAACTCTATGATACTTCACGAAGTGGATACATGCACTTTATGGGGGCGCCTATAGGATGCTTGCTAAGACCTAGTGATGCTATTGTAGAACTTTTAGAGTTGTGGCACTTCCGAAAAGTCGAAGCGAGGATGTGATAGGGGCGCTTATCGCATACTTGTCAAGGCCAATTGGAGATGTCACGACCGTAACTAGGATGTTGTGAGAATCCCGGAAGACGCAACCGAGATGATTACAAGATTCTGGACATGGTCCTTGGACTCATCAATTTCAAACTTCATCCCCTACTTTATTTGGTTTTAGTCTCGGGGACGAGACTTGTTTTTAGGGGTGGATGATGTAAAGGCCCGGATTTTTAAATAATAAATTTCGATAAATAATATAAATGGATTTAAGTCGAAAATAAATAAATAATTCGGGTTATTTAAAATCTCTTTAAGGATTTTTCCGACGGATTTCAATTCCGCTACTTTGACGTGAGGTTTTGGAATATGAGCGAGATTTTATGGAATTAATTCATTCGAGTTGGAAATTCGATATAAACTTTTATAGTGTCGGAATTGGGATAGAGCGTCGAGATATTTTAGCGTCGGTATTATCGAGTTTGATATTTTTTCGGGATTTCAAATTGTCAATTGTGGGCCCACTCCTCTCCCTATTTCCTCTTTCATTTTCTTTATTCTCTCCCCTTTCTGATTTCTTTTCAGTTGTTGGAGCCTGCAGAGCACACAGCCTGTGCATCTTGTCCTCACCCACAATTCCTTCTCTTCACCCCTTTCTTCTGTTCACTGTCCCTCCTCACCCTCCTCTGGCTTTCCGATTCACAGAACAACCCACAGAAGGAATCCCTCTCTCTCTCCCGTTTTACCCCTGCTCAAAATCAGAATAACCCTATCCTCTTCTCCTTGAAACCCAAAACAGGAAGCCACAAAACAACCCCATTTTGTCCGAGAGTTCCGATCACCACCAGCCCTCCTCTGCTCTCCGGCCAGATGTTCGCAGCCCCATTATCAGCACCTCCTCTCCGTTCTCGCAGCCGTCGTCGCCACCGGAGAGGCCAGCAGCAACCAAGCCGGAGTTCCCTGCTTACCCCGGAGCCACCCTTCCCCTGTCTCGCTTTGTCGACGGCCGCCGAGCGCGACTAACGCCACGCAGCACCCACAGCTCGTTCATCCTCCTCCGTCCGTTCACAGAAGCAGCATCACCAGCAACAGCATCTTCCTTCCACTCCTTCCGGGAGCAGCCAGCAGCCAAGCGAGCGCTCAGAGCCGCCAGGAGCCCAGTCGCAGGCGCCTCTCCTTCCTCGCTTACCGATCGAGGTCCGTTCATGGTTTACACTCGATTCCGACTGAGTCCTCTCATAAAGGTGCATCTTTAATCGCTCCTCCTCTTTCCTAGGCCCAGATCCGTGGGATTCCGCCCTTGACGAGCCCGAATCGAGCCCCCGGTGAGCGTTTTCCGGCGTGAAACCTAAAACTCGGTGAGCCTTCTTTTCCCTCTTCCTTACTCTCGCTTCTTTCCTGTTGTGTGGGTTGGGGTCGGAATCTCAAAACAGTGCTCCGGGGTTGAAATTGGAGGCCAAAGGGTGGCCGGAGGCCGGAGCTTCCTCCCCTTTCCTCGCCGACTTCCGTTCCAGAACCATGAGAGCTCTGTTCAATTAATTTGGGGAGAAGATGGGTTCAGCTGTGGTTTTCTGTTTTAAAAAAAATTGGTCCGGTTCAGTCTTGGTTTTCAAAATAAAAGGCAAGGGCCGGTTCAGTCTTTTAAGGGTTTGGGTATGGGCCTGGATCCGATGGGTTGGGCTCCTTTTGGTGTTTTAAAATCGGGAAGGGAATGAATAAGAATTTGGGCCGGGTTAATATATGTATATGTTGTGTGTTAAATTTTGCTAAAGACTTACATATCTATTCTATGTAAAAATTAAATAAACGGGATATAATAAACTATATAGTATTAATGTTGTGATTTAGAAATATATTATTGGCCTTGAATTCCTTTAAAAGGAAAATGGTTTTGAAATATTAATATTATATTCATTATTATAGAAAGGATTTGACGGGATTTGAACTATTTGATCTTGAGCTTGAAGTTATGTTAAAAGTGTCATTTCAAATGTCAGGATTTTGCCTTGGGCTGATGATGTTGGTTTTGAGAAGCAAATTGGGAGAATGATTTTGGTTGATGTTGATCATATCGGAAAGGTTTTGAAAAATGGTTTTACCATCGATAGTTTTGAGGATATTGAGAACTTGGGTACGTGTGTATGAATGTTGGTCCGGTAGCTTATGGAAATGGCTTGATGATAGGTGTATTGCTTTTGGATTGCTTTGGACTTGCATTTGGGCCCTTGCTTGTGTTATCTTGCTGTTCTGCATTTTCAGGTAAGTCTCTTCGGAGCTTACTCAGATTGAATAGAGCTATTCCCTGCTATAGGTGCATGATATACTAGGTGTTGCATTCATGATCAGCATGCCATGTAGTACCATGCTAGGTTGCATTGATCGTTGAGCATTCTACTTCTCTATGTGTATGTAAACAGAACGGCCGTATCTGTGATAGTCCTAGAGTCTTTGCTAGGGTCATAGGGTAGCCCAGCCTCATCGGGTACCCTGAGTCAATCGAGTACTTCCTTATATTATGATATGCCTGCGGGCTTTATTGTGGAGCGGGTTAGGCATGCGTGCCGCCCTATTATGAATGAATGCATTCGCGAGCTGGCTAGTCTCCGCCTGTCGGAAGGGGTGGAGGTAGGAGAGGGATATGCCACTTGGCATTGTCTTGGGCCCTTTACAGTATTTCTGCACATTATTATGAACTAGGAGCATGCTAGTGTGTTTGAATTTCGTACTGCATTAGAGCATCTTTATTAGGTATAGCGTATATGTGTGCTTATGGTTGGGATGCAGAGTTAAGTGGGCATCGATCTGATCCCGCTCCAAATCAATTTTTTTAGGAATTATTTATGTTCATCCTATCGGTGCTGTTTGCTTATTGTGCGGGTCATTTTATCGGTGGAGAGTGAGCGCTGGAGTTATAAACTTCACCAGACTCTGATTATATTGTTTTGGACTTATACTTTTGACTCCGTTTTGACCCGGCTCCGCCGTGGCACCCACTTGTATCTGTACTTTACTTCCGCTTTACTTCCGTTTGAAATGGTTTCCGCGACATAGTCTTAGGACAGGTTAAGGGTACCCAACGGCCCTTCGAGGTTTTAGGGTTTGAAATCCCTCTTTCTACCAATCTTAAAATGAGTTTGAAACCTCGACCCGTACCTGAATTGCAAGATCCGAACAAGGGGTTTTATCCCTTGAAACGTCACCCGGAAATCATAATTCTGGGCCGTTACATTATTCCTAAAGCGTATCGATTTTTTAAAAAATCTAAACCGTTAATTTTTTTTTTTAGGTTAACTCATTTCCTTTTATTTTTTTAATTAAATAACTTTTTTTTAATCAAATGACTTAATTAATCAATGGTTATTTAAAGAGGCACCGTATCTTGTATAGGTAAATAAAGAGCGGTCATTCCGGGGTTCGAACCGGGGACCTATAGGTACTACCCACAAGTCTTTTCCGGTGAGCCATTCCGGAATGGTTGGTAATGAGGCACCGTATCATTTAAACTGAACATCCAAATTTATACAAATAGTTAATCATTATAAATAGGAAAAATGGTACTCCCTCCGTTCCATAATACATGTCCTTTTCTTTTTTGGCACGCTTTTTAATAAGTGAAAAACTCTATAAATATTACTTTTTTAATTAAATTTTTTATATAATATGATACTCATTAGTAATAAGTATCATATCATATAAAAAATCAATTAAAAAAATTATATTTTATAGAGTTTTCCGCTTATTAAAAAGCGTGCCTAAAAGGAAAAGGACATGTATTATGGAACGGAGGGAGTAAAATACAGTGGCGGATCTTAAGATATAAAAGTTAGGTGAGCGAAAAATCATTAATTAAAAAGACCAAATTTTACCAAGCCAAAATACATTTCTCATAATTTTCTTCAAATATTTCAATAACAAGTTGATATTTATAACAATAAATAATTCCATTATAAATAAATTATAATCTATCGAAATTGTGTTCTATGATTTTTTATTGACTCAAAATATCAATGTCTTTCATAGATTTAATATTGTTAACATACTGTTTTTCAATATGGAATATCATACGATCCGAAAGATATCTTCCATTTTATATAAAAGCAATAAATTATACAAATTCATTCTAACAAATTTATATTATAATAGACTACTCTATAAAACAATAGATTGTATAAAATAAAAACAATAGAATGTATATAAACAAAATAATCCAAATTTCTACAATCCATTACCAAACGATTCAAAACCCTAATTTCAAGTTTTTAAATTTAATAATAATAAAAGATCCTAAGAAAATAGTCGGGAGACATACCTAATTGTTAAAGATAATAAATTAAAGAAATACAAAGTTGGTCTGGCTTGGTAATCGGTATGAAAAAAAAATCAAAATTTAGATGTTCCATATTGACATACTCGGTCACAACGCACAAACATAGTTGTGAAGTATTAGAGCATTTAAAAAAAGATCTTACGCATTTAAGCTTAAAAAAATAAAGAAGCAAATGATTGCTTGAATCTTGTGTACAAAGAAAACAAGTAATTTGGGCTTGCAAGTTATAATTAGGCCCAACATAATAAGCCTACCCAAAATTTTAACCCAAACAATATTTTTTTTAAGCTATCATCACTAATTTTGACCCAGCAATGGCTGGGTTACCTTAATTCATGGTTGAAAATGTTTGTAGAATTTTAAAATATTATGGAAATTACTCTTATTTATTTATATTTTAAATAAGAGTAATTTACATAATGTTTTAAACATTTATAAACATTTTCAAACATAAATTAAGATAATAATTCTAGGCTTTATTGATTATTCTTTTTAAAATTAAATGCAATGATCCCTAAAACATAATTGGGCCCTTAAATTCAAAATTTGAATATATTTACAATCTAATTTGAGTTTAAAAATATTAAAATATACTCCGCGTTTTATGTAATATATTTAATGATAAAGTAACGAAAATAGTTGAATGGGTGGTGAGTTGTAAACAAATACCATTTAAATGGTGGTTTTATGTAATTTTGAATTTAAGGGGTGATTAAGTGAAAACACCCATATTTAAAGGGTGGTTTTATGTAATTTTGCCATATTTTTTTGGGCAGTTTTGCAAAATAGCCACGAAAATAGGCTTATTTTGCGAAATATCCGCGTTTTGGGACATTTTTGCAAAATGTCCTAAACAAAAACCCCTTCCCTTTGTTTCACGGGCCTTTCTCTCTCCTCCGACCTCTCTCTCCGCGCGCTCTCTGTTTCTCAATCCAGAACTGCTCAACGGCGATTGTGAGCATGGCCGAGATCTATGGCTTTGGCGCCAGATCTGAAGCAATTCCGTCCATCTTCCTCCTTTCCTCCTTGTCGCTGCAGCAGCCGCTCCGCCTCGCGCCGCCTCGCACCCTCCCCCGACTAGATCTGAATTCGCCATATATGTCTAACTGACTCTGAAGTCGAATTCGATTAATTGAATAATTGATTCTAGATCTGAATTCCAGATCTGGAATTCGATTAATTGATTCTGAGAGCGAGAATGCCGGAGCGACGGGAGGAGAGGCATGAGCCTCGACGACCGAGAATGCTCGAGATGGAGATCGAGAGCGCCGGAGAGCGAGAACGTCGGAGCGAAGTCGAGCAACGGTCGAGCGAGCCGGAGGCGGAGCCGGAGGCCTGCGAACGCTGGATCTGGAGAGACGGTGGATCTGGAGAGATGGTCGAGCGAGCGAGGTTGAAGAAGGACTTAGCGAGCGAGCGAGGGAGGAAGGCGGTGGTGACCGAGCGTCGGAGCGAGGGAGGGAGCGAGCGTCGGAGCGAGGGAGGAAGCGAGCACCGGAGCGAAGAAGGCCGACGGCGGTCGCGTCGAGCGCGAAGCGCGATGGATTCCTCTTCGCAGAAATCGGAGGAAGAAGATAGAATTTTGATAAAATTACAAAAATCACCCTACAAATATGAGAAATTAAAAAAACTATCTATATTTTATTATGGGATCCATAATCTATATATATTTTTTTTCACAACAAAATGTTATATTTGCACAACATACGATTATATTTGCACAATTTACGGTTATATTTGCACGACAAAATGTTAAAAATAATAAAAAATAAAACTAGACTTGCTTTAATTTATTCTGAATCTTTTACAATTTATTGAGAAAGTATGAAATTATATTGAGATAAAATAAGATCATGTTGAGAATAAATTCACAAGTCTCAATTGTTGTGCAACTCTTAAAAGAGAGTCGTCCAATTCTTACAACAGAGTCGTGCAACTCTTAAAACAAGAGTCTTACAACTCTTAAAACCGAGTCGTGCAACTCTTAAAACAGAATTGTGCAACTCTTAAAACAGAGGCGTGCAACTCTTACAAGAGAGTCGTGCAACTCTTAAAACAAGAGTCGTGCAACTGTTACAATAGAATTGTGCAACTATTAAAACAGAGTCATGCAACTCTTAAACATGGTCGTGCAACTCTTAAAACAGAGTCGTGCAACTCTTGCAACATAGTCGTGCAACTCTTACAACATAGTCGTGCAACTCTTACAACATAGTCGTGCAATTCTTAAAATAATATTGAGAGAACATAAAATCATGTTGAGAACAATTTCAGAAATCTCGACTGTTTTGCAAAAAATAACCTATTGTTGAGCAAAAATAAGAGTAAGTTGTGCAAATATAAGAGGACGCTGTGCAAATTTAATCATAAGTTGTGCAAATATGACCCTAGTGTAGTTTTTATTTATTTTATTTTTTTAACTTTTTATCGTGCAAATATAAGAGTACTTTGTGTAAATATAGCCATAAATTGTGCAAATATGATCCAAGTCTAGTTTAGAGTTGCACTTTTTTCCGTGTCAGCACTTTTTTTCCCATGTCAGCACTTTTTTTAGAGTTGCACAAGCATGGATAACAATTTCACAAAGAATCGAAGAAGCACATGACAAATGAATCATAAGCCGATCAAATGATGTCGAACAATTCCATCAAGCTTGGATAACAATTTCACAAATATGATCAAATCTAGTTTTTTTTTCTACATGGATAACAAATGTTTTTTACTTTATAATATTATTCGTGCGCATTTTATTCTAATTTGTGCACTTTTTATTCTATTTGTGTCAGCACTTTTTTCAAATAAATTTTTTTCACGTCAGCACTTTTTTAAAATAAGATGATGTTGAGAATAAATTCACAAGTCTCGATTGTCGTGCAAATCTTAAAACAGGGTCGTGCAACTCTTACAAGAGAGTCGTGCAACTCTTAAAACAAGAGTCGTGCAACTCTTAAAACAAGAGTCGTACAACTCTTACAACAGAGTCGTGCAACTCTTAAAACAGAGTCGTGCAACTCTTACAAGAGAGTCGTGCAACTCTTAAAACAAGAGTCGTGCAACCCTTACAACAGAGTCGTGTAACTCTTAAAACAGAGTCTTGCAACTCTTACAACAGCGTCGTGCAACTCTAAAATTTCATAGTGTTATTCGTGAAATTTATAGTTTTATTCATACAAACTAAAATCTAATTTGATTCTTCTTAAACTAAAAATCTAATTTGGGCACATTATAATATTATTCTTGCACTTTTTAATCTAACTTGGTTCTTAAACTGTATTTTAAAGTTGCACAACCGTAGTGTCAACGATGTTTGCAATTTTAGTGATGAAAATGTATTGATCAATTTTATTTCTTTATAACTCTGTCAGCACTAAAATTGCAAACACCGCTGACACACCCTTTAATTTCTAAAAAGCTGCTGACACAACCCTTAATTACAGTTTCACAACTACATCTTAAAGTTGCACGACAGCACCTTAAAGTTGCAAGACAGCAAAACTTCACAAATCCCCCATGTTGTGCAATTTTACTCTATTGATGAGCAAAATTATATTTACAAAAATAAAGAATTGTTAAGCAGAAGAAAAGAAAAGGAGAAGACACGAAAAGAAAAGGCAAAGGCACGAAGCAAATGGAGAATATAAGCAGTATACATCAATCCCTATCTAAACATTGGATGCTTGCACCATTGTCAATCTAAGAAAATCCCAGCATGCTTTAACAATTCGAAAGCTTTCTAGGCGTGATATAGACAATGCTGACTTATTAGCTCCCAATAAGAGGAACTGCAAACATTGGATGGATAGATCAAACTGCAACAGCAACCAATGGTTCCAGTTCTTGACTGTCTGGCTCTGCAGGCAACATGGGGCTCTTCTGGAATTCATTCCTCAATTGTCCACATGCTGCACTTGCGTCCAGTCCTCGTGTTAGATGGACACTAGTTGTTATTTTACAGGATTCCAATGCGGACGAATGAATCAAAGAACAAAGAAGAAGAAAAGGTTAGGTTTAAGAACATTAAGATCAAACAAATCGATTGACAGAACCTTTCCCCAATCCAAATCCAGTGAAAAAACCTAACTCAATCACGAATTGATCAATCAATTAGCTAAGCTGATACTCGATTTGGTGTGGATCGATTGAATCGAATCAGGTGCAGGCGGAGATGGTGAGAGGCAAGATAGAAATCAAGGAATTACAAGAAGAGAACACATACTTTTCCATAGGAGATTCATAGCAAGATCTCGAAATCTTCACCGTCGCCGTCACAGGGACTCAACGCAGGCCAATCTGCCGCTCGCTCGCTCGGCTTTCCTCGCTCCCTCGCTCGGCCTCGCTCTCTCCTGGAAGACGAGAAGATCCGAGATCTGGCGGAGGAGATCCGGCGATGTTCCCGCTCCCTCGCTTCCTCGCTCAGCCTCGCTCGCTCGCTTGAGGAGATCTCGGATCCGCCACTCGCTCGATCGACCTCGCACCGGTCTCCGCCGCCGCTCGCAACTAGACAGCGGCTCTGGCGCCGGATCGAGAGCTCAATCACCTTCAATGGCGAGCGGAGAGAGAGATTGGAGAGGCCATGGGATTGGGGCAACGATCAGGAAAAATAATAATAATTGAGAATTAGTATATATAGGGGCCATTTTGCAAAATTGTCCAAATACGCGACCATTTTGCAAAAAACGTCCAAATAAAGTGCATATTTTGCAAATTGTTTCTTTTTTTTTTTAAGTTATCGTCATCAATTCTGACTCAGCAATGGCGGGGTTAGCTTACCTAATCGTCCGCCACTGGTAAAATATAGTATGGATTTTAACGGACTTTGAAAATTTTAAAAATAATAATCATTTATGTAGAGTCGCATCCAGTAACACGAACTTACTAAAACTGTAAAATAATCACCAAATTTGGCTTAGTTGCACGAACTTAGTAAAACTGTAAAAGAATCACCAACTGTGGCTTAGTTGCAGTTTGTAACACCCCTTCTTAATACACTGAAGAGATGTTGCAGCGCCAGTAATTACGCAGACTTTAATGTCTTTGTAACCGCCTTAGGCTTATAGGCACATGCAACCATGCTCCCATAAACAAGATGATAACATACAAATATTAAATCGGCGGAAGACTTAAATATAAAATAATATTATGAAATAAATGGGTCCAAATACCATAACCGAACTAATGAAATAACAACAGCGGAAATAATATTCAAATAGTAGCAGCGGAATGAATAAAATAAATCCCATAAATTCTAAAAGTTTGTACCTTAATTCAAAACACAATAAAACTGAAAACAATGAAATGTTTTATTCTTCAGTGCCTCAAGACCGTTTACTTAAACCTGTTGATCGACGACGGAGGTGTAGTATGCAGACCAGGGACCCCAACCGTTCAAAGGAGAAAAATAGGACGGTTAGTCTTTTTACGACTAGCAAGTAGCAGAAAGTAAAAATGTTCAAGACTCCGTCTACCACCCATTGACCATAAAAGGGTATTGGTGATTGTAGACTAAAATATAAATTAGGAGTTAATATTTATGTGGAACTTGACTCGTTTGATTAAAATAAAATAAAATAACAGGATGATCCAAAAGGACCGAGTGTTTGAATGAGATGCGGATCCGGAGATCCTAGGGAATCATATTTCGAGTACGGAAAGAATATGATATAACGTCACTGAAAGTAGGGTTGTGCATAACCGGGTTTGTTTCGGGTGACATAAAACCTAGTAAAGGTGAAGGGTAAAAAAAAATAAAAAATATTGTGACGAAATATGGATTCGGACGCGAGACCCCTTGTTAAGGCCCATACTCACGCCTCTTGCTAAACCAACCTGGCTGCTTGGCATTAATGATTTCATTAGACAGTTATTGTATTTGGACTTTTTCAGATTACTGATATTAAAAAAAAAATAAAAAATTAATGTGTCGTGTCGGATACCCGATAAGGAAAATAGGTTGATCCGAACACGACACGTTTATTATCGTGTTTTACCGTTTCGTGTCATAATCGTATCGTATCGATATCGTTTCGTGTTTTTTTTTCGTGTCGTTTTATTGCGGTTTCGTGTCGTGTCAACCGCGTCGTATTATTCTACACAGCCCTAACTCAAAGTGGGTCACCTATTAGTAGGTAATGTACAACGCAATAATAGTAATAACATAATATACACAACATTATCGTTTACTTAGGACAAGTGATATCGGCCTCGGCCGCGTATACTGGGCGGATGACCTACTACCCTTAGGTAGATGTACCCATTCGAGATATTTGCAATTTCGAAGGGGCATCTCATGAGACGTTTATAGAGCAAGGTATAACCGAACTTTGACCTGACTTTACCCTTTTTCCATTATTTAAGACACATCATAATAACAATAACAACAACAACAACAATAATAATAACACAACTCGTATAAGTACCAATCCACAAATACATCCTAGGTGACCACAAAATGCATAATGTACACTTTAGATCTATAAAGTGCACGAAATAATATAACTGACAAGCATGGATATTCAAAACCAATAATATACCATACTTAACTAGCATGAAGGAACAAAATGGACAAATCATGCTTTTTAGGAAGTTCGAGCATCTAATATAATTTTCTCAAACCATAGGGTCAAATTATAATTACCCGAGTTGACATGCTATGTGAGATTAATGAATTGATAAATAGCAACAAACTGAACTAACTTGCATATTTATCACAAACTCATAGCAGGGAACTTATAAAGGACAACAAAAAGCAATAATTGCGAAAAAGGCACGAAATTTGCAGAAATGCACTGATTGAACCAAACTACTTGCCTTAATCCGACGAAATGCTTATTCGTGGTTGAGCAAAATAATTTGATAACAGACCTGAGATTTTACAGAATTAAATAGGGTATTAGTAACTTTTCAGAAATTACGGAAATGACACCGTAACTTTTAAAAAGTACAAAACTTACCCTTGCTTTTCCAAAAGCCAACTGGATTCTGTACTCACAAAATCTCAGGGGCTAAACAGGCTGTAAACTGTTCCAAAACAGTAGGTAGGTTAGGTTAAACATCGCATACTTATTCGAAACTCGACAAATTGCGATGAATAGAGCGGATCTTACCCAAACGGGACTCGAAAATGTCCAAGTTTCGAGCTTATGAACCCAGGAATAATTTTGGTCAGATAACAGCCCTTGGATTGAAGGAAAGAAAGAAAAACGAACATAAATCACGTTTTTCTGAACTACAGAAACACTGCTCACCAGTCAAGTTGGAGGTTGTGGTGTGATCGCCTCAAAGAAGGTATGAAGGAAAGAACAGATGGGTTCGACAGAGGGTGGTGCAAGCTTTCTGATGCAGTCGGCGTCGCTGGCTTTGGACCACGGTGCTGGTGGTGGCAAATCCCGAAAGTAGGCTTGTCGAACACTGTTCTGCAGCAACTTCCGACGCCGATTTGGACGTCTTTCCGGTGAGCTGCTGCGTCGGGGCTTGCACGGTGGTTGCCTGGGTGTTGGAGAAGACCAGTGGTGGCGGTCTTCAGCCCTGGTGTCGCCGGAATCGCGGTCGAGAGTGATCGGAGATAGTTGGTGGACTGTGCTCTTTGGTCGCTGTTTGGGGGTTTCTAGAGAATGGATGGAGAGACGTTCCGGTAAGAGGGTTAAATGGAATAGAAGTCTACAACGTTCTCTTCAACTGACTTAATTCGGATTCCCTAAAGACAGGGATTTGGGGTTGAAAGATTTGGCCAAAGATCAATAGTTATCACTCGGTTAAAAATAGAATTTTGTTTTAAAAATCTGATCTCCTTCTTCCCGATCTCCGTGTGGCGTGTGCTGGAATGCTGTTGTGGACTTGGGCCGTTGTGGGCTGCTTGCCTGCTTCCCTTTTGAGTTTAGAATGAGTGATGTAGGATTGAGTACATACATATGTATATACTTTACCCATATACATATATAGTACTAGGTAAGAAGGGCGTGCTCTGCACGCCTTGAAGTCGAATGTGAGAACAAAGTGGACAAACCTAACCCATGTTCTTCAAGCAAGCTTGGTGTTTTGTTACCTTGGGAGGAACTGGTTCAGCAATTGAGAAGAGACGGTTCGAGGTTCACAAATGTGTTCGTAGGCCTCCAACTTGTGCTCTCCATCCAAGGCCTTGTAAAGCTCAAGACAGACAAGACCATGGCCATGACAGTTGTTGTAGCAATTGCTGATATGATTCTTCCAGCAATTAATTTAGCTTTCAACTTATCGACTTCGGGTATGCCATAGTTCTTGGCCCTCATATTGGCAAGCCCAGCCTATCGACTTCAAAGCTGCATGCATTATATGTCGTGCTACAGTTATAAACTTGAAAGAAAAGAAAGCTGGAAAAGAGAAAAAATACATCTAGAAGCTTACTTCAAACGTTCCCACGTTACGCAGTCTTGAAATGTTTCGCATCTATCCCTATCAAGGCACACAAGAACACACTCCAATGTGTCCCTAGGTTGAGCATCACCAGCCCTCCTCATGGAAGATGTATACTCGCTAGGATTACCAAGAAAGGCATTTACTTCAGCAGGTGTCTTCTCTAGTAGTCCCTCAAACTCTTGCCTAGCCCATGTCAAGCAACAGTCAATGTTGTGTGGGAACGAATCAAATGTATACATAGGTGCCTGTTTTTCTAATGGATCACGAGATGCTCCATTGTTCTCGTTGAGATGGGGAATGACCATCAATGGCTAAGTGGTCCACATCTCCATTGAAATTATTGGAGTGAAGAACATCAGATAGGATACTATTGACAGCTTCCTCATAAACCTCTAACCAGGTTAAAAACATAAACACTGTTAGAAATAATAAAATACATGATTTAGCCTTATAGGCTAAAAAATGGGTTACAAATGAAAGCATTGTCATGCATGTGATTAAGAAAAAAATTTAGTAGATAAAAGAAAGCACAGAATAACAATAGCATAAAATAAAAGCGGAGAAAGTTATCCAATCATAGACAGTATAATGTATCTGTAGCTGACGGCTGAAATCACGACAAATAAAGTCTGTTTCGAAAAGCCAAGTGATCTCAAATGATTGATCTACCACTCACCCCCCTCTCAAGTTTTTGATATAGCCTATTGCAATCCTTGCAAAAATTCAGCTATTTAGCCGAAATAGCATTATAGGTTGCCACGAGGACAAAGGGAGTGGGAAGACATAAGGTATAGTTTTTTACCGGAAAATTATTTTTTACTGATTCAATCAAACTAATCAACATTGAAAAAAACTCTTATGATAGTAGATGTTTTTGGATTAAGAACAGTATGGATACTCCAAGTAGGAAGCAGCTTTTGTCTTATCAGTGAACACTCTAGTGGATTCAGCAACAAATTCAGCAACAACCTTACCCCATGGGATCTCTTCCGGGTTCCTAATCAACAAATTCAGCTAGCATTGGAGGAAGATGAGATTTCAATAAAGAGCTAAAAGCAAACACAAGTGAAAATTGAAATTGAACAACATCAACATACACCAAGCAATCAAAAAGCGACCCATGGGAAAAAAATTAAGAAACATGAACAGGGGAAAAACAGTTACCTCTATCACACATACGAGATTAAAAAGAGCTGAGAAGAGAGGGAGGAAGCAAGCTAAAGATGAAGGAGTTGACAACTGAAAGTACTATGAGTTGAGAACAAATATAGAATAAAAATACCAGTTTGATAAAAGAAGATAAACCCTACATCCAACGCCGCCATAACATAGTAACAGACTAAAATATGATCTGTACATGATAGGCTTTATACAGAGAGATGGAGGAAGTGCAAATGTATAAAGAAAGGTGTTTTTTGTGGAAATGGGGAATTTAAGAGGGAGGGAGATGGGCACTTATGGTCTGGTGGCTGCTGCATAGTTGCATTTAAACAATATGAATTTGGGGGCAATATGAATCTTTGATCATAAATATCCATTGTTTTAGCTATAGTGAGAGAACTTTACCTGCACGACGTTCAGAAATCAGGACATGCTACGCTAAAGCAGCAGCTAGGTACAATTCAATCATATTCACTCAAGTAGTCCTACAAGTTTGCCGATGTTTGGAGGACATATCATTTTGTATTTTTTTCTTTATCATAAAATATCTGAAAGCATTTTTTAGATGAGAAACTTACTCGAGGATCCTGCTGGCAAGCTGAAATATTTTGGGCAACAGCTTTTTGAAGAGCCTGCCATCTTATCTTGCTCAAGAGCAGGTGTTGCGCAGTCTCAAGGCTGTAGCAATTGTTACTCCAACTTTTCCTACTGATTTATGCAGTCAGCAATTAAGTTTTTCTGCACTAACCTTGAAATCCTTGTAGAAGCATAAGCGAAGTTCCTTGACAACACCCTGCGATGAAAAGCATTCTCTATGGCAGATATAATGCCACCAAGAGGATATTTCTCAGAGTTCAATGGTACATAACCAGCTTCATTCAGAACTTGCTGTAGAGCAGGAAATTACATTTAAGAATGAAGTATGATAAAGTAACATAATAATACATAGTAGAAATTACTAATTTTATGCAGGAAAATTCTAAGGCGTTGAGGGGTCGATAATCAAGGCACTTACTCTGTGACATTTGTTGGATAAATTGGTTTGCTGTTTTTTCTAGAGTTATTATGTTTTTTGTAACTTTACTTTTCAGACTTTGTAGCTTCTCTTGTAAGCTTCAAAGGTCATCTCTTATCTTTAAATAGTTGTTTTCTCCTTGAATAATATGATAAGACAATATGGAGAAGATGTTAAACTTCTCTTTGTTCTTCCTCAAGATCCTCCCAAGATTAGTTGTTTACTTCATTTCTGAATTTTCTTTCCAGATTCCAGCCTTCATTGTTGGATCTGTTGTTCAGGCTTTATTGCTGAAATCTCTTGTCATTTTCAGATTTCACTGCTGAAATGCCTTCGTTGCTTGATAACCTTTTCCTGTTTTCTTAGCCTTCATTGCTAGAAAAAATTGTTTATGGGTCCAGCCTTCATTGCTGAAGATCTCTTTGTTTTGTCAGCCTTCATTGCTGGAAAAAAAAAATTTGTTTATGTTTCCAGCCTTCATTGCTTGGGAAACTTCTCCTCTTTTCAGCCTTCATTGCTGAAATGACTTTCTGATTCCTCAGGCCTTCATTGCTTGAGAACCTTTTCCTGTTTTCCCATACCTTCATTGCTGGGAATGCTTTCTGTTTTTCAGCCTATTGCTGAAGAATGTTAAATGCTTCGGCCTTCATTGCTGAATCTTCGTCCTATTTTGTCATTGCTGAATCTTCGTTCTATTTTGTTTGTGACTGTGACATCATGTCCTCTTCAGAGTTAGATTTTTCATCTCCCTTGCAGAAGAGATTAATGCTGCCAGTGGGTCTTATTTACATCTGGGGTTCCATCTTTTCCTTCGTTTGATATGGTACTTCTGCGGTTCTCTTCTCAGATTTCCTGCATGACTTCAGTTGCTGAATTTTGCTGTTCATTTCTGCTGAGGTTTGTCTCATTCAGATTTGTTCCTGATGGTCAAACTCATGTCAAGAAAAAAGGTGACGTTGTAAAGAGGATTGTATTGTTATATAGTTTGAAATCAAGTTTGTTTGCACACAGTAGGAATAGTAGACAAGAAAAATAACTGGATGAGTTTAGGTTCCATGAATTTGGATTATTAATGGTTCCTTCTGTGTCAAAAGCTTGACTTTCTAGCCCCAGATTGGTTGGTGGGATAGGCCTTTTATGCTTAAGATCAAGATACATGTAGGCAGATGAAGGTGGTTATTCCTTGAAAGAAAAATACAAGCAGAAGATAGTCATGTACTCTTCAATCTAGAGAACAAAATAGGTAAGAAGAATAAGTGGAAGAAAATCTGGAAGCTCTTGACTCTATCTACCAAGCATGGCAACTCCAGTAGGTAAACCATGACGTTCGTCACGGAGTCTAAGCCAACATGATTTATAATGGTTACAAGTCCTGTAGGTGGAGAGTTTTCTATATTTCAAGGAATTGAGATTTTTAATCGTTTAACTTGAAGGAGTGAAGAAGAAAAGAAAGAACCATTCCGGAATGGCTCACCGGAAAGGCATTAGGCCCAAAAACCGGGCCTGGCCCAAGCCCGGCCCGGTGTACTGGGCTGAAAAATTGGTCAAGGCCCGGCCCAAGCCAGCCCTCATTTCCGGGCCGGGCCGCCCAATGGGCCAACAGGCCTAGCATCTCAATTTCATTTTCTATCTGAAATCGAATTAAAAAAAAGGCAAATCACAACATTATAGCAATATTTTCAAATGTGAGGCAAATCTGGACAATATTAGCTTACTAACAAATGCAAATCAACGTTATATTATACCAATACTTTTAGGTGACACGCGGGACGAAGAGTCATTGTCCCGCAAATCCCTTCCCATCCCTCAAATATATAATATTTTTATTTATATGAAAAAAAAAAATTAATAAAACATCAAAGAATGTATATAATTAAGTTGAATAAACTAAATAAAGTTTTAAACTTGTAAGGTTTATGCTACTGTAATTGTTGAATATACATTTAATTATAATGTACTTGTACTATTTGTTATAATTGTCAAACTTCTGTAACTACTGTAATTGTAATTTACTATTTGCTAATATATAAGAATATTTATGGAAATTGAATTTGTCATATTAATCTATTGCTATTGTATTTTTATTATATTAATAATATATATAAAATTATATATAACTTATGTAATTATAATTATATATAATATTAATGTAAAACCGGGCCGGGCCTGTCGGCCCGCTTGGGCTTCACCCTTTGCCCAATCCCGGCCCTCTGGGCCTACCGGGTCGGTCCCGACGGCCCGCTTGGGCCAACTACTCTGTCCAAGCCCGCATATTTTCCCGGGCGGGTTGGGCGGGCCGGGCGGGTTGGCCCATGTTTGCTCAGGTCTACTTGTGGATAGTACCTATAGGTCCCCGGTTCAAACCCCGGAATGACCGCTCTTTATTTACCTATTCAAGAAGAAGAAAAGAAACGTAGAAAAAGAAGAAAGAGAGAATGGTTAAAGTTGAAAATAACGTGATCCCATTTTCTTTTGGTTACATATTCCATTTTCATCTCTTGTTCTCCCTTATTCGACTTTAGATTCCTTCCCTCATGGCTCTAACCTTAGATTCCTTCATCTCGTGTTTTCCCTCATTATAGTATTTTATTAATTTATTATTATAAAATTTCAATAGGCATAGAAAGTGGCATAGATGAAGACAAAGAAATTACCTAATTTCAGGTCCAGTTTAAAGATCAGAAAGTCTGCAATAACAAAATGAGAACGAAAGGAATGAAAAGACAAAGAGAAAGAAAATAAGACTGCATGATCAAATAAAAACATGATGCATTAGTGTGAATCACATTACTATCTCTAGCAAAAAGGAATCAAGATAGCATTGCCAAAGTGGAAGAAGACGGGGTTGGGAGAAGCGACATGCCTCATTTTCTTTTGTAATTACCTTCCTCGCGTAACAAGACCCAAATCTTAAATAAGAAATCATGAGGATTGAACCAACCCAAGTTCTGTATGAAGTAAGACTGAAATGATGACTTACAACAGACAGGTCCAAATCTGGAACTGACCCACCCCACCTGTTACCAGTTCTAACTGGATCTATGATATAGTAGTTGCAATTTGAAATGGATAAAAGCTCTGCCCGAGAAGGGGTATGTTGTCATATTGTGAACGGAGAAGTGTTTAAAAAGATAACTCACATCCCCTTGAGCAGATACATCTAGCTAATCCAGCGTCAAAATTTATGTTAATCTAATAAAAAAGTTATTTCAAAGATTCCCATTAACTGTAAAACTATCGATTCTAACTAATTTAACAGCCAAGGTATGCATTCTACAGTCGTAATTGCTTTTAAACACTGTTAACCATAGCTGAAAATAGTTTAGGATTCCAGATCTCATTTAGTAACCAAAACAATATGACTGGAATTCAGTATTAAAAGAACAAAGAGGGGTAAGAAACAGTGTAGAGTAGCAAACCAACTGGAGTTAAAGAGGATTACCTGGTAAGAGCACTTCTTACGCACCTCAAGCCCAATGTAAGAACATCTGATCTTTCTACCACGGGCTATGCTTGTAATTTAATGATTCCCTTCACACAAGTGCTTGCAGCCTGATAATGCCTTTAGTGCTATGATATGTCTTGCAAGCTCTTAGGTTTAGGATTGTAAATATTAGCCACATAGATTATAGAGAAATTAGGTACACTTATTGACCCATAGCAATTTCAAGGAAATATGATAACCTGTAACAAATTAAAAATGAAGGAAACTAAGAAAATTTAAAATTTTCAATTGAGAATAGAGTAAATCTACAAAGGAATCGACTATCCACGGGCAAATCTCCAAATCAATTCATTTTCCAATTGAACGGAAGCAAGGAGTAAAGGGAATAATTAAGATTGGTCTTGAAAATCATCGGGAAGAAGAAACAAATTTTGTTACAAGATGAAATTTCAACAAAACACTAAAATCCCGAAATTCAAAGGTTTAGAGGAAGAATCGGAGGCCAATAAATTGAGAATAAACGGTAATCAACAAGAATCATGACAACGATAATCAACAAGAATCCCAAAATTTAAAGGATTACAAGAACGATAAAACCCCTAATTCAAAAGCAAACCTGAGTCGACGAAGGTCAATAAAAAAAAAGGCAAGATTTTTGGCTACTCCCTTTCACCGCCTACCCCTTTGCCTTTCACCTTGTTCTCCTCTTTGTTTGGTCTTTGTATTCTTCTGTCTTCCAGTTTTATTGGCGCCTTCCCCTTCTTTGGGTATCTTATTTCTTCATTGCCATCACCTTCCTTGCTTTCTCTTTCGTGTCTCCTGCCATATTTTAAACAATGGGTCCCAGTTTAAACTTTCCTTTGTCTCGTTGAGTTTTGGTTCCTCTTTTGACTTAAGTTATAGAAACAAACAAAAGTTAACAACAAAAACATGGTAGAAAATCTAACATAGAGAAGTTGGTGAAGATTCTAATGATAATTCATAACTCCAAGTTTATGTTGTGTGTTTCACTCGTGTTTCACTACAGCATGGCCACCTAAAAAAAAAACAAAGGCAATGAGAAAACCAAGATGCATTATGAAAGGCAGTACAAATTCGTGAAAGAATGAAATCAAACATAAAACGATTCAATTGGATCTTCAAGCCTGGACCTCTTTGGCTAAATTTATATGAAATAAAACGCAACATTTATCCACAATAAGAATAAAAATGAACTCAAATATGGAATCTCCACTGTAACAAGATGAGAGAACCTCGTAAAAATTGGTACCGTGAAAGAATTGAACAAATAGGAGATATAGGTCAAAGAGACGAAACGAAACCTAAATCCAAATTAGAAAATAATTGAAACTGAAGCCAAAAACAAATCAGAAAGTAGGGGCAAAATCTAATGAAACAACTAAAAGAGGAAGCAAATAACCCAGTTAATCAGTTGGGGCATCTCTCTTCCCAACTGATTCATACCCCAATCAATCAGATGACATGGATTTTACAAGTAAATTTCTTTTATAAAATAAACATTAATAGAAGTGAGCTTTTTTGTTAGAAAAAGTACATTAATGCAACATAAATTCTAATAAAGTAGAAATTTAAGATAACAACAGCAATAGATAGAAATGGTCAATACTAAATTAATAATGAATTAGGGACAACTAAAATGTGCAGTTGTCTATTGAATTGGACCCTTCATTTACACATTTAAAAATAAAATCTGCAAAGAAAACGAAAGCAATCAGATTTCGTAATTGTAATTAAAACCTTGGCCTAAAATCTTCTAGAGGTTCGGAAATAAGAGTCAAACTAAGTAAACAAATATTAAATAAACCGAACATAAATGAAAATCAAAGCTTAAAAAATTCAACAGTGTGTAAAATTAGGGAACCAAAGCACACCTTGGCCATGAGAGGATGAAACCGAGCAGCAACAGTGGAAGCCAATACACCCCTATGAATCTGAAATGATGCCATTAAAGTGTTTGAAGAAATGCCGCAAAGAGGAAAGCGATCCTCTGAGAGAATAACAAGAAAAAATTAATATAAAAACAGACACAAATTCAACCCAATAAATCTGTGCAAGACTGCAAACATAAGAATGGGAACAACTCAGGCAGGAAGTAAATAGTCGTACCATATTCTCTGTTGAAGGCCTTATCCTTGAACAACTTTGAAAGTGTGGAGAGAAGTGGTAGAAGGGTTCAGGGTTTTTGCCATTGATAGCGCAACACAGGTGGCTGGTGTGAGTTTATTTGTCCACCAAGTCGGACGACAACGCTCTGAATCGGTGGATCACCGTGCCGTGTTGTGGCCCAGATTGTGAAAAAATTGCCTTAAAAAATGATAACCCTGTCAAGTGAAACAATATCATGGCCTCATTGTGAATAGAAAAATATTCAAACTGGCATCATGAATAATGGCAAAGATGTGTAACTGTTATAGTTGTGTATTTACAACAACACTTTATGGGGTGTGGGGTAGAGGAAACTTACTGAAGTAGCTCGCTCAGAGTTAAAACATTTCTCAATAAAGGTTTTAAGTTTCTTGGCATAGAGTTTTCTACAATCAATGCTCAGGCAAGAAAGACATCAATACAAATATATGCACATATATATATGCTTAATTACACATCATATAATTATATATTAGCATGCTTATCATATATATATATATAGATACGAAAAATGATATTTGCATGATCATCAAATGCAGAACATCCAAATCAGTACTTAGCAGACCTTAAAACAGAATCAGGGGTGATTCTGCTTCTAACATTGAATCGGCTCTCTCCGTGTCTACTGATCAACATAGGGCATGGAGTGAGATGTGTATTCACCTACTACATTAGGACCCAACTGATTGAGTTAATATTTTGTTTTTTTGTGGTCTGAAGAGTACATTGGAATGTTCACATTATAAGGTTTAACTAACTAAATCATCTTATCAAAAATCCGCCTGTTTACACATTCCCAAATCTAGCAATACAGCTATGAAAATAGACCAAACCATGTTTAATCACAAATTATGAAAAGCTAAATAATCATTCACGAAGATACTGAATCAAAGTATCCAACATCACTTCTAAAACGAGAAAAA
This sequence comes from Persicaria tinctoria, assembly GCA_037127255.1. Lineage (NCBI taxonomy): Eukaryota > Viridiplantae > Streptophyta > Magnoliopsida > Caryophyllales > Polygonaceae > Persicaria > Persicaria tinctoria. The sequence continues at coordinate 44,153,409 of JBANSL010000008.1, forward strand.
TAGCAAGAAAATGAAATTATTCCCAGCTACAAAGAAAGCTAAATATGACTTCAGCAATGTTATTAGGCGATTTATTGTAAAAGCGTATTTTAAATTTTAGAAGTTTGGAAAAAATGCAGGGAAGGTAACTAAGAGATTTTAGTAACAATTTAGTGTCCATTCAAATATCTGCATTCAATAAGATGAAAGTAAACATTCAAATAACATTGGTTGTTCTCTAGGCTACAAACATGATCAAATTTAAACCGTTTCTTTGAAAGATGAGCACTAAATATGGTCAAATTTAAACTATTTCTTTGAAAGATTAGCACTTGATATTCACAATTGACACAAATAGTTCAGAGGCTTCTCACATGTAACAAAATAAGGTTATGGGAAAAAAGTACTTAGCATACAAATATACAGTTGAAAGAACTAATATTGCTTCCAATAACCCTGACCACACAAATTACTGCTAGTAGATATTCCATATCCATGACTACAAACTACTCCGTATTAAAATCAATCCTCAGACGAGCAGATTCTAATTTCCCAAAAAAGGGTGAATTAGTATGCTTTGGAGGAAGTTTTGAGCTTTACTTGGACATGTTTTGTCCTGAGATAAGGGGAGGCGCCCAATGCCATAGACCCATCTTTTATTAGCAACACTGAATCTATGAGTTCTAACTAAAACCCAAATTAAAGGCACACGACAAGAGAAAAAGAAGAAAGAGAGATCAGAAAGCCTTCGATTAAAGCCGCTCTCTGCACTGCACCATCAAAAATTAATTAGGTAATGGGATGGAAATAAACTATTACCTACAATAGAATGAAAACCCAAAATGAGGAACAAGATACGAAACGATGATCCAGAAATTATAAAATAATAATACAAAATTGAGCAAAGAAAAGGAAAGCAAAGAGCAAGATCGAGACGAAGACAACAACAAACGTGTAAGACTAAGATGTTCACCTGAGATGTCGGAATTGAGAATCAGGACTCCCGTGGTTCTGAAACTGGAAAAAATAAGGAAGCGAAACAATGAAGTACAAACATCATAAGTCAGAAAAACAAGCATCGGGAGGCAGATGAGGAAGGGAAAGAGAAATCAAGAAAAGAAAAGAAGAGCAAAGAGCAAGATCGATATGTAGCAGGCATGAAAAGCATCAGGACTCCTATGTCCTTGTCTTTATTTTAGACAAAACCATTCTTATTTTGGGGTTAGGACTGTTATTTTCAATGATATGCAACATGCACATTGCATAATGCCTTCAATGATATTCCTTTATGATGGGAACCAGGCTCAAAGAAGGATTCAAACGAAATGGTATGTGTCATAGGATGCATGTCAATTTACCTGCCATCTTTACCCTTGAATCCATGATCAATACCAGTCAAAGCTTGATGAAATAATAAGGCAAATATTCAAACCTTTTTCAATTATGAGCTAATCAAGCAGATACAAACTTCAATTGATTTCTCCTGAAACGCACAATTTCATAATCAATTCAATAGAATGAATAAGAAACAATATAACAAACAACATAATACAATTGATGTCTCCACAAACGCACAATTTCAAAATCAAATCAATAGAATGAATAAGAAACAATATAACAAACAACATACTAATTTCTTCGTTACCTAAAACAGCTTTCAAAACCCTAAATCGATCAATCACGCCATAAATCCCAAGTCAACTCAACTGAAAATTGAAATCCTCCTACCAAATGAAAATCAGCAAATCAGAAAAAAACGGACCTGATTCTCGGTGGCTTGGTGGAGCCGGAGGATCCGACGCTGTAACTCCTCGACAAACGGCAAAACAGAAGGACCCCTCGAATTGAGGAGCAAAACCTCCTGCGCAGTGATAATCGCCTTGAAGAAATTGATAGAAAAGGGATTAGAAACGACTGGCGAAGAAGCGAGATGGAGAAGGATGGAGATGGCGGCAGCGTACCGTCCGACACCAGAGGAAAGAGGAACACGTTGGTGGGGAAGGAGAACCAGAGGCGGCCGGAGAAGAGACCAGAGGCTGAAATGACCGAAAAGCCCCTCTAAACAAAAAAATCAATATTTTTAAATTTAAACTCTGATGGGTATATTGGTAAAGTAGACAGAAACAATCTGGGGCGTCAATTGTTTTTTATAAACGCAATCCAACGGCCCATATTCTATCAAATGCTTTACCGAAAGTTGTAGAGGAGAGGGCAGTCCTTAGCCGTAGATAATTACAAGATGGACGACAGATATAGCAAAATTTTATGAACAGTAAAATCCGACTTCACGCCTTTAGGGTAGTATATTTTTAAATTCAAACTCTGATGGGTATATTGGTAAAGTAGACAGAAACGATCTGGGGCGCCAATTGTTTTTTATAAACGCAATCCAACGGCCCAGATTCTATCAAATGCTTTACTAAAAGCTGTAGAGGAGAGGGCAGTCCTTAGTCGTAGATAATTACAAGATGGACGACAGATATAGCAAAATTTTATAAACAGTAAAATCCGACTTCACGCCTTTAGAGTAGTAAGGATATGCTTGTATATATACACGTAACACACACACACACACACACATATATATATATATAGGGTTTACTTCAAATGTAAAAAGTCCTTAAAGTGTAAAATATGCTTATTGTGTAAAATTTGCTAATGGGCCTAATTTAATTACTATTGGGCCTAATTTAATTACTAATGGGCCTAATTTCATGAGTAGGATGTCTGCCCCCCGCCCATGCGTGTGCCCCCCTTGGCCCCCCCTTCTCGGAACCGATTTTTTTTATTTTAAAAAAAAAAATTTAATTTCATTTTTTTTTTTTTTTGCCCAGAATTTTTTTTTTCGTAATAGCACTTTCTGCTGTGCAAGTATAACTTGCTTTTGTGCACATATAACATCTTATTGTGCAAATATAAGTTAATTTTGTGCAGACAAATAATTCATTATGGGGTAAATAGGTAAATGCGACTATTTCAATTATAAATTTTTTTAATTGAAATATGTTTAATTTATGGGTAAATTGGTAAAAATGTCTATTTTTATGGGTAAATGCACTTTTTCCCGTTTTCGATACCTTTTGTGCAACTGTGGAGTGCATTTGTGCAACTGTAAAGTGCTTTTGTGCAACTTTAATTGTGCAAATTTAAAGTATGATACAATTGTGCAAATTTAAACTACAATTGTGCAAAAGTAAGATACCATTGTGCAGATGAAGAATACAATTGTGCAAATGTAAGATCATAATGCGCATTAATAAGTCAAAAGATGTGCTTTTGAAATCGATGTTTTAATTTTGTTTTTTTTTACTTTTGATAGTTTGGTTTCACCTCTCGGATAATTTAGGTTGATAAATGTAAGTTTGAAATCGATTTTTTAACATATAAGCTTTTAAAATTAAAGTGCATAAATAAGATTAAAATGTGCATAATTAAGGTTAAAAGGTGCATAACTTAGATTATAATGTGCATGATTAACAATTTGCGATTGTTGCGCTCTTGTCTATTATGCAACCTATATGGGATTTGAACCCACATCTTTTGTGCAAACGCACATTGCTCTACCAATTGAGCTAATAGGCTAAATTATGATTTTTATGCTAAAATAGAAGAACATAATCGACCTAAAGCATATTGGAATAAAATTTTAAAATTCAATTAGCTCATGATTCACAAACAATTTGACAATGCTATAAACATGAAATTAGCTCCAAATCAACCCAACAACACAACCATAGCATCAATTTCAGTCAATTTGGCCGTTGGCAAAAAACCCCAAATTATAAAGCAAATCGCAATATAAAATTCCAAACTTCAATTAGATCATGATCCATAAACAATTTGACAATGCTATGAACATTAAATTAGCTCCAAATCAACCCAACAACACAACCATATTACCAATTTAAGTCAATTTTGCTTTTGGCAAAAAGCCCCAAATGCTAGAACATATCGCAATATAAAATTTTAAAATTCAATTAGCTCGTGATCCATAAACAATTTGACAATGATATGAACATGAAATTAGCTCAAAATCAACCCAACAACACAACCATATCATCAATTTCAATCAATTTGGCTTTTGGAAAAAAACCCCAAATTCTAAAACATATCGCAACCTAAAATTCTAAAATTCAATTAGCTCATGATCCATAAACAATTTGACAATGATATGAACATGAAATTAGCTCAAAATCAACCCAACAACACAACCATATCATCAATTTCAATCACTTTGGCTTTTATCAAAAAGCCCCAAATTCCGCTCCTAAATCAAACCCTAGGTTTTCAATCTCAACCTAAATCATTCAAACAATCCAAATAACTGTAATAAACAAGTTTAGAGTTAAAAATCATACCAAATTCGAGTGGAAACAAGGAGAAAAATCGGGATTTCGAAGGTTTTCCGAGCCAAAAGAACCGATTAGCGTTGTTGGGGAAGATGGCTCGGTGTGGGCTCGGCTGGGCACGAACCAAGGGGGTTCCGGGCTCGGGGGGTGCGCCTGAGGGAGGGGGTTCGAGCTGGACGGGGCTGGTGGCCGGAGGTGGCTCGTGGGTGGCGTGGGAGGCCGATGAGAGAAGAAGCGTTGTTGGCTTCGACAGGGCATTGTGGGCGCGTCTGGGCTCGAACCAAGCCAAGTCAGGGCTCGGGGGATGCGCACCGGGGTGGGCTCGAGGGCGGCTAGGCGGTGGAGGCCGGAGGTGGCTCGACGTGGGGCTGGAGGTGGCTCGAGGGCGGCAAGGCTGTGCTTTAATGTTGAACGTAGTTGTATTACGTAGGATTTGAAAATTTTACACATTAAGCAAATTTTACACGTTAAGGATATTTTACATTTTAAAGCTTCCCTATATATATATATATAAATAAATACAACTAGTTACCCACTAATTTACCCATAAATAATATATAAATATTATTTGTGAAACTTTAATTTATTTAAATAATTTAAATAAATTAATTTTCCAATTTCACATTATAAAATGTGATTTAACTATCTTACGAACTGGACACTTTAACATAATAAGAATAAGAAATAATTCCGACTTTTATTTAATTAAATTCTAAAATTAAATAAACGGAAATACGAGGGTATTTCACAGTTAATGACACATGTATTATTTTTGAAATATCACCTCTTACTAAAGTTCTCTTACAAAAAAAATTATCCAATTTTCATTTTTTTAAATATCCATATTTCATTTTTGAAAACAATCCATTTTCATTATTCGATTTTAAAATTTTTATTTATTTTAGAAAACACTACTTTTTCTTTTTTTTCCCCTTAAAAAATCCACTCATTATTTACATCCTATTAAAAAGGTAATTGTATTTACTTCAGAAAATCATATTTTTTTTCAAAAATTAAATACTAAGTAATGTATTTAAAATGAAAAATGAGTATCTTATAAAGATATCAATTTAGATACCCTTTTAGAACAGGATGAAAATAGTCAAATACCCTTAAAATTAACAAAATTTACACCCCTACCCCCATCACCCACACCCCACCCCATCTTCTCTCTCAACGCTCTAAGCAGCCACAGAAACCCCAGGCGGCGATTTAAGAAGAAGACCCACACAATGTCTCACAAGTACAACTTTCTTCTGGTTTTTTCCAATTAAACGCGCCATTGCCCCTCACATCTCACCTCCAATCCGAATCTTCTCCCAAATTAGAAGACCTGTCTGTTCTTACCCTTCATCTTTGGCACTTGGAATCGACACGGAAAGGGGGAAAAAATCAGACCTTGTGTGTCTTGCCATCGAGCTCGGGCATATCCTGATGTTTGTTAACTTCTTTGTAATTCACTGCCTTTGTTTTTATCTATTGGTGGAAGGAATAAATTGCATTTGATGTTCAGGAACTGTTTGGGGGAAATTCAAGGGATTTTTGTTAGGGTCCCCTTTTAGCCCGGATCCAAAAAGAACCGAGCTAAAAAGTCCCCCTTTTTGTAATTCTTGTGACCCTTTTTAGCTCGGTTCAGGTTACAACCGGGCTTAAAACAAGTGGTCGGAGCGACCACCCTTTGCTCTGGTTGTTGCGACCCTTGTATCACATGTCCAAAGTCCCCCTTTTTGTAATTCTTGTGACCCTTTTTAGCTCGGTTCAGGTTACAACCGGGCTAAAAACAAGTGGTCGGTGCGACCACCCTTTGTTCTGGTCGTTGCGACCGTTGTATCACATGTCCGGTACTGCTTGGTCGTTGCGACCTAATCAACTTGTGGTCAGTGCGACCAACTCCACTTGTGGTCGTTGCGACCATTATCTTGCGAACCTGCGCTAAAGGGAAAATATACCATGCGCTAAACAGAAATTGTGCTTAGATAATATCACACATATTTTTTTTAAAAAAAAATTGTGAGTGGGCTGATCCAAGGGGAAAAAAAAAAAAGAAACAATTGGCCGATGTTATTTTTGCAAACAAATGTTAAGAATGGTTGGTTTTTCAAAATAAAATGGGTGTGCTACTAATCACAACTAATTTAAAGTTTATGATTATTTTCTACTTTTTGAAAGTTCATATTATTAGATGCAATCACTATCTAAAGTTGGTGATTATTATATAACTTTTGAAAATTTGTACCATAGAACTCAACTACCCCTAAAATTTGTACTATTTTTATATATATATAATTTTCCCTTATAAATATGTCAATATTTAGTTTCTATATTAACTAGATTTCACATATATGTCGTAAATTTAAGATTAGAAATGTGTGTGAAATCTACTTAATATAGATATTATATGGTAATCCTTTCAAATCCACCGAATCCTTACCGTAAATATTGATATGTTTATAAAGGAAAGAATATGTATAGCTACTTATATTATATGATGATTATATAATACAACAACAACAACAACCTAGTATATCCCGCGATAAGGCATGGTCTAGGGGGTCAGAATGTATGCACTCTTACCCCGAACTAGTCGAGAGTGTGTTCCCGATAGACCCAAAACAATAGGGCATAAACAAAAACATGAAAACATGCCAAATAATAGAGAGTGCGGAAAAAGGAAGCAAAGAGCAAGGCAGAAAATTAAGAAGCATAAACGGCAGGACCCAACACCCATCCTCAAGCTTCTGAAGCTTCTAAACATCAGAAGCTTGAATGCACCTCCTCCAGCGGTCTCTATCCCCTGCCATATCTTCCGAAAGGTTCAACAAATGTAGATCATGACGTATAACCTCAATCCAGCTCTTCTTCGGTCTACCTCTCCCCCTACAAATAGCTCCAAGCTCCAAGCTCTCACAGCTACGAACAGGCTCAGATATGGGTCTCCTGCGAACGTGTCCAAACCACCGCAATCTTGACTCTCGTAGTTTGTCAAGAATACTCGCCACTCCAACCTTGCTCCTAATGACCTTATTTATGATTCTGTCCAGTCTCGTGTACTCACTCATCCAACGCAACATTATCATCTCAGCGACTGCCAACTTCTGGTCTTGAGCTTTAGTAATAGGCCAGCACTTTGAGTCATACATTAAGGTCGATCTAACAACCACCTTGTAGAATTTCCCTTTCAGTTTTGCCGGTACCTTCCTGTCGCAGAGAACCCCTGACGCTTTTCTCCATCTCAACCAACCCGCCTGGACTCAATGCTCGATATCCCTATCGACACCCCCATCGCTCTGAACGTACGAGCCAAGGTACTTAAAATGCTCTTTCCTTGGGACAAGATCTCCTCCCAATAAAACTGATGCCTCTGGTTCCCCGACCTCACCAAAACGAAACTGAACATACTCTGTCTTGGTCCTACTCATCCTGAAACCCTTAGACTCCAGCACCTTATTACTCCATCTGTTAGTTAAAACATGTTGTTTACTATTCATGCACGTTTTTTTAGAATGATAAAAACTATATAAAATATTAACTTTTTTACATTTGTTTTTATAAATTCATACTCCATCCGTTCGGCAAAACATGTCACTTTACTATTCACGCACGCTTTTTTTAGGAGATAAAAACTATATAAAATATCTAGTTTTTTAGGAGATAAAAACTATTCACGCACGCTTAGTTATTATTAATAAGTACAAACTTGTTAAAAAAATTTATAAAAAATGAATATTTTACGGAGTATATAGTTTTTATCATTCTAAAGAAGCATGCGTGAATAGTAAACGACATGTTTTGCCTAACGGAGGGATACATAATAGTATTAAGTAACAACAACAACAACAACAACAACCCAGTTAATCCTGCGTTTAAGCGAGGTTTGGGGGGTCAGGAGCGTTTTCGATAGACCCAGAACACTAAGACAATAGAACAACATAGTAGTAGACCTCACAGAAGGTATAAGAGACAGAAAGGAGCATGAAAGAAGTGGGAAAATCAACGACACCAGGACACAACTCAAATCAAGACCATAACACGCAACACTAAACATCAACAACCCGAATGATGCTCCTCCAGTGGTCTCTATCCAAAGTCATATCCTCCGAAAGGTTCAGAAGGTTGAGGTCATGTCTGATAACCTCCATCCAGCTCTTCTTAGGTCTACCTCTCCCCCTGTGAGTTTCTCTCAAATCCAAGATTTCACACCTACGAACTGGAGCCGAAGTAGGTCTCCTACTAACGTGCCCAAACCAACGCAATCTGGAATCCCGTAGTTTGTCCATAATGCTCGCCACTCTAACCTCTCTCTTGATTATGGCATTTCAGATTCTGTCAAATCTCGTGTGCCCACTCATCCATCGCAGCATTCTCATCTCCGCCACTGATAACTTCTGTTCATGAGCATTAGTAATAGGCCAACACTCAGAGTCGTACAACAAGGTCGGTCTAACAACCATCTTGTAGAATTTCCCTTTCAGTTTAGCTGGAACTTTCTTGTCACAAAGCACCCCGACGCTCTTCTCCATCTTAGCCACCCAGCCTGAACACGATGCTCGATATCTCTATCAATACCCCCATCACTTTGAACATTCGAGCCTAAGTACTTGAAATATTCTTTCCTGGGGACTATAATTCCCCCCAATGCAACTGTAGATCCCTGATCTATCCCCTCTCCAAAACTAAACTGAACATACTTGGTCTTGGTCCTACTCAATCTGAAACCCTTAGACTTCAGTACCACCCTCCAGTTTTCAAGCTTGCGCGCCAAACCCGCTCTTGAGTTGTCTACTAGCACAATGTCGTCTCCAAACAGCATACACCAAGGGACCTCTTCTTGAAGTACTGGAGCAGAAAGAAAATCCATGACAAGAGTGATCAGAAACGAACTGAGAGTTGAACCCTGATGAAGCCCCACACGAACTTGGAAGTACTCTGAATATCCACTCGGCGTTCTAACACTAGTCAAGGAACCCTAATACATATCTCCGATAACTCTGATATGCGTCCCGGACACTCTTTTCTCAACTAAGAAACTCAATAGCAAATCTCTCAAAACTTTATCATAAGCCTTTTCGATATCGATGAATGCCATATGAAGATTTTTTTTTTCTATCTTTGTGCATCTCGATCAAACGTCCCAGCAAGTGCTTAGCTTCCATAGCGGATCTACCAGGCATGAAGCCAAATTGGTTCTTAGACACCTGCACCAACTTCATTAGTCTTACCTCTATAACTCTTTCCCATAATTTCATCGTGTGACTCAATAGCTTGATTCCTCTATAGCTGCTGTAACAATGGACATCACCTTTGTTCTTGGAGACCGGGACCAATTTACTAAGTCTCCATTCCGCTGGCATTTTAGCTGAACTTAGGATGACATTGAAAAGAGAAGTTAACCAAATCAAACCTTTAAACCCTTAACCATTTCCAAACATCCCTCGGAATATCGTCCGGACCAGAAGCTCTGTTGCTCTTCGAGTTGCAGACAACTTTCTTAACCTCCTCTATAGTGATGCATCAGTGTTCTGAGAAACTAGGACTCCAATCCGAAGAGATGAAATACCTCTGCCATCTTTCCTTGATTTGGGGATCATCAACCAACACTTGACCTAGGGGTGAGCTGGTATATGCTACAACCCACCCCATTTAAAAATTAATACATATATAGTATAGATGTAGTAGCGGACAAGCTGCTTGAGTGGCACAGTTGGTAAAGACGCCTGTGGGAGAACTGGAAGCGCGGGTTCGATTTCGGCTAATTGCATAATTGGTAGTATTTTTTTCCACCTAAATGCCTATTGGAATCCCTCTCTAGGTAAAATCACCCCTTATACTAAGAAGCAGTTTTCACTCTCTCACCCCCACGTTCTCTCTTCCATCGTTTACCCCTCTCTCTCCTCTCTAAGCGCCGACACGACGATACTCCATCGGCAGTTGAACCGCAAGTTGGGGGAAAGCAGGAGCCCGAAGTTCCGAAAACGAAGGGGAAAACGGAAAACCCATCCCTGGCCGGATAGTGCAGGCTCCTTTATCGTCGAAGCAGAAAAAGCCTATCTCCGTCGTTGCCTCTATTTGTTGTCGCCTGCCGTCGCCGGCTCGCTGCCGAGCTCCGTCGCCGTCGCTTGTCCCGCTGTCTCACAGGTTGAACCTTAGGTTAGCATTCGATTTTCCGCCCAAGCTACTCACAACTTCAAAATTGCTTGAATTTGAGATTTTCTTCTTCTTCATGTGTTCAATTTCTCTTATTTGGGTTGTGATTAGGGTATTATCACTGGCTAGGGACTGTGAATTAGGGTTCTTGAAACATAGGTTAAATTAAAGCTTCTCCTTCCTGTCTTCCATTTCCCTGTGTTTTCTTTTCCTTCCTGGCTTCAATTTCTCTTTTCTGGTTAAATTAAAGCTTATCCTGCTCTTTTCTGGCTTAAATTTCCCTGAGTTGTTGTCACATGGTCACTGATTTGGCTATAAAGAGATTAAACGGATTAGGATTTATGAATATTGGTTGTTCTTTGAATTTAACATTCATATTGAATAATCTATTTGTGCAATTATTTGATCTTTGAATAGGAATATAGATTATTTGTTTGTTCCGTTGCGATTGAATTAGGTTTCGAAATAATTGCAATGCTCGATTTGTGATCCGTCGGATTTTGTGTTCTAGGGACAAAAAATTTGGGTTGTGGACAAATTGCGATGTTCTCGCACTTCTATTGAGCTGTTCGACAAGGTGAAGACATTTCCGGCCATGTCGATTCTGACTGCAATCTCGAACAATTAGTAATTAATTTCTTCTATCTTCCTTTTTTTTTAATCTGCTCTTTTTCTCTCGGTGTTTGTTTCATTGGCAAAAGTCCAATTCTGTACGGGATCTGCAGTTTCTCTGCATGTGTTTGGATTCACAATCATGAATTCTGAAGAGGTGGATTTTTTTAGGGGAAGTTACTTGAGTGATGTTTAAGAATTAATTTTTAGAGTCTATGAATTTTTTTTTGAATTGATGCTGAAAAAGAATGAAAAGGAGGAAGAGACACTAGATCAATAAAATCAACGAACAATGAAAAGGAGGATTGGTTTGCCCCCTCAAATGTGATCAACAAAGCTGTTAACTTGTAAAAAAAAACCTGATGAATGCTTACTTTGTTTTATTCAGTTTGGTGATGCAGTTGATTACTTGTATGGTTTCTGAATTTCTAAAGCATTAAAAATATTATTCTTTTGGTCCCAAGAAGTTTCTGAATTTCTAAGCCTCAGAGTAGTCCATGAACAGAAGCCAAGGTGTAACATTTTTTAATGAATTTTTCTCTCTTAACACCAGATGATGTTTGTCCTTGATAAAATTCCATTGTTAATTGCTATTGAACACAACCTGCTCTCAGTTTGAACTGCAATAGTAAAAATGATGTCTTTAAATAAACTTTCACTACGACGTTTAATTTGAATGTAATCATTTTTTGTAAAGGAAATTTCCAATTCACGAGTAGTTTTCATTAGTCTTGTCATTTATGAAGGGAGTGGTGGAATGCTAATGAATAATGATGTTTTTATCTAGAATATATATAGATGCATAGTATTCATGTCTTGCATTTGCTGATATGTGTTGCATCACATGCATCTGAAATTTGATGTGCTGGTGTGGTTATTTGCACTTTGAACTTGGTTTTTGGATCATGGCAATGATAACATCAATCTTAGCTGATATTCATAATGATGATGATTTTTTTGTGCAGATAAAACTATTGTAGCTCGAATTCTTGGGAAGTTACTACACATGGTGGGAATTTTACTCTCAGAAAAGGTAACGGAAGTTCAAAGGACTGATTTGGTTGGTGAATTCATTGGCCACACTGGATCAAAGACTATGAGAGTGGTATTATAACTGCGCCCTTTTGAAGTATTCGGGATGATACTTTGTTTCAAATGCTTCTGTGGCTATTTATATATTTATCATGGACTAACCACTGGATTATTCTTTTCCAGCTAAAAGAGTCTGAAGGAGGAATCCTTTTTGTGATGAAGCCGACCGTCTCATACCCATGCAGAAGTCGAATGACAAGGACTATGGAATAGAAGCCTTGGAGGAGATCATGTCTATCACGGGTCCAGTGTGACCAACGAATAATGATCTGTTTGTTCGGTGAGTAATCATGTGCTCTTTTTTTCTCACTTGCACTATATGGATATTTCTCGATAAAAACGATGTACCAAAATATCCGTCGGTGGAGTAAATGGGAGTGCTTATACTCATAAAATGCGGAAGAAGCCATGGCCAAGTCGATTGAAGTTGAGGGAGTACATGGGAGTGTTTATACTCATATTTGAATGGCTTCCTGCAGTTTGTTGTGAGCGCAAACACTTCGGTCACACTTCTGATCGTTGCCCTAATTCGAAAGGAAAGGAGAAGGTGGCTCGGCAACAAATTTGGGTCCCTAAAACTAATAATGTTCATGGGCTGCTGTTGTTGGGGAACGTCCAAAAAGAGCTGAAAAAGGAGTGGGGAAGGCATGTATGACAGCAGCAAACCAAGATGCATTGAGTAAGCAAGCCGAGGTGACTAAAACAATGGAGATTAGCACTCCGGCTGCTCGCATGACAGCAACACAACATGAGGGAAACAAGGCTACTAGCGGGGTGGTTGTGAGCGGAAAGAATGGCAGACAACAAGGGAAAGAAATCAAGAACAAGATAAAAGAGTATGTGCAGCGGACAACCAACACCGATGATGAGGACGAAGTGCTTCCCAATGAAGAGTGCAGCGAAACGAACCTTAAACAAGTCCCACACTTATGAGTTGAGTGCAGTCAGACAGTGAGGAAAGATGATGATGAGCACCGAAACGTGGGTAAGTGAATGAAAGGGGAGATGATCCAGTAAGAACGCAAGCTTGTCCAAGGGGAAAATGAATGCTGATGCAGCTGTTGTGATCGATGAAAATGCATTGGAAAAAGAGAATCAAGATGATGTAGCGCATTTAAGGAAAGGAGTGCATAATCTGATGGATTCAAAGTTGAATAAGTAGATTAATATAAAACCAAAGAACAAATTAAGTTCAGCTGTACATTATGACAGATGGGCTTTATGACAACAAGCAATTGAAGGATGGAGGCATTTCTTTTTCTAAGCTACCTACTAGAGCGTGTGGCCCCAACCGCGATCAAGAGCGGACAATCCCGGTTGAGCTTGTCTTCTTCGAAATTATCTACTCAGAGGAAGGCACTACAAAGTTGCACAACGAAATATAACAAGCAATAGGTTGTGAGGGTAGCTCGGAATGTGATTATTGCTCTACATGCTTATGACGAGGATGAGATTAAGATAACTAAAAGATTATATTAAGATAAGCAACCAATCCCATTTAATTAAGCACAAAGTAAAAATGCAAGCTATAAGTTATTTCCACTTAAAAATGCAAACAAAGATTCAGTTCCAAACACTAGGCTTAACCAAATTGGCTCAACACGCAATGTAGTCCAATGAATTTACATGCTCATATAATTCTATTAAAAAATTTATATGTATTTTTTTTATATAAAATTGGATTAGATTAAATACTCTTTTCCAATAGTTTTACATAAATATATCTTCTTTACATTTTACAAAAAAAATAATAAATATATATCATTATAGTAGTAATAATGTAATTTTCTTACTATAACTAGCAATGATATATTATCAAAATATACAACCTTTTAATACCATTTTATTCCACCAATTATTTTTATGTGACAATTAACAATCGTAATAATTGGGATATTTTCTCCTGATCCAAATTTGTTCATAATGTATTATTTTTTATCTGTTTATAATGTTGTTTGAAGGTTAGATTGGAGTTTGTGCTCCTTCGATTGGTTATTTGACCTTCAATTAAAATTTAAACTTTTAATTTCAAAGAAAGAGAAGTACATACATTACAAAGATGAGATAGGAATGTCATTTCATACCTTCTTTGAAAAGTACATCAATACTATGGAGAAATAACCCGTGTCTGGCACGAGACTTACACTAGTATTTACTTAATTCAGAATATCTTACGCTTACGTGGCAGTTTCCCCACGTTTCACTCTTTTTCACCCAATCACGTTTTTTCTTTTAATTTTCATTTTTTACCCATTTACTAATCATTGAGTTTAATTCAAAATATTTATTTATATAATATCTTAATTTTGAATATTTTTTATGATGTGTCAACACCTCCTTATTTTAAAAAAAAATTAAACTAATCACAATTTTCTCTTATTATTATTTTTCTTTTTTCTCTTCATCACTTTCATACATTTACATTTTTCTCCTTTAATTTTTATACCCATTTACTAACCATTGGGTTTAAATCAAAATATTGGATTAAATCTAATGTCTACTATTAATCTATATTTATATATTACAATATTAATAATCTAGATCAATATAATATTGTAATTTAAAAACATTTATGGAGCATAACTTTATGATTAACATTTTTACCTTTTTTCTTAAAGATTTCAAGTCTACCTTCATTATTTTATTTATTAAAAATTGCGCTATGACGCAAGAATTATACTAGTATATATTAAACCCATAATCCTACTACCACATGTCGCCTCCTTATGCAAATATAATTTTTGGTCATTTTTTTTTCAATTCATTATATACTCTATTTTCTCACCAGTGGTCCAATGCAGAACATTGAATTAATGTTAATATATAATTTTAATGAAAAGTAAGTTTGAAGAGGTGACATCATTACATTAATTATAGGTTTTTCCTTAATATATTATATATTTTCTAACCAAGGGGTTTAGTTCAAAATATTGAATTAATAAATAATCGATACCTATATGTAATTCTTTATATACTATATTAAATTAAAAGCACAAGAACATATCTTATAAATTCTCTCTTTCATCTAAGAGATTTTCGTAAAATTATCTTTATTTCAATCTTTTATATAATATTATAGTGATAGTAATTTTTTTCTTTCTTATAAGATTATTTTAAAATATCTATATCTATACACTTCTTTAAGTGAGAATCATTTTTAATGAGGTGTTATCATTACATTTAATTGCAGATTTTTTAATTTACATGGGTATTCGGTGCTCCTGACTGATCCCATGGGTCCTGAAGTTAACAATGTACTAGGTAAACCCTCCAATGGCCACCCGGGGCGGGATTCGAACCGGGGACCTTTGGGTACTTCTCGCAGGTCCTTTTCAGCTTAACCAACCCGAAATGGTTTACATTAATTGTAGTTTTTTAAACAAATAATAAAATTATACTAGCTTTTAGTAAAATTTTACAATATTAATTTGTCATATTATTGTGATTTGAAAAATAAACCGCGCAATGGCGCGGGAACTGTACTAGTTACTACTCCCTCCGTTTCCTTTTAATTGACTTTTTACTATTCATGCACGTTTTTTAAGGTGTGAAAAACTATATGAAATAATAATTTTTTTAAATATTTTTTTCGACAATCTCATACTTATTGATGATAAGTATAATATTATTAAAAAAATATTTTTAAAATATTAATATTTAATATAGTTTTTATCGTTATAAAACTACGTGCATGACTTGAAAAAGTCATTTAAAAGGAAACGGAGGGAGTATTAAATCATATCACTAGATTCACTACTCCCATTTCTCTCCCCTTTTTTTTTGTATTTCTTTCTCCCTTTTTTGCCTTTATTTTTACTCTAATTTTTTCGCCTGGTAACCTTGAGGTGTTGCATATTTCATGTGGTACCCAAATTTTTTACATATTTCGCCAAATAACCCTGAGATTTTATCTTTTTTCGCCAAATAACCCTGAGGTTTTATCTTTTTTGCCAAATAACCTTGTCCCTTACATTCACGTTTTTTTTTTGTTTTTTTAATCATTCCTTTGTTAAATAACATTTAAAAAAAACGTAAATAAAACTACATGTTGGTGATTTTGGGAGATTGACCATGGCAAAGAACGAGTACAAATCGGGGGAAAAAAAACAAATCCGGATTTGTAGAGTATTCTTGGGTGGTGGTGTTTGTTTTAGTTGTAGTTCTTGTTGCACTTGTTAGACTTAGTTGGTGAGTTTAACTTATGTATTGATTGTATCAAATGCGTCCACTTTGCAAAAAAAAAAAAAAAAAAAAAAAAACTTACATCCATCAAACTTCAAAACCTACAATTATACATGTTTTTCATTCACATAAGCAATAAGAAAACTTGCATCAATAGAAGTAAACAAAAGTAATGGTTTATTTCTTATTGCTTTAAGATGTTGAGAAATCATTGCTTCTGTTTACTTCTAGTGATGCAAGTTTTCTTATTGCTTGCTTGAATGAAAACACATAAATGGTACGTTTTGAAGTTTGATGGATGTAAATTCAGCCTACCCAAAATTATAATCCTGGTTCGTGCCTGAACCCAACCCAAGATGCCAAGTGGTGGAGCATAGCGACGTAGGAGACAATCATTCACCAGTTGAATAAGATGTTGCCTAAACTAATGCTTCAACATAATAATGGTAATGATACTCATTTGCTTAAGCAAATGAGAGGCTAATACAAAACGAACGTCGAACGAGATGTGATGAACAAACTTGTATCACTGTCCAGTGTCCGTCCCTATTCAAATATTTTCATTCAAGCACCAAAGAGAAGTTTTACAAGAGGTCAAGATAAGAATAGATAGTTGCACAACAAACCCATAGGCCATACCATCTTACTTTTTACCCTCGTGCACAGCTTATAAACATGGTGAAAAGAATGGCGGAAAAAAGGGCCTCTATCGAAGATCAATAACCTCAAACCTGGAGTTAGCATTCAAGTAGACGTGAGAGCAGTGCTCATACAACGGACTGCCATCTGAAGGCTCTTCATGAGGATGAAACCCTCGCTGCTCGCAATTTCGGATGACTGACACACCACCAGGATCTGACAGGTGAAATATCCCATGTGGGCTGCAGACCAACAAGGAATGGCGCAAGTATGAAGCTGTTACTAGCTTATTCAACAGCATCATAAGCTAAATCATCCCCAATGAAAATACATTTTGGTCTAGATTCTTTAAATGCTAAGTAAATATTATGCTTGTTCTGTGACCTTTCACGGTTATTAACGTCCTAAATGTTCACATCCTAAATAAGAATTAGTTCAAGTTACACATGTACACCATGTTGACTAGACAACGTGTCGCTGAAATTAGTTCAGTTAATTGGCTAGCTAATTTTTCGAGATGATTCCAATCAAAAAGGAGTTCGGGTTTGCAATTCAGACAGAAGAATGAAATATTAGCTAGTTCAGAACACAGATATTTTTTTCGAAAATTTTAAAAAATAAGAATCATTAAGCAGTTAAGACAGAATGAAATATACCTGGATCTATCAGTAGGAGCCATTACGATTGCAATTGCCTCTGGTAACATGATCTAACAACACAAAAATAATAAAGGAGATCAGGTTTGAAGAAACCAAGCAAGTCCAATAGAATAAGTTTTTCCTTGCTATGGAAGAGGGAATATGAATGCTTACAGCTGCAGGTGCAATTCAGAAAAATCAAAACAGACATTTCCCAGAGGATGCAAAAGATTCAAATCTAAAATCCAAGGACATCCTTACTGTGGATTTCAGAAGCATGATATGACTCAAAAGAGGTCCCCACTGACATGATTCATTCTTTTGCTAATGAAGCCCAAAGCATTTGGATCCATTTTTGTTGATGATAGCAATAAAGGGACAAATAGGAAGTCTGTTTTTCAATCTTCTAAAAGACTGCCTTGCACCGTCCCTCACTCCCTCTACCCATCAGCACCAAGAATTATTTCCACATGATTCTTGGTTCAAAAAGAAACACTAAACTGTGTGTCTTCACAAGTATAATTAACTACATTTTTCCCAAATTCAGTGTGGAAATGAAAATTTAAAAATGATGTTTTAACTTGCTTAGTCGTGATTTGGCAACTAATAAACTTGATAGCATAACTCAAAAAATGGAAGAGAGCCTGGAGAAAACAGGACGTGTGGATAAGGGGAATGAAATATAAAAGTGACGAAATTGTCACCTTTGCTCATACACGTGATGGAATATAAAAGTGACAAAAAGTTATTCTGGATTCTGATGGTGGAAGCTTGAACTATTACCTGGTATGAATAATGAGTATGTAGGTCAACGGACGACATGAAGCATGTCTGCGTGGGGTGTGTCTGCCAACATGAGTAGAATGACAGGAAAATAGTAAGGTAGGGTTGTATCAATATGGTTTTTTCATGGTCCAAAAATGTACAACTAGAATGACCAAATTCAATCTTCAACTTGCACACAACCTAACATACAAATGGACAAACTTCATAGCCGTAGAAGCACTTACGTGAATCCAACCAAGAGGAAATAATGACAATTTATCTTGAACCTCGAATATCTCCTCCTCATTTAATGTTTGGCACTGTTGCAGAAAAAAAGGTTGTCGGCAATACAAAGTCAACGATGCAGGAAGCAACAGCTTCAACCAGTTATTTTAGTATGAAACTTTAAGCAAATGCAAATCACAAAAAAAAAAAAAAAAGGAATTAAAACATTATAAAACCAAGCAAAATAAGATCGAATACTTCTTAATTCATCCTTTCCAATCCTTCTACCTATAAAGAATTCCATCCAATCTACACCTATTTTTGAATGCTTTTATTTGATAAGCATTCTTTTCGAGATACAGACTAATTATTCACAACCTATGGATCTTCTATATCAAACTGAGGAGTATACAAGGAGGGGGGTGGAAATAGGATTAAATGTTTGTCTTGCTGAAAATGTTTTATGCAGGATGCTCCATTTCGACTAAGAGCAAGACCATGCAGAGAGACATTGCAACTAAACTTTGAAACCAGTATATATATCAAGCCTCTTTAACATTATAGAAGTAATAATACCTTACCGTGCAACTCATTTACCCCTCGTTTGTTTTTAGGTAAGGAAAGGTAATAGTTAATCTTTCGAATCTAGTCCATTTTTAAGTTTTCATTGATCAATATTCTAATCATTACCATTCTTTCCTCATTTTCCATAAAAAATCTATTTCCTTTCCCCCCATTTGATTACCTAATTTGAGCGTGGGATGCTTAGAATATTGATCATATAAATTTTACATATAAAATTTGATTAATTTCCCTTCTGTTCCCTTCTACTCAAACAAACAAGCCCTTCATGTGATCTCATTATCGCTTTTGTACATCTAATAGAGCAAACGAATTTCTTTTGTTACCCATATGAAGCATTGAGTAAACAGATATTTAGACATAACAGATATCAGGAACAACCTAATCTGATGTATGTGATTAAAATGATTAAAACAAAGTCTCCAAAACTTACGGAATCTGAAGTAGCCTCCTGTTTTGGAATGATCAAATTAGTGATGTGAAATACCCTGTTTTTCTGCAACAAGAGTAAATAGGATGAAGTAGTTATTAGCTTTATATAAATATAAAAGTTACCATGAATAAAAATTCATCACGAATTGTGAATTATATTACCAGTGAACCTGCCAGAATTCCACATGTTTCAAGGTTTTTTCTTGTGTTCCGTTCAGCGAATCTTAAGAAATCTTCCATCAGCTTTACTGGCTGCAGGACGATATTAGTGAACAGTCATAAAAAGGAAAAAAGGAATCACGGCCAACTATATAATACATCAAAGTAATAGCCAGATAAAAAGGCCTTGCATGCAATCAATAAGGCAACAAACAGTGTTAAGGGATGGAAGAAGAGACATACAATATGCAAATGTTGATAGGTTTGAGAATCCCGCGTCCCATCCTTTGAAGGTTTGGCTGGTCCAGGTCTTGGATCAGCAACTCTGGATGGAGGTATGTGGTGGACCTCTGGGTGCACTTGAGCAAGCACAGGAGGAGGATTAGGCTGCCTGATGTTGCCAAGTGGCAATTCTTCATTTCTGTCGAAGGTTGGATGAGAAGGATAGGAATCCTCAGCAGGATGTGACCAACTACCATCATCCAAGGATAGGAGAGATTCCATAACAGATGCATCAAGCCCCAAACTTCCATCTTTTACAGAGGCCAAAGCCGTTTCCTTGTGTTGATTTGCAATGTCACTGCACAAGGCAGAACATGTTAGCAGGAATGATTTGGAACAAATTCAAGGAGTTAAAAGATGTTCTAGCATCTTCTTCTTCTTCGTCTATTTATTAAAGATGTCCATCCAAAACTTCATTATGCAATATATATACATAGTAGGAAAAACAAACTGTGCAGCTAGACATTTTGTAAATGCTAGCAACCAGCAAGTTCTCACACATACTCAACAGGAGAGAAGTCGGCTTGACTTGGATAGCTAATCTGTCCAACACAGAAAAAGAACAAAATCATGCAATTGAATAGGTTTGAAAATATAAGTACATTGGAAACTATATTTTATTGTTAATATGAAAACAATTTGCTTACTTTGGGTCCTCCACTGGGTCCCTGCCATTGACCTCGCAGCCCATTTTGACCCAAAAATGAGTGTCTAGATAAAGTCTCCTGCTTTGGAACTGGTACGGCGAGAGAACTGCAATTTTCCATAGGAGAGAAGATTCAGGAAACAGCAGCCAGGTGTTAATGGGGAAGAAGTGAGCTCGATTCTGTTATGCTGAGACTAGGAATTTGGGGAGGGTAGCAAATGTCACAGACTGTTAAAAATTGTTGAAAGACAGCCTTAGTAAGTATAAATAACCAAGGTAGAACCCTTGGCCTTTTCTCATCCAATGCCAAAGTTTTTCGTACAGGCGTTTGCCTGAGGCCCTTGTGGTGTTCCTCCATTGGATACGTATGAGATAACCTTCTTAGGATCAAGCTTGAGAGCTTCCGTAAGATAATTTCCCTTGTGGATGCATGTGTGTGTCATTTGATTTGGGAGTGTGGCTCTATCCTCTTACTTCTAATATTAACTAATCAATCGGCAAGATCAGTGACGACTCATGAATGGTAAGCTTAAGTGCTACAAAAGATAAGGATGCAGTGGATTATCATGCTTCTTAGATCAAACAGCAAGAAATTTGTAAGCATGCTCATTGTCATTCATTAAAATAAAGATTATATTGTTAGCAACTCTTTAGCACATTCTTACCTAAATAATACTACTAAAATATTAATCAAATCCCAAAGAGCCCCCGGTTAAATTGCACAAAGCAAGTTTATATTACTCAAGTTTGGAGCCAAATTATGAATTAATGCCCCCAAATAAAGAATTAGCACGTTTGCAAGAAGCTATTTGCTAAACGCAGGCAGAATTTGTGCCATGATAAGGGAAAGGCCACAACAAAAAATGCGTATTTTGTACCATATGCCACATCAACATGATCTACCAAGATCTCACTTGATGACTGAAAGATGCAATATCATAAACCCCAATTGCAAAATTATCAATGGGTCAGGTATGTATTCTTCTAGTTTCAGCAGGAAAAAATCCCATGCTTTAAATTATGCTCACATCTTTTGAAACTTTTTGTCAACATCAAAAGAAACTGAGAACTTCTGACTATAATCATTGTTCTGGTTCCGTGAATACTGAGACATCTGGTTTGCTGGTTGCAGCTGCAGGAAGAACAGAATCAACATCAGACACCAATACAATAGCAGAACAAAAGTATGCATTCGGAGAATTTCAAAAGCACTAGTTAAAACATGCCTTTTAGATGTTTATAGATGGTTAAGCTAAAGAGCCCATAATTTCAGGTTAAAAGATTGACATTCAACTCAATTCAATATATCACTATAAAACATATGCTGGTAGCTACCTGCTTAGCTACAGAACTAAATAAGCTGTTGTCACGAGAAGAAAGTGAATCCCATGAAGATGTCTCTGGATCATAGGAAGTACCCAAGCTAACGACGTTGTAAGATTCATCTCCAGCAGAAGCTTTGCTTAGTTCTCCATATCCAGCAGAAGATTTGTTTAATTCATCTCTTTGGCGTTTGAATTCAGGCTGAATAGACTCAAGCTCATCCAGCACTGCTCGCAATTTCTATAGAAGTTCAGAGATCGAAACTCATAGAGTATTAGCCCACTTATTTCCAAAAAATAACCAAGAATGGTTGCACAATTGTTACAACGGTTTACCTCTCTGTATAACTTCCTTTCTTTTTGATGTAGAGTCTGGTAATCCCGATGGTAAGGTATTGTTTCAGAGACCAAACTGATAAAAACAAGAATGAGAATACGTATTTATAACTGGACAGGTAACCTCCACCTCTCCCCTTCCTCCATCCAGAGCTTAAAACCTAAATGAACACAGACTTGCTCACAAAAATAAACAAGTTGAAGCTGAGAGAATACCTTGAAAACCGAAGAAGTATTGCATACAGGTCGATAACATTCTTCTCCGAACGATAAATACCAGCCTGGCAAAATAAGAAATATCAGTACCAAAACAAGTAGAGCATTGTAGCTTCCCCATGAATATCACTCCTTTCACTATTTTGAAATGCTTAAGAAGATTAACCCCAATATGGACCTTTCACATGTCTGTTTATGAAGATCCCATCTGATCAGTCGCTTGCAAATTTAAAAAAGCTAACCCATTACTTGATTCAATCCCTAGCCTTCCACTGAGTATCGCAGCAATATACACAAGTATATCACTGAATTCCATAAACAAACATCAATTCTAACAATCCTAGCATTTCAAGCACAATCTGGCAGGTGCCATTGCCCATCCAAACCCTAAACGGGTCGCAAAAGAAAAATTGAGCTCAAAATTTGACGAAAAGTCCCAAATTAGGCATTCGTTATCTAGTAACTATAGAGGAAAACAAATCGATTGGACGATGAGATGCGAAAAAAGACGTCGTTCAAGGAGAGGGAAATTTAAGACCTGTTTGAGAAGACTATCGGCAGTTCGGTAGTAATACTTGAGAGGAAGGTGATTATCGACATCGATCCTCCGGGCGATCGCTTTGACGTCAAAGGGTTTCGCCGGGCGGTTCATGATTTATCTCCAGCCAGCGATGATCACCGTTGACGGAGCCGCTGTTCGCCGATTATCGATTCTTTGGCACAAATCTACAACCAACGGAGGGATCGGGACAAGGCCCTGGTGCCTTGAGCGCTGATGAAACTTCGTAGAAGGGTTTGTAGTTCGTGGGGTTGGATTTTAGATTTGGATGGAGTTATAGGAATTTTTTAGATTTCAAAATCTATGGTTAACACTTTTAACATCTACCATTTCTACGAGTAGTATGTAATATACTAATATGTATGTACAAGGAGCGTAATTTACAAGATGTAACTTGTAGCAAAATAGCCTTAACGCGCACCGTGAGCCCACACTTTTGTCTGCAAGAGGCGTGTGAAACAATTTGCAATTTTCAAGAGGTACGTGAAACAAGGAACAGGATATAAATGGAAAAAAAAAACACAATTTGGCTTCTCTTGAGTGATTCTATTATGGTTGATGATACTTAGCTTGAACTGAAAAATGCTCTGGAGTCGGAAATGTTGACGCTGAAACTTGGTCTTATGAAAGTGAAGGAGCATAATCTCTCCCGTGATCCTGGTAGATTGTGACTACTTAGTGGTTATCAATGTCCTCAAAGATTGCTGACAGTGTCCTTAGGAGATTAAAATCCCCATATCTGACATCCGTCTCTTGCTTTAACAATTCGAGGCATTTGAGATCTCCCATAGCTTATGAGAAATCAACCGATGTGCGGACTCTATCGCTCGCATCTTCCATGACGACCACGACACTACCCCTCAAGGATAGGGAGCTTTGCATAGGTTGCAATTGGATGATGGACTAGCAAAGGCTAGCCTCATCTAAACATTTGCCTGGATAAAAAAAATGTAGAACATTTCCACTCTGTTAGCAAATTGATATGAGATTTAATTATCATAGTGCGAATGACAATGTCAGACGATGCCTAGTGAAGATCCGCTGATTTATCTTTTTATTTTATTTTCTCCTATGTATATTTTTTTTTTTAAAAAAATTGCTAGTTAGTTTGAATTTTTGTTAGGTTTGAAAACATAACAGTTATGACTTAGGTAAAATAATAAAGTGCACCACCTATTACCCATGACCCGCAACTCCTTTCACCCTCATCCAACTAGTGTTGGTGGAGCGGGGTGTCTAGTGTGCGACTTAAGTAGAAGATACTTACTCCAATCAACTTTAAGTATCATTTTTGTTGTAAGAGGATAATATCAATGGGCCCAAAGGTTACTAATAGTGACATATTAGCAAATTATAGCAAAAAAAAAAAGGTATAAATCCGGACGTAATGGCTCAACTACAAGCAATAACTTTTGGGGTTCATGGACAGTGGCGGCTGCAAGATCCTTTGAAGGTGGGGCGAAATTTCTAGTGGGTACTGACATATTGGCATTGAACAAAATCCTTTACCTAATCTACAACTTTCATCTTAGCGGTGACTTGTAGAAAAGTAGACTTACATTTGTTTGGTTGCTATAATAGTGGTTTCTCGTCATTCATTGAAAATTCAAGCATTTGTTATATTTAGGATTGTAAACTTATCAAAATCCAATCATGCTAAACTCAATACTTTGTATATTAGGATTGTAAACTCACAAATTTATAATGTCTTTTAGTTCTTAAAGACATTATAGAAACTGCTATTTGAATATGTAGGGTAAGAAAACACAAATACTGCATAAAACTTTACAATTCAATTCACAAACCCCAAATTCAATTCATAAATTTCATTCTCAATATCACATATACACAATAATCAATGCATAAAATTAATTCTCAAAATCACAAATCCGAATCAAAATTTTACAAAATTGATTCTCATAATCAAACCCTAATTTCACTAATTTTATGGGGTTTAGTTAGTTCATTACTAAAATTGATTCTCATAATCAAACCCTAATTTCACTAATTTTATGGGGTTTAATTAGTTCATAACTAATATGTATGTCACAAAGGGAATATAATTAAATATGGGGATAGAAACATAGAGAGTGCGACACAAGTTAAACAAAAATAGAGAAGCTTTTTTTTTTAGGTGAAAACTTTTTTAAAAAAATGGAGGTTAGTGGAGATTGAACCCCAACCTTTAGTTCCATTTCATTTTCATTATTTCCCACTAACCAACTAAACTGAGTGGATTTATTAATTCAATATCCATCATAGTTTTACTCATTACAACAATGTCATATATATAAATTATTTTTTTCTCAAAACTCCGGGGGCACGTGGATCTAAGGGTGTGGTGGCCGCCTACGCCCTCCACATCCTGAGGTCGCCCGTGTTCATGGGTATAATTTTTTATGTCCATGATCCACTCTCACTCTTCTTTTAAAACCATCCTCTTCTCTTGCTCTTCTTTTAAGACCCACTTTTAGGTTCATCGATGGTGCAATTACATGTAACTCAGACCTTTAACAAACAACTTAATGATCAAGGTATCCTTTTAAGGGCACCACAACTCTTTTTTATCCTCTTGCTTCAACGTGATAGTGAATAGTTTTAGGGGGATGTCATCTTTCATCTCGTACCCCCTGATCAGTATCCATGCCCTCATAGGTAGGATTCGAGTGGGTGATGGCATACCTCACACTTAGACTCTTTACTAGAGTTGTCTTATATTCTTAGGATTATCCCCGTTGGCCAAATTTGCTTCCGAAAAAGGAGAGAAGTCTACCTATGGTGTTTCCTTCATCGACTCTTGAGCAATGTCGAACAATACCATTGGAGAAGTTGGCTTCTCCAACATCAAATCTTGGTTCTTATCGGGTTTCCAGCATCCTCCCCTACCAATACCGTCATAGTATTTTCTGGTTGATCATTTGATTTAGTGGTCCCTTTCAGCGGTAACTACGAGTTGGAAAAGTGCCGACATTTGATAACTACGAAGTTAAGAACTCTTATTACAAAAAAAAATATTCCTATTCAGCAGTGATTACTAACTCGAGTTAAAGCACAATCGGGTGTAGTAATATACCAATATGCCACATGCATATATGAGGATGAGATATGGAAAGCCTCGATTCGAATATTAAAATTTGTACTGAAAATATTTGTATTAAGCTTAATTCCATGTTTATATCTATTTCTACTAAACGAAGAAGGTCACATTTGAGAATTTTTCACAAATAATAAGTATGAGTGCAAACGATGATATCTTTTGAATTTTTTTTTGTCTTTGCTCAAACCTTATATTACTTTCATATTTATATATATGAGATAAAAAAAATATTGTCAATATGCCGATCTAATGGGATGTGAAGCAAGACCAAATACCAAATTTGAGATAGGTAGCTTACAAATAAAGTGATGACCAATACCAACATGGAAAAAAAAATAGAGTTTGAAATATTGATAATAATGTCAAATCTCATGGACAACTTTATTCATAACACATTTTCAAATAATGTAAATAACATGTGGATTATTTCAAATTTAAACACATAATTTCCCTTTTCTGCTAATTGTAACGTCCAAAGTTCCACACATCATTAGATGATAGACAAATTTCAAAAGTGGATCCCATTTTTAAGGGTAAGATTCAATTTCTGTTCTGTTTTCCACCTGAAGCATCATTCATATCACATTTAAATGACGTCTTGTTCGTCCTCTCTTAGCGGGACCATTCAAATTTAACTTCCCCTTTGTTATTCGCTATAAGCGCGGAAACTCACTAAAACGCACATGGTCTTTCTCACTCTGTTTCAAAAGCCTAGATTTTTATTGTCAAAGAAACCTCATCTCCCACAAGTATCCATTTAATCCTTTGTTGGCTTCATTAATGGACATTATAGGTTGTCCGATTACCTCTTGCTCTAAGGAGCAGCAGAAGATCTATCAACAATGGTTCACAATTGCTGACTCTGGTATTTTTTTAATTTGCTTTGTTTTTTGTTTTGATTCCAATGGTTATCGCAAAATAGTTGCCTGATTTTATTATGATATTGTTGTAGATGGCGATGGTCGAATTACTGGCAACGATGCTACTAAGTTTTTTGCCATGGCGAATTTGTCTCGGTCTGAACTCAAACAGGTTATACTCTGGTTTTTAGGTTTTTCTTTTTTAATTATGATGGATGTGTTGTGGGAATATGGAATTGGTCTATTTCGGAGTGCAGTTATTGTGGCTAGTTGTTCTCAAAGTGGCGGAATGCCTAATCTTGGACAATGATTGATAGCTTGTTTCTATAAAAATTCATTATATGCATTGAAATATTTTGGTCCCCTTTGAGCCTGGGCTTCGGATTGGAGGTGTTAGGACTTCCAAATTTATAATTAAATTTGGTTTCTTTCCTTTTTGTTTTTTACTCCCAATTCCTCAACCTGACTTGAATTCACATCTTGTTTCTTGTATGCTGAATCTGTATTATGTTGTTTGCTCTTAACATGGATCAATTGATCTTGTAAGTCTTGCGACATCCACAATTGTTATAAAGTAGGTTGATATCAAGCACCTACTCCCACTTCGGATTATTGATTAGATAAATTGTTATTAAATTAATTGAAACTAATTTGTTGGCTTATTTATCCAATTCCAAACTAAGCCTCTTTTAATAAATAATGAATTTAACCTATTAAGGCATTGACTGATGTAGTTAAAATAACCTCATTGTATTTGTTTACTTGATCAACTCAATGCATTTGAAGTTTCAACGAAGATTCTTATTGGATTAATATTTTTTATTGGGTTTTGTCATATGTAAAATTTGGATGGAAGAGAATTTTAATTGTTCATATTCACAAGAAATAAGAGGTATAAATACAAGGGTCATGATTGTAGAGAGAGATGAACATAGGGAATGAGAGAGGAGGTGATAACTACACATAGGTGACGTGCTCAGACCCGGGCTCGAGCAAAAGAACCGACGACGAGAGTTCCGAGAAGTCGGGAAATTGTGGGCAGCTTCTGAGGCAACAGATTAGTCTTCAAAGATTTCCGATTTCCCGTCGATTGGCCCGACTTTTGGGGACGTGCAAATACTACTTTTGTAGATCTTGAAGTCGCGGTCGCGGATTGGGGCAGATCTCGTCAATCGGAGGTCAGATAAAGCAGAAAATCGCGTTTTACCGAGGCGTCGCTTGTGTAGAGGCGAGTCCAAACGGGGCTTGTTTGAGAGGGATTGAAGGACTGCTTTGGGGTAACGTTTTGGGGGTGAATGGAGGGTGATTATGGGGCTGTGAAGGCCTTATAATGGTGGTAAAGTAGGGGATGGGGGTTGAGGGATATGTGATGCAAGATCGCTCTCGGCCTCGCACTCCGAGCTCTCTCCAACGCTCGATCTTCCGCACTCTCGGCCTCGTACTCTGAGTGTTTCTGACCCTTTGATTCCGTCGTCTCTCACTAGGGAATCGCTCTTAGCATCTCACCAAGAGGTTTTATCCGGCATCTCACCAAGATAGATTTTGTTTCTTAACCCGAAACGAAGGAAGCACAAAGCTCAGATTTTTCTCAAATTCAACTTGTCCAAAACAAATGTCAAGCTTACATATTTATAGGACTTGTATGGAAGCTAAGAAATTAAAGGAAGCCAAAATAACAAATGAAAAGAAGGCATTACGTAGGATTTAGCAAGCCTTTTGGGCTGTCCCGCCTCATTTGCTTGGAAAAAAAAGGCAAGAGAATATCATCCTATGAAAATAGGTAGTTTGGTTTTGAAAAATTTAGCTTGACATCCCCTCTAATCAAGTCTCGGTCGGCGCCAATTCAGACTTAACTTGCAACAAAGTGACCGTGTGTGGTGGTGGCTCCTCAAAGATAAGAACCGATTGACCAAGTAGGTGAGCTCGAGCTCTTGTCAACGGTGGGTTAGCTCGAGGTAAAAGTGGCTCCTCTTCCATCTCCTCATCGTTAGAATCTTCAATAGCATTCATCGGAGCTCCATCACTAGTATCTAGACCTCCAACCCTATCGTCAGACAAGGTAGCTTCGTCGAGGGTCACATCATCCTCCCCCCCTTGAAAAGGATTCAACCCCGAATCCGTCAGCTCCTCAAGTAGCCCGTCTCCTGCAAGAAACGGAGCTAAGTCACAAACATTAAAAACATCATGAACACCATACTTACTTGGGAGATCAATTCGGTAAGCGTTGTCATTGATCTTCTCTAGCACCATGAAAGGCCCATTAGCTCTAGGTCGTAGCTTGGATTGCCGTAAAGCAGGAAATCGATCCTTCCGAAGGTGTACCCACACCAAGTCTCCAACCTCCAACAATAGCTCATTGCGATGCTTGTTGGCTTGGTTTACATATTGTTGAGTTCGTCGCTCTAACTGTAGCCGAACTCGCTCATGCAAAGACTTCATTAACTCAGCCCGGGACTTACCAGCAAGGTCCTCGGGAGACAATAGGGGTTGCGGGGTCAAATCCAATGGTGTGTTGGGATTTCGACCATAAACCACCTCAAAAGGAGACATCTTGGTGGCGGAATGCACTGCCCTATTGTAAGCAAATTCGACATAGGATAAATAGTCCTCCCACATGCGCAAGTTAGTAGCAAGCATAGTGCGCAATAAAACCCCTAAAGTTCTATTAACTACCTCAGTCTGACCATCTGTTTGAGGATGACTAGAAGTAGAGAATAACAGCTTGGTACCTAGCTTAGCTCACAAGGTCTTCTAGAAGTAGCTAAGGAACTTAGAGTCCCTATCAGAAACAATAGATTTAGGCACCCCATGTAGCTTCACAATATGATCAAAGAATAAGGTAGCAACATGAGAAGAATCATCAGTCCTAGAGCAAGCTATGAAATGGGCCATCTTAGAAAACTGATCTACCACAACAAATACAGAATCATGGCCTTTCCTAGTCTTAGGCAAGCCTAGCACAAAATCCATAGAAATGTCCTCCCATGGGGCACGAGCTAGAGGTAGGGGGAGGTACAGGCCATTCGGGTTCGATCTAGACTTAGCTTTAGCACAAGTAACACAACTAGCATAAGATTTCTCAACGTCAGATCGCATCCTAGGCCATTAAAAATGATCCTTCAAAATGCCTAAGGTCTTAGCAACCCCAAAATGCCCCATCAATCCACCTCCATGTGCCTCTAAAACCAGCAATGATCGAACCGAACAACGAGGCACACAAAGGCGGGAGACCCTAAATAAGTAACCATCATGCACAAAATAACTACCAACACTAGGGGAGCCAGCAGATTGCACACATTGACAGAATATATCCCCAAAATCAGCATCAATAGAGTAGAGATCAAGTAGCATAGAAAACCCAAGAACACGAGCTTCAAGAGTAGAGAGAAGAGAATACCTACGAGAGAGGGCGTCAGCGACGATGTTGTCCTTCCCCTTCTTGTACTTGACCACATAAGGAAAAGCCTCGATGAACTCAATCCACTTAGCATAGCAAGCGCTAAGGGTGGTTTGGCTCCGTAGATGCTTCAAGGCCTCATGATCAGTATGTATCACGAACTCACGAGGCGACAACTAATGAGCCCAAGTCTGTAAAACACGAACCAAGGCATACAACTCCTTGCCGTAGATAGTAAAAAAGAGTAATTCTCTGTAGCTCCTCCTAGCTTCTTGCTAAAGTAAGCGATAGGCCAACCTTCATGCATCAAAACACCACCAATACCAACCCCAAATGCATCACACTCAATCTCAAAAGTCTTTGAGAAATCAGAAAGTGCTACCAACGGAGCATTTTTCAACCGCTCTCGAAGTCTAGCAAAAGCCTCTTCTTGCGCCGGACCCCATTTGAATGACATCCCTTTCTTTGTTAGTTCTGTAGGAGGGGCGGCAATGCTGTTGAAGTCCCTGACGAACCTACGATAAAATCCTGCTAAGCCTAGAAAGCTCCGTATCTGAGTAACGGATGTTGGTTGAGGTCACTCCCGAATAGCTCGAATCTTCTTTGTATCCACTTGCAAGCCATCTTTACCTACAACAAAACCAATAAAGACGACAATATCAGAGCAAAACTGACACTTCTTCAAGTTAGCAAACAAGTGCTTCTTCCTAAGAACTAGAAAAACAACGCGCAAGTGTTCAGCATGCTCTTCTAAGGACTTGCTGTAAACAAGGATATCATCAAAGTATACGACAACAAATCAACCTAAGAATGCACGCAAAACATGGTTCATCAGGCGCATAAAAGTACTAGGAGCATTAGTTAGCCCGAAGGGCATGACCAACCACTCGTAAAGACTATATTTGGTCTTAAAAGCGGTTTTCCACTCGTCACCCTCCTTCATCCTAATCTGATGGTACCCGCTCCGCAAATCAATCTTAGAAAACAAGCAAGCACCATGCAACTCATCTAACATGTCATCTAAGCGAGGAATGAGATGACGGTACTTAACTGTAATTTGGTTGATGGCTCGACAATCAATACACATGCGCCAGGTCCCATCCTTCTTTCGTACCAACAAAACAGGTACGGCACAGGGACTCGGACTCTCCCTAATATACCCCTTTCTAAGCAAATCCTCTACCTGTGACTGCAACTCTTTGGTCTCCATGGGGTTAGTCCTATAAGCTGGCCGGTTAGGAATAATAGCACCCGGCACAAAGTCAATCTGATGCTCTATGCCCTTAAGAGGAGGCGGTTGCAGACCTCCTTTTGAGGAAGTTTTCATAGACATGTGTGGCATGATGGAGAGCATCAATCACATGGGTGTGTCGCAGTTGCAACACAATCTCAGCCACATCAGAGTTCAGACCTGCAAGAAACTTAGCAAGAATATAAGAGTCCTCATACCTTGTGCCCGATCGCTGCAAAAGGGCGCGTAGATCCTTATAGTAATCGTCTGGGGATCGAGGACCTTGTTTCAGTTTCTCTATCCTCAGCAACAGTTGTTGCCCATGATCCGCCGGAATAAAGCGAGCTCGCATCAGGCGTGTCAACTCTACCCAGGTTGTCACTGGTGGAGCTCGAGTGTAGGCTCGATCTACTAGTACTCTTTGCCACCAAGAGAGGGCATAATCAGTAAAGTGGATGACATCGAGCTCTACTTGCACCTCCTCTGGAGAGCGATGGAAACGGAAGACCTGTTCAGCTTTGACCTCCCAATCCTGATACGTTGATACGCCTCCGGCCCTGCAGCACCAGTAAAAATAGGGATGTCGACGTTGACGACCATCCTCTTGGCGACGCCTAGCATGGCGATCCTCTCTAGCTTGACTCCGCTCTGAAAATATAGATGCATCTGATCTCTCATCATCTGACCGTGGATTGTTGCGATGATGGCGATGTCCGTTCCTGTGTCCTCTTCTGCCATCTTATTTATAGCCTTCATTCCAAGCTAATCTAGGAAAGAAAACTATATCTATATCTAAAGTAGATAAATATCTTCTCCTCTTGATAGCACTTGATAGATCTTGATGGAATTTGATCTCGAAAATATCTCCATCGGACTCGAGATAGAAACTTAACAAGAATTCGGACTACTCGACGTCGGCCACTGGGGTTTCCTCGATATCGAGTAGAATTGCTCGATATCGACTAGAAATTTCTTCGTCTTCTGCTCAACAACTCGATTCCGGCCTCCAGGATGCATGTCGACTTTGATTTTTCCTCGATATCGAGTAGATTTCCTCGATATCGACCAAGGTTTGGTCCGTCTTCAGCTTCTTCATCGATCTCGGCCCCTGGATGGCACATCGACTTGGGTTTTCCTCGATATCAAGTAGATTTCCTCGATATCGAGTAACATCTTCAGCTCCCAGCTTCACTCGTCGATGTCTGGGCAGCTTTGGGTGAAATCGAGTGACTTGACTCGATATCGACTATCTTTGCTCGATATCGACCAAGCTGTGTTGACTCGATTTTTCCTTGTTTCCAGCTCGATTTGTCCTGGTTCCGCTACTTCTTGACCTCGGACTTCTGTAGTTGACTTCGAGCTTTTCTCCCTTTCTCAGAACTGTTGTAAATTGCCTCGATTTCTGCGAAATTGAACAGAAACTGGTGTAGATTCCATAATTTGGAAAATAAGCATAAACTACAAAGATTATGTACTATTCTAACCCAAATGCATGAAATGTATGCAAAAAATGATATAAAAGTAATTATAAAACATGGCGAATTAGGCTCACAACAGTACTCTCCTCTCACTCACCTTTTCCAACACTACTCAATGTTGCTCTCACCTCTCCTTTTTCGGTTGCAACAGGCAACACTCTCAACTCCCTTTTCCAAGTGCAAGGGCACGACACTCAAGAACCTGAATAATTGCTAGCGGAAACTAGCACCAACGATAGTAATCAACCACATGAAATCCACCCGCAGACAAAGCAAGCTAGTAGGAGTACTCGTGACAAAATGATTAATAGCACCCAACGAAACACCCACACACAATAGCAAGCAAATAAGCTAAATGAGCAACCTTCGAGCACTCAACAAGGGCCTTTCGACAAGTATTTACCAAAATCCGCTATGGTCCTTAGGTAATGCAAAACAAGTGATATAGCCCGAATAAAAATTGAGATTGCAATGTAGGAAGAAACAACATAATATCTATGAAGCTCGGATGGCAATAGCTAATTCACGAACAGATTTCTACTGATGAAGCCACTAATAAAACATATGCTCCCGGAAACTGCTTTAACAATTTTTTTATTTATTTAACAAGCTGCTTTAACAATTTTTTTTTCTATATAGCTACGGTTGCACTTGCAGGCTTGCAAGTTTTTTTTTGTGAAACTTTTTCTTTCCTCCTTCAAATTAAGGAGGGCACTTGATTCATAAGCTACTAATAAAACAAAAGATCTCCGTGCTCGGACCCGGGCTCGAGCAAAAGGACCGGCAACGAGAGTTCCGAGAAGTCGGAAAATTGTGGACAACTTCTGAGGCAACAAATCAGTCTTCAAATATTTACGATTTCCCGTCGATTGGCTCGACTTTTGGGGACGTGAAAATACTACTTTTGTAGATCTTGAAGTCGCGGTCGCAGATTGGGGCAGATCTCGTCAATCGAAGGTCAGACAAAGCAGGAAATCGCGTTTTACCGAGACGTCGCTTGTGCAGAGGCGAGTCCAAACGGGGCTTGTTTGAGAGGGATTGAAGGGGTGACGTTTTGAGGGTGAATGGAGGGTGATGATGGGGTTGTGGAAGGCCTTAGAACGGTGGTAAAGTAGGGGATGGGGGTTGAGGGATATGTGATGCAAGATCGCTCTCGGCCTCGCACTCCGAGCTCTCTCCAACACTCGATCTTCCGCACTCTCGGCCTCGCACTCCGAGTGCTTCCGACCCTTTGATTCCGTTGTCTCTCACTAGGGAATCGCTCTCAGCATCTCACCAAGAGGTTTTATCCGGCATCTCAGCAAGATAGATTTTGTTTCTTAACCCGAAACGAAGGAAGCACAAATTAAGCTCAGATTTTTATCAAATTCAACTTGTCCAAAACAAATGTCAAGCTTACATATTTATAGGACTTGTATGGAAGCTAAGAAATTAAAGGAAGCCAAAATAACAAATGAAAAGAAGGCATTACGTAGGATTTAGCAAGCCTTTTGGGCTGTCCCGCCTCATTTGCTTGGAAAAAAAAGGCAAGAGAATATCATCCTATGAAAATAGGTAGTTTGGTTTTGAAAAATTTAGCTTGACATCCCCTCTAATCAAGTCTCGGTCGGCGCCAATTCAGACTTAACTTGTAACAAAGTGACCGTGTGTGGTGGTGGCTCCTCAAAGATAAGAACCGATCGACCAAGTAGGCGAGCTCGAGCTCTTGTCAATGGTGGGTTAGCTCGAGGTAAAAGTGGTTCTTCTTCCATCTCCTCTTCGTTAGCATCTTCAATAGCATCCATCAGAGCTCCATCACTAGTATCTAGACCTCCAACCCTATCGTCGGACAAGCTAGCTCCGTCGAGGGTCACATCAATAGGAAAATAAATAAATAATATAGTTACAACAACCTAGACAACTTACAAGACTGGATAACAAAATTATCCAACAATATTCCATAACATTGTACTAGCACTCCACTTGTGCTATTTGTGATTTGTAAATGTTAATTAAACTATATATGTCCCTTCATCTAATAAACTATCCTCTGCCAAGGTTTGGGCATTAGCCGACATGAAAAGGCAGGGTTACTTGGGCTTTAAAGAGTTTATTGCTGCAATGCAGGTATTATATTTTTAAGTTCTGTTGTTTTATTGGAATAAACTGAATAAGGTTCTATTTAGAGGTAATTGTGCTATTTTTTTTCCTTTATTGCAGCTTGTTTCTATGGCTCAATCTGGACAAGAATTGAGCCCTAATTTCTTGAAAAATCCAGGCAAGTGAATGCGTGGTTTTTTTAATACAATATCTACTTGTGTTTCATTTTTCAACTTCTCTCTCATAACACTATACTAGAAGGTTCAAATTATATTTAAAAAAGGTTTTCGTGTTGAACTTTGATTCCAGGTTGATGAGAAGAGGAATGTTATTAATCTAGTCATTCCGAATTTGTTTAAAACTCTTATAATATTTAAATGATTGTGCTATATAATGGACATGTGATATCTGTCATTTGTACAAAGTTATGTTTTAAAATTTATGAAAAGTCATGTTTCTGGGTCACCTCATGTTATCAACTCCAAATGCAAATTCACAACAAAAGAATTTATCGTAACTTGCTAGTTGTATGTATTCTAAACAAACACACTCTTCCAACTCTAGACAATTACACTCTTCCGTTGTGTATTGTATGTCGATTGCTTAGTGTAATTCATATTGTATTAGTATATTTTAACTATACCAAATTCTTCAAATTGTATACAGTTGGCCTAGAGGAGATCAAAATCCCACATATGAATGGTTTGGATGCTTTGCCTATAGTAAGTAATGTAACTATAAATATCTCGTAAATTTCCACATAGACAAAAACATATTATTTACTAGAATTTATGTTTTTTTTCCAGAAGAAGATTGTCACCACATATGCTCTCGGAGTGAATGGTTAGAAATAATATGCTCTTATCATGTTTTTTTTGGTAGCCCACTATTTTACTAAATTATTTGTTGGTATGTATGGAATTCACTAAAACAATCATCACCTAAGCAATCATCACCAAAATCGGGTTGGTTTGCCTCAAAATCTTCAAAGAAAGTAATTAACTTCTTCCAAGTTCAAATTTGATTTTTTCCTTCTTTATGTTTTCCCTATTATCTTCAAATGTTTTTGCCTCAACCCTAGGTTATGATTCCACGTTCTTTGGTGGAATCCATCACTCACATGAAAGCTAAATGAAGCCAAAACAAGCAATCACTACAAAAGCAACCTTTGTATTTTTTTGGACACAAGTTTTTCTCCTTTTTTGTATCTTCACAAGTTAGATATTTCTTCTACTATTTGCTTGATCTAGTACCATGTTTTAAAAGTTAGGTTTGTTTGTTTTTGTATTTAAAAGACTTTTTTTTTAAAAAGATATATAATATTTTTTCGCCTTCAATCCGTGCATCATGAGGGTTGCCATTTCATTATTGTTTATAACTACTGTCATTATGCGCTGATGTGCTCTGAGAAGCATTAATCTAATACACTCAATTACATCTATCAGGTACCTCTTAGTGCTGTGACATCCATAATAGATGGTCTAAAGAGATTATA
Organism: Persicaria tinctoria; assembly: GCA_037127255.1. Taxonomy (NCBI): domain Eukaryota; kingdom Viridiplantae; phylum Streptophyta; class Magnoliopsida; order Caryophyllales; family Polygonaceae; genus Persicaria; species Persicaria tinctoria. Next base: position 44,190,205 of record JBANSL010000008.1, read on the forward strand.
TATTGAAAAGCTAAAGCCACTGGAGACAACCTATCGTTTTCATGATTTTGTGTCGCCTGCTTTGGTGAGTAGAATAACATTCTTAATACAATCTTTCTCAAATAGGCATGTGCATAATAATTCTAAATATGTTTTTTTGTGCAGACAAGTAGTGATTTTGATGCTAAACCCATGGTGATGTTGTTGGGACAATATTCAACTGGAAAGACTACATTTATAAAACATTTGCTTAAGTGTGAATATCCAGGTTAAATTAATTCTTTCTTTGATATATGGTAGTGTGGTCTCATGATTGTATTTACTGCAAATGTCTTCAAAATAACATGTTTTGACATCCTCTTTCTTGTAATAGGAGCTCATATTGGCCCAGAACCTACAACTGATCATTTTGTTGTTGTAATGGTATGTTAACACTCTTGGCTAATTATGCTTAATTACTTGTTCCCTCCCTTTGATTTCTTCAAGAATGTGTACATGAGAAACCATAATTTATGTTATTATTCCTTCCAATTTACATAAAAACCTCATGTGAGAAATTTTTTAAGAAGTTTCTTCTTATGGGGGTTTACAATACCCCATCATTTTATAATTCTTTGGATCTATGCTTGAGGATTTAGTTGGTAAGAAGTATATTTTCCTCGAGCCTTTAGAACTACTTGTTTGTAATTCTATTTTTTCATAGAGCATATATTTTCTTACGAATCTTTGTTTACCATTTTCGTAGATTTTTTATAACCATGTTTAACATTTTTCGGTTTTGCATAAATGATGACAGGCTGGACCTGACGAGAGAACCATTCCTGGAAACACTATTGTTGTCCAAGCCGACATGCTATTCAATGGCCTCACGGCTTTTGGGGGAGCATTTTTGTCAAAATTTCAGTGTTCACAAATGCCACATTCGGTGAGATTCCACCTTTTCAAATTTAAAAACTTTTGGTCTTGAATATTGCTTCTAAAACTAGTTGCTCTTGAAATGTATGCAGCTATTGGAGCATATTACATTTGTTGACACTCCTGGTGTCTTGTCTGGCGAAAAGCAAAGAATTGAGAGCAGTTATGATTTTACTGGAGTTATATCTTGGTTTGCAGCTAAATCTGACCTCATCCTTCTTTTGTTTGATCCTCACAAACTTGACATCAGTGATGAATTTAAGCGTGCAATTTCATCTCTTCGTGGTCATGATGACAAGATCCGTGTTATTCTGAACAAAGCAGACCAAGTTGATACCCAACAAGTAAGAGTTTGGTCTACTCAAGTTTCTCTCTTTTTTACCCATTAGGAATGATCCATAAAAACTAGATTATTGATTTGCAGCATATGTTTTAGCTTATGAGAGTCTATGGAGCTTTGATGTGGTCACTAGGAAAGGTCCTTAACACTCCAGAAGTTGCTCGTGTCTATATCGGGTAGGTAGTTATCCCTTTTTTTGTTCCTTCTTTATAAGTGTGTTGTTTGTCATATTTCTGGTTTGATGAGCCTTTCCATCTCATAAGTGCATCTTTATTAAAAAAAAAAAGATATGTTTAAAACTCTTAGTTACTTCTTTCTCGATATTTCACACTTTTGCATTTATTGATAAAGATTATTTAAGATGAGACATTTGAACCATGCCTATATACACAACACTAACAGTCGAAAGCGATGCAAGACATTTTTTTTTTCATTTCTTCCTTTCAAAGATTCTTATTCTCTGAGGAAGAGTAAATCTTGCTTACTCTTGACTGTTTTTTCATTTTCTTATGGCGCCCCTGAGGAAGAGTAAATCTTGACTTATTAGTTTCACTTATTTAATTGCATATTTTATGATTTTTCCCATTTTATGGGAATGTGAATTGAAACTTTTTCTCGTTTCACAACTCATTTAACGATAAGCCCATTAACGAACAAGTCGTTGGGTCTATGGGCAAGGATCTCTTTGAGAAAGAACAGAATGACCTTCTCACTGATTTGAAAGATATTCCAAAGAAGGCCTGTGACAGAAGAGTATAATTCTATCTTTGTCCCCCTCTCATGCCTCTATTGTGAAATAATTCAATGGTGTTTTTCACATTTATGTATTGTCCAGATCAATGAGTTTGTCAAACGTGCTAGAGCTGCCAAGATTCATGCTCATATTATTAGTCATCTCAAGAAGGAGATGCCCGCCATGATGGGAAAGAATAAAGCTAAAAAACGCTTGATTGATAATCTTGAGGATGAGTTTGTCAAGATTCTTCCTAAAAATTTGATTTGATTGTTATGATATCAATTTGTCCATATCTACTTATTGGAATACTTATGGTGATGTTTAATTTCAGGTTCAAAGGGAATTCCATTTGTCAGCCGGTGACTTCCCTCAAGTAGAGCATTTCAAAGAAGTTATGAGTGGATACAATATCGATAAGTTTGAGAAGATGAAGCCAAAGATGATACAAGAAGTAGACGACATGCTTGGCTATGACATACCAGAGCTTCTCAATACCTTTAGGAACCCATATGAGTAGAGCGATGTTCCTTATAGTCGAAGTCGTGTTGAAATGGATATGTCGAATTAAAATTTTGAATTGATTATATTGCAAAATAGATTTGGCTTGATTCATATGTGCATTTGATTCTCAAACAAATATACCTTCATTTTTCAAAGAATGAATTTGAGAAAATTGTAAAATCTTAAAGAAATCACATACTTCGGAGATGCTTAATGTTGTTGGCCACAACCTTTATTAATGTTTAGTTTAATCTCCAACATTTGTGAGTGTGTGTTTTTATTTGCCCATGGTGATTTGCTCATCCTCCATAAATAAACACTTATGAATAGATTTGAGGATGATATAAAATCATAGATTGGTCAATAAGTTACGAATTTGATCTCCTTATCCCATTATAACGGCTTTAAATGCATTCATATGAACAAAAAAAAGAGTAAATTTTATGTTATTGGTCTTCAATGTTTTCTCTTCGTATCAAATAAACTTTTTAAAAAATTTGTGGTGTCATCGATCGCTACATTAATTATAGGGGTTTTTAAACCATAAAATTCTAATGGGATTTTTTTTTTAAATTTCCTTTTCCTTCAAATATTATATACTCTATTTTATAATCCATGAGTTTACTTCAATATATATATATAGTCAAAGATTCAAATGTAAAATTGTCTTAGGTTGTAAAATTGGCTTAAGGTGTAAAATTTCTAAACAAGGTATGCGCACTCAATTTAGAAAATGGATTAACTTAATGGGCCGATCCAATTAAACCCTAAAAATTAATCCATTTATCTCCATCCCTCTCCCGACTTTGAGACGTTGCAGCCATGGCGGTGGACGACAGCGTTGCCCTCTATCGCCCCCGCCTTCGCTCGTCATCCTCCCTCACTCCTCCGTCATCCTCCCGCTGTCCCTTGTCATCTTCCCGACGCCCCTCGTTGCTCCTCGTCTCCCCTCATCGTCATTAGATTTGGCTCGCCCTCGCTCGCCCAGCAAATCCCCAGCAAGGTCGATCTAGTGCTTGAAGAAGACGACCGTTGTCGGGAATCTTCCGATTAATGGAGCAATTGCAGAGGAGAATCGGCGATTTTGCATATTCTATCTTCTCCCTCTGTTCGATGTCGGTTCCCTTTGTGAAGGAGGGAGTACAGGCTAATCGTTCAGACGATGCTTTCTCTTCGATCAATTAGGGCTCTCTGGTTCGTTAGCTTCATGTGTCAATTGCTCAAGGATAAATTGCTCCGCTTGTGGTGCTTCTTTCTCTTCTATCTCTGTTCTGCCCTACATCTGCTCCTACTATTCTAGGGCAATGAGATCGACAATTTCATCGCCGATTCGATTATCTATCAACTACTCCTACTGATCTTGTTGTTGTCGTGACCAACAATCGAGCACCTGCGCATCGCACTCAAGTATGTATTTGCTGATATTTTAGTTTTAATCGTTGGCTCGATTTTCATGATTTTATTGTTTTGCATTTTGGCTTGTTGCTCTGATTATCGATTTGATTGGGACTGCGGGAGGGTCGGTGTTTACCTGATTTGAAACTTACTGATGCCTGCATGTGAAGTAAATTTCTCGAACTGATCTTAATTTTGGAATTGTGGACGAGATTCAGTTATGGAATAATCAACATTTTAAAGTGATTGCTTGTTAAAGTAATACATATACTCTACATACTTTAGGAAAGTGTTTGTGGAATCTGTAGCAAGAGTAACATATGATCATCATGCTCCAAATTTGGATGAGAAACTAACAAGTGCACTTGCAAACCGTAGTTGAGAGTAAACTATTGGAATGGTCTGTTAGATTGGTAAATGTCATAAAAATAAGGCACGACAATGCAACCAGTTCGTTCACTATGCAGTACGTAATGGATGTGCATCATGTAACTATGTGAAGCTAAGATGGAGCTGAAAGGATTGTTGCAAAGTGCAGACAAGCTGAGATGGAGTTGAAAGAATGTTATGCTTCTGTAATTTTGCTTCATGTAGTTAAGTTGATTGATTGTTTTATTTCTTTGAATGAATTTATTGGTTCCGATTTAAATGTGTTTGAAAAGTACAATTTCATTTTGAAAAAGAGCAATTTCTGCTATGGTATTCAAGTGTTACTGGCTAGTGCAAGTGATGATAAACAGACAAGGACATCAAAACTCTTAGGTTCAATTTTTCTGTTATAGTATTCAACTTTTTTGCTAGTTGTGTTTGTCTTTGGTTCAATTGGTTTTGTTTCATTAACGACAAAATGATGTATGTCCCTTTGCTTTAATCAAATGTAAATCTATGTTAGATATCTTTTTTTTTTGCTTGCCCAAAAAAAGTGATGTGATTTAAAGCCTATTAGTTCAAAATGGTAGAGCAACGTGCCACGCACAAAGATGCGGGTTCAAATCCCGCATAGGCTATCTATGTTTATCGCTTACAAGTACTATGTTTCTCTTCATGAATAAGAGTGTAAGGTGCAGTTGTGAAACTGTAAAGTGCATTTGTGCAACTGTAAAGAGCATTTGTGCAACTGTAAAGTGCAGTTGTGCAACTTTAAAGTGCAGTTGTGCAATTGTAAAACAAAGTGCCCAAATTAGATTTTCAGTTTAGGGAGAACCAAATTATATTTTCAGTTGTGCAGTTGTGCAACTGTAAAGTGCAGTTGTGCAACTGTAAAATGCAGTTGTGCAACTGTAAAGTACAGTTGTGCAACTTTAAAGTTCAGTTGTGCAACTTTAAAGTGTGCAAAAGTAAGATATAATTGTGCACATTTAGAATACAATTGTGCAAAAGTATGATACTGTTGTATGCAGGAGGATGGTCAAGTATGAAATAAATATAAAATCAAGTTCAGACTGACTTCCCTGTCTCAGCAAATAATACAAGACTTCCTCCCGTTGTAGTAAGAGAAAATCAGGATCGAATCCACGAGGAAGCACGTCAGCAGTTCTCAGGTAGCTGTAAATTCTCACAGAAGCAGCAGAAAGACAGAAACACAGAAAGAAACAGAAATAAAAGCAGAAAAACAAAAGCAAAGAATAAAGCAAGAAATAAAGCAATGCAAAGCAAAAACGAAAAGCAAAGGCAAAGGGCTCGTCGATCTCGACAAGCTCCTACTCGAGATCGACAATAGTAAGCAAAGACAACAACTTTCAGAAAACGAAACAGGCAACTCGACTAAGACAAGCTACTCGATCTCGACTACCACTACTCGAGATCGACTAGAGCATGCAAAGACAGAAACTTGAAAATCGATGACAGAAAGCAGAAAACCAACTCGACCTAGACTGGCCGTACTCGAGATCGACAAGGCACTACTCGATCTCGACAAAGCTTCCTCTAGGTCGACTAAAAACAGAAACTTAAGTTTGCAGAATTTCGAACAAAACTCAGATTTTTGATGAAAATAAATCAATATGCTAAAAGACTTCCAAAGCCAGGGTTTCAACACCACAACGATAACCATGCAAAGTAACACATAAAGGCATAAAAGATCATGCTTTCCATCAAATAACTTTCGTCATTAACAAATAGGCAAATAGAGGCTTTCGCATAAACCCTAATTGTTACTAACCCTTTTTCACATAATTAATCCAAGTTGCATTAAGATCACTTTCGCTTCAATAACACAAACAAGGATCACCTTCAACTCTCGCAAAAGAATCATGCTCATAGGGATAGAAGATGAATTGCACAAAAAGATCTGACCTTTATCGCATCGCCTCACATGGCCACCGTCGGGCTCACCCCAGCCCCAGAAGTGGGTGGACTACTCACGCCTCATTGCAATCGCAGACATTGAATGAAAAGAAATAACTTGCATAAAACTAAATTCAAAGCCTTTACAATTCCGGCAATCAACTTTCGCAGAAAGCCAAAACCCTAAAAACCTTATAACTACTAAACTCTATGTGGAACTAACTAATTGTGTGTCTTGGAATTGAATTGTGATATGGAATGAATAAAACTGAGCCCCCTAGGGCCTTATTTATAGGCTTCATTCCCTAGCTATTCTAGGAAAGAAGATATCTATCTATATCTAAAATTATATCTAAATTGCTAAAAGATAAATAAATTGTTTTAAGGAAATAAATCTAAAAGGAAAAGATAAAACTAAATAGGGTAAGTCTTCATGATGTTGATAGATTGCGTCTTCCATAGATAGAACTTGATGGATTTGGATAGAATCTTCCTCCTTCGGCCCCAAGGAATCCCAAGTCTACTCGGACAGGTCTTCGTCGACACGTTTCTGGGCACTGGTCTACTCGACTTCGACCACGACTCGTCGACCTCGACAAGGATGGTTCGTCGACTGGACCTCCTGGCTAGCTCTGCTCGATGTGGCTCGGTCTTGGCTCCTGGTGCTCGTCGACCTCGACAAAGCCTCCTCGAGATCGAGTAGAGAAGTGTTGCCGACTAGGTCTTCTCGAGTGGGTTTACTCGATTGGCTCAGATCTGGACTCAGGGTCTCGTCGATCTCGACAAGGCGTAGTCGAGATCGAGTAAGGTTCATCGAAGATGGCTCTCGGTGGTCTCGTCGAGGACTCCTCCTTGGACTTGCTCTGGGTGGCTTGTCGATCTCGACAAAGGTTCGTCGAGATCGAGTAAAGGTGTGCTCGGCTTCTCGTCCTCGGCTTCTCGGGCAACTTCTCTCCTCGTCGACTCCGGGTGTGGTGTCTAGGCTTCGTCGATCTCGACTAGGGCTTGTCGAGATCGAGTTGGGTCCGGAGCCGGGTTGGTCTGGCTTTCTCGATCAGGCTCTGTCGACAAGGCTGTGCTCGGACCTGCTCGTCTAGGTCGAGTAAGAGCTACTCGAGATCGAGTAGCCTGGGTTCTTGGCTTGATTCGACTGGTTCCGTTGCTCCTTCGACCTTGGACTTCTGTAGTGGTTTTCCGAGCTTTTCCGACCTTCTGTAGAATTGCTGTAAAATGCCTCGATTTCTGCGAATTAAACAGAAACTGGTGTAGATTCCATAATTTGGCAAATAAACATAAACTACATAGATTTTGTACTATCTAAGCCCAAATGAATGCAATGTATACAGAAATCGATATAAAAGTTACTGTAAATCATGGCAGATTCAGCTCACAACAGATACCATTGTGCAAAAGTAAGATACAATTGTGCAATTTTATAATACAATTGTGCACATTTAGAATACAATTGTGCAAAAGTAAGATACAATTGTGCACATTTAGAATACAATGGTGCAAAAGTAAGATACAATTGTGCATATTAAGAATACAATTGTGCAAAAATAAGATATAATTGTGCAAAAGACATAGTGATGAATTGTACTCATCTTCACCATAAAGTGCATAAATAAAATGATAAAGTGCAAAAATAAGATTATAAAGTGCACAACTAAGATTATGAATCGCACTTTATTAAAAGATAATACAAACTATTAAAATTAAGCAATTTAGCCTATGTAGGAGTCAAATCCACATCTTTGCGCAAAAGCACATTGCTCTACCATTGAGCTAATAGAGTTTTAAAGCTTATGAAGTATAAAAATCTAGCTTATGGACAACAAAAATCACAGTATAGAAAACATGCAATAAACAAAGTTCAAAACAAACGGATCTAATGAACAGAGAGCATGGCTCTGAAATATAAGAAGAAACAATGGCAACCTGATATACATTCAGGAAGGCTGAATCAACAATCTATTATCAGTACCAAATCTGAAATTGAAAACCACCAAAACAAGATACAGAGAACCACCTTTTTAATCCTATTAATAAAGGACTAGTATTTTGAAATAAAATTTATAAAATGACTTGTATACTTTAATGGAGGGAATAACAAAAAGCTAATCATAGATTAAGGGATATGCAAATCGCAATATTGTTTTGTGATGATAAACAGGAGGTGGGCAAGCAGCTATTAAGTCTGTCAATCGTTTAACTATATTTAGGCAAAGATGATACACCCTGCTATCCCCTGCGGTGAAAGTAGCAATGGCTGATTTAGGAGGCAAATGTTTGGTGGACTTTAAATTCATCCTATATGTGATTTTAGTACCAATGAATTCATTACTGAGAGCTGCAGAAATAAGTTTCTCTCTTTACAAAGCAACATCACTCACACCTTATGTGATAACCTTGTATGTTTTGTCCCAAGACAAGCATGCAAAGGAAACATATGATATATGATATGTAACTTAGACATCACATGACGAAACTGATAGCATACCTTTGATCCTCTAGTATCACAGTCTTGTATCCTACGTTGTCAAGAAGATCACTCGCCCATTCCCTATTAACTTTCGGTAACTTTATCTTCAGATGTGACAGAAACAAGTAAACTGCTTTCACATTCAAATTAAATGAATACACCTTAACAAGTACAACATATTAACTTAAATCTTTATATGCTTGCAAAAATATGCAGTCTGCTTATGTTTAAAAGATCTTGGGCTTTGATATTCCATAATTAAAAAGAATAGACTCGTAGGTACAAATATTGAATTACCGAACACACCGTAATTTGGTTAGCAAAAGTCTTTTCTACATTCTCCTTCCTTTGCTGCTGAATGTATGCATCATTTGACATTGGATCTGCTAAAGAATTGGCCGGCCAAGGCATACAGAATATATTAAATAAATGATTAAAAAACAAACACTTCTAGTTCTATGCATTGCCACTTGAGAATTAAGAACCAAATTCATCATGAGATGGTCGAGTTGTTTTATGTATTCAATCATGACAGCTTGGGCAACTTCTGAAGGTATAGCCTGCAATTAAGTCCACTATCATAGCAACCAAAATTTTCGACTATTCTTTCACTTACAAAGGAGAAATTGAACCTCAGAGCTACACTATACGAAATCAAACAGGGGAAATGAAAATACGGAGAAGATTCTGAAGCAAAACTAGGTCCGACCAATTCACAATCCCTAATTTTCAGAAATCTCAATCTCTAAGAAATCAGGAAGGGAGGTTTCTATTCCAGGGTACTTCGACATGCTTTTTTTGTGGCGGAAATTCTCTTTTCTTTGTTGTGGTTCATTCTTTTCTTTTGAGCAACTTCTAGTCTGCACAAGTGCACAACAAATACAAACTCGATTCATTTTTCTGTGTCAGTACTGTTTCATACATGGAGAAGAGAAAACAGATGATAAGAGTTCTAATCTTCATTTTTAAGACCAACACAAAGCAGAGGAAATAGAACAAATCTATGAGTTCAGTGGAATGATCAACACTTATTATTGCAAGATGAGATATAAATGAAACAAGAGAGAACAAAGCAAATAACATTTAGGGATGGAAAAGGCATAGGGCATGCAACATGAACTAAACCAATAACCTAGGAACATATTCATTTATTCAAGGATTCTTTTAATTTCCAAACATCTGACTGAATAAGGTTCGGGAGGATAAATATTAACTAAACATGGTAATGTGCATAATGTGCAACTCTAACAACAAGGTTGCATAAATCTAGCAGCGTAGTTAGTTGAATAAGGGAGAAAATTCATCAAAGTGGTACCTTGAGTCATCTTGGAGGAAATTCACCAAAACATCTTCCACTAATAAAACAAGATGCTTACTTGGAATGTTATCTTTTATCAGAAAAGCCAGCTCCTCAACCTTGCATATCAACCACAATGTGATTTAACAAAATGCAAGAAACAAACAAACATGCATCAACACACAAACTCCATTCCCTTGGAATTCCACCAGGAAGAGAGAGACCAAAAAAAAAATGTGAAAGCCAACTCAGATTCTTTACTCTTCCAAATACTAAAATGATTATAAACACTTGGTGTTGTCATCTTATACCATCCTCTTGGAATTCCACCAAGAAGCGACAAAAGGCAATTTATTCAAAAATGACAAAGAAATAATAGCATTTGCATTCAGAATAGAAAAACACACAAACCCCATTTCCCCAATAGAATAGTAAAAAACTTTTAAGAATTAACAAAACCAAAGGTATGCACCAACTAAACAAGTAAAAGAGCAAAGGGGAAACAAACCAGCCACCCATCAAACCTCAAAGAAACAGCAAGCTCACTCAACCTCTCGAAGTACAAATAAGCAGACTCCTTCGTTGCTAGCAGAATGTCAGCAATACATATGCCTTCATCCCATTCTGTGGTGGAAGTTCCCAATACCTATACTAGACAAACAAGGAAAGAAAAGGGAATAAATATCTTTGCACATTAAAAATTCATCTGAATTTCACACCGAATCGCCTATTTTAATATCCCCTCCTCCCCAACTCAAATAAAAAGAAACATAAAAGGAAAAATTTTCTTGTATGGTTGAACATCTAAAATCAAATAGCAAAGTCTGGAAACAACAATCAGATTCTTCTTGTAGAGACCCAGCTCCAACTTCATTCCTATTATAACCACAAGCACAAAGTGATCATTTTAATAGTCAGATTGCAGCTTGCATTTTGCCCCATTAAAGAAAAATAAAGAAACATGGCGTATAAGACACATCAAAAGGTCCAGGATATAGCAATGCACAAATGTACACCATTGCGAGAAAGCTCACCGAAATTTGTTGCTATATCCTCAAAAGAGAGTGTCAAGTTATGCGCCTAATCAAAATCACAGTGGTTGAGCCCCCGAGTGAAAATGATTGAATAGAAACTGTATAGGAATAGAAAAATCCTCAGCACCAACTCCAAATCGAGACGAATCAAATTGGAGTTGAACTTCAAAATTCTCAATTTGAAGTTCAAAATTCTCAGATTTGGAAACCTTCCTTGTGCGGCTCAGAACAACCGATCTCCAAAGGCGATTCGGGGTCGGAGGTCTGTGGCTCCAGAACTTGTCGTCGGTGGCAAGTGAGGTCGGAGGGAGGCTCGCCGATGGCGTCGGCGGCTGTGAGGTCGGAGGGATGGGAACTCGGGAGGGATGGAGTAGCGACAGAGGAAGGTCGGGTGCGTTTCTCTCACCTCTGCGCAGGTTTCTCCATGTTTCGTTAAGATGGGCCGGTTCGGAGATCTTTTAAAACGGACCGGTTCACTTTTTTTTTTAAATACAACCCGCGCGTCCGGTTTTACATTAAAACCAAAATTTTACACCTTAAGCAAGATATTTTACATTTTAACTCTTCCCTATACATCTTACTATATAAAAGCTCAAGTTTGCCTTTACTATCATCACGTATATTTAGTTATTTGCCCTTCCTTTCTTTGTTATTCCATTATCCAATTTAAGGGTTTTATTGGTATTTCATTAATCCCCGGTTTCTGCCTTTTTCTATGTGCCAATCTCTCTCCTCCATCTCTCCCCTTCCAAAGTCGCTCGCATGCACTTCGCTCCTCCAAATCTGCTTCCAGGTTCCGAATTCGTGTCTCCAACTCCTCGTCTGTGTTCGATTTCTCTGTACTCCGTCGATTGGAGGTTCGTCGCCGCAAGAAAACGCTCGGGGAGTGACGTACACAGGATACCAGGCGGAAGTGCACAAAATCGCTCCTTTTAGTGCATTCTCATTCGTTTTTTAAGGTAATCCAGGAAGGAAGAGGTTGATTCTGATCCTTTTTATATCTGCTTGGTGTTGGTGTGTTGGTGATCCACCTTTGACTAATTGCAAGCGTAATTGCTTGAGGAATTTTCAAGTACGTTGAAGTGTAAATTTCAAGCTGGTTGGTTATCTCGATTTGAAATTAGTTTGTTTGGCAAGTTTACAAGTTGAAATTGATCGATTGATGGCCTCGAGAACATGTATGAATATCTTTTGTGGCACCACATCGTCAGGCCCGGACCTGAGGCGACGCCTCTTGGGCCTCGCCTCAGGCCCACTTCCAATAAGGGCCCATATATATTAAAAAAACCCTGAATACAGCTGGAAAGAAGAGCCGCGGATCGAACATCGATTCTCTAATCCTTTGAAGTCTGAGCATCAATTCTCCGTAGTCGCCACTCACGCACGCCGTTCAATTTGTTGTGGGAGAGAGAACAACCGATCGAACGATCCGTTAGGGTTTCTCATATCTCTCTGCTTTCTTTACTTGGAAATTTGAAGAAGTTGCCCAAACTGGACAAGAACAAGCCGATCCTGTCTTGGTTGTAGGAGAAACATTTCGTCCGACCACAAGAAATGAACAGGTTTTTTTATAATTAAAATTATTGACTTATTTGTGTATGATGATGCAATTTTGACGAAGTTGAGACCAAGTTTAGGCTGTGTAAGTATCATTTGCAGTGTGTTTTGGATGGAAGAAATTGGGAAACTTTATGAGGGGATTGAAAGGGAATATTTTCACATATTTGGGTAATTGTAGGAGGGATTTTGATGAATTATAGTAGAAAGAGGGGTAGATTGGAAAAGAAGTGAATTTAGTCTAATAGAGAGTTGATCTATCTGTTCTAGTTGTATGCAACGAAGATGCTTGATTTGGAGTACAAGTATCACTCACTGACAAGTGAATAGCATAAGGGTTTAGATGAATTTAGGTTGTGGGAGATATATATGCTTACTTTGTTGATTAATCTCTAGTCTCTACCCTATTCGTTCCCTTTGATCTGAACAGGGCCCATTTTAAAATCTCGCCTCGGACCTTAAAAATTTCAGGTCCGGCCCTGCACGTCGTCTGCAGAATGGAAGAGAGGCTGGGTTTTGTGATCCGGTGAAACCGCTAATCTATGTCACAGCTGCGGGTGATTCTACCTTCTTTTATCTATAATTTTGTTATTGATTTTACTTTTTGTGCGTTTGTTTGGGATATGAGAGCTGGTGATGGCTTTTGTAATTTTTTGTTACTTCGAGATTTGAAGTGTACTATTATATGATTAGTACTGTTTGCCATTGCTTTCTACCAACCTCTCATCCCAGTTTATCTCTCGTGTTGAAGTTATACTGGGAGTCTGGGATGTAACCTAAACCATGTGATAAATTATGTATTGAGATTTCTCTTCTTGGTACCCTGCAAGGAAATCAGCCCTATTAATAATTTTTGGGTGTTTTTACTTGGTAAAATTTGTTCTTTCTCCTTTTAATGGTGATGCATTGAAGTTTCTGTGTAATTATAAATTTAAACTTTAAACTATTAAAAACGTTTTATTTTATTTTAAACACTATTGAAGTTTCCAGCTCTAGGCAAACAAATGTGACTGTGAGGAACTTAGGGTAGATTTTTCTTGCACTTAACCTAATTTATTTACCCTCTTTCATGGGTATTGGAATTTTTGCAGAGGGGATTTGGAGGAAGAAGCTTGAGAATGGTAATGGTAATTATGATGAAAAGGGTGATAGAGGTGGTGGTGATTCCTCACCTCGGTACCCTGACCGGCCCGGCGAACCAGATTGCATATACTTTCTAAGAACTGGCTTGTGTGGATATGGCAGTAAATGCCGTTTCAATCACCCTTCCCATGGTGCTAAGGTAGTTTATTTATTTATTTTTATCATATGATTTCATTGCTTACATTATCAGTGTATATGGTATTGCTTGCCTTTTTCTTATAAATTTAGTGTCAAAATCAAGAACGTATTCCGACACAATCTCTATAAATCATTAAGATCAACCATATAGTGATTTCATTAGCTGTTGCTAAAGCTTGTGCAGTTGACAAGTAAAGATGCTTTCATTCAGTTTGTAGCTCTAGAATTGACGCCTGAATTTATCACAATCTCGGCAATGGTTAGTAGCAGATGTGAAGCTATTTCTAATTGAAATAGCTTTCATTTAGTTTGAAAGAGTACATGGTTTTATCCCTAACCCAATTTTGCCCCTATTTCTAATTGAAATTCCCTCTGTTGCTTCTGTCTTCGAGTGGTTATGCGCAAAGGGCGATGTGAAGCTATCGGTGAGCAAGTGAGATGTGAAGAGGGCGGCACCAACAAATTTACTTTTGCCCGAGAGAAGGTATGTCTTCGATTTTTCATTTGAAATTTCAATAATTTAGGGTTTAGGTGTTTGACTTTGGGGATTAGATTGGATGGAAATCTTGAATTTAAAGTTATCTTGTTTTAAGCAAAGGGCAATCAGATTTAGAAATTTAGGAATGGAATTTGGGGTTTAGGTGATGTCACATCTTATTCATTCGACTGATTAAATTTAGAAGTGGAATTAACCGCCTCTTAGACTTTGTTCTCTATAATGACTCAGTTCTCTATAATTGATTTGGGTGATTGCCGAATACACCAACTGGCCTCCCTTTGAAAGGTCGATCAATTGCCGGGTTTCTAATTAAGCCGACCCAGAGTTTAATTCGGAGGTCCTGTTACATCTTGAATGAACATGGATTCCTGTTCAAATGATTGACATAGCTTTATCAGTTGTACCTTGTACGCTATAGTTAGTGTTGCACAAAATTAAGTTCGATTTATTAAAAAAATTGAAAAGCAAAATAGATTGATGGTTTCTGTGATATGACCTCATCCTTGAGTTATCGAATCACAACAGGGTCATTGGATCGGATCGTAAGATCCTCGAAATATAATAAAATATTAAATATTAAAAAAAATATACAACAAAGTGGCTTAATTTAAAGTTTTAAAATGAGGAAAAAATTTACGACCTTAAACATTGTCATATTGATTAATAGACTCGAAAACAATTGTCTCTAAGCCATTTTTCGTATTTTATACATGAATGTATACATTTAAACTCCCTAAAATCAACCAAGAAAATAAAACAAATGTTTGAAAAATACATATTGTTAATAAAAATAGGATCTTTAAAATCGAGTAGATCGTAAGATCCTATCGATCCTTTACGATTCTAAAGATCTTATAATAGATGTTACACAAAAAAGATTCTATGCATAGATCCGGATCAAGCTCATGAGTAGGATCGTAGGATCTTAGGATTCTAAAGATCCGGATCGAGATTCTAATAACAATGATCATTAGAGTTATAATTACATAAAAATAGATATTTTTACTCAAGCTTCATACTTGCTAAAAAGTTTTATCAAAGTTCATTGAGCAAACAAAAGAGAATCCGAGCGTAGTAGCTTCTTAGTTGCTAAAAGTTTTATAGACCCCACATTTTACTATATCATGTAGGCAATGGAACAATTTTTTCTTATGTGATCTTACCTTGCATAAGTGTTTATTAGAATGGTCAAATCTATATAAGTTTGTTTTGTTGGTGATTTTGTGAGTATGTAGGATGACGTGATGGATTTTGTGAGTTTCTAGGAGGGTTTGATAGATTAGATTGAAAATGCACATTTGTAAGAAGAGGATTTTTCTATCGGTGCTAACTAATGTACTCATTCATGATCAATGTAGACATACTGTAAACAATAAATACAAATGACCTCAACCAAGATCCAATACAAGCTCAAGACCTGATGATTTGTTACTTGAAGTGGTCACCCTTCAACTTTAGATCTTGTGCTTCTATGATAAGATGATTGTAGGCTTGTTATTAGCATTCACCTGCTTTTATTTACTCTAGAAATGCTGGTTTTCTGTTTACCTTTTTATCTAAATCATCCATTTTTTCAATCTTAAGCCACTTTTTCAAGTTAATTTTGTCATTTTCATCTTAGATTAGCTAGATTAGTATGAACATTGAACATATTTGAAGTCCTTCTCCCAGTAATTGTAAAAATGAAGGATAAATTCATTAATTTTGGAACTCCTAGGGTATCCTAAAGAATAAGGATATTGTTACTTTTAAATAGTTAGTAGTGTAACATCTATAGTAATATAGGAAAGTTAGATATAAAATCTTCTTCATATAAAATATGCTTTATTTAGATAAAAAAAATCATACAGTTTTGTAATCTATTTATCTAAATCATACAATTTTGTAATGTATTTATCTAAATCATCCATTTTTTAATCTTAAGCCATTAGTTTAAGTTAATTTTGTCATTTTCATCTTAGATTATTAGCTAGATTAGTGTGAGCATTGAACATATTTCAAAAGTCTTTCTTCCCGTAACTATAAAAATGAAGGATAAATTCATTAATTTTTGGAGTCTTGTAATATAGAAAAGTTAGATATCAAATCTTCTTCATGGAAAACCTGCTTCGTTTAGAACGGAAAAATCATACAATTTTGTATTTATATTACTATGAAATTTAGTGAAATTAGATATCGAGATTACTGCCATTATATAAACTTATGATAACACTTACATTTCTCTCTCTGTTTTTAAATTATTTCTCCTAATCTTTTTTATTTTGTTGGAGCAAAGTGATAGACCAGTCATGAATTTGTTATGGAAGATCGAGGCTTTTGACATTTATAACTTTAAGTTAGAGTCCAATCTCAAGGCTACGAAAACCAGACCAGAAGAATTAGAGAAAGCTCATTTGGTTCTTAAGAGCTTATCTAAAGAGGAAGAGGGTAATATTGCAATTTTGGAGAGGGCAAAGAGGAAGATTAGGGAGGAATTGGCTGCTGAATAGAATGAAAGTTGTACGAAATACGTAGATACCACTTCTGTCTCTCACAAGAAGGCTATGAGAAATGGGAATTCCGAATGCTCGGGTTTGTATTTGGATGGCAAGTATGTGTTCATCATGTTTGTGTGTGATGGTTAAGAGTTTAATTATAATATTTCTTTAATATCTTTGTAGCTAAAACTGTTCACATATTCAGGTGATGTAATTAAGAATTATCTTGCTTGCATTTCATCAACTTGTATATTTATAATAATCCTAATCAAAGGTAAACTAGACCTGGAACATCTGAATTATGAAGCATAATATGTACTAACTGTATGGATTGGATGACCTCCTCATATGCCATTCTTAACGCTTCAACGGGTATCTTCTAACAGGTTTCAACATATGACATGATTGGGTGTGAGGAGTTCGATTCTCATAATGCCTCACCATAAATATAATTAGTTGATAAGGGAGTGTAGGTATGATTTATTGTCCATCTTGAGTATGATTCATTGCCTAGCTATCTTGCTCTCCTTAGTCTCTCTTTGAAATGATATTATGTTACTTGATATGCACTCCTATATGTTACAAAAACATGACAACGCCGCGCGCAAATATGCGCGCGGCTACTTACCTAGTATATATTAAACACAACACATAACCTTACCACCATGTACTGTCGCTTCCTAATCTTTCTTCTCTTCTCTTCTCTCTTTAGTAAAGTTAGCTTTTTCGGAGTATTAATGCACAATTAGAAGACAAAAAGTCTAATTAATAAAAACAATAAAAGATTAATAATATTTCTAAAAGGCTGATTTGCATGGATATACCATTTCATGGTCCACTTTGCAAAAATAACCTACACCCAAAAAATTGGCAAAGGAATGACAAATTGTCATTCTTGCAAATTAATCCCAACAGGTTGTCGGTTACACTTTGTACAAACCAGGAAAGAGAGTGTGAAAATTTTGAACACATGTCGAATGGAAAGAGGATGGGAGAGGGGGGGGGGGAGAAAGAGATCAATTTAATTGTTTTAAACTAAATTTCAGGCAGTTTTATTTGTTAAAATTAAAAAATAAATTTATTTTTGAACTTAATTTAATTTTATCTATCTATAGACACCCACTTTGTATATGTTTATGGAAAAAAATATTTCGAAATAAAGTTTGGTCTATATCGCATCTTGATCTCAATTTGGAGTATGACATGGATAACCATTTGGATGGCAAATACAACAATTCAGCTGGCACAGAAATTTACACAACTGGCAAGATAAACCAGAAAACCTGGGCAGAACCGACAATCGTTGCTCCAAAGATGAAAGGTAAAGCTCTCGACGTGGAAACGATTAAACAATTAAGACCTAAACCAAAAACTACAAAGTACTAAAGTTCCTAACCAATACATAACAAGTTAAGTACAAAACAACATATACCTAAAAAAAAAAGTACAAAACAACATAATGGGTAGAACCGAGCATCGTTGCTCCGGAGATGAAAGGTAAAGCTCCCGACGTGGACATGGAGAAGGGGACAATGCTCATAGAGGAGAGCATGTCCTTTGGGTCCGTCAGGAGCAAGATAATGGAGACAAGCAGGTACCCGTCTTGGGGAGAGTTCCTTCGCCGGAAGCGTCGGAGGACATAAGCAAGCGTGGCGTGGAAAGGTGAAGAAATTGATGTCTAGTTGGGTAACTCTTCTTTTGCGTTGTCGAATGTAGTATTTTGTTAGTTTGCTTGTAACTCAATGACACTTTGGGATTTTGGTGGTTTTGAATGTAAATAACTGGTCGTTTAGTTTGTCGACGATGCAAAAGACAAATGTATGCGATTATTTGTTTACTAGCCAGTATATGATTTTCCCTAGCCAATAAAATCAAATTCTATGCCAATAAGATAATAACCCCTGACACATCTTATTTATCTCATAAACTTCTCATCCGAAGTATATCGACCATTAAACTCAAACGAAATGCGTCATAACGCAGAATTCACAATAACCATCCATAACACATATACACAAGTGACCACAAGACCACAACATACCTTATCATTAATCAAACACGAGTCATCCAAAAGGTGGAAACGATTAAACAATTAAAACCTAAGTAAGTGTGGAATGGTAAGGTTATCATATGCCGCTCGTCGTACGGACGCTTTTTCTTTTCAGTCGGCAAAGGATGGTTTTTGTTATTTTGCATGAACTCAAGGTAAAGTATGTGGTTGTCTATTTTGTTTGCCTAAGACACGAAACCCGAATATTTGCGATGCAAATTACTAGCCAGTAGATACTATTATCTAGCCAGTGACAACGATGTTTTAGCCAATGTAGAAGTAACCCATGCCGGATCTCGTCTTAGCCAATATAAGACTAATCCCTGTCAGATCTTGTGTCAATCTCAAAAACTTCCCAGCAGCAGGATAGACAATATTAAGCACAAACTAAAGCAGTCAGAACAACATTCAGAACAACCAGCCATAAAACCATCCATACATAAATTCAGAACATAAGGGATCAGCCATCAAAAAGGGAGGAAACGTTTTAGACCTAAAACAAACACAACGAAGTACTGAAGCTAAAGTCGGCTGCTTTCCTTCAACATCTTCCAGTGTGCAGCAACGAGGGCTTGGTTCATGCGATCCAGGAGGCCCATATTTGAGAAGTGGTTAGACCTCCCTCTAAAGCTAATGTCGACCGCACATATATCCCACTTCACGATTAATATCACCAACACAAATACAACAATATGAAGTTGCATACGAGTCCACGTGCATGATTGTCTTGCCAATGCCAGATCACGTTTGATTCCTAACACAACAAAAAGTCTTCCCTTCTTTAACTCTAGTCATGGCCGCTCGGTGTGAACTTGTGACATCATTGAACAACATGTTCAGAGGTTGGTAACGCCAATGACAGTAAATAAAAAAAGCTAGCCAGTACTGAAATAATTCTTGCCATTAAAAAAAATGCCTGCCATGATAGAAATGCCAATTTACCTGTAAGCATGTGATTTAGTTACTAGCTGGAGAGCAGAAGCAGTTTGGGTTGCGAGGCAATGGCGATTTACACCCTAGAGATTGATACACCACTTGTTAAAACAGGTGTTCAATCCTCCATAACAATACTGGAAATTAGGATTCCAGATTTTTATCCACATTACTTAATCTTGCCAACAAAATCTAAGAAAGATATTTGACATCTTCTCCATTATTATCCCCAATTCAAGGTTCAATTGATTGTTCTTGGCAGAAATCAGCTGTGCAGTCCCCGGCAACGGCGCCAATTTGACGAGAGGGTTTCTCGACCAAATAAATTTGTAGTCAAGACCCCCGCTATAGTATAGGGGAGTCAGGTTCGTCCTCAGGAGAGAAGTCAACGGTTCTAGGTTTAGTGTGTTATGGGGTTCAGGGATAGCGGGAAAAGGTGGGGAGGTTGTTGTCGATGTCGACTAAGACTTGGTCGATGTCGAGGGAATGATAGAAGAAGAGGTGGTCGGTGTCGGGTAACTTTGCAGGATAAAAATAATGAAATAAAATAAATAAAGATGCAAACTTCCAAGGTTAGGGATCACCACAACAATAAACATATGTGCAGATCATAAATCACATAAAGATGCATGTTTTATATCAAAGAATCAACTTTCGCAAATTCCAACAATTTAGGTGATAGAGGCTCTCGCATAAAAACCTAATTTGTTTCTACCTTTTCTTAATTAGGATCAACCAACTTTCGCAGGCAAACCCTAATTACTATCCAATTGATAATAAGATCACTTTCGCTTCAATATCATGAATAAGGAATTTCCTCACTCTCGCAAAGGATTAAGCACATAAGTAGATGATGATAAAGACATATAAATTCATGGATTTATAAATCAAACAAACATATCTATGTTGGGATCACCCCAACCCTAGAAGAAGGAAAATTAGAAACAAACCATCATAAAAGAAATTAACTTTAACATAAAATAAACTAAAACTTACAAAACCTTCCAAACGTTCCTCCTCTCTCGCCTTCTCTCTTCCTCCTTGCGCCCTAAGACGACTTTTCTTGAATGAATGAAAATCAGCCCCCTAGGGCTTTATTTATAGCCTTCTAATCCTTGCTAATCAAGGATAGAATCTTCTATCTATATCTACTTAAAGCTAAAAGATAAATAAATTGCTTAAAGGAAATAAATCTTTAAAGAAAAACTATATCTAAACTAGGTAATATGTCTTCATGTTGATAGATCTTCCTTCCATAGATAGATGATGATAGATTTCGGCCTACTCGACCTCCTTCGTGCCCAAGGAATCCCAGCTCGACTGGGATTGCTCAACCGCGTAACGCGTTTTCGGACTTTGCTCGTCGATCTCGACTTGGGTGTACTCGAGATCGAGTAGGATTCGTCGTCTGGCTGGCTTGGTCGGGTGGCCCTGCTCGACAAGGCTCGGATCTGGTGGTTCTGGCTCCTCGATCTCGACAAGGCCTCCTCGAGATCGAGTAGGGTTGCCTCGGCGTCTCCGTCTTCGGCTTCTCGACTTGGCACAACTCGTCGACTCCGGACATGGCTCCTCGATCTCGACAAGGCCTCCTCGACATCGAGTAGGATTCCGGGAGTCGGGTTGTCTCTAACTCAGTGTCCTCGATTAGCTCTGCTCGACCAGGTCTGCTCGACAAAGTTGGTCGATATCGAGTAAGGTGTACTCGATATCGAGTACACTTGGCTTCAGCTTTCTGCTCTGTTCTTGAAACGCACTTTCCCGAGTCCTCGTTCGTCGGATTGACGCATATGACCATGCGTTGGAAAGCTCTTTCCGAGGGCTACAACTTTCATGAAGACATCTAAGCTTGATTCAGAATGATGAATGGTGAAAAATGGCCTTTTCTCCGGCTGCACCATACTTAGCCTCTCCATGAGTTTCCTTTAAGCTCCAAAGTGGGTCCGATTTCTGTCAAATATAACCAAAACTTGTGTAGACCTCCATATATTGCAAATAAGTGTAAACTACACAGATTCTGTATTATTCTAACCCAAATGCATGCAATGTATGCAGAAATCGATATTAAAATAAATGTAAAACATGACAAATTAGGCTTACAACAAACTCAAACTAATAAAGATACATTCTTTAAGCTGCAAACCAATTTTTGGGCAAAATATTTAATGCATTCCACCAGGCACCACATTTACAACCACAACCCACCATTTCTGCAAGTTGAGTTCTAATTAGGCAAACAGAAAATTACCCTCTTTCTTTTTCTTTTTTAAGAATTGAAAAAAGAAAGCGAGTAATTTGAGTGAAATTAAAGTAAACCACTCCCAATCTTTTTCAAAATGAATCAACAATTGAACCTCAAAGGGGCAAGATTCGATTTTTAACACTGACAGAAAATTAATAGGAGGCAAGAAAATTAATATCCCGCTCGTCCAAGGTCCGCCATAGATAGAGAGAGAAGGGGAGGGAGAGAAGCACTCACTGACTCCAATCCGCCATAGATGAGAGCGGGTTCGAACTACGTTCGGGCTTACCGAATTCGATCCATTCCTCAAGGAGGGCGACTTCATTGGAGGGTGAGAAAACGAACAGCGAGGGATGCCGGGGGGATGAGGGCTCGGTGTGGGGTCAGGGGGGCATTAGTCGGTTGGGTTCTGGGCTCGGGGGGTGCGGGTGAGGGTGGCAGTTCGAACGGTGGTGGTTGGATGACCGGAGGTGGCTCGTGGAGGGTAGGGAACGGCCGGAGAGAAGGAGGCGGGGCGGTGAGGGTTTTGTTCAACAGGAATGGTGACCTGTGAAAGGGGATCATGTGAACCGGTTATTTTTGCCAATTTTTGGGCTTATTTGCTACTTTTGTAAATTTTGAAGGGGAATGTCATTTTTGCAAAGACCTAAAATATTTGGTATATTGGATGCTATTTACTGTTTCTAAAAAGTCTAATTAATGAAAATGACAAACTATTAATGTACTATTTCTAAAAAAATATTTTAGTAGTATATAAATAAAGTTTCAATTCATCACAAATTATAAAAAGGAGATAAAAAAATCTAATTAATGAGCATAAAAAAATATTTATATTTACAAAGATATACAATTTTTTTATTATTTAAAAATATTAATTTTTAATAAAATTTTAAGTAAGTTATCCTAATAATCAATTGAGTAATGTAAATCAAAGAAGAAAATTACAAGAATAAAATAATAAGTAAAATATATAAAAAAACTAGCTAGAAATAAAAAGAATAAAATTAAAACAATAAAATTAAAAGAATAAAATTAAAAGAAAACTAAAAGAATAAAATATTATTATTTATATTTTATACAAATATAATAATTGGAGTAAATATTATTTAGGTATATGACAAATAGATAAACGTAGATTAATTAAATTTATTTGGGAAGATATGATAGCAATAGATAAAAAATATAAAATAAATATATTTATATCTATAAGAAAAAACTAAAATTATAAAATAAAATATGTTTTTCAAACTTGCTTCCTATATAACAAGTAACTTAATATAGAGTTACTGATGAAATAAACCATTAAAATTACAAGATTGAAACTATATAAATTAGTTGGACCAGCTACTAAATGGCCTAAAGGCTTTTTTTTACTAGTAAATGACCAAAATATTTTCATAATACCAAGAGTACCCCCGTTCTAATTTACCCTTCCCACTGGTCAGATCCCACGCTCCTCTCCCAAATCTCGTCTCCTCCCCCAGGCTCCGACGCTCTCGTCTCCTCCCCCGGGCTCCGACGCTCTCGTCTCCTACGCCAGGCTCCTCTCCCGAATCTCCGACCTCCGCCTCCCCTCCCGCCTCCGTCGATCTCGTCTACGGCGTCCCCTACACCGCCCTCCTCATCACCGTCTTCGCTCTCCGATCTAGAGATCCGGCCTCACATCATCAGCGCTTCTCCCTCTGGTCATCGGCATAATCCATCGGGCTCCGTCGCTGCTCAATATATGAGAAGTTTCGGCTTGCTGTTCAATGGCTCTTCCTGCTGGCGTTTGTCGGAGGCTCGGACCTATGGCGGTTGTGGAGGCTTTCGATGGCGGTTGATGACAGTAATTGGTGGAGTTTGCACCGCCGATGACAGTAATTAGGTTGCCCTGTTGGTCCTCCGGTGATGTCGTCTGGTAGCCGACGGGTCCTGGCTCGTCAGAGAGAGAGCTGAACGAAAGTTGCTGTCGTTGGGGGGCTTGGGATGGCGTGTGCGGGAAATTGGGATGGTGGTTCCTTGGTCACATGTAGTTGCGTGTGTGGGGAGTCCAATTTGCTTTTAGAAAAGCTGCAAGTGGGGAGTCCAATTTGCTTTTGTCTCTTTTCTTTTATTTTTTTAGAAGTTTGACTGAGAGTTTTCACTTAACCACCCTTTAAATATGGGTGTTTTCACTTAACCACCCCTTAAATTCAAAATTACATAAAACCACCCTTTAAATGTTATTTGTTTACAACTCATCACCCATTCAACTATATTCGTTACTTTATCATTAAATAAATTATATTTTAATATTTTTAAACTCAAATTTGATTGTAAATATATTCAAATTTTGAATTTAAGGGGTTGATCATATTTTAGGGATTATTTTATTTATTTTAAAAAAATAAAATAAATATAGCCTAGAATTATTATCTTAATTTATGGTTGAAAATGTTTATAGAATTTTAAAATATTATGGAAATTACTCTTATTTATTTATATTTTAAATAAGAGTATTTTACATAATGTTTTAAACATTTATAAATATTTTCAAACATAAATTAAGATAATAATTCTAGGCTTTATTGATTATTATTTTTAAAAATAAATGCAATGATCCCTAAAATATAATTGGGCCCTTAAATTCAAAATTTGAATATATTTACAATCAAATTTGAGTTTAAAAATATTAAAATATAATATATTTAATGATAAAGTAACAAAAATAGTTGAATGGGTGGTGAGTTTTAAACAAATACCATTTAAATGGTGGTTTTATGTAATTTTGAATTTAAGGGGTGGTTAAGTGAAAACACCCATATTTAAAGGGTGGTTTTCTGTAATTTTGCCTTGATATAATGGACAAGTTTCGGACTTTCAAATGACAAGTTACCACAAATACCACATTTGTTACACGAATATGTTTTTTATGATAGCATTTATGTCAATGTTTTTATTTTGGTGACAGTGTTTTGACCCTGTTTTTATAGTGATTACAGTGTTTATAACCCTGTTTTTATAGTGATGACAATGTTTATTACCCTATTTTTATTTTGGTTACAGTGTCTATAATCCTCTTACTCATTCATATATTAAAGGAGAATTGTCACCACATATATTTAATTTGACTTCTCATTAGCCCCTATAGTGCTTCCCTTTTCCTAGGATTTTCCTTTGATTACAGTATCTATGACCTTTTTTCATAGTGGTGACAGACTCTATAAAACTGTTTTTATTTTGGTTACAACGTCTATAGGGTTTTCCTTTTGATTACAGTGTCTATGACCTTTTTTTTATAGTGGTTACAATGTCTATGACCCGATTTTTATAGTGGTGACAGTGTCTATTATCTTGTTTTCACAGTGATGACAGTGTCTATGACTCTCTTACCCATTCATATATTGAAGGAGAACTGTCCACCTAATGTCTTTTGGCTTCTCATTAGCCCCTTTAGGGTTTGTGCTTAACTTGTCCTAGGGTTTTCCATTTGGTGACAGTAATCATCTCTTAACGACGTACTTTACTTAACATTTTAGGGTTTAGGGTTTAGGATTTAGGGTTTAGGGCCTTGGCCCTAAACCCTAAAGACTTAACCCTAAACCCTAAACCATACTGTACATCACACGTTCTTTTGGCTTCTCATTAGCCTCTTTAGGTTTTGTACTTCCAATTTCCTAGGGTTTCTTTTGATTACAGTGTCTATGAACCTTTTTTCATAGTGGTGACAGTGTTTATAAAGCGGTTTTTATTTTGATTACAACGTCTATAGGGTTTTTGTTTTGATTATAGTGTCTATGACTTTGTTTTAAAGTGGTGACAGTGGCTATGACACTATTTTTATTTTGATTACAGTTTCTATGCCCCTCTTACCCATTCATGTATTAGAGGAGAATTGTCACCACATGTATTTTGGTTTCCCATTAGCCCCTAAAAGGTTTGTGCCTCCCTTGTCGTAGGGTTTTCCTTTGATTACAGTGTCTTTGACCCTTTTTTCATAGTGGTGACAATGTTTATAACGCTGCTTTTATTTCGGTTACAACGTCTATAGGGTTTCCTTTGATTACAGTGTCTATGACATTTTTTCATTGTGGTGACAGTGTCTATTATCCCGTTTTCATAGTGGTGACAGTGTTTATAACCTTGTAACCACATGTATTTTGAGTGAAAGTGTCTATGACATTTGATTACAATGTCTATGACCTTATATTTATAGTGATGACAGTGTCTATGACTCTCTTACCCATTCATATGTTGAAGGAGAACCGTCCACCTAATGTCTTTTGGCTTCTCATTAGCCCTTTTAGGGTTTGTGCTTACCTTGTCCTAGGGTTTTCCATTTGGTGACAACATTCATCTCTTGACGATGTATTGTACTTAACATTTTAGGGTTTAGGATTTAGGGTTTAGGGCCTTAGCCCTAAACCCTAAAGACTTAACCCTAAACCCCAAACCATACTGTACATCATATGTTCGTTTGACTTCTCATTAGCCCCTTTAGGGTTTATGCTTCTCTTTTTCTAGGGTTTTCCTTTGATTATAGTGTCTATAAACCTTTTTTCATAGTGATGACAGTGTCTTTAAAACTGTTTTTATTTTTGTTACAACATCTATAGGGTTTTCTTTTTTATTACAATGTCTATTGCTTTGTTTTTATAGTGGTGACAGTGGCTATGACACTTTTTATTTTGATTACAGTGTCTATGACACTCTTCCCATTCATGTATTAGAGGAGAATTGTCGCCACATTTATTTTGGCTTTTCATTAGCCCCTAAAGGGTTTGTGATTCCTTTATGATATGATTTTCCTTTGATTACAGTGTCTATGACCATGTTTTTATAGTGGTGACAGTATATATGACTTTATTTTTTTTTTTATAGTGGTTACAATAGTAGTTACATTTTTAATTTTTTTATTGTGGTGACACTAATTTAAAAAAATTTAAAAAACTAGAAATTAGAAATTAGAGAAAAACTAGAAATTTTTTTTGGTTACATCGTCTATGACCCTCTTAGGCTCTTACCCATTCATATATTAAAGGATAACTGTCACCACTTATATTTTGGCTTCTTATTAGCCTCTATAGGGTTTGTGCTCCCTCGTCCTAGGGTTTTTCTTTAGTTACAATGTCTATGACTCTGTTTTGATTTTGATTACAGCGTCTATGGCTCTCTTACCCATTCATATATTAGAGGAGAACTGTCACCACATGAATATTGGCTTCTCATTAGCTCCTATAGGGTTTGTGCTTCCATTTTCCTAGGGTTTTCCTTTGATTACAGTGTATCTGAACCTTTTTTCATAGTGGTGACAGTCTCTATAAAGCTGTTTTTATTTTGGTTAAAGTGTCTATAGAGTTTTCCTTTTGATTACAGTGTCTATGACTTGATTTTTATAGTAGTGACAGTGGCTGTGACACTTTTTATTTTGATTACAGTGTCTATGACACTCTTACCCATTCATGTATTAGAGGAGAACTGTCGCGACATTTATTTTGGCTTTTCATTAGCCCCTATAGGGCTTGTTCTTCCTTTATGATATGATTTCCCTTTGATTACAGTGTCTATGACCATGTTTTTATAGTGGTGACAGTATCTATGACTTTAATTTTTTTATAGTGGTTACAATAGTAGTTACATTTTTATTTTTATTTTATTGTGGTGACACTACTTTAAAAAAATCTAAAAAACTACAAATTAGAAATTAGAGAATAAATGTCACCACATGTATTTTGGCTTCTCATTAGCCCCTATAGGGTTTGTGCTTCCCTTTTCCTAGGATTTTCTTTTGATTACAATGTTTATGAACCTTTTTTCATAGTGGAGACAATGTCTATAAAGCTGTTTTTATTTTGGTTACATCGTCTATAAGGTTTTCCTTTTGATTACAGTGTCTATGACCATGTTTTTATAGTGGTTACAATGTCTATGATCCTATTTTTATTTTGCTTACAACGGGTATGACCCTCTTAACCATTCATATGTTATAGGAGAACTGTCACCACATGCATTTTGGTTTCTCATTAGCCCCTATAAGATTTCCCTTTGATTACAGTGTCTACGACCACTTTTTTATAGTGGTGACAGTATCTATGACTTTGTTTTTATCATGGTGACAGTAATAGTTACTTTTTTAATTTTTTAACGGAGATTATGCGAGTTAGAACAACTTCTATAATTGCGGGATAATTTCTGAAATTTTAGAAATTAACACAGGGGCATATTTTATAAAAACAGAAATTCTGGGAGGTTTTGCGTAATTAGTCTTCTTCTTCCCCCATTTCGAGCAGCTTCAACAGTGGTTTTCGCTGATCTTCCGACGGATCGTTCTCCTTACACAGAGCCCCGTTTTACGCGTATGACTTATCAAACTGACGAGTGCAATCTCTACTTCAGCATCGTTGTGTTTATTTTGTCGAAGAATGATCTGAAACACCAAGATGAGTGCTTGAATAGGGGCTGCTAAGCGGTTCTCATGGCCAGATCTCGCTTCGAGCATCCATGGCCAGATCTCGCTTCGAGCATCCATGGACAGATCTCGCTTCGAGCATCCATGTCCAGATCTCGATTCGACGTTTTTCCCTTTGAATTCCTCCACCGACGTCGCAGCCATGGCTGCCACCTCCGTCGAGTACTTCAAATTGAAGGAACCGGCGAGCAGGGAGGAACCGGCGAGCAGGGAGGCAGGAACCGGCGAGCAGGGAGGCGAGGTTCTCGATCTGACAGTGGTGGGCGCGAGCGAACGGCGCCGAAGAGCGAGCCTCCATTCCAATACAGATTGAGTTTGGCCGGGGAAGGAGAAGAATAAAAGGGTTTATATAGGCAGGGGCAAAATTGGAAATTATGGCCTATTACCTAATATTGCCACCCTTGTGGCCCATGTCTTAACAATTGGACCCAAAATGGTCACTTAGCAAAAAACCCCTATAAATTACTATGAGTAATACTCCATCCGTTAATTAAAACTTGTCGTTTTAGACATTTGCACATTTTTTAAGAAAGCAAATAAAAGCAAACAAAAATACACTTATACCCCTAATTATTACTTTACTTTTCCACTTTATTGAAAACTACAACTAACAAACATCTAATCATGACAAGGGTAATTTTGGAAAGTGAACACCAAAATATCTAAAACGACATGTTTTTCTTAACAAGATTTTACTCCTAAAACGACATGTTTTTCTTAACGGAGGGAGTATAAATTACTCCCTCCGTCCTAAAATACATGGTCTTTTAGACCCTTGCACGCTAATTAAGGAAACCTATTTATATTTAAATCTCATTATTATTATAGAGGCGAGAACCCTTTAATTTTACTTACTTTTGTACTTTTTAGGGATAATAATTACCATATAAACCTAAAAACCCATGTATTTTTGATAAAATTTCAAGGTCTAAAAGACCATGTATTTTAGGACGGAGGGAGTATGGTTTATATGGAATATATAGTATCAAATTCTATTGGAATTTTTCAAAAGTAAACCTGTGCATACGGGACCGTCCACCAATACAAAGATATTTTTAGTCATTTTTGTCATTTATTATGAAAAAATTGGGTAGGATATCCATTTTGCAAAACACTTTAAGTAAATGTCCACCATTTTTAAGGATTTAAGTAAATGTCTATTTTATTTTCATAATACCCTAATTATCCCTATTCTAACTAAACCCCAATTAATCTGCATCAAATTTCGCTTGTTGAAGACTCCTTCCCCCAAATTCTACCGCTTCTCTCCGTCTCCTCTCAGTGGCTTTCTCTTCTGCATGATCATGGTGTCTCCCTCTCCTCCTCTAGTTTCCTCCTTCCCTTTTCCCTCTCCATTATGAGCTCTTCTTCTTCTTCTTCTTCTTCTTCTCTTCCCTCTCTAATTTGTGTACTTCCTCAATTTCTTGTTGTTCATTTTTGTGAAATCGCTCATCTGGTGTTCATCCACCGCTACTAAATCATTTTTGGAAGTTGCAGCTCATTTGGCGTCGGAAAAACCACTAATGACTACTGATGTTGTCTTTATGATCGTCTCCCTCCTCGTTTCTTCCGGCTTCGTTGTTCCTCTTTAAAATAGGGAGGCGCTAAGAAATTTTCGTAAAATATTTTTTTTGGTGTATACTTATTAAGAAGATTTAAAAAAAATATTCAAAAAGTACTCAAATTGTGATTTATTTATGATATTTTGTATTTAAATAGTTGAGAGATGTAAAGACTAAAATTTAATTCATTATTTAATTACCAATTTGGAAAGATTTCGAAAACCCGTCCTCGAGCAACTTGCTATTTTGGGAAAATCCTTTGAAATGATTCCGGCATCTTTTGAAATTGAGATTTGACGGAACTTATTTCCGCTTTCGAACTTCGGATTTGAAAACTTGGAGTCTAGTTTGTCATTTGAAACAGTTTGAAATTCGATTTGGATTTTCCGAAAGTCATGATTCGGGTTAGATTGTCGGGATTCGGAGTCAGACCTAGCGGAACCATCTCACTCACTCACTCTCTCTCTCTCTCTCCCCCCCTCCATCCCTCTCTCACTCCTCTCTTTTTTCTTCTTCTCCATTAACCCTAATAAAGCCTTTTTCCCTCCTCTATAAAAAGCAAGCATCAATCTCTAAAACCCCTAAAGATCAACATGGAAATCTGAGCCACCAAACACAAACCCTAAACCCTAATCTCTCATTCTCTCATTTTGAATTCAAACGAAGAAACCCTCACCCTCTCCTCCTTTCCTCCATTTTCAATCCTCAACCACCACCAAATTTCATATTCTTTGTTGTTTTTCCAAGCCTAAACACCTCAAACACACCTCTCTTATCTCCCCTTTGATGACCAAGTGAAGAAGACGAAGACTAGCCACCAATATAACCCAAAACAGAAGTTGCTGACCATTTTCGCTGCCGCGAGTTCCCTGTCGCCACAGCGAGAAGAAGCCCAGGAGTTCACTCTGCTGACCAAGTGAAGGATTTTTTTTTTATAGTCAAGAGGTGTTGTTGCCAACTTCAAGTGTTGAACAGTCATCGTCAAAAATGTCAACTTCACCTAGTGTTGGTGTTGAACAAGCTCCTGGCTCTCCATGGAGGAATTTCAATCCTCACAATGAACAACCTAACCTAAATCTTGTTGATTTTCCACCATTAAGAAGATCTATCAAGAATGTTACACGGCCAGGAAGATACAATGATTTTGTGTATACTATTACAACAGGACCAAGGGCAAGTGCTTTGCTGACAAAGGTCCTTAATGATCTTGAGTGTTGCTCT
This sequence comes from Persicaria tinctoria, assembly GCA_037127255.1. NCBI lineage: Eukaryota > Viridiplantae > Streptophyta > Magnoliopsida > Caryophyllales > Polygonaceae > Persicaria > Persicaria tinctoria. Next base: position 44,221,419 of record JBANSL010000008.1, read on the forward strand.
CAAGATTTTATTATGTCATTCTCCAACATGGTGAATGTTGCCGAACCTAGCTCTTACAAAGTTACAGTAAAGAGCACACTTTGGCAAGAGGCTATGAACAAGGAGTTGCTTATCCTTGAACAGAATCAGACATGGATAATGGCACCTTTTCCACCTGGTCACAAGCCCATTGGATGTAGGTGGGTGTACAAATTCAAGTACATGCCAGATGGATCTGTTGAAAGATACAAGGCTAGGCTTGTAGCAAAAGGTTATACTCATATAGAAGGAAAGGATTATAAGCAGACTTTCTCTCTGGTGGCCAAGTTGGCCACAGTCAGGGGCGGAGAGAGGGGGGGGGGGGCATGAGGTGGCTCGAGCCCCCCCCCCCCCCGGGTCGGGGGAAAACGTAAAAAATAAATAAAAAATATGCATTTTTTATGTAATTTTTGATAATTTAAGGGTTAAAAGAAGTTAAAAAGAATAAAAAATCAATAAGTATGTCTAGCTTAGTTGGTATGGGGTGTGAATATAAAGGAGGAGGTATTGAGTTCAATTCCCCATGGCTTCATTTTATGGATTTTTTTATTTTTTAGCTTTTCAAATCATACCCATGGCTTCATTTTATGTATTTTTTTTTTCTCTTTTAGCTTTTAAAATCATATATTTAATGTGTTCTCTACTATATTCTTTACAAAAAAAAGTGTATCTTATATATATATTCAAAAAAAAATCCCGATAAAATAGGCGAGCCCCCCCTGAATTTTTTCCTGGCTCCGCCCCTGGCCACAGTAAGGCTTATTTTCTCTCTAGCAACAAGAAGGATGGGAAAGTATATCAATTAGATATAAACAATGCTTTCCTTCATGGTACATTGGAAGAAGAAGTGTACATGTCTCCTCCAGAGGGCTTTGCAGCCAAACCCGATGAATATTGCAAACTTCAAAAATCTTTGTATGGATTGAAACAAGCTTCAAGGCAGTGGAACACAGAATTGACTCAGTTCCATACTTCTTTTGGGTTCATTCAATCTAAAAGTGATTATTCTCTATTTATCATGCAAGGGCCAAATTGTGACACTTGTTTACGTGGATGATCTATTGATCACATGTGATGATGATGCTTTGATAAAGTCTGTCAAATATGCTTTTCATAGGGCCTATACCATCAAGGATCTTGGTTTAGCCAGGTACTTTTTAGGCCTTGAGATAACTAGATCAGAAGATAGGATATCTCTTCATCAAAGGAAATACATTCTTGATATAATTGATGATTGTGAGATGCTGAACTGCAAGCCAAGTGGCTTTCCCATTCCTCGGGGCTCAAATTATCTGATGTAGGAGAACCTCTCCATGATCATAAGAAGTATAGAAGACTCATTAGGAGATTGCTATTCTTAAACTTGACTAGGCCTGATCTGTCATATGCCATTCAACATCTTAGTCAATTCATGAGCAAACCTTGTGAGCCCCATATGAGTGTAGCCCTTTATGTGGTCAGATACCTTACAAGGACAATTAGTGTTGGTTTGTTTCTCATAAGGGATAGCAATTTTAACATCACTGGATAGTGTGTTGCTGATTAGGCTGCCTGTGCCTATAATGCAAGGTCCTTAACAAGATATTATGTTTACATTGGAGATTCTTTAGTGTCTTTGAAGAAAGAAGCAACATACAGTTTAAAAATCCTCAATTGAATCTGAATACAGAAGTATGTCTAAGGCTTCTAGTGAGTTGGTCTGGATTCATGACCTACTAAAGGACTTGAGCATTCATCCTACTCTTCATATTCCTTTGCAATGTGACAGTAAATATGTGATTTACATAGCAACAAATCCTGTATTTCATGAACGTACTAAGCACATCAAAGTGGATTGCCACTTCATTAGAGAGAAAGTTCTTGAAGGTTTCATTCATACACCACATATCAGAACAAGATTGCAAGTTGCTGATATCATGACCAAAGCTTTAGGTGAAGATCAGTTCAAGTTCTTCTTTGCCAAGTTGGGACTTGTCGATTCCTCTCCAAGTCCAGCTTGAGGAAGGGGTATTAAGAGATAGAAAGTGAATTATAATGCATTATGGTATCTCATTTATACATAATGCATTATGTTCCTCCGATTTTGACAACTTAGCTATCTTGTCTTCATCTATCTTTTGTTTTTGTTTTTCTTAATGCACAATAAATCTCCTGCGTGGGGACCTTCCTAGTAGTTTCACTTGAGGTATTTATACCTTGTTTTACACTAGTACAAATGCACTCATTAATGACATTTAAACAATGACGTTTTTCACAAAATGTCGTTAAAAGTATATTTAATGGCGTTTTAAAACAAAAACGCCATCATTTTATAAAGTGGTATTATTTCATGGCGTTTTAAAAACGCCATAAAATATTATAGCGTTTATAAACGCCATAAATACGGGGCGAAGGGTATGTTTAGGATGATATTATTCAATGGCGTTTAATAAACGCCGTAATAGTTATATTTTATGGCGTTTGCAAAATGCCATAAAATAATAAGTAAAATATGGCTTTTAGAAACGCCATGCTTATGTGCTCTATTGGGCAAAAAAAATTTCGCGCTAAGTTTAAGCGAAAATTTGTAATTTCGCGCAAAAATGAGAGTGAAAATTTGTAAAAGGAAATCAAATTTCCCTAAAAATGAAATAGCCACTCTCCCGTCAAAAAATCAGTCAGGAATCCCTAGCCTTCTTCTTCTCTCTGTTCGCTCAAAATTGAAATCCTCCGACGTCCCTCGCCCAACCCCTTCGTTTCTCCGTTCAGTTCGTCCGGTGTTAGTAGCCTCCACCCCTCTGTTCCTCCGTCGTTCTCTGTTGGCCGGTTCGGTGTCGTGGTCGCTGCTCGTCGAGGTTGCTGCGCGCTCGCCATGGTCGCTGCTCGGCGGTTCGCTGCTCGTTGAGGTCGCTGCTCGCCGTGGTCTCTGGTCGCTGTGGTTGCTGCTCCGCCATGGTTGCTGCTCTGCCATGGTTGCTTCTTCGTCCCTAGAAAGCCCCAAAGTCCCAAGCAACCGAGTCCAACTAAAACCCTAAATTTTCTTCGGGCAAGGTATATTCATTTTGCTATTTTGTGGTTAATTTTGTGCAATTAGGGCTTACATTGTGTCTGTGTAGGAGTGTAAAATTGAAACAAGATATTCATTTTGTTAAAGAGAGATTGACCTTGTAATGTGCTCATACCCAAGTACTTGGAAATTGGAATAACCCGGAAGCCTTGGGACCTTTGATTCAACTTTTGAATTGTCTGTGTAGGAGTGTAAAAAATACCTTGAAATTGAACTGTCTGGGTAGGAGGGTAAAAATAAATTAAGATATCCATTTAACAAAACACCATAGGGTTAATTTGGATGTGTCAATGTGGGATTGAACTTTCTATCACGTTTCTTTAAAAAATAATTGTCAAGATCAATTGCTACGAGTTCAAGGTATTTATATCAAAGAGAAATACGAGGCACAATCCCTTTTGCTAATATTTTAGTTGTGCTTAGTAGAATGAAGGTTTGGAGTTTAACAAAAGACTACTATTTCCGGTTAAAATGAGGTCTTAAGGCCTAATATCATGTTCTCGTGATGAAAAATGTTGAGTTAACTATTTCTTTCTCTTTAACCTAATTAGTTTGGCTTCCCTAGGCACATCTCTAACAATTCTTATGTCTTTCAACTTTGTTTTGGATTGTATGTGCACTATCAAAACCATGTGATCCCTCTTGAGCTGCAAATAATTAGAATTTTTAACTATATATGTATTAAAAAATGAATTTCTGATCTGTTTCTTTATGATTCATAGGATTACGTGGTAACTGGATGGTAATGAGCTCCTGAAGTGTGTGGATCTTTTATCTCCAAGGTAAGGGTATTCTTTTTGGTAAGCTTTTACAGTAGGTATGATCTATTTCTTGAGTTTTAGTGTTTTTCCGGTTATTTGCATTGATAACCTTTACGCTTATTTGTTGTTCTTCATGGTTCACATTGTAGAACATTGTTGGTATGCAATAAAGATTATAACTTTATTCTTCATGGTTCTTTTCTTTATTAATTCATAAGGTAATAAAAAAGAATTGTCTGTGTATGAAAAGCTATCTACAATATTAGCTGATTATGAAAAAAGTCAGTAAGTAAATAACTTCTATGTTTTATCAATAAGGTAATTAAGTCATAAAACTATTTAAAATATTCACTATGTATGAAAAGCTGGTAGAGCTTATAAATGTTGTGACCGAAAGCTGGGTAATCAGATCACTTGAGATGTGTTTCATTTTGTTTCATTGTTGGGTTATAGCATTTCTATTTTTTTGTTCCTTTACTCGTTGGGTTAAAGCATTTCCATTTCATACTTTGTTGAAAAAATACCCTACTATTTTATTAGGTTAGGAGATCCAAGATTCGTTTCTCCTTCAGCATGGATAAAAGTTGGGTAAAACTAGATAAAAACAGTCATGGGTATCGAGAAGGGGTTAAACAATTTGTCTTACATTCAAAGAGGTGTGGGAGGAATCCAGAAATGGTTATATGCCCTTGTGCAATTTGTCGTAACCTTAGCCGACAATCTGATGAGGACTTGGAGATACATTTGTTGCAATATGGCATTGATCCTGATTATGATATTTGGTGTGCACATGGTGAAGAGGTTCCATCGGCAGGAGTTGTAGATGGTGAATGTGTTGATCCCGTTGATGTGGACTATGAGCTTCCAGAAGTGCTTCAAATGTACAAAGATGCTAGCTTTTTTGATGGAGTTGGAAGTCCGAGAATGAATGTTACTGCTGATGATTACAAAAACAAAGTGGAAGAGGCAGAAGTCCCTCTATATCTTGGATGTAAGAAAAAGTATACAAAGCTGTCAGCCACCCTCATCTTTTATAAATTCAAAGCCTCTAATGGCATTGCTGATGGAGCATTTGATGAACTCCTTGAAGTAATTAAGGACATGCTTCCAGAAGTCAATACTTTTCCAGAAACTCTCTCCGCAATTAAAAAGTTTTTGAAGGGATTTGATTTAGGGTATGAGAAGATCGATGCATGTATTAATGATTGCTGCTTATTTAGAGGCAAAGACAAAGCAAATCTTGATACATGCCCTGAATGTAATGCTTCGAGGTGGAAAGTGAATCCAAGGACCAGCCGGATTGAAGAGGGAGTTTCAGCAAAGGTCTTGCGTTATTTTCCCATCATTCCAAGGATTAAAAGGATGTTTCTTTCCGAATATACTAGTGAGCTACTAACTTGGCACTCTACTCATCATAGTCAAGATGCCATGATGCGTCATCCAGTCGACTCGGTTCAATGGCGCACCATAGATCAGAAATGGCCAAGTTTTGCTGCTGATCCAAGAAACCTGAGATTTGGATTAGCCACTGATGGGTTTAACCCTTATAACTCTCTAAGCTCAACACATAGTATATGGCCCGTGATTTTAGTCATCTATAATCTGCCTCCAAATGTTTGCATGTCTGCAGAATATTTGATGCTAAGTTTGCTTATTCCCGGGAAAAAACAACCAGGAAATGAAATAGATGTTTATTTGCAGCCACTTATAGATGATTTTATGGAGTTATGGGATTTTGGTGTAGAGATTTATGATGCATTTCAGAGGGAAAGGTTCAGCCTCAAAGCTGTGCTTTTGTGGACGATAAATGACTTTCCGGCATATGGTAATCTATCTGGATTAAGTACAAAAGGGGAGTTTGCATGTCCAGTTTGTGGTCCTGAAACAAAATCAAAATGGTTACCTCTGGCCAACAAGACAGTTTATACTTGTCATAGAACATTTCTTCCTCAAACCCATCCTTTTCGCTCTAAGCATAAGTGGTTTGATGGAACAAAAGAAAAAAGAAGGCGGCCAAAGATTTTTAATGGATTGGCTGTTGTGCGTGCCTTGCGTGGCTTCAAAAATAATTTTGGGAAGAAAAAAAAGAAGCCACAATACAAGAAAGGAGATCCTGCGAAACAGTTGAAAAAGAAGTCAATTTTTTTTTACTTGCCCTATTGGGAGGTTAGTATGGGTTTGATCCCTTGTTTTATGTATGTATTTCGATATGCTTTTAGGTTCCCTAGAATCCTTTACCTAAATGATGCTTCTTGCTGAATTTTAGGTACTTCCTTTACGTCACAATCTTGACGTCATGCATATCGAAAAGAATGTCTGTGAAAGTGTCTTGTCTACCATATTAGATGTCAATGGAAAGTCAAAAATTGAAGACGAGTCTCGTAGAGATATTGAACTGCTAGAACTGATGAAGGACGTGCCTTTGGAAGATAGGCATGCTATGTTAGAGCTACCATCTGCACCTTACACATTAACCAAGGCTGAGAAAATCCAGTTCTGTCGTAAGTTGTTCCTTCAGAAATTTCCCGATGGGTATTGTAGCAATATTAGCAATTGTGTCAAGTTGGAAGAGTGCAAGTTACTTGGTCTCAAGTCTCATGACCATCATGTTTTAATGCAACAAGTTTTGGCTGTGGCATTACGAGGGCTTTTGCCTGAAGGCCTAAGAAAAGCATTATGGCGTTTATCTACATTTTTCAATGAGTTGTGTCAAAGAGTGTTGAGCATAAAAAGGTTGGAAGAGTTGGAAGAGGATATCATAATGACTTTATGTTTGTTGGAGAGATATTTTCCTCCATCATTCTTTGACATTATGATCCACCTTTGTATTCATATTGGAAGGGAGGCAAAATTATGTGGTCCTGTCCATTTTAGGTGGATGTACCCTTTTGAGAGGTAACTCATTAGATTTTTTTATCCCACATAAGTAATCCTCATTTTAAGACATCTTTTCAGACTTCATTAACTTTTTTTTTTTATCTATTTTTCTTTTAACTTGTCAGATATATGAAAGTATTGAAGGAATATGTTAGAAATCGGGCAAAACCAGAAGGTTCTATAACTGAAAATTACTTAGTTAATGAGTGTTTAAGGTTTTGTGGTCGCTACATGAAGCAAGTAGATGCAATTAGTTCTAAAGGGAAACGCAATGAAGGAGTTGAAGATGAAACAATTGAAGAAGGGTCTCCACTTTTAAAGGGGCGTTCGGTGCTCCTATCAGATTCTGATCACAGACTGGTTCATCTGTGTGTATTGCTTAATAGTGCTGTAATTGAACCATATATAGAGTAAGTACAGTGTATAATAACTGGTTATTGATACATATATTTCACATTAATGATATATAGATTAACACACTTCTTTGAATAGGATTCACAAAGAAGAATTAATTCTCTCAGATCCGCATCTAATTAATGATATCAACTTGTTAGAGAAAACTCATTTAGAGACATTCGTCAGTTGGTTACGAGCCAAGGTTTGAAAAACTACAGCTTTGTTGTTCGTTCTTATCTACATGTCTACAACAACAGTTGATGAAAGGGTTAACTGATGTTGATGTGTCACTTACAGATTATGTCTGAAGCGATTGTAGAGGGGCATTCAACGGATACCTTGAGGTTGCTTGTGAAAGGGCCTAGATTTTATGCAATGTCGCATACTGGTTTCATAATAAATGGAAAACGTTTCCACACAATGGATGCAAATGTCTCAACAACTGACTATGGTGTCCATGTTGAAGTAGATACTAATCTGAATTATTATGGGGTCATAAGAGACATTTTGGTGAGAGATATTTTATAGCAGCTTGAGCTGCAAGAATGTGTGAGAGATATTTTATAGCAGCTTGAGCTGCAAGAAAAACCCTAAAGAAGAAATGGCTTCATTTGCTATATTTCTACTGTGCTATTGATCTTTGCTTGTTTTAGTTCATTTTCTTCGTTGATCTGGCCGTTTCTGGCTTCGATCATTCATCAAAATCAAGCTTTAATAAATATCTTAGGGTTTTTAATTATTGGACTAAAAACCTAACGTTCTTTTGGTTGGAGTGATGAGTTTATAATCATTGTATTCAAAACCTTCCATAGTGGAGTACTCAAATCCTTGGCGAAAAAATGAAACTCTTAATCCCAAAAAAAGTGTCACCAAATTTTTCGCTTGTTGGTTACAGAATGTTAAAGTTTACCGGTGATACAATTTTAAAATTTATACTCTCATTATCCTAGAGTTTTAGTTGTAATATATTGTCATATCACATGTATCACGAGTAAAGACGCTGATAAGGGTGGTGGCACTATCCTCATTAAAAAAAAGTCATCACTACATGTGTCATCATTGATAATGGTGGTGACACCACTAATAACACTTGTGCTAGAGTTTTCCTTCGATGACAACAATGTTTTTGTATAGCATTAGCCCTTCTAGGATTTGTGCTTCTCTCTTCCTAGGGTTTTCTTTTGGAGACAAAAGTGGTTACATTTTTATTTATTGTGGTAATACTAATAATAAAACTTTCCCTTGTCTTAGGTTTTTCCTTGGTGACAACAGTGAAGGTTCGATAATGTAAAAACAATGTAATAAGAAATACTCTAGAAGGGGGGTTGAATAGAGTATGCCCGTTTTTCGCAGAAAGTCTCAAGACTTTTGGAGCTTGTACTAAAACCTTTGAGATAAACCTGAATCACAAAGTTAAACAATTCGAACCAAGTGCGGAAATAAGGTAAAGCAAATAAGTAAAGGACACGAGTAATTGTTTACGAGGTTCAGCACAACTTGGCCTACGTCCCCGCCTAGGGTTCTTCCACAACTCTCGGATTCAAATGCTTTATTGATTCCCTTAGCTTAGGATCCTAATAGCTCACCGAGAAGCCTCTCTCCTATACAATTGCAATCTAGTCAACTCACGTTCCCTTGGAGTCCTAGACCAATCTAGAAGAGCCACACCTCTCTCAGCTATCTAGTACAATCCTCTTACTCTCACAAATCAATAGCCTAGTGCAACTTCCCGAGTTATAAACTCTCGAGTAACACTTAAATGAATATATCCTATAAGCTCACAGTGACTCTCAAAGGCTTTGAAATAAACAACAAACTCTTTGAGCGCTTAGCAGAGAGACACTTTGGAAGACAGATCTTGCTTGAATGAAAACTCGTGTGTAGCACTTGTTGTCTCTGTCTTCTTCTTTCTTTCCTTTATATAAGAGTGGAATAGCGCCTGAGAATCTTCACCAACGGCTCTAGAATCAGGCTTGATCTTCAATCTTCTATATAAGGACACTTCGAAGCCATGATCCGTTTTTGAATAAGATCTCCTCATATGCGCCAAAGGAAAGAGATAATCTCGAATATACTTCATGAAATGGTTAGTCCAACATATACATATAATATAACGAAAGTATATAATAAGATAAAATAATATGCGGACAAATAATATAGGTTTTGTATTTCATCAACTGTTAATGCTCCAAGACCTTTGACACAAAATATCCTGTCAAAGCCCTTGAAACATTTATTCCAATTTCCACCAAGGGAGGGAGTTATCAATCTCCCCCTTGATGAAAGACAAAACATGTGCATCCCTGCAACTTAGTCAAACATAGATAATAAAATAGAAATCAGACTAAGTACATGCAAGGGTTAGACAAATGTTGGATCGAAAATTTTAAAGCATGAAAACACTATCCAACAGAAAACCATAAATCAAAAAACAAGGTCTTCCAAGACCTTTAAGCAGAGGTTTTCAAAGTCTAAGCACCACAGATCATCTCCCCCTTTTTGTCTTTCAACAAAGGGCGGAGGTAAAAACAGTCACAAAAAAAAATTCACCAAGAGTTTTGAAAAAGTTTCCAACAAACCAGCAATGTATCAAGTGTCACGGGTGGGATAGGGTGGGTTAGGGTTTAGGCTTAGTCATACGGAGCATCATCAGTGAGCCTCGTCCACAGTCCTTCCAGCATCTTTGAAATCCCGCTCATCTCAGTCATCAACTCCTTCTGCAACACCTTACTATCCAGGCGAACCTCCTCCAAGCCCAACTCTAGGTTGTCCATGCGTTCATCGAAAGCTGGAGCAGTGGGAAAGGCTTTTGAAGGAGTGGCAAGACTCAAGGTCCCTTGGGGAGACCGAGTGATGCCAATCTTTTCAAGGCCTTTAGAGTCGAACTTACCCGTATGACGCAACTGTTCTTCATTTTTGACATCAATTCCAGAAGCTTTGAAGATAGGGGTCAAAAGGGTAGCAAAGGGGAGGGGAGAGCCTTTTCTAGCTTTTCTGGCATGAGCCATGGTTCCAAGGATAGTGTTGGCCAGATCAGGATCAAGGCCATTTAAGATGCGGTAGAGCAGGACCATAGCATTGTCGGTAAGGAGTGAGCCAGAGTTGAGACGGGGTAAGAGGCATCTAACAATGATGTTAAAAAATATTTTTGTCTCAAGGGTTAGGGATGAGTGGGTGAGTTGTTTTGAGGTGCTGTTGGATGCTTCGGGTAGGAGATATTTGGCTCGGGCTAGGATGATGCAATTTTCTTTTGAGGGGTGGATTTCAGCGGGTGGAACTGGGGTAGGTAGGCCAAAGAAGTCCGCAAAATCATTGGAGTTGAGAGAGATTCTAACCCCTTTGACAACAGACTCCAAAGACCAACCATCGGTGTCGTTTTTGGCTTTTAGGTTAATGTAGAAGAGTCGGGTAAGCTGGGGGTAGTAAACAGTCTCAAGGTTAAGAAGGGTCCAGGCTGGGGATTTTTTTAGGAGCTCAATGCAAGGTAACTTCAAAGCTTCAAAGAACTCAACATCTAAAAAATCAGAACAACTAATCTTACGAGTTCGAAACTCGTCTACCCACTTACCAGCAGTCTCAGCATCTTGAAACCAAGAGGAGGGCAAGGATTGATTTACGTGGATATAGGCCGGGGGGTCTGCATTCTTTCTGCGCGCAACTGTTGGAGCAGCTCTCTTGACATGCGCTACAAGACTCTTGACAGTGCCCTTCCTGGTGCGCTTGGGGGATGGAGGCTTGACAGCAGCAGGGGCTTTCCGCTTCTTCGGAGACAGGGGAGGAGGAGGAGAAGGAGAGGGAGATTCTTCCTCCTCTTCCTCAGACCCCGAGTCCTCACCGGACCCCGCTTCATCTCCTTCAGGTTCCTCGTCCTCTCCAGATCCCTCTTGCTCTTCTTCTTCATCTTCTTTAGGTTCCTCCTCGGATGGAACCTCCTCGGCTTCGACTTCCTTTCGAATCCGCTCAGCTTCTTCCTCGGCCAGTTTCTTAGCAAGTTCGGCCTCTTCATTGGCCTTTTTCTTCCTTAATGCCTCCTCCTCGGCTTCTTTGGCGACATCTGTTTCTAGGAGGGCGTCTAGGTCATCTTCCTCCTCATCCTCGTCTGGTTCCTCAGCCAAGATCTTCCTCTTCCCTTTCTGTTTAGCACTGATCGGATTCTTAGCAGAGCGCTTTTGAGAGCCCTTGGGAACAATGGCCGAGCTCTGAGCGATGGTGCTCTGGACGACAGTTGGGACGATAGCTTGAGGAGCGGGTTCAGGTGTGGGAGAGGTAGCAGGGGCCTGACGTCCCTTGGGGGTGGCGCCAAGTCGTTTGGGTGTGACAGCTTTCTTGGTTTTGGGTACCATGGAGGAAATCGGTTAGGGTTTTCTTAGAACAGATGAGAGGTTGAAGAGGGAGAAGGTGAAGGGATTTGGATTAGCTTGAAAGTGTGAAGAGATCGGGTATAGTATTGGGTTTAAGTAGAGGGAGTGATGGGACGGGTTTAGGGTTCCAAGGAAAGAAATCATTACATTGCCAATTTGAAAGGTTTTCAAATTCAAATTCAAATATCCATTAAAATCGGACAAGATAACCAAAAAATCTATTTCCAAAAATAAAATATCTTTAACGGTTTAAGAAAATTACTAAATGGGCAATTTTTGAAATCCGATTAAAACAAATATAATTGATTAACTATCTAAAAAGATATTTACCAAAAATATATGATCCGATATATGTACTCCACCATTTAGTTCACACACCTTGACATGGTTCTCAAGGGTCTTGACAATAAGTAGAATTTATCTTTCGTAAAGGGAATGCTCCCCCTACGAAAGTGCATCCTTGTTAAGCATCCCAATCTCTCGTCTTATGAAGGTGAACCTGTCCTCTGCCAAAGGCTTAGTAAAAATGTCAGCCCATTGATAATCAGTAGAAATAAAAGATATGGACACATCACCTTTTTCAACATGATTTCTAATGAAATGATGCCTTACATCAATATGCTTGGTCCTTGAATGCTGAACCGAATTCTTAGTGATGGATATGACACTTGTATTGTCACACTTAATTGGAATACCTTTAAGGTTAATGCCAAGATCTCGCATTTGTTGAGCTATCCAAAGGATTTGGGAGCAGCAGGCTCCAGCTGCAATGTATTCGGCTTCTGCAGTGGATAGAGCAACTGAGTTTTGCTTCTTTGAGTGCCAACTGATCAAAGATGCTCCTAAGAATTGGCAACATCCTGATGTGCTCTTCCTGTCCACCTTATAGCCTGCAAAATCTGCATCAGAATATCCAATTAAAGTGAAATCCTTTTGCTTGGGATACCATAGTCCAAGTTCCTTAGTGCCATTGAGATATCGAAAGATCCTCTTCACAGCCACGAGGTGAGATTCTTTAGGATCAGCTTGAAACCTAGCACACATGCAAACACTAAACATGATGTCAGGTCTACTAGCCGTGAGATATAATAAAGATCCAATCATTCCTCGATACTCCTTTTGATTGACACTTATTCCAGTCTTGTCTTGATCTAGAGACAATGTTGAGCTCATGGGAGTCTTGGCTGCTTTGGATTGATCCATCTTGAACTTCTTCAAGAGATCCTTAGTGTACTTGCTTTGGTTGACAAAGATCCCTTTCTTGGATTGATGAACTTGTAATCCCAAAAAGAAGTTGAGTTCACCCATCAAGCTCATCTCAAATTCACTGCACATGATGTCAGAAAATTCCTTGTACAAAGATGTGTTAGTAGCTGTTGAACAAAAATGCGCGAATAATTGTAAAACATATTTTATTTAATTTTTAGAATTTGAGTTCGACCCCCTTTGGTTATCCTCTTGATTCGAAGTCGTGTAGACACCAAGACTTAAATGGTTTTGGTGATTTGGGCTGCACCCGAATTTTAACGGGTTGCCTACGTATCTCTTGGAAGAGAATCAAGCCTTACGTAGTTCAGAGTATTTGAATTGATTTGATTTTTGGGTTTTGGTGATTGAACCCGACGAGCTTGAGCTTTATGTCGGGTGTCCTACGTACCCGTTTGGAACAGGATCAAACCACCCGTAGTTCTTTTAAGGACGAATTTAATCTGATTTGAGATGGGCGACTGAATCCAATATACATTGAATTTTAATATCGGACTTCCTACGTAACTCATAAAAGAGCATCAAGTTTTAACGTAGTTCTTTTAAGAACCGTTTGAATTTGGAGAAATTTGATTTAGGATTTTGACTCCGTTTTGACTTATGAGTCAATTTTCAAACTGACCTACTAGAATAAATTGGCGATGAAATTTTACGAGTTTAACTTTAAAATTTTTTAAACCCGATTTCTAGTTTGTGCCAATTATAATTTTTATATTTTAGTGGGTCAATTTCGTAATTATTCACAATTCTTTGCAAATGTGAATTGCCTTTCATGTTGCTCGGCAAAAATTTCTCTTTTCGAACATGCAGGAGCATGTATGTTTAAACAAACATTTTAGGGTGGGTGCCTACCATTCTTCATTCATCATTTTATCTTTAGAAAAGAAGACAACAACCCAATTTTTTTTAAATACATGGCCCGATTTTCTTATGTTTGCCGCAAGCCCATAGTGAGCCCAAGTTCATTTTTTTGTTTTAATTGAACCCATTCTTTTATGGCCTGATTAATCTAATTCCCTCAGCACACATTCTTTCTGTTCATCGTCTCTTTTGTTTCGCTGCTTTCTATCTTCCGCCCATCGCTTCTCAGTGGTGACCTTAGACCTTTTGGGCAACCGAAACGGAGAACGACAGAGCAAGGGCGAGGCAGAGGCGGAGCGAGTTGAAGGCGAGGTTGACGGACACGAGCTCGAGTCACCAGTCGCAATGCGAATCCCTTTCATCCGGTACGTTTTTCAGGAGTTTTTTTTTTAATTCCGAATTTCACCCCAAATTTGGTGTTCAATCCGATATTAAGGTGATTTTTGGCCTAGATTTCGTTTTCCTACACCAATTCCCTCTCAATTGAGTGTTCAATTTAAACGCTCGATTGATTTTCCCCAATTTGTGATTTTAGGGCTTTAATGTGTGCTATTTGGGGCTTTTTGGTTTAGGGGAAGCTACAAGACGAGCTAAACGAGCTTCCGAGCTTAGGAGTTGTGAAAAACCAGTGAAGGGTTCCGACTTCAAGTATCAGTGCGGCAAGGCCTCGCTTGAACCCTCGAAGGCGTTGCGAAGATGATCCCGAAGCCACCGATTAGGTATGTTCATTCTGATTTCTTAAAACCTCCAATCCCAAATTCGTTATTTGATTTAATTTTAAGATAATTTAGGCTGAAGATTTCTTATCCCTCCTTCACCAATCGTTAATTGGATACTTGATTTTAGGGTTCAGCTGATTAGTAATTTGGATTGGGAAAACCAGCGACCACAAGGAGCGAGATACTAGGGCTTGGACAACTCAAATCAGCAAGAACCAAAAAATTTTTGGAAGATAGGAGGCCCTCGTTAGGTTTGTGATCTTTCTATCTTAATTCAGTCATCTGGTTGGTCCTCTGAACGATTTTGTGAGACTTGTTTGTTTAGTGTGAGCTCACACCAATTGTTGTCTTTGCTTTGAATTTTTAACTGTCTGCTATTCTCCCTTTTTCCCCTGCGTTTGTGAATATTGGTTGAGAGGGAGAATATCATGCTTGATTGTCGTTTCCTTGCAAACTGTCTTTGATTTGATTTGGTTTTGATAATTCGGACCATCAAAAACCAACTTCACCAGTCAAGGATTTTTAATTTGGAGATCTCTGCTTAGGGTAACAGAACACCAGTTTATTTGGTTTATTTAGGGTTTTATTCTGTACGATTCGTACAGAAATTTGTTTCCCTTGCTTTGGGTTTTAGTATTCTCATGTCTGACTGGAATGGAATTTCTTCCTCTTGTTTGATGATTGCAGTGGAATTTCTCCCACTTGTTTGAGATTAGTGTCTGAACCAATTGCTTGTTTGACAACACTACTGCATGAATTAATTGATTTGGCTAAGAAAAATCCAGCAGTGTTTCGAATAGGCTTTCGCAGAATTTCACCCTTTTGTCTTAGGTAGAAGATGTCTTAGGTAGAAGATGGTGAAAACCGTTGAGCCTTGTGTTGCCATGATTTGATTAGCAAAGTTACTAAGTGAATTTAGGCAGAGTTTCGCCCTCTTTTAGGGCGTTTAACTGATTCCGAAACCCAAGCCACAAGCGAAAACAAGAGTGCTTTGCTAGGGCGGGGTTTCGGGAATCCATTTCAGCAGCATTTCGACCCTGTTTAGGGTATTCTAACGACTCCGAAACCCAGGCCGCAAGCGAAAACAAGAGTGCTTTGCAAGAGCGGGGTTTCGGGAGTGAATTTTGACAGCGTTCCGACTCCTTTTATGGCAGTTTGACGACTCCGAGACCCAGGCCACAAGCGAAAACAAGAGTGCTTTGCAAGGGCGGGGTCTCGAGAGTGAATTTCAGCAGCGTTCCGGCTGTATTTAGGGCGATTTGATGACTCCGAAACCCAGGCCACAAGCGAAAACAAGAGTGCTTTGCAAGGGCGGGGTCTCGGGAGTCAATAGAAGCCCCACACGGAGAGAGAAGGCTACCTTGTTTGCCTCCTCCTTTTCTTCTTCTTGTTGATTTGTTTCTGTGTTTGCTGTGTGTTTTTTCTGCAGCCTGTTCCTCTGCCGTCCGTTCCTTTTTTTTTTCTTGCATCAGGCAACCCTTTTTATATGGAGAAATCGGTAGAAAACCCTACTTTTCCATATCTTTTTTTACTGTATATCTTCCTTTTTTGATATGGAGAGCTACCGATTTTCCTTTTAGATAAAGATAGGCTTTTTTCCTTCCTTCTAGCTATTTATTTATTTATTTATTTGTTGATTCTTTCTTTGAATCTGGTACATAGGCATCAGTAAACTGGTAGCCACTTTCATTTGGGTTGGGCTGCCTTTTATAGGCTGTTTTGGGCCGTTCTCCAATAGGTGCAATCTTCACACGATGACCAACACAACTTTGATTATCATTGGCCAACCTTGAGAAACAAACATGTTTCCCCATTGAAAGGGGGAGACTGGTGTTGTTTTTGTTTTTGGGGCTGCATCCAGCATTCTTGACTAGTTAGATTGCCTACGTACCCTCTTTATGAGGGATCAAGTCGTTCGTAGTTCATTTGGGCACCCTTTTCTTTACATATTCAACAGGGTGCTTCGGTTTCGGACTAATTTCAAGTCCATTTTTTCGTTCATTGTACTGGGATCTTTTTTTTTTTTACCGCATCACTCAAATCATCTGGGCCCACCTTCTAGGAAGGGTTTCCCAAACGCTTTGACTATCATCTGCGAACCCAGTTTTTTTTTTTTCGCGACTGAATTTGACATATTTTGGTTGTCAAACGTCCTACGTACTCCTTGTTGGAGATCAAGTCATGACGTAGTTCTGGGCATTTTCACTCTCGAGGCTTCACGTGAAATATTTCTTCACGAATTTTCCATTCACGCAGGAGTATACCACTTCACCTTCGGCATTTGAGAGTTCATATGCCCCTTTAGGGAAAACTTTGGTCACCACATAAGGACCTTCCCATTTTGCTTCAAACTTTCCTTGGGATTTTCGGTTGATCACAATTGGTCGTCTAATGGTAAGGACCAGGTCACCAACAACGAATGAGCGAAATTTGACCCGTTTATTGAATGCCCCAGCCACTTGAGCTTGGTAGATTTCCAGTTTTTGTTGTGTTGCTAGCCAATGTTCATCCAATGCTTCGAGCTCAGCCAGACGGATCTTGACATTCTCTTCCGGGTCGGTGAGCTGAACTGCAACTCTGAGAGATGGCAACTGAATATCTACGGGTAAAACAGCTTCAGACCCAAAGACCAGGTTGTAAGGCGTACAACCAGTCGATGTGCGTGTTGTTGTCCGATAAGCCCATAGTGCCTCCGGTAGCCGTTCATGCCGATCTCTTTTGGATTTTGACACCATATTCTTTAGGATCTTGCATAACACTTTATTAAATGCCTCAACTTGACCATTTGATGACGGGTTATAGCTCGATGAGAAGCTATGCTTAAACCCAAACTTCTCGCTCAACTTCACCAGCATCTGATTTTTTAAGTAGAGAGCGTTGTCAGAGATGATTTTTGAAGGAACTCCATATCGATAAATCAATAGAGTCCTTATGAAGTTAGCGACCTCCTTAGCTCCCACTTCTTTCAATGGTATGGCTTCTGCCCATTTTGAGAAGTAGTCTGTAGCAGCCAAGATATATTGGTGCCCTCGAGAGGATGATGGATTTATACACCCTACAACGTCGAGACCCCATGCATTAAATGGCCATGACAAAGTAGTCGGGTGCAACAATTGAGGAGGCTGGTGTATGAAGTCGCTGTGAATTTGACAAGCGTGGCAAGCTTTAGAAAAATCCATGGCATCCTTCACCATTGTTGTCCAATAATAGCCCAGTCGTTTGATTTGATTAGCTAATTTTGGACCGGCTTGATGCGCTCCGCATACCCCAGCGTGGGTTTCTGCGAGGATATATTTTGCTTCTTCATTTGACAAGCATCTTAATAACATTCCATCAAATGTCCTTCGATACAAAGTGTCATTCTTAAGTAGGAACCTTGACACTCGCCTTTTAACATCCACTCTCTTTTTAGCATCATCAGGAAGGACTCCATGACGAAGATACTCAATGAGAGGCTGTCGCCAGTCTGTTTCTTCCTCGACTTCATATACAGAAACGACGTCTGCCTCTTTGTTGGGCTCAGTTCGCTCCAAAGCTGACATAAGCAAATGTCGCTCACCAATTGTGATTTCGATTTCTCTTTCACTTGGCAATGTCAGTGACGCGGCCAATTTAGCCAATGCATCTGCTTGGTCATTTTCGGACCTTGATATATGCACGACTTCTATATGACGGAACTGGTGCATGAGATGTCTGGCTCTTTGATGCAAAAGAAGCAAATTTGTGTTTTTGACTTCATACTGGCCATTCAGCTGCCTGATTACTAACTGAGAGTCACCAAACACCTTTAATGGGTCAGCGTTCATCTCAAGAGCTACCTCTAAGCCAATGATGAGTGCCTCATATTCTGCCACGTTGTTTGTGAAATTTTCTAAAAGGGAAAATGAATAAGGCACTATTCCCTCGGTTGGGGTGATAAATACTATGCCCACTCCGACCCCTCTTCTCTTTGCAGCGCCATCAAAGTATAACTGCCAAGATTTTTCTTCTGTCATGAAGACTTCTTCATCTGGAAAATCATCCACCAACTCCTCTTTATCGGGAGTAGGATGGGCGGCTAAGAAATCGGCTATGACTTGCCCTTTGACCGCCTTTTGAGGCACAAACTTGATGTCAAAGGGAGCGAGAAGCATATCCCATTTAGCTAGTCTTCCTGACAACACCGTCTTAGAAAAAATGTATCGCAAAGGATCAGCTTTGGAGATTAATGTGATTTGATGAGACAATAGATAATGCCGTAGCTTTTGGATAGCAAAGATCAACGCCAAACATATCTTCTCCATAGCAGGATAATTTAGTTCTGCCCTAACCATCGTTCGGCTGATGTAGTACAAGGCATTTTCCTTTCCTTCATCATTATTTTGGGCTAACATTGCCCCTAACGACCGCTCAAGACTCGCGGTGTACAAGATTAAGGGTTTTCCCTGAACTGGTGCCATGAGGACTGGCGGGTCAGTTAAGTATTTCTTGATGCTGTCGAGAGCATTTTAACAGGCTTGATCCCATATGAATGAAACATCTTTCTTCATCAACCTTAGAAAGGGCTGACACCTCCCCGTCAGATTTGAAATGAAACGCCGGATGTAGGCAAGTTTGCCCTCTAGACCTCGCAACTCACGGAGATTCCTTGGGGCTGGCATTTGTACGATTGCCTTGATTTTATCAGGGTCCATTTCTATGCCCCGTCCTCGAACAATGAAGCCAAGAAACTTGCCTGAAGTTACACCAAAGGCACACTTAAGGGGATTCATCTTCAATTGGTGTTTTCGCAACCTTTCAAAGATTCTCTTGAGATCATCCAAATGATCCTCTCTTTTCTTTGTTTTCACCACAAGGTCATCCACATAGCACTCAATGGTGTTGTGAAACAGATCATGAAAGATCACCGTCATGGCTCTTTGATAGGTCGCTCCCGCATTTTTCAGACCAAAAGGCATCACCGTATAGCAATACGTGCCTAGAGGTGTCCGGAAAGCCGTTAACTCTTCGTCTTCTGGATGCATCTTAATCGGATTATACCCTGAGAAACCATCCATGAAGGATAAGGCCTGAAAACCCGTGGTGGAATCAACCAATAACTCGGTTATCGGAAGAGGGAATTCATCTTTGGGACATGCTTCATTTAAGTCCCGAAAATCCACACAGATACGTAGCTGGCCGTTCTTCTTCTTGATAGGAACAATGTTTGCCAACCAGATTGGGTATTGGACCTCACGAATAAATCCGGCCTCAATGAGCTTGTTGACTTCAACTTTAATCTGCACTGTCAGCTCGGGCCGAAAACGACGTTGAGCTTGCTTTATTGGCTTTTCCTCTTCGGAGACAGATAGCTGGTGCATAGCCACCTTAGGATCCAACCCAGGCATGTCTTGATATCCCCAAGCAAACACATCTCTATATTCGTTGAGAAGATGCGCGTATGATCCTCTTTCTTCTTCCGTTAGCAAAGCACTAACGAATACGGGCTTAGGGTCTTCTGTAGTCCCCAAGTTGATCTCTTGTAGTTTATCAACCGTAGCTTGACGTCCATCCTCCATTTCTGGCGGGGCAGGTTGGACCGCATTAAGAAAATCCTGAGGATCTTCACTTGGTTCACTCCTTGTATAGGTCAACACCATATTTACTTCTTCTGTTTGAGCATCCATGGGATCCTCGTCTTCGTAAGTGGAGGTTTCTGGCTTCATATTCTTCAACTTCCACTTTCTAGTCTTCTTGGTGTTAGCCCTCTTATTTTTAGGCACGTTAACTCTTCCAAGCCTCTCGAACACAGAAACTCTTGGAGCACCTGTCCCAAGTCTTTTGAAAACCGTGACTCGAGGTGCATTTTTTGCGTCTTGTGAGAACATATTTTGCTCTTGGCTTGTCAGAGTCATAGGCTCTAAGACTTTAGCAGACAATAACTCTCCCTCTTGAGAGATTTGTAGATCATCCATCGGGATCTCATGGAGAGATTTCCGCGAAGCTTTGCTTTTCAGTAGAGGTCTTGTCGCCTTAACTTTGATGGCCTTATGATGCTTTGAAGAGGCTTGCTCGACTGGTACCTTGGAAGATTCACCCTTGAACACCAACCTTACCTTTTCATTTCTTTTATCTCCGAAGTGTGTTTGAATGACCAACTTCTCCTTTGGAACGGATTGGTCGATTTTACGGAGAGGACAAGTGTAGCTTGTCATTAGGGAGTGCATAGCCTTCTCTGCTACACTTAATGGCTTCTGGCCGGGTTGTCTCTTATCCTTGGGTGTGTATTTGAATAACACCTTCGGACGTGTCTCTAGCTCTTCTCCTATTCGGACAAGAGAGACCTTGGGTGACGGGGACTTTTCTCGGGTCATTGCTCCCCTTTGAGGACTGACACTTTTACCCTCCTCTTTCACTTCCATACGTGGATTTGAGTTAGAGTGAACAGTCTTGTAGAATTTGGCGTCTGCGTAATTAACGCTTTCACCTTGAAAAGGATCACTATCGCCACGGATAGTCCTTTCATTTCCGTTTTCATCGGTGTACTTCAAGCACTGATGAAGTGTAGAAACAATCGACTTGCTGGCATGGAGCCATGGCCTCCCTAGCAAAGCGTTATAGGAGGTTCCAACGTCGATGACATGGAAAAGAGCATCCTTGTAGAGATCGTCTAGAATCACTTTCAAGGCAATGGCGCCCAAAGCTTTTTGCCCCACCTGGTTGAAACCTTGAATGGTGAGCAATGTGGGCGACAGATGATCGACGGTCAATCCCATTGCTTCCAAGACCCGTAAAGGTAATAGATTCACCGCAGACCCACAATCCAGTAGGATTCTGTTGATTTTTGCATCTCCAATCGTACCCGTGACATATAAGGGTCTATTGTGATCGGTGCTTCCTAATTGGAGGTCTCCGTCGGAGAACGTTATGGATGCCATGCATGAAGCACATTGAGATGGAGTGGGTAAAGTCACCTCATCAACCTCCGCTTGATCCACTTGATCTTTATAGTCTTCCGGATCCATGAGAGCTTGAATTAAGGCTTTCCTTAACTCGGGGGACATTTGCAACGCATCATATACACTTAAGCGTGCTGGAGTGCGCTTTAAATGGCCGGTCACATCGTACTTCACCTGCTCCTTGGGAGAAGCCTTACGAAGAAACACAGGCCTTCGCGGTACCACAACCCTTTGGGTAGATGCCCCAACTTCTTGGTCTTTCTGAGCCGATGAGGGAGTCTCCTTTTCAACCGCCTCTTCGAAATTTGAAGCATCTGAAGTCTCATTGACAAGTGGCCCCCTCCCTTTTCCTTTTTCCTTGGGCTTAAGAGGTGGCAAATTTTTTCCCGAACGAAGAGTAATTTCATCAGCCTCTAACTCATCTTCCTCAACCGTTTCGGCCCACGTGGCCATGCAACATTGAACAATTTCTTCTTCCCAAAATAACTCCTCCTCGGAAGGATCATTTTCTAGGAGCTCTTTCGGAATAAAGTCTTTCAAAGTAATTATCTGGCGTATAGGCTGAATATACTCTTCATCAAAATCATCTTCTGATTTCTTGTCCTTCTTGTTTTTGCTCTTGTTTTTCTTTTTCTTATTTTTCTTCTCGGGCTTTCTACCGATCATTCTAAAGCCTGTAGGTCTGGTAAACCGGGTACTCTTTGGATGAGACTTCTTTCGGCTTAGACAAACCTGCCACTTAGAACCATCCCCAGCGTCTTCGTCTTGTGAAAATGATTCTTCAATGTTTGACTGCATTAGGACCTCATACAGAGTCGGGCAGTCTGGTTTTTCCCTTGGCATGTTAGGATATGCCCAAACAGTGCGTACTTTGTTACGCACCTGAAATTGTACTGGGACTGCCTTCGGGGGTAATGACACCGTAGGGATGTCATCTCGTGAAGGAACAACCTCAACCTTTTCTACTACAGAGATGGGGTTTGACGAGGCTGCTTGGCCTTTCGAGCTTGATCCCTCCATTTCAATCTCTCCTTTGTTGATCATTCTTTCCACGATGTCCTTGAACACGTAGCAGTCTTCGAGAGGATGACTAACAATTAGATGATAAGGGCCATACTTTGGATCACCCGTTTTGTTAGCCTCGTTTGGCCTCTTTGGCTCGGGGAGCGACAACATATTCTCCGTCATGAGCTCATTAAATATCCCTCTCACATCTTCATCGTCAAAGGGATACTTCTTCTGCTTTCTCTCTTCGAGAGACAGTCTTTTAACGGGCTCTTTAGCTTGCCCCTTTTCTTGCTTTTTTGGATCACTTCCAGTAGATTTTCCACGAGGCTTAATGAACGTAGCCATGAATTCTCCTCTTTTTGGCGACTTTTTATTGTCATCCTTCCTCGTCTCATTGATTTGAGGTCGGCTTGTTGCGGGCTTGCGTCGAGCTAGTTGACGCTCAACGTTGCAAGCCTTTGAAACCAAGGTATCAAAAGCTCGGGGTTCCGCACTACCGACATGTATAGCAAGCTCTGGGAGTAGGTTTTTGACACACATCTGCACGCATGCCTCTTCGCTCAATTTTTCTGAACATTGAAGTCTCAAACTTCTCCACCTTGCGATAAAGTCATTTGCGGACTCATTCAGTCTTTGATGTGTATTAGCCAGATCCATGATGGACACCTTGGCTTTCGAGCTCACGAACTGAGCTAGGAACTCCCTTTGCAGCTCATCCCATGTATGGATAGACTCGGGTTGAAGCTGAGTATACCATGTGAATGCGGATCCCCGTAGTGATTGGACAAATTGTCTTATCAGTAGCTGATCACTCAAGGCAGTTTCTCCACATGCCGAGTAAAAGTGAGCTAAATGTTCACGAGGGGACCCATTGAGGCCGTCAAATTTATCAAAGTTTGGCCTTTATTAGTTCGGAGGAAATGGAATCGCGTAGAACTCCGCAAGATAGGGCTTCCTGTAGCCAATCACAGGCGGACTATGAGAAATCTTGAATTCCCGAATCCCTTGTGCGATCCATTCTTTTATTTCCTGAGGAGAGATAGAGGTACTGCTTTCTCCCGTGTTGGGAATCTCTTGCATGTTCTCCGAATTTCGCTCTTGCCTGTTCTCCGAATTTTGCTGTTGGAGCTGGTCCATGAGCAATTTAATTTGAGCGTCTCTCTCCTCTAGCTTCTTTTGTAATTCCTGGAGCTGCTCTTCAGTGCTTGTTGCCCCAGTCACTAGAACTGGCATGCTTTCAACTTCTTCTTCAGAGTCATTAGATGATCCACCCTCGCTTACAACAAGCGGAAAATCCTCCTCTTGAAACAGAGAAGTAGAGTCCCCATATAATGGGGAATTTTGTTTTTCTTCTTGAACCGTTCCCGGATTCGAAGATTGGGTGGTCACTCTAGCATATGACTCGGCCTTAGACATAGACCTTGTCACTCGCCGCTCACATTTTTCTAACTGGGTAGAAAGCGACGTTGATTTCTCGGCTACATCTAGACCCTTTCCTTTCTTCTCGACTTGAGAAACCTTAGATATCTCCTTTTGAGGCTTGGCCGGATTTGGTACCCCAACCTCTGGAACATTGGCCTTTTGAGCCTTGACAGTTGAGGATATAGCCTTCGCCTCCTCGTCAGAACAAGAGGTAACCAAAACCTGTACTACATTGTCCATATCGACAGGGATAGACCCAAAGAAAATTTTCCTTGGGCTATCGATAAGATCCTTGGCAGCTCTCCACAGTGTTGCATTGGCCTGTTCCAGAGCAAGGGAACGAGCCAATTTGCGAAGCGCTCCTGTCTTTCCGCGTTGGGAACCACATTTGCGTCCCCTCTTCATGCGAGGCTTGTTTTCCTTCTTCGCCTCATTCACAGCTGGCTTTGAGACCTTGGTTGAGTTACCGTTTCTCTTGATAACTCGAATGATTGGCCCATGAGCAGGCTTGGGAGTGAGCTCTTCTCCGCCGGTTCCTACCTCCCTGATAGCTTCGAAGCTGTTGCTGGTTGGGATTTCAGCGATGATCGACTCCCTAGTCACGTCGAACTGGACCTTAAACGATCTCTTCTTCAACCAGCGGCCTCCCTCCACGAGAAAGGTAGCAGGTAGTTCGTTGAAGTTGAGAATAGCTCTTGGTGCCATTTTTCCCCTACAAATAAGAAATAGGCAAATATTAGTTTCAGCACAACTAAGAGATGAAAAGGCAAAAAGGGTCCCACTGGGCGTGCCAAAAATATGTTGAACAAAAATGCGCGAATAATTGTAAAACATATTTTATTTAATTTTTAGAATTTGAGTTCGACCCCCTTTGGTTATCCTCTTGATTCGAAGTCGTATAGACACCAAGACTTAAATGGTTTTGGTGATTTGGGCTGCACCCGAATTTTAACGGGTTGCCTACGTATCTCTTGGAAGAGAATCAAGCCTTACGTAGTTCAGAGTATTTGAATTGATTTGATTTTTGGGTTTTGGTGATTGAACCCGACGAGCTTGAGCTTTATGTCGGGTGTCCTACGTACCCGTTTGGAACAGGATCAAACCACCCGTAGTTCTTTTAAGGACGAATTTAATCTGATTTGAGATGGGCGACTGAATCCAATATACATTGAATTTTAATATCGGACTTCCTACGTAACTCATAAAAGAGCATCAAGTTTTAACGTAGTTCTTTTAAGAACCGTTTGAATTTGGAGAAATTTGATTTAGGATTTTGACTCCGTTTTGACTTATGAGTCAATTTTCAAACTGACCTACTAGAATAAATTGGCGATGAAATTTTACGAGTTTAACTTTAAAATTTTTTAAACCCGATTTCTAGTTTGTGCCAATTATAATTTTTATATTTTAGTGGGTCAATTTCGTAATTATTCACAATTCTTTGCAAATGTGAATTGCCTTTCATGTTGCTCGGCAAAAATTTCTCTTTTCGAACATGCAGGAGCATGTATGTTTAAACAAACATTTTAGGGTGGGTGCCTACCATTCTTCATTCATCATTTTATCTTTAGAAAAGAAGACAACAACCCAATTTTTTTTAAATACATGGCCCGATTTTCTTATGTTTGCCGCAAGCCCATAGTGAGCCCAAGTTCATTTTTTTGTTTTAATTGAACCCATTCTTTTATGGCCTGATTAATCTAATTCCCTCAGCACACATTCTTTCTGTTCATCGTCTCTTTTGTTTCGCTGCTTTCTATCTTCCGCCCATCGCTTCTCAGTGGTGACCTTAGACCTTTTGGGCAACCGAAACGGAGAACGACAGAGCAAGGGCGAGGCAGAGGCGGAGCGAGTTGAAGGCGAGGTTGACGGACACGAGCTCGAGTCACCAGTCGCAATGCGAATCCCTTTCATCCGGTACGTTTTTCAGGAGTTTTTTTTTTAATTCCGAATTTCACCCCAAATTTGGTGTTCAATCCGATATTAAGGTGATTTTTGGCCTAGATTTCGTTTTCCTACACCAATTCCCTCTCAATTGAGTGTTCAATTTAAACGCTCGATTGATTTTCCCCAATTTGTGATTTTAGGGCTTTAATGTGTGCTATTTGGGGCTTTTTGGTTTAGGGGAAGCTACAAGACGAGCTAAACGAGCTTCCGAGCTTAGGAGTTGTGAAAAACCAGTGAAGGGTTCCGACTTCAAGTATCAGTGCGGCAAGGCCTCGCTTGAACCCTCGAAGGCGTTGCGAAGATGATCCCGAAGCCACCGATTAGGTATGTTCATTCTGATTTCTTAAAACCTCCAATCCCAAATTCGTTATTTGATTTAATTTTAAGATAATTTAGGCTGAAGATTTCTTATCCCTCCTTCACCAATCGTTAATTGGATACTTGATTTTAGGGTTCAGCTGATTAGTAATTTGGATTGGGAAAACCAGCGACCACAAGGAGCGAGATACTAGGGCTTGGACAACTCAAATCAGCAAGAACCAAAAAATTTTTGGAAGATAGGAGGCCCTCGTTAGGTTTGTGATCTTTCTATCTTAATTCAGTCATCTGGTTGGTCCTCTGAACGATTTTGTGAGACTTGTTTGTTTAGTGTGAGATCACACCAATTGTTGTCTTTGCTTTGAATTTTTAACTGTCTGCTATTCTCCCTTTTTCCCCTGCGTTTGTGAATATTGGTTGAGAGGGAGAATATCATGCTTGATTGTCGTTTCCTTGCAAACTGTCTTTGATTTGATTTGGTTTTGATAATTCGGACCATCGAAAACCAACTTCACCAGTCAAGGATTTTTAATTTGGAGATCTCTGCTTAGGGTAACAGAACACCAGTTTATTTGGTTTATTTAGGGTTTTATTCTGTACGATTCGTACAGAAATTTGTTTCCCTTGCTTTGGGTTTTAGTATTCTCATGTCTGACTGGAATGGAATTTCTTCCTCTTGTTTGATGATTGCAGTGGAATTTCTCCCACTTGTTTGAGATTAGTGTCTGAACCAATTGCTTGTTTGACAACACTACTGCATGAATTAATTGATTTGGCTAAGAAAAATCCAGCAGTGTTTCGAATAGGCTTTCGCATAATTTCACCCTTTTGTCTTAGGTAGAAGATGTCTTAGGTAGAAGATGGTGAAAACCGTTGAGCCTTGTGTTGCCATAATTTGATTAGCAAAGTTACTAAGTGAATTTAGGCAGAGTTTCGCCCTCTTTTAGGGCGTTTAACTGATTCCGAAACCCAAGCCACAAGCGAAAACAAAGTGCTTTGCAAGGGCGGGGTTTCGGGAATCCATTTCAGCAGCATTTCGACCCTGTTTAGGGTATTCTAACGACCCCGAAACCCAGGCCACAAGCGAAAATAAGAGTGCTTTGCAAGGGCGGGGTTTCGGGATTGAATTTTGACAGCATTCCGACTCCTTTTATGGCAGTTTGACGACTCCGAGACCCAGGCCACAAGCAAAAACAAGAGTGCTTTGCAAGGGTGGGGTCTCGAGAGTGAATTTCAGCAGCGTTCCAGCTGTATTTAGGGAAATTTGATGACTCCGAAACCTAGGCCACAAGCGAAAACAAGAGTGCTTTGCAAGGGCGGGGTCTCGGGAGTCAATAGAAGCCCCACACGGAGAGAGAAGGCTACCTTGTTTGCCTCCTCCTTTTCTTCTTCTGGTTGATTTATTTCTGTGTTTGCTGTGTGTTTTTTCTGCAGCTTGTTTCTCTGCCGTCCGTTCCTTTTTTTTTTCTTGCATCAGGCAACCCTTTTTATAGGGAGCAATCGGTAGAAAACCCTACTTTTCCATATCTTTTTTGACTGTATATCTTCCTTTTTTGATATGGAGAGCTACCGATTTTCCTTTTAGATAAAGATAGACTTTTTTCCTTCCTTCTAGCTAAATATTTATTTGTTGATTCTTTCTTTGAATCTGGTACGCAGGCATCAGTAAACTGGTAGCCACTTTCATTTGGGTTGGGCTGCCTTTTATAGGCTGTTTTGGGCCGTTCTCCAATTTAAGAGCCCAAATGAATATTTTTTTTAACCCACGAATTCGACCTTGGTCTTATTTTGCAGATCGAACAGGTAGCTTGAGCTAGTATTGGATTTTGAGAAACTCGCCACCCAAGCGACATGATTCGCGCTCTCGACATCTTAACTTTGTATTATTTTTTGTTATTGTATGCTCAACTATTGTATTAAATTTGTATACTTTAGTTTGTGAGCTTGTAAGGCACTAAAATGATGCATTCGATATTTAACACACTCATTTACTTGTAATTATCGCTAGTCAATTTGTATTCGTGTTTGATATATAAAGCATCACATGAGAGCCTTCACGAAAGTAACTTCATGAGCTTATACAATATCTTTTAATTTAAACACGAATTTTTTTTATTACTCCCAAACAGTAGCACCAAATAATATATCATCGACATAAATTTGAATAACCAAAATGTCATTTCCTTTGGTCTTGATAAAAAGAGTTTTGTCGATCAACCCCCTTTTAAAATCATTTTCTAAAAGATATTTAGACAAGCGCTCGTACCAAGCTCTAGGGGTTTGTTTCAAACCATAAAGTGCTTTGTCAAGTTTATAAACATGATTGGGGAATTCTGAGCTTTCAAATCCTGGGGGTTGAGCAACATAAACTTCTTCCTCTAAGAAACCATTAAGAAAAGCACACTTGACATCCATTTGATATAACTTTATGCTCATAAAAGATGCAAATGCTAATAAAATACGAATGGCTTCAAGCCTGGCTACGGGAGCAAAGCTCTCCTCGTAGTCAATACATTCCTCTTGATTGTAGCCTTGGGCGACAAGCCGTGCCTTGTTCCTCACAATCTTACCATTCTCATCCAGCTTGTTTCGAAATACCCATCGAGTGCCAATGACTGATTGATGCTTTGGCCTAGGCTTCAAAGTCCAGACTTTATTCCTTTCAAATTCATTAAGCTCACTTTGCATAGCAATGATCCAATCTGGCTCCTGAAGTGCCTCATCTACCTTCTTTGGCTCAATAAGAGAAACAAACGCGTGAAAAGCACAAAGATCTTTAAGTTTAGAACGAGTTCGAACACTAGAAGTAGGGTCAGAAATGATATCCTTTAATGAGTGTGATGAGGAGTATTTGAATTTCCTTTTGCTAGTCTCAGCTCCTTGATTCGTCACACTGGTAGGATTGACTTGTAGTGCATCTGACTCCGTGGTCCTCTTAGGTTTAGTTACAGCGGTTTCTGACGTCTCAACACTGTTGGATTGGACACCAAGGGCTTTGGATGAATCTTCAACACCTTGGGCCAATTCTTCAGTGTTAAGAATCGGTTCTTGCATGTTCCTTTTCTCTGTGTTCATGGTAGCAGCATCATCACCTTCCTCGTTCTCTTCATGGATGTTAAGATCTATATCTGCAACACTTTCACTCAAAGCACCGTCATTGCATTCATAAAAAATAACATGTATACTTTCTTCAACAACCTGGGTCCTTTTATTGAAGATTCTATAAGCTTTGCTACTCGTGGAATAGCCAAGAAATATACCTTCATCACTACGCGCATCAAATTTCCCAAGGTTATCTTCTCCATTGTTATGAACAAAACAAGTACAACCAAAGGGTTTAAAATAAGATATAAGTGGTTTGCGGCCTTTGAAAAGTTCATAAGGAGTTTTCTTTAAGATAGAACGAATAAGACAACGATTCAAAATGTAGTTAGTTGTGTTAACAACTTCAGCCCAATAGGTTTTAGGTAATGCATTTTCCAAAAGCATAGTCCTGGTCATATCCTCTAAGGTGCGGTTCTTGCGTTCCACAACCCCATTTTGTTGAGGTGTCTTAAGAGCAGAAAAGTTATGGGAGATGCCATATTTAGCACAAAATAAATCAAACTGAAGTTGATCAAACTCCCTACCATGATCACTCCGAATAGACACTATGGGCTCATTTCTTAAAGTTTGCAACTCCTTACAAAGTTTTGAAAACTCAAATAAGGCCTCTGATTTTTCTTTCAAAAATGCAACCCATGTATATCTAAAAAAATCATCAACAACAACTAGCATGTACTTTTTACCATTGGGAGATTTGACTCGCATAGGACCACATAAATCCATATGTAAAAGTTCAAGAGGTCTAGAAGAACTTACAACCTTTTTGGGTTTGAAGGAGCTACGTGTTTGTTTACCTCGTGTGCATGCATTGCACGTGTCAATACCTTTGAAGTCCATCTCAGGTAGCCCTCTTACAAGCCCTTTGGACCCAAGCTTCTGTAGCGTATGTGGACTCACATGACCGAGTCTCCTGTGCCAGAGCTTTGGATCGTCCGTCAAAGCCTTTAGACAGGTTAAGCTTCCTTGTGCCACTTGATCAGCATTTACGACGTATATATTGTTGTAACGATATGCAGTCAGAATAACTTCACATGTATCTTCTCTGCACACTATACATCTTTTCTTGTTAAATCTGACATTTTTACCACTATCACATAATTGAGAAACGCTAAGCAGATTATACTTTAAACCATTAACAAGATAGACATTTTTAATACTATGACTGGAATTACTTCCAACACTACCAATACCAACGATGTCGCATTTCCCTTTGTCACCAAGAGTGATTGTTCCAGTGGATTGCTCCTTTAGATCATGAAAGAGAGAACTCTTCCCACTCATATGCCTCGAACATCCACTATCAATAATCCATTTGTGTTCTTTCAACTTGGTGATCTCCTACAAGACAAACATCAACCTTTGTGGCTAGACCAATAAGAAAATTTGGATCCATTGTTGGGGTAAACCATATTTGGTAAAATAGTGCCTTTTGGAACCCAAACTTGTGTTATCCGTTCTTTTCTCAAATGAACAGGAAATGTATTACGAATAATATATGGATCCTTTCATCTATAAGGGCAGGTCTCTTTTACATGTCCCTTTCTAGCACAATGGTGACATATAGGAGAGGTTCTGCTTCCTTTTGCCTTTACAAAAGTGGTAATGTGTTGCTTCTTTAAAAACTTTGGATTGTAACCAATACCTTGAATGGGTAAATAAAGAGCGGCCATTCCGGGGTTCGAACCGGGGACCTATGGGTACTACCCACAAGTCCTTTCCGGTGAGCGGATTGTAACCAATACCACTTTTGTTTAGAGAGCTTTCTTGCTCACCCAACATCTTATTGAGAGTGCCTTTAGATTTGGTAAAACTTATGAGGGCTGTCTGTTGGTCTAGAATCTTATTATTCAGGGAGATTTTCTCGTTCTCTAAGTCATGATGCTCATTTCTTAGAGAGGAGAGATCTTGCTTGAGTTCAAATTTCTCCGAGTCAAGCGTTTTTACTTTAATGTCAAGACCTGAATAAGAAGCTTCAAGACCTTTGACCCTCATAGACAGATCCTCAATAGTTCTTTCCTGGTCCACAGTTCTCTTAATAAGAATGTTAGTTTGGGCAATAAGCTTTTCTTCATTGGCAATCATATTGGAAAGGAATTCCGATAATACCTCTTTTGGACTTGCCATAAGCTCTCTGACAGTAGCTTCAAGCTTTTCATCGTGGGATTCATCTTCTGAGGCCATAAGACAAATGTTGGCCTTCTCATCGTCGGAGTCAGAGTCGGAATCACTCCAAGCAGCCACCATGGCTTTCTTTTTCCATTTGTCACCTTTCTTGGGCTGGCTCTTTGTCTTTTGAGGGCAGTCCTTCACAAGATGATCTGTTTCACCACATTCAAAACAAGACAACGGTTTAGTCTTCTTTTCATACTTGTTGTATTGAGGCTTACCTCGAAATTTTGAAGACTCTGATCCATCCTTGTTGTTGAATTGCTTCTTCATTTTGAGAATTCTAGCAATGCCTCTTGTGATAAGAGCAAAAGGATCATCCTTATCGTCATCCTCATCTTCGGAATCAGATCCATCCTTGGGCTCATCCTTCTTACACTTGAGTGCCAAGTTCTTAGTGCTAGCTGGAAGTTCTCCATCGTCTTCATTAAGGATAATCTCATGCGTGATCAGCTTTCCAAGAAGGTCATCAAGGGGTAGAGCGGTGAGGTCCTGGGCTTCCTCTATAGCTGTTACTTTTGGACCCCATTTCTCTTTTGGAAGGCACCTCAGTATCTTCCTTACTTTCTCAATGTTGGTAAAGCTCTTGCCGAGAGAGTCAAGGTTGTTGGTGATTTCTGTGAATCGTGTGAACATGACCTTGATTGACTCATCAGACTTCATCTTAAAGAGCTCATACTTTCGAAGGAAGATGCTGATCTTGGTGTCTTTCACTTGGCTCGTTCCTTCATAGGTGACGACCAACTTGTCCCAAATCTCTTTAGTTGACCTACAAGATGAAATACTGTTAAACT
This sequence comes from Persicaria tinctoria, assembly GCA_037127255.1. Taxonomy (NCBI): domain Eukaryota; kingdom Viridiplantae; phylum Streptophyta; class Magnoliopsida; order Caryophyllales; family Polygonaceae; genus Persicaria; species Persicaria tinctoria. The sequence goes on from JBANSL010000008.1 coordinate 44,253,401, forward strand.
CATCAGTGCTAAGACCACAATAAAGTAAGTTAATAGCACTGTAGTTCTTGGAGATGGTTTCAAGATCTGCTTGGTTGTATTCAGACTCCTTCTTTGCAACTTTGGTGTCATTTGGTCCATTCTTTTCTGGAATCTTTGGACCATTCTCTATAATGTTCCAAAGCTCTAGATCTTGGTCTATGATGAACATCTTCATCAAAGATCTCCAGTGGAGAATGTTGTTTCCTACAAAGAGTGGTGGTCTGCTTGTGGACCTTCCCTGTGCAAATCCTCCGCTTGCTTCACCAGACATGATCGAAAACTCACAAGATTGTTAGATCAAAAACAGTGATTAAAGCTCTGATACCAATTGAAGGTTCGATAATGTAAAAACAATGTAATAAGAAATACTCTAGAAGGGGGTTGAATAGAGTATGCCCGTTTTTCGCAGAAAGTCTCAAGACTTTTGGAGCTTGTACTAAAACCTTTGAGATAAACCTGAATCACAAAGTTAAACAATTCGAACCAAGTGCGGAAATAAGGTAAAGCAAATAAGTAAAGGACACGAGTAATTGTTTACGAGGTTCAGCACCACTTGGCCTACGTCCCCGCCTAGGGTTCTTCCACAACCCTAGGATTCAAAGGCTTTATTGATTCGCTTAGCTTAGGATCCTAATAGCTCACCGAGAAGCCTCTCTCCTATACAATTGCAATCTAGTCAACTCACGTTCCCTTGGAGTCCTAGACCAATCTAGAAGAGCCCCACCTTTCTCAGCTATCTAGTACAATCCTCTTACTCTCACAAATCAATAGCCTAGTGCAACTTCCCGAGTTATAATCTCTCGAGTAACACTTAAATGAATATATCCTATAAGCTCACAGTGACTCTCAAAGGCTTTGAAATAAACAACAAACTCTTTGAGCGCTTAGCAGAGAGACACTTTGGAAGACAGATCTTGCTTAAATGAAAATTCGTGTGTAGCACTTGTTGTCTCTGTCTTCTTCTTTCTTTCCTTTATATAAGAGTGGAATAGCGCCTGAGAATCTTCACCAACGGCTCTAGAATCAGGCTTGATCTTCAATCTTCTATATAAGGACACTTCGAAGCCATGATCCGTTTTTGAATAAGATCTCCTCATATGCGCCAAAGGAAAGAGATAATCTCAAATATACTTCCTGAAATGGTTAGTCCAACATATACATATAATATAACGGAAGTATATAATAAGATAAAATAATATTCGGACAAATAATATAGGTTTTGTATTTCATCAACTGTTAATGCTCCAAGGCCTTTGACACAAAATATCCTGTCAAAGCCCTTGAAACATTTATTCCAATTTCCATCAAGGGAGGGAGTTATCAAACAGTAGTTTTGCTTAGCATTAGCCCCTAGGGTTCATTCTTCCCTTTTCCTAGGTTTTTTTTTGTAACAACAATGGTTTTGCTTAACATTAGCCCCTCTAGGTTTGTACTTCCCTTGTCCTAGGTTTTTCCTTTGGTGATAGCAGTGGTTACACTGTTTTTATGGTGGTGACACCACTAATAACACTTTGCTATCCATATCTAAGGGAGTATTATTCTCCACATTTTAGGCCCTAAACCCTAAACCCTAAAACATATTGTACACCACATTGTATTTTGCTTAGCATTTGCCCCTCTAGAGTTTGTGCCCCTTTTTCATAGGGTTTTCTTTTGTTGACAACAATGGTTATACTGTTTTTATGTTGGTGACACTAATATTTGAACTTTGTTAATTATGGCTTATATTGAACACCAAAATCTTTTGCTTGGAATTAGTCCCTCTAAGGTTTCTACTGCCCTTGTCCTAGAGCTTTTTTTGGTGACAACCAGTGGCAGACCCTGAACTCGATGAGGGTGGGGGCACACTGGCACAATGGTGAAAAATGACAATGAAAAATGCAAACTTATACAACACATAACGTTTTCAATACTACAAAGTAACGATAAAAATAAAAGAATTTAATATATAGTACAAAGAGTTGTTAATTGTTAATTATAATTACTCCCTCCGTTCAACAAAACTTGTCGTTTACTATTCATGCACGCTTTTTTAGAATGATAAAAACTATATAAAATATTCATTTTTTTTTTAAAAAAATTTAACAAGTTTGTACTTATTAATAATAACTACGAAATTGTTAAAAAAAATTATTTAAAAAGTCGATATTTTATATAGTTTTTAGCTCATAAAAAAGCGTGAATGAATAGTAAAACGTCAAGTTTTGTTGAACGGAGGGAGTATTTACCAAAATAGTTGAACTTGACGACAAATGGAGTAAATCCATTTTACGGGTTTTAATACCCTAAAAATGTTGAAGTATAACTTCACTATCTATGCGCTTGAAGACATCTTTTTCAACAAAGCAGACCAAAATCTAAGAGAGAAAGTCTTCCATCATCTTGTTGTACATATATGTCTTGATAATACCCATAGACAGAGAAAGTTATTTCCACTTTAGTTGTTGCAACTGGTAACACTAAAAAATACTTAATGTGATGATATACCAATTAAGTTAAAAACTTTGTGAATTCTTAATTCGATCATCTTTTTAGAAATGTGCATTACCGATATCTTGCAAAATAAAAAAATCTGGTATTTCCCTTCATTTTAACTATTGTAACTTCTTACCTAATTTTTGAAATGAGTAATATAACATCTTGTTTTGAAACTCTTGAGATAAATTATAGTATTTAAATGTCAATCTAAATAACATATAAAAGCATTGAAGATTATTAAAATAAGATTAAAGTGATTAATATACCTTCAATTTTCAAACATTCATAACTTTTTACTCGGATATCGGATTAAGGCGTATTATATATATCAAAACGAAGCTATCGACGAGGAGATTATATATGCGGGGTTCGTCGGATGAGGGTGGGGGCACGTGCCCCCACATGCCCCCGTTTGGATCCGCCCCTGGTGACAACAGTGGTTACACTTTTTTTTTTATGATGATAAGAATTATATTTGAACTTTGTCATGACTTATATCGAACATTACATGTCCTTTGGTTAGTATTAGCCCCTCGGATTTGTGCTCCCCTTGTCATAATGTTTACCTCTGGTGACAGTAGTGATTACACTATTTTTATGGTGGTGACAATAGTGGTTCACCTGGTGACATAAGTGGTTTTCTTTTGGTGACAACAATGGCTTTGCTTAGCAATAGCCCCTCTAGGGTTTGTGCTTCCCTTGTCCTAGGGTTTTCTTTCGGTGACGGAAGTTGTTACATTTTTTTTATTGTTTTGACACTGCTAAAAACATTTTCCCTTGCCCTAGGTTTTTGCTTTGGTGACTGCAGTGATTTTTCTTAGCATTAGCCCCTCTAGGGTTTGTGTTTCCCTTTTCTTAGGGTTTTTTTGTCACAGTAATGGTTTTGCTTAACATTAGCCCCTCTAGTTTGTACTTCCCTTGTGCTAAGGTTTTTCTTTGGTGACATCAGTGATTACATTGTTTTTACCATAGGGACACCACTAATAACACTTAGCTATTCATCTCTTAATGTAGTACTATTCTCCACATTTTAGGGTTTAGGATTTAGAGTTTAGTCCTTAAACCCTACAAACTCAACCCTAAACCCTAAATCATATTGTACACCACATGTTCTTTTGAATATTATTATCCCTTTTCGGGTTTGTGCTTCCCTTGTCCTAGGGTTTTCCTTTGGTGACAGCAATGACTACACTATTTTTAACTTGGTGACACCACTAATAACACTTTACCATTGTTTCACTTGGTACATTAGTGGTGACAACACTTGGTACACTGGTGGTGACACTTTTTTTTTTATGTAGGTGACACTAATATTAACACACTTAGTCATTCATCTCTGAACGAGGTATTGTTTTTCTTTGGTGACAACAGTTGCGATATTTTTTTTTATTACGGTGACATCACTAATAAAACTTTTCTTTGTCGGCCCTAAACCCAAAAGACTCAACCCTAAACCATATTGTACACCACATGTTCCTTTGTTAGCATTAGCCCTTCTAGCGTTTGTGCTTCTCTTATCCTAGGTATTTCCTTTGGCGGCAGCAGTGATTACACTGTTTTTATGGTGGTGGCATCATTAATAACACTTTGTTATTCATCTTTTAATATATCTTAGGACTTTCCTTTGGTGACAACAGTGATTACCTTTTTTTTTATGATGGTAACAATTATATTTGAACTCTAACATGACTTATATTGAACACCACATGTTTTTTTAGTTAGCACTATTCCCTATAAGGGTTTTTTCTCTTTGTTCTAGGGTTATCCTCTGGTGACAACAATGGTTTTTTGTTTTGATGGTGCTGACACCACTAGTAATACTTTGGAAGTGATTGATCTGTTGATGAAAATTAGGTGTCACCACATGTGGTGACACTGTTGGTGACAACTTTTATTTGTTGTTGACAACTTTGTTTTTACAATTTTTTTACGAAGTCACTTTCATCACTCTTATCAGTGGTGACAACTTTGCTTTTACAGTTTTTTTATTTTATTTTTTTAGGAGGTCACTGTCACTATTGGTGTCACTCTTGGTGAAACATATGGTGACAACTTTTTTTTGTGATAGCTTTGTTTTTATATTTTTTTAATGAGGTAATTGCCATCACCCCTATCAGTGGTGAAACTGTTGGTGACACATGTGGTGATAACTTTTTTTGGTAATAATTTTTTTTAATGAGGCCAGTGTCACCACCGTTATCAGTGGTGACATTGTTGGTAACACATGTGGTGACAACATTTTTTGGGTGAATTTTCTTTTACAATTTTTTTTTACGAAATCAGTGTCACCACCCTTATTAGTCGTGACATATGACACATGTGAAGACAACTTGCCACCCTTATTGAAATCTAGTGTCATTATATACACTAGGACGAAAATAATTGTTAAAGAATGTGTAAGCTAGCTAATTAATGAAAATCGAATTGGTTGGATCAACCATTATCCCTTCTTAATAAGATGCACATGCTCCTCTAAACCTCTCAGACCTAAACAAATCATTCCCACATGAACGAGCTCTTCTGCTCTTGCCACCAGTTTCACATTACTCATTAATGATGCAACTTCAACATTTTAGGGATCTATTTTTCCAGCTTTGACAGCAATTCAAATGTAATTGCCTCATTATACCTGCAAGATTATACAAATGCATCATTCAATTTCACTCTCCTCAATGAGCCTGAAGTTTATTCTTCCTTTGTTGTTGGACTTTTTGAAATTCACCTCCCCCCTTGACATCTACATGTGGCTTCAACAAAAGAATCATTGAACATGTGTCACCTTGTATTGCTTAGAAGAATGAGTGCCAAAAGAATCATTGATCTTTCAACATTGCTAATGTACGTTTATTTAAAAGTAATTATAATTGCTCAACTAATTAAGAGCATTCCAGTTACTTGAAGCAAATGTATAAATTCTTAATATATCACTTATGTGAATACATTAACTGATTACAAAATGGCTCCGAAACATCTTGGATTTGCCATAAGGGACTAAACATATGATGTTTTCCTTGTTTTATGAATGTTTAACTCGCAGATGAAACAACTGTTTACAAGATTGCAGATGCAACATTTTCTACTCCATTCAAAAGCAAAAATTTGGATGTATTACCGACATCCATGATCATCTCGCAAGATGATGTTCTGGAACTCACAACAACCGGAACTCAAAATAAAAATTACAATTCAACTGAGATTTAGCAAGAAAATCAGCTGCACCATTTGCCTCTCTATAGCAATGCTGAATTGTGAAACACTCAAACTCTTTGCTTAACGAATGGATCTTTTCGATAACTTGAGCAACCTCCGATGGTATATTATTCACTTGATTGATGCCATTGACGATGATTGCACAATCACTTTCAATAATTACTCTTCGGATCCCATCTCTGCTACAAGTCTTATACATGTATAAACTGCAAAGAACTGCAGTAGTATTATCATAGAGTAATCATCAAACCATTTGCTAGAACTGCAGTAGTATTATCATTGCCTGGATCAAAATTCACAACAAAAACCTAAATATAGAATGAATAGTACATATTCACGCAGTACCACAAGGAAAATCACGGAGTATGTATCAAATCAGAGTTATGATCTTCCACCCCTCATGGTGCACCCTAAAATTATTTTTATTATAAAACAATGTTAAAAAAATTCTAAAATTATATTTAACTTATATACACTCATATTCATATGTTTAAAAAATTTTATCATAAAAAATTATATTTAAATAATTATAGAAAATAAAATTTTGAGTTATTTTAGAAAATGATTTTTATATTAAATACACCATCACACACACACGTGATGATGAAAAGAAAAGTGACGTGAAGATGTATTTAATGGAGCTTGTCCAAAACAGCTAGTTTGGTTCTAGAATTCGGGGCTTGCTTGATATCCATTTCTGGGAATCAAAACTGGGAATTGGAATGGATGATTCTCGATTTAATTGTTTGGTATGATAAAAAATTGGAATCGTAATGATTCCCGGGAATCACCCATTCCCAATTTTGTAGCTAATTTGATTTCCATCAAAATACTAGGTAATCATCCCTTCCAACCCATAAATCCAACAATTCTCCATTATTATTATTATTGTTATCATCATCATCATTATTATTAATTATATTATATTTATACTTATATTATTATTATTTAATATATATTATATTTTTTTCATAATAACAATATATTTCTATTAATTATATGATATGTATATATATTAGTTTTATATTATTATTATCATCATTAATTATATGATATGATATTATATTTATACTTATATTATTATTATCAATATTTTATTATTTCATATATATTATATTATATTTTTTTTATTTTTAATAATAATAATAATAATAATAATAATAATAATAATATATTATTATTATTATTATTATTATTGTTATTATTATTAGGGTAAATTATAGAAAACCACCCTTAAAATAGGCAAGTTTTCACAAAACCACCTTTAAAATAATTTTTTTACAGAAAACCACCCATAAACTTATTTTTCTTTCAAAGAACCACCCTTAACCATTATTTTATGTGTAAAAAGTGTTTTAAAAATATTAAATTCTCATTTTTTGTATTCAAATTAGCCTAATTATATAATAATATAACCAAAATATTTAATAAAATATAAAAAACTTTTAAAAAAATTTATAGTTTTTTACACATAAAAATGGTCATGGGTGATTCTTTGAAAGAAAAGTAAATTTATAGGTGGTTTTCTGCAAACTTTTATTTTAAGGGTGGTTTTGTGAAAACTCAACTATTTTAAGGGTGGTTTTCTGTAATTTACCCTTATTATTATTATTATTATTATTATTATTATTATTATTATTATTATTATTATAATATGAATTTACAAAGAATTAGTGGGGAGCCGAGAAACAATCTGGGCCTCCACCCCTTTAGCAATAGAAAACCCTACCCTAGTGAAAACATGAGCTGCATTTCGAGCCCCAAAATCTTTATTATTATTATTATTATTATTATTATTATTATTATTATTATTATTATTATTATTATTATTATTATTATTATTATTATTATTATATTACTATTACTAGTAACTAACCTATACCCCGTGCGCTACGCATGAGATTTTTAAAATTAATCTAAAATTTGCCCTTAATGCCCTGAACATTTGCACACTTGTATTCTAAATGCCCTGAAAATTTGCACCCTTGTATTTTCAAATTAATATAATTGTGCACATTACACCTATGCTTGGATGTATGATAATGCCCTAGAAATTTGCCCTTAATGAACATCGCATGATTAGTTGGCCTGAAACAATAAAAGAACTACCTTGAAGAGAAGGACAAAATCTCAGACATGGAGCTTATGAAAGTATTATCAATACAATTTACCTGGTACGTATATAGTTTTACATATATTAAAGGCATTCTCTGGCTTAACTTGTTGTAGTGGTTTATCACACGATGAACTGTTTCGGGTACATACTCAGATAGAGCTTTTCCTTATCAGTTGTTGAGAAGAAACATGAAACATTGAATCATCTTTATGGCCACGGTTTCCCCTGTCTCTGAGCATTTGGTTTGAGTAACATGAAACATTGAATCATCCACCAAAACTAACAGCCAGCGGCTGAGTTACATATTCAAGAGCTTATGAAAGACAGAATAAAGAACACTACCTTATCATCTCTGATTTTTCATATCGCTCATCTCCTATCAACACCACCATGGTCACCACTGGCGTCTCTAAGACCAGAGGTGAGCGCCACCCCAACTAAAGTCATTGTTATTGTGCAGTGCACACTCAACTCAAACCCACATCTAATCTGATAAAGCAAAAAAGAGAAGAGCATCAGCCAAGTTTAAATACATAAGATATAATGTCTGCAAGGAAGCACATTTACATGGGAGGATATATATCTAAAGATATAATGTCTGCAAGGAAGAGCTTGAAAATAGAAGCACATTTCTAAAGATATAATACTCCCTCCGTCCAAAAATACATGGACTTTTACTATTCATGCACGCTTTTTTAGAAGCTAAAAACTATATAAAATATTAACTTTTTTATTAATTTTTTTTAATAATTATAAACTTATTATCGATAAGTTTGTAATTATTAAAAAAAATTAATAAAAACGTTAATATTTTATATAGTTTTTACCTTCTTAAAAAAGCGTGCATGAATAGTAAAGACAATGTATTTTTGGACGGAGGTAATATAAGGAAGAGCTTCCATCAAAGTGAACACACTCCATATTAGAGACCAGTTCAAACAACAAAAATACATAACTTCAACATACCTTGGAGATAGGTTGGGGTGCACGAGTTTCACTGAAGCCAACTGGATTAGTAGCCACATTTGCTATTAATTCTATTCATTCCTGCATTGACATCTCACATCTCTTTATGTGTCACCTCCCTACAAATTTCACACAGGACATATGCAATGATAAATGAAAGTGATAACTCACTCTCTTGATGAAAATCGGAAAAAATGTTCCAAAGGCTTTGACAGGTTTTTTGTGTCAAAGGCCTTGGAGCGTTAACAGTTGATGAAATACAAAACCTATCTTATTATTCGTATATTATTTTATCTTATTATATACTTCCTTTATATTATATATATTCGTTGGACTAACTGTTTCAGGAAGTATTTTCGAGATTATAACCTTCCTTTATAGAGTTATTGAGGAGATCTATTTCAAAATGGATCATGGCTTCAAAGTGTCCATATATAGAAGATTGAAGAATCAAGCCTGATTCATGGAGCGTTGGTGAAGATCCTCAGGCGCCATTCCACTCTTATATAAAGGAAAGAAAGAAGAAGACAGAAATAACAAGAACGAACAAGTGCTACACACGAGCTTCATTCATTCAAGCGATCTGTCTTCCAAGTGTCTCTCTGCAAAGCGCTCAAATAGTTTGTTGTTTATTTCAAAGCCTTTGAGAGTCACTGTGAGCTTATAGGATATATTTATTTCAAGTGTTACTCGAGAGTTTATAACTCGGGAAGTTGCACTAGGCTATTGATTTGCGAGAGTTAGAGGATTGTACTAGATAGCTGAGAGAGGTGGGGCTCTTCTAGATTGGTCTAGGACTCCAAGGGAACGTGAGTTGACTAGATTGCAATTGTATAGGAGAGAGGCTTCTCGGTGAGCTATTAGTATCCTAAGCTAAGCATTCAATAAAGCCTTTGAATCCTAGGGTTGTGGAAGAACCCTAGGCGGGGACGTAGGCCAGTTGTGCTGAACCTCGTAAACAATTACTCGTGTCCTTTACTTATTTGCTTTACCTTATTTCCGCACTTGGTTCGATTGTCTAACTTTGTGATTCAGGTTTAATCTCAAGAGTTTTGATTCAAGCTTTAAAAGTCTTGAGACTTTCTGCGAAAAACGGACATACTCTATTCAACCCCCCTTCTAGAGTATTTCCTATTACATTGTTTTTACATTATCGAACCTTCTTTCACAATAAAACGAACATTAGCCTCTTAGCCTAAACACATGCTAAAATTAATGAAGCAAGGAAGATCAATGAAAATAGACCCTCCATTATCTAAAATGGGAAGATCAATGAAAATAGACCATATATACTAGTTTCCCAGCAAGCACAAATAATGATTTTGTGTGCACTATCCTACTTTCTATACAAAAAATAAAAATAAAAAAGGACTCAACATTAAATTGTGAAAGGAAAAAAAAGAAATGTAACTTCCATTTCTCATCGAATTCAAAGTTTTACAAGGCAATGAAACATAGGTATGAGAGCAAATTCAAAGTATCCATAATCAATAATTTTTTACCGTGATCAACAATGCGACCCAACTCAATTTCAGACTTTTCGAGACAACTTGACTAAAAAATAAGCAATCTTGAATATGATTTCAGAATGAAGCATAAAAGTGAGAATTCACTTCATGATATTAAAAAACCGTCGATGAAATATTTTGTAACATGAAATCATTTTAATGAGCACAAATTTATATCATGTCAACAAACAATCAAAAGAGAATACTAAAATAGTCATCTAGAACTACAAAACTAAATACGTACAATGAAAAAGCATAGAGAATTTAAGAATATAATTGAAAAGACCTATCTTCGAACGAAGCTAATAGTGCCACCAAAGGAGAGTCTGGTTTCATCTTTATAACAACTCAATTTGGAAGAAAGTAAATTCATTTACACATCCCTTTGGTTTTCCAAAACGCCATAGAAGTAATAAGGTCTCTAAAGAGATCATAGAGATGGATGCCCCCATCTCAAGGTCATCCAAATAGAATGCTTGGATTTGATATCTCAATAGCAAAGTTCTCCCTTTTCTAACTTGCAAACAGTAGGGAATGTACCTAATGATAAATGAAGACCAGGTAAAATTTCTCCTTTTCGATAGGATCAACTCATAAGGTGCATTTCTGTCTTCCAGTGCATATATTATCAGTGACAATCACATTACATCACCATAAGATTCAATGCTAGGAATAAGAATGCTTTAATATTCTCCAAACTCAGTACTAATAATAGAGGTAAAATGTTTTTCAAAAAAGTTGAAGCACTTACAACTCTCTCCATTGCAGAACAGCTTGCTTTTTTTTTTTCTAAGAGAGATGGAAATCTACTGCACCTCATGGATCATCTACAACCATAAGTAACGATTGAAGAATGAATGAAAAGCAATTAAGATGATACGAATAGGAAAGCATAAACCATAATTAATAGATTTCAGAGGAGAAGAGAGTGATACCTGCCAAAAAAACAAAAGACGCTTCTTAGCGTTGAGCTTGTGGCTGGAGGTGAGCTTAGTTCGCTTCCAAACTTGATGAATAACAGGTCGAGACACCCTAACTCCATAGCGACAGAGAAAGAAGGTGGAATGGCACAGAAATTGAACACTGCTTCTTCATATGCTAGGAAAAAAGGCTGGGACCACTGATTTGTTTCTCAAATACCCAAACCAAAAAGCTTCAAATTGAACAAATCGCAACCCTAAACTAAGAATTGCAAAAGAAATCGATCAAACTCATAGATTGAGCATTCGAACACACGATTAGAGTCACCCAAATAGAAAATTTGGTCATGAAATTCGCAAACGACCAAAAACAACCCTAGAACATACCTGAGTTTCGGCCCTCCGGCGTCCATGGCGGGTGCGTCCTCCTCCGCTCAGACTCGCTCCGCCTTTTTGTCCTCCTCTGCTTAGACTCGCTCCGCCATTCAAACGACGCTCTAGAGATCTGATTTTGACGGTGCTCTCAGAAGTGCCGAAACACCTATGTCAAACAAACTGGCAGATAGCAATGAGATGATGGAGGCACACTGATTTGCTCATCATATATGGGAGTTGCAAATACACAAGGCCAAAAACGGTAACCCTAATTGAATAACTAAAAAAATCAAAGATCTGAAAGATATAGAAATCAAAGAACTGAAAGAAATGATTTAGTAGAGAAAGAGCGAAAAAAGAGGAAGAAGTGGAGTAGTGGAGGAAGAAAGCAAGAAAACAGAACGCCAGATGAAGAAAGGTAGATGTGGATCGACCGTGGTAGAGAAGGAGGAAGAAAAGGGTAAAAAAGGAAAAAGAATAAAAAAACAGAGAGAACTCCACGTGGATAGTCTACCTATCCTCTAAAAGACTCAGCTTTAAGATATAGGAGAATATTTTGTCACTATTTTGTTATCTAATATATTTTTTATTTCAATTTTTAATGACAATACTAATATTTATTATTGATAACTTGATATTATATTTCTACTACTATTATTACTTTTATCACTATTTTATTTATTTATTAATTATTATTATTATTATTATTATTATTATTATTATTATTATTATTTCAAGAATTGTTCATTCCGACAGCATACCAAACAACCCGCTTCAGTAATAGATCATTACGATTTTCTAATTCCGATTCCTATTCCATTCCGGCACTCCTACCAAATGGGCTAAATTGTTAAAGGGTGCTGATTTTTACACCCAACCAAAATTTTTACTATTTACACCAAAAAGTTATGTTTTTTTTTAAAAAATAAACCCTACGCTTCTTGAGTCATAGATGTGTGACTCAAGAATTGCAGGGTATATATATAGAAAAAAATAGTTGCGCCTCTTGAGTCACACACCTATGAATCAAGAGGCGAAGAGTTCACTTAAAAAAAACAAAAACTTGAATTTTCGGTGTAAATAGTAAAATTTTCGGGTGTAAATAACAACCCCTTTGTTAAAACAACTCTTTCTCCACTTTTGCTCCCAAGATTCCCCGCGTTACCTCTACCATTTGGCAGAAGAAATGTCTCGCATTGTCCCCGTTCCAAATCCGCCCGCCTTCGCTGGTTTCGGCTTCTATTCTCTATTTGTTTGTGGTAGTCATATCTTTGTTGATTTTGTTGTATTTCGGTTCTTTTATCTCGGTTTGTCCGTTGTTGTTCTTTCGGCCTCCCGTCCCACCGATATGTCTGGTGGGTCGAATTATTTGCGTTAAAAAAAAAACTAGATATATCACGAAAATGACGGTGAGGAGGTCGTCGAGGTGATGGATTTGGATTTGGGGAGGAATCGGGGCTTCGATGATGCAAACAATTGGTTCGAATTTCTACCCGTTAGTTTAGCTGAGTGTCGAAGCACTGCGGATCAACATTGCACACCACCCCATTCTCTATCATCTTCCATTCCCGACACGGTCGTAGATATGGCTTATGAACAAGGTAAATTGATATGAATGATTTTGAAGCCTGGGTAGGATTGTGTATGAAAATTGTTGTTTCTAGGGTTTCTCTTAGATCGACGTTGATCGACAACCAAAGAGCGCTTAACAAAACTTAAACGAAAAACGAACACAAACACACAAAGCTTTGTTTACGCGGTTCGGTTTCCCTACATCCGCGGAACCTCAGGAGGGGAGGTTCACCCAATTCACTAGGCATCCAAGGCCAAAGAACCGGTTACAGAGGTATGAATACACAAGCACTAAGCGACGATTCTAGACAAGACTCAACAAAACAAAGATGAACAGAGATAGGGAAGAAATCGTCCGATTAAGGACACCGAGAAATCTCCCTTGATATTTCTAACTCCCAGCTTCTCCTTGGATTCTTCTTCGTCTTCGTTGGATAACCAGGTACTCAGGTAGCACTTAAGCAAATCGAGCACAACAGGAATCGCCGTTTTCAAGGAGCTCTCTAGAAACCCTAGCCGATTTAGGGTTTTCTTACCTTAGAGCTCTGTGCTACAGTTCTTAGGGTTTCCCCTTAAGAATATATATATATATATATATATATATATATATATATATATATATATATATATATATATATATATATATATATATATATATATATATATATATGCGAGTTGCAACGGTCGACTGAAAGAGTAGAGGATTGGGCTCACAGAAATGGGCCTAACAAATTAAGCCCAAACGAAAAGCTCAAGTCCTATCTAGCATAAATAACCGAAACAAAACCCATATAAAGTCTAACTTAGGCCTATATACCACACCTAGCTTCACCTTGTGAGCCATGGCTAGCCATTGGATCCAAACTTGGTCAAGCCAAGGGACCAATGTGCTTTTCCATGGTCACGGCAATGGCTAGGTCGTACGCGACACTAAGGAACCAAACAACCTAGAGCTTGTGCAAACCATACAACTTAAACCATAGTCCAATGTTTTTGTACATCAATTACAAGGATTACATAACATTACAAAATGCCCTCCTAATCCTTGTGGTTGTGTAAGCCTTGGTCACCAGTAGTGAAGAGAGTGTTCCAACTGTCCGTCCTCGGTTCAAGAAGAGTCAAGAGACTCATGGAACTTCCCAAATATGCAGGGAATCCCTGCAAAATGAGAATTTGTCAGCAGTGACAATCTTGGTTCCAAAGTCAGCAGGATTAAGGTCACCCTTAATCTTTTTAACATCTATGAGATTCTTTTCAACCTGTACACGAATAAAATGGTGCCTCACATCAATGTGTTTGGTCCGTTCATGATGAACTGGATCCTTACACAGATACAAGGCACTCTGACTATCCATATGCAAAACAGGTAAGAAACACATAGGTAAGATTTCACCAATAAGCCCAGTAAGCCATGAAGCTTCCTTAGCAGCCTCTGTTGCAGCAACATACTCAGCTTCTGTAGAGGAAAGAGCAACAACTGATTGTTGCTGTGATTTCCAAGAGATGCAGTTACCTGCCCAGGTGTAATAATAGGCAGAAGTAGACTTCCTATTATCTTTATCTCATGCATAATCTGAGTCACAGAAACCATGCAAATCATGCTTTGAAGCATGTTCAGAAAACACCAAACCATAGTTTCTAGTTGCACAGAGGCATCTAAGTAAATATTTCATGGCAGTCCAATGAAGTTCTCCAGGATTGGACATAAATCTAATGAGCACACTAATGGCAAATGCAAGATCAGGTCTGGTGCAAAGCATAGCATACATGACAAACCCTACATCCACATCATAAGGAACATTAGCCATTTTTTCTCTCTCAGCAGTATCAGTAGGACAGTGGTGTCTAGATAAGTCTAGGTGCCCTCCTAAGGGGATGCTAGCAGGTTTAGAATCATGCATGTTAAATTTTTCTAACACCTTTTGGATATAATCACTTTGAGAAAGCCACATGATTTTTCTTTTTCTGTCTCTAGTGATGTTAATCCCTAGAATCCTTTTACCTGCTCCTAAATCTTTCATGTCAAAATGCAATTTTAGATCCCTTTTCACACCAGAAATGATCACTTTGGAATTGCACATGATAAGAATGTCATCCACATACAAAAGCACAAATAAAGGAGATTTAGACTTAACACCCTTAAAATATAGGCATGTATCATAACTGCTTCTCAGAAAACCCAATTTCTTCATACATGAGTCAAATTTTAAGTTCCACTGTCTAGGGCTTTGTTTTAAACCATAAATTGATTTCTTTAGCAAGCACACATGACCAGAATTCAGTTTATCAACAAAACCCTTAGGTTGTGACATATAAATAGTCTCATGTAGATCACCATGCAAGAAAGCAGTCTTAACATCCATCTGTTCTAAGTCCCAGTCAAACACAGTAGTAATGGCAAGCATTAATCTAAGTGTTTTGTACTTTACTACTGGAGCAAAAATGTCATTATAGTCGATTCCTTCTTTTTGAATGAAACCCTTGGCAACTAACCTAGCTTTAAATCTAGGAGGTTCTGAGGGTTTAACACTTTCCTTCAGCTTATAGATCCATTTACAGGCTATGACTCTAGCATTTTTAGGTTTAGGCACCAATATCCAAGTTTTGTTAGAGATCATAGACTGAATTTCTTCCTTCATAGCTTTCAACCACAGATCAGATTGTTTACAACTTATAGCTTGGTCAAAAGTTTCAGGAGTGTAGGATCTAATGATATCAGCAGCAATAAAAGCAAACTCCACAATATCAACATCTTTAAGATCAACAAAATTTATATACCACCTATTAGGTTTGACAACCCTAGGTTCCCTATCTCTGGTATGTTGATAATCACTTAACACATTGTCATTATCAAGATGCACAGAAGACTCTCCAGACTGAGAGTTAGATAGGGAGGAAGAGGAGCTTACTGTCCCATCAACAAGATGGGGGGCTGCTGCAGCAGGAGGGGGTGTGTGGTCATTTTGATGACCTTCAGGTTCTTGCTGATCATCTTCAGCATTATCATCTTGAGATAAGGCATCCTGGTGGACTTGAGGGGGATTTGGGTCATCATCATCTTTATCTTCATCCTCATCTCCTGCCACCTCTCCTTCATGAGGTAGAAAGAAGGGTGAAGAAGTTGTTGTGTCTTGATCAGTACCTGCACACTCAGTTGAACTGGTCAACTTGTTCTTAAAATAAAAGTCCACCTCATTAAAGGTTACATTTCTGGATATGATCACTTTGTAACCATGGGGTTGCACAAGCAACATCTTGTAACCTTTATTACCTTCAGGATAACCTAACAGTACCCCTTTCTGGGCCCTTGGTTGCAACTTACCTTGAGACACATGAGTGTAGGTAGTGCATCCAAAGGGCCTCAGGTGGGATAAGTCAGGTTTCCTTCCAGTCCACATCTCATGTGGAGTTTTAAACTCAATCACTGATGATGGGGACCTGTTTACGAGGTATGCAACAGTGGTAACTGCTTCACCCCATAAAGAAGGTTTCATTCCAGCACTTATGAGCAGACACCTTACTCTTTCAAGCAAGGTTCTGTTCATCCTCTCAGTAGTCCCATTCTGCTGAGGGGTGCCTGGAACAGTGAGGTGTCTTTTGATGCCATGTTGCAAGCAGAAATCATTAAAAGCATGATTACAAAATTCAAGACCATTATCAGTTTTAAGACACTTAAGTTTGTGGTTAGATTCATTCTCAACAAGCAATTTCCATGTTTTAAAATTGTTAAAAGCTTCATCTTTAGACCTAAGCAGATAAATCCAAACCTTTCTAGAATAATGATCTATGAAAGATATGAAATATTTCCTACCACCAACTGTATCAACTTGGGCAGGGCCCCATAAGTCAGAATGAACATATGCAAGAGGTTCTTTTGCAGTATAAGTGGATTTAGGAAACACATGCTTAGACTTTTTTCCTAGAATGCAATCTTCACAGAAACTCAAGTCAACAGGCTTAATAGAGATAATACCATGTTTAAATAACTGATGCAGACCATGAATACCAATGTGACCAAGTCTAGTGTGCCATAATTTTGTTTGATCAGTCATAACATTAAGACTCACATAGGCAAAGTACATCCCTCCTTTCTTGATACTTCTTATAAGTATAGTCCCATTTTTAGAGACTTCCTTAATCCCATTTCAAGTCCTAATGTCATAGCCTTGATCATCCAATACAGACTCAGACATAAGGTGCCTCTTAAGATCAGGCACCCATCTTACCTGTTGGAGTACCCTTACCTTTCCATCAAACATACTCAAGGCAACTGTGCCTATACCTTTGATCTCCAGAGAGGAGTCATCTCCTAGTAAAACCTCCCCACCATCATACTCCTTGAAGGTTTTGAACATTGACCTATCATAGGTAGAATGAATGGTGCATCCAGAATCTAGTATCCAAGTGTCATTAGAGGTTAGTGAAGAACAAACAAGTAGTTGATGAGGATACTCAACATTAGAATCAAGCACAGTAGCAGTTTCTTTAGCCTTTTTATTTTCATCAGCTTTTTTGTTCTTGTAACAATCCTTGATGAAATGACCAGGTTTATCACAATAACGACAATTACCATTGCTACTCCCTTCTCCACCAGATTTGTTATCTTTTTCCTTATCTTTCTTCTTAGACTTCTTGTTATTTCCTTTACCTTTTCCCTTAGCTACAAGAGCCTCAGGCTTAGGCTCAGCTTTCTTCTCAGCTTTGGTTTTAAAAACCTTCATAATTTCATTTTTCTCAATGATAGACTCTAGAATTTTATTTTTACTAAGGTCATCATTGTTGTACTGTATAACATCTTTGAAATTATCAAACTGAGCAGGTAAAGAGTTTAACAGTAACACAACTTAGTGAGTGTCTTTAACCTTATCATCAACTCTTTCCAGTTCTTGTGTTAGTCTAAGAAATTTGTCCAAGTTTTCATTTAGAGACAGATTAGTATCCATTTTAAAAGTGAATAGTCTACTGAGTAGAGAAATCTTTCTAGCTAATGACTTTGTCAAATATAAAGATTCAAGAGCTTCACAAAGGGCCTTAGCAGTAGTTTTACTCACCACCTGACGAGCTACGTCGTCAGACAACCTAATCATGATCTCTGAATGAGCTTGCTCATCCATTTCCTGTTTGGATGCAACTGACGTGCCTTCAGGGTGAGTTCCAGTCACAGCCTTCCAGCACTTCTCTTTTATCATCACAGCCTTCATCTTGACTTGCTACATGGCAAAGTTTGTCGTCCCATCGAAGGGCTTCATCCTCATGGTGTTACCTGCCATTGAGAAACACACACAGAAAGTTAGTGAATAACTTTAACAATATGAGGATAAACTGTAAAGGCTAGATCTAGCAGGTAGAGAACTAGAAATAAACAAAGCCGTATTTTTGTGGTTTTTGAGGTTTTTCTAAAACGAACGAGAAACACAAACAAAAAACCAACAACGAACAGAGAAACCCTAAAAGTGAGCGGAAGCGAATGACAATCAGAACCAGTGCTCTGATACCACTTGTTGTTTCTAGGGTTTCTCTTAGATCGACGTTGATCGACAACCAAAGAGCGCTTAACAAAACTTAAACGAAAAACGAACACAAACACACAAAGCTTTGTTTACGCGGTTCGGTTTCCCTACATCCGCGGAACCTCGGGAGGGGAGGTTCACCCAATTCACTAGGCATCCAAGGCCAAAGAACTGGTTACAGAGTTATGAATGCACAAGCACTAAGCGACGATTCTAGACAAGACTCAACAAAACAAAGATGAACAGAGATATGGAAGAAATCGTCCGATTAAGGACACCGAGAAATCTCCCTTGAGATTTCTCACTCCCAGCTTCTCCTTGGCTTCTTCTTCGTCTTCGTTGGATAACCAGGTACTCAGGTAGCACTTAAGCAAATCGAGCACAACAGGAATCGCCGTCTTCAAGGAGCTCTCCAGAAACCCTAGCCGATTTAGGGTTTTCTTAGAGCTCTATGCTACCGTTCTTAGGGTTTCTCCTTAAGAATATATATATATATATATATATATATATATATATATATATATATATATATATATATATATATATATATATATATATATATATATATATGCGAGCTGCAACGGTCGACTGAAAGAGCAGAGGATTGGGCTCACAGAAATGGGCCTAACAAATTAACCCCAAACGAAAAGCTCAAGTCCTGTCCAGCATAAATAACCGAAACAAAACCCATATAAAGTCTAACTTAGGCCTATATACCACACCTAGCTTCACCTTGTGAGCCATGGCTAGCCATTGGATCCAAACTTGGTCAAGCCAAGGGACCAATGTGCTTTTCCATGGTCACGACAATGACTAGGTGGTACGTGGCACTAAGGAACCAAACAACCTAGAGCTTGTGCAAACCATACAACTTAAACCATAATCCAATATTTTTGTACATCAATTACAAGGATTACATAACATTACTACAAAAATAAGCTTGAATATTTTAAATTGGAACTTGGTCTAACAAGTTGATTATAATAATATTAGTAAGCTTTTAAACTTATATTAATCATTGCACGCCACTAGATTTGAAGTCATGGTTGTCTTTATAGTTGAGGTTTTAGTTAAATATATGAACATGAATTGGACGAATATAAAACTACAGAGCAAATGAGGTGGTGATTGGCTCAAATTTGAGTATTCTGCAATCGAAATCTCCTTTGAATTGATTTCTCTCTTGCCCCAAATCAAATCAAACATACAGTTCTTCTCTGTGGATGAAACCCTAATTAATTACTTTCTTAACTAAAGAGTATGGAGAACAAGATTGGGAAGAGATTTGAGGGCAAAGTAGCAGTAGTGACAGCTTCAACTCAAGGTATCGGCTTCGGCATAGCTCAGCGGCTGGGATTGGAAGGCGCCTCCGTCGTCATCTCGTCACGCCGCCAGGTCCCTTGGATTCCCACTTCCTATTTAACCGGAGGAATCAGGGCTTTTGTTTTGTGTGTCTCTGAAATCTAAGTTTTGTCCGTTTCAAAAAATCTAAATTTTGTGTATTTTGTAGAAAAATGTTGGTAAATTTCGCCTGATACCCTAAGGTATTGCTTATTTCGCGTGGTGTAAAAAAGATTCACTAAATTCGCCTGGTACCCCTGAGTTTTAATTTAATTTCGCCTCGTGCCCTTCTAGGTTATACTTAACAGCTCCGTTAGTTTTTTTTAAAAAAAAATTAAAAAGAAAAGAAGGATTGAAGGAAAGACGATCGACATCAGTAGGATTGAAGGAAAGACGATCGACATCAGTAGAGTAGAGGAGAAAGAAGAAAGGCGATACAAAGAGAAAGTCGATACAAGATTCGACAGAGGAACAAAGAAAAAGGAAAGCGAGGGCCGGTTAGTCCGGCGCCGACTAGAGTCCGAAGGAGAAGCTGTAGTCAGAGCTCACAAAGAAGGTAAGTGGTGATTGAAATTTTTCGATAATTAGGGTTTCGATTTTGGGATTTTGAATAATATAAGTCTGTAAATTAGAGTGTTGGAGTTGCTATCTTAAAACCACATCTCAGATTTTTGGAGTTGATACCTTCAATTTTTTGGTATGAGTTTCGAATTAGGGGTTTGAATATGGCAAAAGGCTAAATTGAATCGATTGAGACAACAAGTTTGTGAATAGGTCAAAATTTCTATTTGTCTGTATTCACTAGCTTTTGAATAGGCAAGTAGTTTCCCTTAACTTCATGGAAAATATGGGATGAGCAACTAAACATTATGCGTATCTGAATGCACTTATAAGGTGGATGCTGATTTTGTATGTGCAGAGTAAACTTTTACATGTCTTGAAGACAGGTTGTTAATTAGCCTCTCTATTCTTGATGGAAAAGATGTGTTGCTGTTGGATATTGAAAATTTGCTACCATGCATTGAGTTTGTGAATTTGGGGGTGTGAGTTAATTTTTTTACGAGCTATCGGTAAACATGTATGGTATGAGGGTTAATGGGATTCCGTTTTCGGATAGTAACATAAGAAATATAAAAGTATCACATGGGTGTTTGTTGACTAATTACACTATTGAACCCCTTCAATATTAGCATTATGTTCTTGTTGTTTCTTGTTGAAATGCCTTGAAAGCAATTTGTGCAGTTCAGTTTGTTTCAATCCCAATGAGACAAAAATCTCCTTCAAAATTCAAGCATCAAAATATCTTGTTAAGTTCCGTCAAATAAAGAATTAATGCTTCTCCTTGTTACTAAAATCTAGCCTATGAAGTATTTGAACCCTCATCCATGTGTATTACCACATTGCTCTGCCTTTTGAGCTAATAGGCTTGCAAGGATTACATGACAAATTGACAATTCAACCACCTTAACAGTGGTCCTCATATAAAAACATGGTCAAATAGCCAAGTTGCATAACTATGTAAACCCTCTTTAACACACTCAAGTATCGAATGAGTGTGGAATGTGGATGCAAATTTCACAAGACAAACAAATCCTAGTAATGGCATTATTCCACAAGGCATGAGATCTCAACACTCCATGCAAGTAAATACATAAAAGACATGTCAAGACCATAAAACACCCACAATAAATTTCAAAGGTTCTTGTTGCCAGCGATTCGTGCTTCTCCAGTCGGCTCTCCTCTCGTTTCTTCGTTCCTGACTTCCCTCCTCCCGAGCGTCCTTCACTCCTTCAAGCTTCAGAATGAACAAATTAACGGAGCCGGTTTACACAGTTAGTTTTAACTGATTAGGGGCACGGGGCGAAATACATACAAACCTCAGGGGTACCCAGCGAATTTGGTGAATCTTTTGTACACCACGCGAAATAAGCAATACCTCGGGGGTACCAAGCGAAATTTCCGAAAAATGTTGATGAGGCAGTTGGAAAGCTGAGAGACAAAGGGATTGAAGCAATGGGTGTTGCTTTCCATGTCTCCGATCCCCAACAGAGGGCAAATCTAATCCAACTGACTGTTCATGTTTGCCTATTTAACTCCCTTTGGATCTGGATTTGTTGGAATTAGTTTTTAAGCTAGGACAGGAACTATATAATGTTTTTAGGTCTTTGTAGAGGATTTGGGAATTGGGATCATGGTTGTTGACTTGTTGAATTGGGTATTCATCTTAGATCAAGCATTTGAGTTCAAATTTGGAACACATGGCAGTCAATTAGGTGTTGCTGCTTAAATTTTTTTTTTCACAGAAGGAAACTAGGAAATGATAAATTGCACTAAACCACCCCTAATAGAGGTCAGGCTATACGACATCTGCCTTTATAAGCAACACTGCAGTTAACCATGCCTTGAATTGAATTTATGCACATAGCTACTTTAGACTTACTGGAAAAAGGAGGAGGGAAAAAAAGCATTCAATAGTTAACCAGCAATAGAAGAAATGAATACAACAGCAGCCTTTTTTCTTAGCTGGCTTTAGAACACGACAAGCATTAAAATAGCTGGTTGATCAAAGCTATGTTAGTAAATTAGCTCATCAACCTGATACAAAATTCCCTTAAATGGTTTGACACTTCAGTAGCATACAGGATTAGTATGTACTTGTAAACTGCGGTAATTGCTTGACAAAATTGTGTGCTTGAACTTAGGTCCAAAATTTTGGTAAATACAAAACAAGGATGCCCCTTGAACACTTTTATGGTTTGATAATACAAAATACTCTTAAATGTGGAGAAAGGTTTGACGACACTTACGGTTGTCTAATTGGTTTTGCAACAAATTCAGTGATACTAGACCAAAACTATACTCAGGACCGAAATATTGATTTGTTCCTACTACCCCCCACATTGAATTCTAGTTGCTTTTGTTTTTCTCCCTCCTTCCATTTACGTCTTTTTTATGTCTTGTTTTTTTTTTTTTTGCATAGTCTATATTATAATATCAAGTCATTGGCTTACCTGCAGAATTACGGAAAGATAGACGTTATCGTCTCAAATGCAGCAGTTAACCCTACTACTGATGACATCCTGCATATGCAAGAATCTCTGCTCGACAAGTTATAGGAAGTTAATGTCAAAACTGCCATACTTCTTATCAAGGCAAGTTCTATTGAAGACCTACAAATTCAACACTAGTTATTGCAATGATGGGGTATCTTGACGAACATTTATGTGAAACTATGAAACATCACATTAAAAAAATAATTATATACATGAAAATTGATTTTGAAATGATGAACAAGTTACTTGTTTATCCTTTCACTTGTTGGATACATTTAACTTTGTAGGGACACTTTAACTTGTTAAAAGGAAAAGTATCCATACAAATTACAACCATAAGCTATTTTGAAGCATGTAAGCTGGCTTGTTAATTTTATGCTTCTGCTTGTCTAAGTGAAAGCTTCTTCCTTCCTTACTCCCTTCTTGTGGCAACAAAGAGCATTAGGGATCTCATTCCCATTGATGTACAGCCTGAGAAGATGGTACATGAAATGGGACAAGAAGATCTCGAGTGGATGGAGAGTGGTATTACAAATATGCTTTATTCAACAGAAATGTTTTTAATAGGTTCCGTTTTCTTCGTGGTTAATGTCTCACAACACTCTCCAAATAGAGTTTTTTTCAATATTCAACCTTTGAAGGGTATTTTAGTTAACTGATTGACCAAAAGCATTTTTCGTATGAGAAATATTTATTTGGTCTATGTTTATAGCTGTTAGGGTGCATTGGCAACAGTGGGCTTAGAAGGATAAAACCTGCCCGGTTACATATCGCAGGAGGCTGCTCCTCACTTGAGCAAAGGTTCTTCAGTTGTATTCGTTTCCTCTATTGGTGGTTATCATCCAGATAGGCCAGTGGGTATGCGTGGCGCAGGTATGTACGGTGTGACTAAAACCGCTCTTCTAGGCCTTACTAAGGTAAGATTGCTATGCTGCTCTTAAGTATTTCTTTATTTTTTTATAAACTAGAATTGGATAAAGTAACTTCCACTTGGAGAGAAAAACTCTGAACGGCTATTATGTACAGAGTTTTACATATGACCTTTATTGTTGTCGATCATCTAGGCCCTGGCAACGGAGATGGCTCCTGATACCCGTGTGAACTGTGTCGCACCGGGCTATGTTGCTACCCGTCTCACTACCATTATTACAAGCAATGATGCCACTGTAAGTAAAGTACATAGCATAATCCTCTTCAAAAAAAGTACATGGCATAATATTTTTCATTTCTCATTTACAAAAAGCGGTATCTTGACCAATTTTGTCCATTCTTGCCTTCTCAGATGGATGATGTCGTGGGAAAAACGCTGCTGAACAGGCTTGGAACCACAGAAGAAATGGGCGCAGTTGTTGCCTTCTTGGCTTCTGATGATGCTTCTTACATAACTGGTGAAACCATAATTGTTGCTGGCGGAACCCTTTCAAGGCTCTAGTTGCCACCATCTTATGATAATTTCTTTTCTTGCAAGTGAATTGATCTATGAACGCTCCTAGGTTAGAGGCAAAAAGAAGATTCAGACAGCGGAAGACAAAGTGTATGTGGTAATATGCATATTTTCACTTGATACCCAAATGTCAAATCCAAATGTTCGATTTTTGGTGTTAGATTCAGTCTTGTTGGCTATGCGACAGTTGCTTTTCCGCAAGTCGTTGGCCAAATCCAAATGTTCGATTTTTGGTGTTAGATTCAGTCTTCATAGGTTTTGGGCCAAGGATTTGGGTGAAAGGGGATTGTGGAGGTTCAATTTTAGAATTTCGGCATTTTGAGTGGGTGAGGGATCAACTGAATTGAAAGATCCTAATCATGTCTGTCTCCTTAAGAATTCCATCTACGATCTTAAACCATCTCTGACAATGGAATCTTAAGTTTGATGTTTGTATTAGATGATTAGATTTTCATAAAAGCAATTAAGGCACCTACCTTTATTTAAAAAAAAAAAGGTTGCAGAAAAAAATATCACCTTTCGGGGTAGTTGCTACTTGCTACCACTAGCCTAAATTATCGAAAATGCAAAAAATAGCCCAAAGCAACAAGCTTATTGCGAACACCAGCCTAATCAGTAGGCCTGTTCACGGGTCCGACCCCTGGGTCACAGGTCGGGATAGGCACGACCCGCACCCGGGAAACAGCCGGGTCGGCGGGTCAACTGACCTGGCGGGTCACGGGTTGACCCAACAAAATAAAAAAAAACTTTTAAAAAAATTATACTATATATTTATATTTATAATAATAATTATAATTATAAACTAGAATATGTAGTTATAATTTATAAATATAATTATATAATAATTATAATTATATTATAAATATAAATATAAACATAAATTATAAACAAAACTAGAATTCATGTTAATATATGCAACTCATATGCAAAGGCAATATGTAATGCATGGTAAGATTCATCATTTGCTTATCTCCTTTTATAGAGTAGGATAATCTCACCCACCTATCCTCGCATTTCCGATGTGGGACATAAAACTCTCATTTCCAATGTGGGACAAAAAGATGGAACTTATTCACCAACACTCTCTTCCTCTCACATATTCATATTCACTTAGTTGTTTTTGTTAAATTATATTAATGGTTATCAATATTTTCATGTTATTTCAAATAGATCCATAATCTTATATGTATTTTAGTGTTGAATTGCATCTTTTTTAATAGGACGAAATAAGATGGTTTTAATAAATCACACAAACAACTAAGTGAATATAAGGTTAAAAAAGATACTCCCTCCGTTAATTAAAACTTGACGTTTTACTATTCACGCACGCTTTTTGAGGTGTTAAAAACTATATAAAATATTAGCTTTTTTAATATATTTTTTTAACAATTTCATACTTATTACTATTAAGTATGAATTTATGAAAACAAATGTGGAAAAAAATTAATATTTTATATAGTTTTTATCATTATAAAAAAGCGTGCATGAATAGTAAACGACAAGTTTTAATTAACAGAGGGAGTACAATTCAACAAGGAACTTGATACACACAAGAAGACTAAAGAACTTGTTCACATGTAATTTCATATTTTAAAAACAATTCGAACTTATATTATACTTGCCAATAAGACTAAGGAACGTGATACACACAAGAAACAACAAGTGTAAGGAAATTAACAACATACATTGCCATTCATATTATTCTTGTGTGCTTCATAATAAGATAAAAAGCTATACATATAGCACTTTTAAGCATGCTTAGAAATTTGGTCGAATGTATCATGCATATATGATTAGGTTTATCGATAGAAATGGTTTGCATTTTATATATATATATATATAAAAAGAATGATGATGTAAATGATTTATTATCTTAACAATAACTTTTATGTTAATATAATTCAACAAAAAAAATTAAGTGAGTATGTGACATGATCACATGAAGAGAGTGTTAGTATGTGAGTTCCATCTTTTTTGTCCCACATTGAAAATGAGAAGTTTTTTTGTCCCACATTGGAAATGAGATGGTAAGTGGAAGTACCCTAACCCTATAAAAGGAGTTCAACACATGTAAAACTTATCATGCATTACATATATTGCATATGAATGCATACGAATATGAGTTCATATTTATATATTTTATAAATATGAATTCAAGTTTTGTTTATAAGTTATATTTATAATTTATAATATTTATAATAATTATTATTATAAATTATAAATTATAAAAAATATGAATTCTAGTTTTGTTTATAATTTATATTTATAATTTATAATTTATAATAATAATCATTATTATACATATAAATATATATTTTAGTTCTTGTTTTTTTAGTTTTTTCACGGGTTGGCGTGTCGACCCGTCGGGTTGACCTGGCGGGTCATGACCCGACGGGTCGGTGGGTTCAAAAACCCTCGACCCTGACCTGAACCCGTAACAAGCCAAGACCCATGACCCGGACCCGCCGGGTCGCCGACCCGCCAAACCCGTCGGGTCACGGGTTGACCCGTGACCCGTGGGCAGGCCTACTAATCATTAGCCGTGAAGTCCAGTGTTGTGTCTTGTGTTGCTTTGTGTTAGGGGTGAACATAAGAGGAGCCATATCATTATCCAATTTTTCATTCATTGCAAACCATAGTGATGCGGGACCATCTTCTACACCCCCGGACGCGCCGATCATACTCGGAGACGGACCGATGACTCGAGCCCGAGCCAAGAAGCTTCAACGCGACTCATTCCTTTTTGTGAGTCACTCCTTGTTCTCGAGCGCGGTTCAACTCCAGGAGCCACCGATGAAGGCATACGTGTGCATTGGAACCC
This sequence comes from Persicaria tinctoria, assembly GCA_037127255.1. NCBI lineage: Eukaryota > Viridiplantae > Streptophyta > Magnoliopsida > Caryophyllales > Polygonaceae > Persicaria > Persicaria tinctoria. The sequence continues at coordinate 44,280,736 of JBANSL010000008.1, forward strand.
AGGTTGCCGACGCCGGAAGCCAACTGCAAAGCGCCTGAAACTAGTTGTGGCGTGCGCGGGCCTGCATCCGGGCTGCGCGGGCGTGCGACCAGGCGCGCGGGCGTGCGCGATGCTACTGCTAGAATGCGGACGCCGGAGTCTCCCTTGGCCAAATTGGCTTATTTCATGTGACTTAAGTAATTAAGCTATTTTAAGTTACTTTAGGATTATTTAAATAATTCCTTTTATTTATTATCTTAATTAGTAAATCAGCCTTCTAGGGTTATAAGAACGCTGATCTCCATTGTTAAACTTACGCCTTTTTTGATATAGAATTACAGTTTTTGTGTGAAACACATCTGTGAGAAAGTCAATCGATTCGAAGCATTGCTCATCGATTGCACAATTGGTTCTTGATCTAACTTGGTTTGCTTTGAGTTCGTCAACCTCGCGAGAGCTTGGTGATCCTGGTAATCACAAGTCCCCTCCTTGTACCTCCAAATTTTCCGCTTGGTTGTGTAAGGTTGTAGAGGCGGGCTTTATAGTCGTTGGTATTTGGTTCCTACCCTCTTAGGAGGCCTGGGATCTTTGCCTCGATCATTCTATTTTAGTTCGATTCAGTCATTATCGGTCGTTTCTTGCTTTCAATTTCGAGTTTAATTGTCGAAGATCGGACCATCCTACGACCAACCCTGTATCAAATTGGCATCAGAGCTTTGGTTTCCGACATCAAAAGTTGTGTCTTTTGTTTTCCTAAAAACAAAACCTACAAAAAAAATAGTCTTTCTTTGTTCTTGGTTTTTACTTCTTGCAATTTTGAATTTGATTATTATTAACTCTTGTTTGTGATTGTTGTGTTGCATCTAGCCCAAACACAGCCTAGCCGAGTCCTTTGCAAGCCGATATACAGCAGTCCGAGCACCCTTGGTCGACGGCAGCCTCTTGTCGAGTTCGGCCAATCTTGGTGTTTTCGCAAACCCTAGTTGTTGCTTCCTTCTATCTTGTTCCATCTTAAGATCTACCTATTTTAATTGCCTAAATTAAATTCTGAATTTTTCTTGGTCGATTTACATTGTTTTATCTATCATAGAATATACAAGGCTTTAGATTGATCTCATTACCTAAAATAGCCTAACCTCAATTATATATATTTCGTTAAGGCTATATAAATTTTATTTTCTTTCACCATAGTTTAAATTTTCAAGAGTCATTTATTTCATTGTTAAGTTTTCTTGCATTAGGTTTTAAAAAAAAATTTACATCCAAAGCTTAGTCCTAGGAGGATAAAATTCACTAGGGGCAAAAGTAAGCTTTCAAAAAAAAAAAAAGGATTGTTGAGATCTAGTGCAAGAACTTTCAAGGACCAGTTTTGGTGAAATCTTATAGCCCTAGTCGAAAATCTCAAACACATACCTCCCAAAACAAATTTTTTTTTAAGCCATACCTTGCAACCACAACCTCCTTGCTAAGGGTTTGAATCAAAAAGAGGTAAAATTCCAAGTTTTTCTTTTCTTTTCCTTGTTCTCTTTTGTGTGTGTTTCATTGTCGAGTACTACTGCCCATATCGAGTACATTGGGGCCCTGTCGAGTTGCTTTTCTTGTTGTGTCGAGTTGTTTGGTTTGCTGTGTCGAGTTGCTATAGCTCCTGTCGAGCTCTCTTTGTGCTGTTCGAGTGTCTTATCCTTTGTGTCGACTTGTGCTTTCCTATTGTCGAGTTCAACAGCCTTCTGTCGAGTGCCGCTTGCTTTTGTCGAGTTCCCTCCCACCTTTGTGTTGAGTTCTTTTGCTGTTGTCGAGTAAATTACAGCCCTTGTCGAGTCCCTTATTTGGTCATTCTTCGTTCTTTCTCTTGATTACTTTCTTTGATTGTTAAATCCTTGCTTGAGTGTTGATTTGCCCAAAGCTGATTGCCCCAACAAGCTTGTCATAACCAATTAGAGAGAAGTGTGTGAGAGAAACACATTGTGAGTTGTTTTATTTGCTAATCTTGACATAGTTCCGTGTTTGTTTTATTTGCGATGTCTCAGCAGGTTAACAACCCGAACAATGCCAACAATGGCAACGATGACAACAATTCTGAAGCAACTATATCCGTCGCGATGTTCAATAACACAATGAACACTCTCAGCGCCACCTTGGCGGCAATGATGGATAAGTTGATGGCATTGGAAGCTAGACCGATGGGTTCCAATAACCTTGGTGGTCAAGATAATCATGGGCATAACGATCCGCCCAATGATGAAAGGAAAGTCCGAAATCCTAACCTTAATTTGCATAATCCTATATTTGAAGAGAACAACTCTCCACGAGGGGAGAGAAATGGTAGAAATAACGGATTTGCTAATGCGCAGGGGCATGGACGGGGAAGAGGTAGAGGTCGTGGCTTCCAGGAGGAGTTCTACTACTCGGAGCATGACGATGACTACCAAGAGGAGGACTATTGGGATCAACGCCCGAGGAGGACTATTGGGATCAACGCCCGAGGCGGAACGACAGAGGAGGACGTTACCAATACCGTGAGCCTAGAGACCCTGATCAGGACAGCATAGGTAAGGTAAAGGTAAAAATTCCTTCCTTTGATGGTAAGATAGATTCAGATGCATATATAAACTGGGAAACTAAAATGGAACAAATCTGGAACTGTCATAATTTTTCTGAACCTAAGAAAGTTCAATTGGCTTCTTTAGAATTTCAAGGGTTTGCTCTTATTTGGTGGGATAATTTGATTAAGGAAAGAAGAAGAGCCCTTGATGCGCCTATCGCGTCTTGGAACCAATTGAAAGCTTTAATGAGAAATAGGTTTGTCCCTCAACACTATGCTAGAGAGCTTAGGCAATGCCTAAAAAACCTTAAACAAGGTTGTTGAACATCATGAGGATACAAATGCTAGGTTTATTCGTATTTTGCATTCTGCCTTAGCTCAGGACATTGATTGTTTTCCTTACTCTACTCCTACTGAATTATTACATTTGGCTATTAAAGTTGAACGTGGAGCTAGATACAGGAACCAAGGCGGACAGATGACGAGTGGGCAGCCCCAACCATGGCGCCAAAGCCGGCCACAACAGCCCTAAGGGCGATCTGACGGAGCCTGCACATCTTGGCCGGACCAGGCCCTAGGGAGGGGAGATGGCCGAACCCAACCTTCAACGTCTGGGAAGGGTAAGGCGCCTTGGACAGGACGAGATTCGTCTAGGGTATCTACTGGCCCCAAATGGAGTAATCCTAACCCCTCTACTACTAGATCTAGGAACATTGTGTGCTTTAAATGTCAGGGTAGAGGTCATGTTATAAAGGATTGTCCCAACAAGAAAACTCTAATGGTTAATCACTTGGGTGAATATGTGTCTAACAATTCTTGAGATGAAAATGAAGAGCATGCTAATGATAATGATCAAAACCGTAATCTGCTTAGATGAAGATGATGATGGCATTGATTATGAACATGGAGAATCACTGATTGTTAGGAGAGTCTTAAGTGTTGTTCCTGCACCATGTGATGACAATCAATGTGAGAATATGTTTCATACTATATGCTTAGCTAAGGGTAAGGTGGTTAATGTGATCATTGATGGGGGAAGTTGTTGTAACTTAGTTAGTTAGGAAATGATTGATAAATTGCAACTTCCTACTATTCAGCATCCTAGGCCTTATAGATTGCATTGGATGAACGACTGTGGTAATTTGAAAGTGAATAGGCAAGTCAAAGTGCATATCAAATTAGGACATTATGAAGATGATGTGTTATGTGATATAGTACCTATGCAAGCCTGTCGTATCTTATTAGGTCGTCCTTGGCAGTTTGATCGTAAGGTCTTGCATGATGGTTTTACTAACAGGTATTCCTTTACTTTCCAGGGCAAAAATGTCGTTCTCAAGCCTATGACGCCAACCCAGGTGGCTGATGAGATTGAGAAGCGGAAGGTAAGTAAAGGTGAGTTAGGTAAGGAGGCTCAGTCGAGCCATGTGTCTACCCCTACTCGGCCTAAGGGTGTATTTTTGGCTTCCAAGAGTAGATTTTTAGATGAGTTTGTGGATGGGGAAACAACCATCATGCTCCTATGCAAAGGGTTGACTATGTTGAGTGAGGAGCTTAGAGCTACCCTCCCTCCTCGCATCCTATCTCTTATTGAAGAGTATAAGGATGTTTTCCCCGAGGACATACCAGCAAGTCTACCCCCTGTCAGAGGAATTGAGCATCAAATCGATCTCATTCCAGGGGCTGCATTGCCTAATAGGCCTGCTTATAGAATGAATCCTAATGAAACCCAAAAGGTTCAATCCCAAGTCCAGGAACTGGTGGACAAGGGATACATTAGGGAAAGTTTGAGTCCATATCTTGTGCCTGTGTTGTTACTGCCTAAGAAAGATGGTTGTTGGAGAATGTGTGTAGACTGTAGGGCAATTAACAACATAACTGTGAAATATCTCCACCCTATACCCCGCTTAGATGACATGTTAGATGAGTTGCATGGTTCTTCTATCTTCTATAAAATTGATTTAAAAAGCGGTTACCATCAGATTAGGGTGAAGGAAGGCGATGAATGGAAATAAGCCTTCAAAACTAAATTTGGACTCTATGAATGGTTGGTTATGCCTTTTGGCTTGACTAACGCACCTAGTATTTTTATGAGACTAATGAATCATGTGCTTAGGAATTTCATAGGTAAATTTGTTGTTGTATACTTTGATGACATTCTTATCTATAGTAAATCACCTGAGGATCATGAAGCACATTTGAGGGAAGTACTTTCTACACTTAGATTAGAACACTTGTATGCCAATCTTAAGAAATGTGAGCTTTGTAATTTTCAAGTGTCTTTTATGGGTTTTGTAGTGAGTTCAAGCGGATTGCGAGTCGAAGATGCTAAGATCAAGGCAATCCAGGACTGGCCGACACCTACCAATATCGGCCATGTGAGGAGTTTCCAGGGACTAGCGAGCTTCTACCGACGTTTTGTGCGTGACTTCAGCTCCATCGCAGCCCCTCTCACATAGCTCACAAAGAAGCGGTGTGAGTTCAAGTGGGGTCCAGCTCAGGAGGAGGTGTTCTGCAAGCTCAAGGAGAAGCTCACTCATGCGCCATTACTAGCTCTGCCTGACTTCACTCGGCCTTTCGAGGTTGAATGTGATGCTAGCGGAGTTGGGATTGGAGGTGTCCTCATTCAAGAAGGTAAGCCTATAGCCTTCTTTTCTGAGAAATTAAAAGGTGCATGTCTTAATTACTCTACGTATGACAAAGAACTATATGCATTGTTTAGAGTCCTTAAGACATGGTCCCATTACCTTTGGCCTAGAGAGTTTATACTTAGGACTGATCATGAATCTCTAAAACATGTTAAGAGCCAAGATAAACTTGATAGGAGGCATGGTAGATGGATGGAATTTATTGAAACATTTCCTTATGTTATAAAGTATAAGAAAGGGAAAGACAATGTGGTTGCTGATGCTTTATCCAGGAGACATTTCTTTTTGACCACTTTGGATTCTAGAGTCTTAGACTTTGTATACATTAAAGAATTGTATGAGAAAGATGCTGATTTTGGGGAAGCTTTTCTAAAGTGCCTAGATAAGGGTCCTACCGACCATTTTTATATCTTTGATGGATTCTTATTTAGGAAAGACCAAGTGTGTATACCTAGGTGTTCTCTTCGACTGCTATTAGTGACTGAAGCCCATTGTGGAGGTTTGATGGGTCATTTTGGGAGAGATAAGACTTACCATACACTTAGGTCCCACTATTATTGGCCTCATATGCTTACGGATGTAGAACATTGCCTTAAGAGGTGTATCGATTGCCTAAAGGCCAAGTCTAAGCTCATGCCCCATTGTTTGTATACCCCGCTGCCGATTCCCTCTGACCCTTGGGAAGGTATTTCTATGGACTTTATTGTTGGGTTACCTAGAACTAAGAAGAGGAGGGATTCTATATTTGTGGTGGTAGATAGGTTTTCTAAGATGGCTCACTTTATAGAATGCCATAAGACTGATGATGCTACAAATGTTGCGAATTTGTTCTTTAAGGAAGTAGTTAGGTTGCATGGTGTGCCTAAGACAATTGTGAGTGATAAGGATGTTAAGTTTCTTAGTCATTTTTGGCGAACTTTATGGAATAAATTGGGAACTAGATTGTTATTCTCTACCTCTAGTCACCCCCAAACAGATGGCCAAACTGAGGTGACCAATAGGACCTTAACCACTATCCTTAGAGCCATTTTAAGGAAAAATTTGAAGCTTTGGAAAAAAGCCTTACCTCATGTGGAGTTTTCTTACAATAGGACATTGCATTTCTTAACTAAAATCACTCCATTTCAATGTGTATATGGTGTTAATCCACTAACCCCGTTTGATCTTACTCCATATCCTATGAGAGATAATGAGTCATTTGACGCAGGTAAGCATGTTGAGTTCGTCAAGGAGCTACATGAACGGACGCGTCAGCAGCTCATGCGGAAGGCTGAGTACAACGCCAATAAGGCCAACAAGGGGCGCAGATTGGTGACGTTCCAGCCAGGGGATCTTGTGTGGGTGCATCTGAGGAAGGAGAGGCTTCCCAACGAGCGGAAGAGCAAGCTTGCTCCACGGGGAGATGGACCTTTCAAGGTTCTACAGAAGGTGGGCGACAATGCTTACAAGCTGGAGCTTCCGGGAACATATGGCGTGAGTGCTACCTTCAACGTCGTGGATCTCATTCCATATCTTGCCATGGACGAGGACTTGGATTCGTGGTCGAATCCTTTCAAAGAAGGGGAGGTTGATGCGGGACCATCTTCTACACCTCCGGACGCGTCGATCATACTCGTTGTTCTCGAGCGCGAGAACAACGAGTATGATCGACGATCCTTTCAAAGAAGGGGAGCCCGAGCCAGGAAGGGGAGGTTGATGCGGGACCATCCTTTCAAAGAAGGGGAGCCCGAGCCAGGAAGCTTCAACGTGACTCATTCCTTTTTGTGAGTCACTCCTTGTTCTCGAGCGCGGTTCAACTCCAGGAGCCACCGATGAAGGCATACAAATGTGCATTGGAACCCAGGTTGCCGACGCCGGAAGCCAACTGCAAAGCGCCTGAAACTAGTTGTGGCGTCCGCGGGGCTGCATCCAGGCTGCGCGGGCATGCGACCAGGCGCGCGGGCGTGCGCGATGATGCTGCTAGAATGCGGACGTCGGAGTCTCCCTTGGCCAAATTGGCTTATTTCATGTGTTATTTCATGTGGCTTAATTAATTAAGCTATTTTAAGTTACTTTAGGATTATTTAAATAATTCCTTTTATTTATTATCTTAATTAGTAACTCAGCCTTTTAGGGTTATAAGAACGCCGATCTCCATTGTTAAACTTACGCATTTTTTGATATAGAATTACAGTTTTTGTGTGAAACACATCTCTGAGAAAGTCAATCCATTCGAACTTTCGAAGCATTGCTCATCGTTTGCACAATTGGTTCTTGATCTAACTTGGTTTGCTTTGAGTTCGTCAACCTCGCGAGAGCTTGGTGATTCTGGTAATCACAAGTCCCCTCCGTGTGCCTCCAAGTTGTCCGCTTGGTTGTGTAAGGTTGTAGAGGTGGGCTTTATAGTCGTTGGTATTTGGTTCCTACCCTCTTAGGAGGCATGTGGTCTTTGCCACGCTTTACTTTAGTTCGATTCAGTCCTTATCGGTCGTGTCTTGCTTTCAATTTCGAGTCTTTATTCTTGTTCATCGAGTCTTTGCTTCTGTTCTTGTTATTTCTAATTTGATTGTCGAAGATCGGGCCATCCTACGGGTAACCCCCTATCACATAGGAGCCAAATTCATTACAGTTGCATTTCTCACAAATTTCACATGTAAATATTTAAGGTAATATACTTACAAAACACCAATCTTATACAACTTGTTGCCAACACTAAATTGAAAACCCCAAAAACCTAATAATGCTTTCTTGGCACATTTTCCCCTCCGACAGTGTCTCATGGCAACTTGACCTCTGCAGACATGAAGTTCTTCTTTTTGAGCTTTAATTTGGAACTTTTACTCATAAATCTTCTTTTCTTTCACAGCAAAACAAAATCTCTTTCAGTTTTCGATTTCCCATCTAGGGTAACTGTAATTTCATACCAAATTGAAGATGAAGGAGCGAGAGCGACTACTCTACTATTCACCACCACCGGACAGGTCATCTCTCATTTTCGAAGAAATTTTCCAGAATGAGTATTAGGTAGGAGTGTGCCGAAAAATCCGACACGACTTATATGACACGAAAAAATACCAAAACGAAAAGACACGATATGAAAATGAGACGAACCTCTAAAACTCGTCATTAAACGGTTCGTATTCGGATCGGGCATATTCCCTTGTTGGTTGCCCGACAAGAACCGTTTAATTTTTATTTTTGTTTATAGGCAAGGTTAGGTAATATAGTACTAGTATTATGCAATCCCAAAAGTATCAAAAAGGTATGCTAGCCCAGTTGGTTTTGGTCCAAACGCGTCCGCGTGTGTTCAAGGCAACACATGTTCGAACCTGAATCTCAAACTCTATCTCAAGCTTCAATCACGGCGACAAGGCAATGATGACCGCAATAGCTGAAACGTCTGTAAAAACCCAAATCTCAAACTCTATCTCAAGCTTCAATCACGACGAAGACCAAATTGAGTGTGTCTTTGCAGCTTCTAGGCCAATGTTCTCAGATATATTCTAGGTCAATGTTCTCATACTAAATTGAGTGTGTCTTTGTCAAATTTGAACAATAATGGCTTCAATTTCAGATCTAGGCTCAATAATGATTCTATGTTTGATTGTTGTTGTTCATTGTTTCACAAAATAAACGGTTTGTGGCGGGTATCCGACTATCTGAAACGAATCCGTTTCATGTAACCGTGTTGGATATCCGCCATTAACCGTGTCGTGTTCGGTTCAATGATTTCAATGTTATCGGTTTCAAGTATTTGACATGGTTAACCTTGTCATGTTGGATACCTGATTATGCACAACCCAAGTATTAGGCTGCATTTGCAATTAGTTTGGTTCTTTGGGTTATTTTTTACATTTTTAATAGGTTAGGCTACCGACTGCAACTACCTCTAAAGGTGAGGGTTTTTTTTTTTAAAAAAAATTATCCTTAAAAATATTGCTTCGAAGAATGTCATCTATGTACTCTTGCATGTAGATGACATTCTCTTGATTAGTAGCTCTATTGCCTGGATCGGAGTCAAAACTGATATAAAGAAATATTTCGATATGAAAGATCTAGGTTATATGATGTCCATGTTTTATTCCATGTTTTATATTTACTTTAATATCGATTTCTGCATGCATTTCATACATTTGGGTTAGAATAGTACATAATCTATGTAGTTTATGCTTATTTGCCAAATTATGGAGTCTACACCAGTTTCTGTTTAATTTCGTAGAAATTGAGGCAATTTACAGCAGTTCAGTGAAAAGAGGAAAAGCTCAAAGTCAACTACAGAAGTCCGAGGTCAAGGAGTAGCGAAACCAGGACAAATCGACCTGGAAACGAGAAAATCGAGTCAAAACACCCAAGTCGATATCGAGTACTGCAGGTCGATATCGAGTTGTCCAGTCGATATTCACCAGAGTTGACCAGAATCGAGGAAGACGAAGAGCAGAAGTCGATATCGAGGAAGTCAACTCGATATCGAGTGCCTGAAAATCGAGTCAAGATCCAGCATCGACCAAGGAGCTGAAGAAGGAAAGGTGCAGGTCGATATCGACTTAACCTAGTCGATATTGAGTTGAATCAAGTCGATGTTCATCCCTGGAGCCGAAATCGAGTTGCTGAGCTGAAGCGAAGAAAAGCCAGGTCGATATCGAGTAAGGCTACTCGATATCGAGTGGACCAACAGTGGCCGATTTCGAGCTAGTCCGAGTTCTTGTTAAGGTTCTATCCCGAATCCAATGGAGATATTTCTGAGAGAAGATTCCCAACACATGAAGATTTAGTTATTTTTCCTTTTTATCTTTTTATTTATCCTAAGGGTTGAACAATTAATTACCCTAGGATTTATCTAGTTTTACTTATTTAGATTTATTTCTTTCCTAGTAGAGTTTTATCTTTAGATAGAAGATAGATATTTCTTACCTTGATTAGCAAGGATTAAGGCCTATAAACAAAGCCTATAGGGCTGGTTTTTATTCATTCCATCATACAATTCAATCTTAGGAAGAGAAGTAGAGGTAGAGAGAGAGAGTGGAGGTCGAGTGAAGTTGTGAAGCGAGAGCGGAATTGGCTTCATTTGGTTGTAAGCTCTACTTTATTTTAATGCAAGTTTCTTTTATATCAATGATGTATGCAATTGCGATGAAGAGCGAGTAGTCCACCCACTTCTTAAGTTGGGGCGAGCCCGACAATAGTCATGCACACTTGAGGTAAAGTTTTGATATTTATTATGTTTTGATCATCCACTGCCTTTTATATGTTTATTTCATACTCGAAAGAATAGAGATTCATGTTAAAAACTTGAATTATAAACATAAAATTGGTAGATACAATTAGGGTTACTTGAAAGCGTTATCTAATCTTAGGCATCAACATCATCAGGGATTGTTCCAAGCATAATATATGGTTGACTTGGGAGTTGGGATGACTATATTTTCAAAGTCGTGAAATGATTCAACAAGATGAAGTCTAAGCATACAGTTATAACCTTAGGAGGACATTTAAAGAAGATCAAGAAATGGTCAAGGTACCATATGACGTAATCGTTGGGTATGTCATGTATGCCATATGTTGTGTACTAGATCAGACCTAGCATTTGGCATTAGTTCCTTGAGCCGTTTCATGTCTAACTCCGTCATAGATCATTGGAATGCTGATGGACGTGGATGTCGTGGTTGAATCCCCAAAAGTAATATCTCAAACTCCAACAACTAGTATTAGTTGTAAAGTATGTAAGACTCGAGGTCTTAAGAGGCGCCAGCCCATGCCACCTAGCCCTCTCAGGTCATTTTTCTCACTTGGAGCCTGAAAAGGAAGAGCTCTTGTGACATAGATAGGGTTTAAATCACTTGTAGGACGGGGGTGTTACAATCTTTCCCACTTAAAGCATTCACGACCCCGTCAGGTCTAAGGGACTGCCTTCTGGGAGGAGTGTACCCGAGCATACTGTCGGAGTACCTTCAAGCTCGAAGTTGGCTCTGGTACCATCTGTAAGACCTGGGGTCTTAAGAAGCGTCATCCCATGCCAACTAGCCCTCTCAAGTTCGTTGTCCTCACTTGGAGCATGAAACTGAAGAGCTCTTGTGACATAGGCAAGGCTTGAATCACTTGTAGGGTGAGGGTGTTACAAAGTAGAGGTCGATCCCATAGGGACCCACATGGAGTGTGTAAAGGCTCGGATTTTTAAATACTAATTCTTCGAAAAAAAGAAAGTCAAAATGAATTTAAAAGCGAAATTTAACGGAAAACTCGCTAACTCGGATTTTAGAACTCATGGAGCAGATTTCCGACCTAAAATAAAATTTTGAAAACTAACTTTACATGGCAACACCATTCTTAAAATTTTAAAAATCTAATTGATCGATAGTGCAAGTTTCAAATATTGTTTCTGGGTAATTTCAAATTGGATACTTTGCATATCACTAGAAATGTTGTCTTCTTCCTTCCTTACACTTCCGAATCTCAATCTCAGCAAGAAAAGTAGTCAACAACAACTGCTCCCTTCCTCTTTGGTGTAAGCACCATCACACCCATCCTTCTCCCACCCACAATTTCTTCTCATTTTGGGAATAAGGTCAAACATAGCAACCCCCAGTGCTTGATTTGAAAATCTGTTCAAACCAAAGCCCCTTTTTATTTCTAACAAGGCTCTTCACACATACTTACAAACAACACCCCCTGGCATTTTATTTGACCAGCAAAAAGAGACCCCCCCTTCTACCCCATTTCATTTCAATTTCAGGAAACCCTCCCCCCCCCCCCCCCCCTCCTCCAAACACCTTCCTCTCTTTCATTTTATCCCAGCACCTCTCTAATTTCCTTTGCCTGCAAATTGCAACCTACCCTCCTCTTACTCTCTCTCCGGTTTCAAATATAAACCCAGCAACCCTGCCTGAGCTTCTGGCCGCTACCGCCACCTTCATCCCACTTCGGGTGTCCGACAGCAGCAACCCCGAACACCACCCGAGTGCCTCCGCCCTCCCGAGAACTCCAAGCTCCGCAACCCTGTTTCGACGTCCCCGCGCAGCCGACCAGTCCAGGAGCAACCCGAACCGCCGTGGACGTCGTCCTCCCTCCCCCGCTCCTCTGTCTTCCCGATCGAGCACCCTGGTAAGCTCCTTTCCCTTTTTTCCGACCAAACACCCCGAAAAGCTTCACCTTTCACACATTTACTTCCGATATAGGCCGAGGAACGTTGCCCGAGCCCCCGGTGAGCCCCAATCGAGTCCCGACGGCGAACTCCGGCGAGTCGACGCCACTCGGTGAGCTTTCCAAACCCCTACTTTTCAATCCTAGTTCCGATTTCGTGCTTCTTTGTCGCAAACTTATCGAAGAGAGAAAATGAGTAACGGGGAGGTCGAGAGTGAGGTCTCACTCGAGAGCGTGAGGATGGGAGGTCGGCGATAGCTGTGAGCAGGGCCGGGAGCGAGCGAGCAAGTCAGGGCGAGTGCGAGAGGGCTGAGACCGAGATCGGGAGAGAGAGGAGGAGGCCTGAGCGAGCTGCAATCGGCCGTCGCTAAGAGCTCCGTCGGCGTTGCTCAGCCCGTCTCCCTCTTTCTCTCGCTTCTTTGATTTGCCGAAGAAGAGGAATGTTGAAGGAGACTGCGGGCCCCATCTTGCCACATCACCAACCCTGGGCCACTACTTTCTTTCTTTCCTTCTGAGGCCGGAATTCGGAGAGTGTGAGGATGGCCTTTGGGCCTGTTTTGTTGGGCCTGTTCTTTTAAAAACAAATCAAATGAAACTTGGCCCATTTCTATTAACATATGTTCAGTTTTTGAAATATAGAAAGCAAGCGAGGCTCGGTTTTTGGTAATTTAACTAAGGTTGATTTTTATAGCATAAAATGGTTGGGTCTATTTTTACAAGTATATATATTAAGAGTATTTGAAAATAAATACATAATGGCCTTGAAAAATATGGGGATTTAAAAATATATTATTGGAATATGAAATATTATAAGATATTATTGATGAGATTTAAAAATATAGTATTATTATTATTATTTGGGATTAAAAAAAACATGATATTATGAGAGTTGGATTTTAAAAGGGAATTTGGCGCACGTTTTCCAAGGTTGGAATTTCTAACTATTTGACTCGGATTTTGAAATGGTTTTCGTGATTAACCTGGGAATTATGTGATCAATGACTAACTAGCATGATTGGTGTGAATGATTGTCTAATATCATGATGTGGACTAATGGCATGATTGATTGACTAATAGCATGATGAAATGTTAAGATTATTTATCGTTAACTTATGCGTTGAGATATGATGAATATGATGCACCTGAACTATGTGATATGTGAATATATGGTTATGAATATATGAATGTGGCTGAATGGAATGATGAGAACGATATGGTATTGAGGAATGTGGCAATGTGATGAATGGTTGAACTTGAAGAAATGACGATTGCGATATGGGTGTTATTCTCGTTGAACAATGTATGCTTTAAGTGCTTGAATGATTAGACGTAGACTTATATATGTGTTCTGGTATGTATCTAGGTGATACCTTGTGCCATGACTGATGTGTGCCAGACTTTCTATTATGCTCTTCTGCATAGCCAGGTGAGTTCTTATATGAGCTCACTCAGATTCGAAAAGAGATCTCCCTGCTTGTAGTCATGTGCATACTAGGTGCTTGCATTCATAATAAAGCATGTCATGTAGTATCCTGCTAGGATTGCACTCATGATTGAGCATTCGTTTACTCATTGCTTTTGTAAACAGAACGGCCGTTATCTGTGAAGTAACTAGAGTCATTGCTAGGGTTATAGGACGACCTAGTCTCATCGGGTCCCGTCCTGAGTCAATCGAGTCATGAACTTCCTTATATTATGAGATGCCTGCGGGCTTTATTGTGGAGCGGGTTGGGCATGCGCGTCGCCCAATTATGAATGAATGCATTCACGAGCTGGCCAGTCTCCGCCCTATCGGAAGGGGGTGGAGGTAAGAGAGGGATATACCACTTGGTATTCGGTGCTAAGGCCTTATTATATTATGCACTTGATCTTAGGACCATGCTAGTGTGTTAATATTCCGCCTTGCATCTAGAAGCATCTTTATTAGGACTAGCGTGTGTATATGTCTGCTTGTTTGGGATTATATTGTGTAGGGCTTCGATCTGACACCGCCCCGCATACATTTTTTTTTAGGTTTGTTTTGCAACATGATTATTCCTTGTTTCCGTGACGTGGGAACTCTCTTGGGCGATCTCAAAGAAATGGTTTAACTCCACTAATATTGTATATTAAATTTCGATAATTACGCTTATTGATTTGGTTTTGACTCGGCTCTGTCGTGTCACCCTCTTGTATTACACCTTGATTCTACTATTTGCATGACCGTTGGTTTTCCACGCTTAGACTTAGGACAGGTACAGGGGACTTCCCCGGGGATTCCAATGATCCCTTCGAATTTTGGGTATGAAATCCCACTTTAAAATGTTAGGATAGAATTTCAAACCTTCAACCTGTACTCGGGGCGCAAGATCCTAACGAGGGGTTTCATCCCTCAAAACGTAACCCGGGAATCATAATCCTGGGCCGTTACAGAGTGCGTACGTGCGATTGTATAAACGTGATTGCAAGCAACGAACAAGTAACAAAAGACAATGGTATGAAAGCAATAAAGCAATAAAAGTAGCAATTATTGGTTGTAGAAACGCAATAGAAATGAAATATAGTTTCACTCACAGTCGCAACAATGGTGATTTCATGATCCTTGACCTGTATTCTATGTAAATTGGTTTATACTAATGACTCTGGGTTTGGTTTATGTACATAATTAGATAGGTCGTCTTTGTCGATCACCATCTAATTCCCTTACTCTAGCATAAGGGGCGAGTAGCAATAGATCCCAAAACCTAGCACATAAACATTATCTCTCTCGTATCTTCAACTTTTCATCTGGTTGTCAACCCAACCATCACTTTCACTAAAAGAGGCAATCTTTAATTGTCAATCCTCCTACAACATTAAGATTCCTGAACCGTTCCTGCGGCATATTCTAGCTACTATATAGGATCAAGGCCCGCAATAGCGGTATGAATCTATAAATTTTAGCGCAATGCAATCTATCTGAGTGGCCAATTAAGACAAATCAATAGCATATATATGCAATATCAAAACAAAGAGAATTAAAATAATAATATAGAATAAACCTTAAAACAATGTATCCTCACATGTCTTCAACCATGTCTTTAAATGCAAGCAAAACTACTACGAGATTATCCGAGCATGACTTACCTCGAAACTCTACCGAATGAATTGAAAGACGCTAAGAAATTGTGATTTGAGTTGTGTGTCGATGGATGAAAAATGTGTTGAAAGCTAGGCTATTTATAGGGTTAGGGTTGACCTAGAAACCCTACAAATGCTGGCAGAATTGGCCTGAATTGAATCTTCAAAAGATAGAAATAAATCCTTATCGGATAAGCTCTCGTAGATTCCCACTTATCCACCAGCGGCGAGTGCTGGTAGTTCATCGACGGGCACTGATCGTGGGGAGCACCGACACTGCATCCACGAGCGCCGACCCTCTGTTCCTTGGGCGTCTTCGCATTTCCTCTGTGTCTTCTCTTGAATCTTTGTCCTATCTTCCTTGTAGCTTCTTCTTGGACATTTCTTCTCCTCTTTTGGCCATCCTAGGTAACTCCATCAACTTCAGGGCTCTAGCATCGCCCTCTTGAACCATCATTTGAGTTCAGATATGCAAATCTGCACATTTAACCATAAAAAACGTAGATTCTAAACTTCGAGTATGAAATGATAGAGATGCGACTTAACTAATGATAGGCTAAAAACCTATCCCACAAGTGTACAAGTTCAACTATAGTAATCTAGAGTCGTGTCCACAAGGACCGGAGGAGTATCAACAGTAATTTCATGCTAGTTTGACCAAGTTCAAAAGTAACAAGCAGATTTGGGAGTTTGTCTTTAAAGTAACAATGAAAACCAATCAAGTGTAGAGAAATATCACTATGGAAAGCGTTCTAGGGCAAGGGATTACCAACAATGCATAATCAATAGACCAAAAATATGTTCTTACTTGAATTATATCTAATTTAAATGTGAAGGTAGATTGTTCAAGGTAATCGCAAAGCTCCTCTCAGAATCAAAGCAAATGTGTCTAAATTGATTAACGATCGCCTCTTGGCCTCAAGCACCCAATTTAGACCCTTTGCGTGCTTAGAACTCTAGGTAATAATCATGGAAATATCATATCTCTGTCTCAATCGATACAATTATCACATAAAATATCTACGATGATCTAGAAATCCGTAAGAAGTTCAATTTCACTTTCGATCAACTAAACTTCAGGCTTAATCCTATGGTTCCAATGGGTGCAATAGCCTCTCGGCCTAAATTCACCATCTAAGTTCCAATTCTGGGTCTTAGTCTTTTGATTTCAAACCCCAAAATTAGTTCTAATCGACTCTCGTCAACTAGGGTTGATGCAATAGGATTAAATCACGAAACATAATAAAAAAATCATTCAAACAATACTAAGCACAAGTCTATCTTCGCATCGTCAGGATCACCCCGACCCTAGAAAAATAAAATCTAGCAACCCATAATAGAAACCATTCTTGAATCAATCAAATTCAATAAAACAACCATACATAAGATGGGAGAGTTACCGAAATTCGACAGATTCAATCTCGTCTTCGATTACAGATCTCAAAACCTTCCCGAAATCGGCTTCACATAATCAGGTACTACCACAATCAGACCTCAACTCGACCTTATAAAGACCCAATCCAACAAATCTGGAA
This sequence comes from Persicaria tinctoria, assembly GCA_037127255.1. Taxonomy (NCBI): domain Eukaryota; kingdom Viridiplantae; phylum Streptophyta; class Magnoliopsida; order Caryophyllales; family Polygonaceae; genus Persicaria; species Persicaria tinctoria. The sequence goes on from JBANSL010000008.1 coordinate 44,297,652, forward strand.
AAAAAATCCAAAGAAAAACAAAAAAAATTCAGAATATAATCGGACACAAACGACAGTCAACCAATAAGCAACTGTAAAGCAATAAACCAATAAGCAGTTTTCACTCAGTCGAGTGCCCGACCGAGTGGCCTTTGTTGCTTGGCCTTGTAACATACATTCTAGAGTCCTCGTTTGTCCGATTAACACGTATGAATATGCGTTGGAAAACTCTTTTTGACGACTACAACTCTCATGAAGACATTAGGACTTGATTCGAAGTGTTGTAGGGTGAAAATAGGAAGTTTCTCCTTGCTGCTCGACCTCGTCCACTTTGTTCAATTCCGCTTCGACTCTCTTGGCACATTTCCTTGATCTCGTGCCTCCTAGCTCGTCTTTGATGACTATTTAGCGCACTGAAGGACCTCAAACCCGCTCTTCCTCCTTTATCCCTTGAGTTGGGTCCAAAACTGCTCCAAAATAACTAGAATCACGATAAACAAGCGGTAGACACCGACTCCTCGAAATGGGACACAATGGGCTAAGAAATTGTCAAACCGTAAACTCTATCCATGACTAAATAGATGCTATCAACTAGAAAAACATATGAAATGCAACCTATAACTACCATGAAACCACCTACAATGCCTATACAAAATATGCATGATCAAATGTTTTGAAATATCTCTTAAGATATATCTCAGTGTCTAGGAACCTATGTCTTTCACTATAAGCCACACAGTCCTCTTGATCAACTTTATGGTTTTGTAAACGCTGACTATTCTAGCAATAAAGACAATAGAAAGTCTACTCTGCTTGCCCATTTATCTGTGCTGAGAACTGTATATCCTAGAAATCGCAACAACAATTAGTTGTAGCATTATCTTCCACCAAGGCTGAATACATGGCTGCTACTGAGGCAGCTAAGGAGGTCATATGACTTAAATGCATCATTGAGGAAGTCCTTAGAAAACTCTTAAAACATATTGTTTTCATTGATAGCTAGAGTACCCTATACCTTTGAAAGAACCCCATGTACCACGAAAGAACCAAACATATAGATTTTAGGTTTCACTTGATTAGAAACATGGTTGAGGCCTCTTAGCTAGCTGTCATGAAAATTAAAAGAGAAAACCCTGCTTATTTTTGCACTAAAGGTGTGCTTTCTAACAAATTTTGTTTTTGTAGGGATGCTCTCCACATTGTCAAACCTCCTTGACAAAGACAAGTAAAACTGAGTTGATGAATGTCAAGATGCTTAATCAAGTCCTAAAGTTCACTGTGTTATGTTCCGTAGTTGGATGGACCTAGATCTGAAAGGCCGCAAATTCCTGATCCGCTGATCACATATAATCAATATGTGGCATATATGCTATTTATATTCTTAAACACACTTATGTTACCCTTAGACTCTTCTAGAATGTGACCTAGTACCTTTGAAGGATTAACATGAGCAACAATTAAATCTGTTTCAAGCTTGTATTCTTTGGAGGTCAAATGACTATAATAGCGATTGCCATCCATATACTTAACTATCGAATATTGATTGTGAACATGTGTAAATTCAATCCTCCAACGATTAGGTATGACCCGATGAAACTTGATGCATAACAAGCCACCACACTGTCTGGACACCATTTTTCTCTTATTTACAACCTTGTCTGACATATCAACGTATTTATGAATACAACGGTTTCTATGTCTTTTAAGCATAGCCAACAATTTTTTCATCATGATATTATCAACACCATATTCTATTAACTTTGGTTGTATCTCGCGCATCATTTACAATGTCAGCTTTTGAGTCCCAACTTTTAGACCCTCTAAACAAGTGGGAATAATTCGGATATATGTCAACATTAGGAACTTCATCTTCGTCATCCTCTGAGTTTAAGTCACTTCCATATTCATTGTGGTTAAAGGACTCAAAACTTATGACGGAACAATAAACACAAAGTCATCACTTAGAACAATAAAACAAGCATACATCATCACCTCGATACAATATTTTGAGGCCATGATGTAAGCTCGACACATCTGGCCGAAGTTTCTATGTAAGCTCGTTATAAGTATAGCCGAGCTTATATAGGAATAAGCTCGACAAAATTCTGAGCTTACTACACAAGCTCAAAAATTGCTCCAACTCATATATATGTTACATATATGTTGGCCTATCAACCAAATATGAGTTATAAACTAATGTATACAAATTAAATTTTGGGACAAGGCTACTGCATCAACTCATCGTTTGAAGCCGAGACTCCTACATACCCTTGCAGGATTCGGCCGAGCTTACTTTTTAGCCTTGGTAATTGATTTCAACCCTAATTTCGACAGATATTGTAATCGAAAACCATTTTCACCTCATCCAAAAGCAATTGAAAATCATCTTAAGTTATCGAACGAATTGAATAATCATATCGAGGTATTTTTTCATACGTTTCAATAAGTTAATCATGTATTTGAGATAGAGATTAACAAAATTGTTTTCGGTGGATGAATCTCAACAAATTTTCTCTTTTACTCTCGGACAAGTTCATAAATACTATTGAAAATAGAGAAGGACTTGTCATGCAATTTTGTATTAACGATCTTGTAAATAACTCCTTCACAATCTTGTCTATAGCCTCACTCTAGACAAATTTTCGTGTTAGTTCATGGTAATATACTCGATGAACTGCGTTTTATCTAAAATCCGGGCAGAGTCCATTTTCCTTTCAAAGTTTGGGTTTGGCAAAATGGATCTTCCAACGGCGCGCTATATAAGCCAAGTTCGATTTAAAGCTTCTACCTCCAAGATCTCTGATCCTCGACCTTGATCACCAATTACCACCCGTCCCTCACTGGTTCCTCAATTCATTAATCGGTGTCAGATTTCCCTCTCGCCCTAAATCAAATCAAACACACGATTTCTATTTGCTAGAAACCCTGACTTTTTACTCATTTAACTAGAGAGTATGGAGAACAAGCTTGGGAAGAGATTTGATGCCAAAGTAGCAGAGCTCACTGCGTCCACTCAGGGCATTGGCTTCAACATCACTTTGCGGCTTGGATTGAAAGGCGCCTTCGTCATCATCTCCTCACGCCGCCAAGTCCCTTGGATGTTCACTTCCTCCTAAATAACTGCAAGCATTAGGACTTTTGGGTGTATGTGTCTGAAATCTAAATCGTGTTTTTTTTTGGTATGTAGAATAGCGGAATTGATGTAAAGTCCTTCTCGAGGGTTTCCATTCATTGATATAACATATATATAGGTTACACAGGTATTGGGCCTTAACGGGCTTTTAGCCCACTATACAATATGAAACCTATGTAATCTATCAAACCCCCGCAGTCGAAACGGGAGGTGTCCGTACAGTGAGACTGGAACGAAAATCAATGAACAATTGTCTAGGTAAACCCTTGGTGAATATATCAGCGTACTGATAGGAGGACGGGACATGTAGAACGCGGACATGTCCAATGGCAACCTTGTCCCTAACGAAGTGGAGATCAAGCTCAATGTGCTTCGTGCGTTGATGCTGGACTAGGTTGCTAGCCAGGTAGACGGCGGAGACGTTATCAGTGTAGACCAGAGTGGCCTTCTGCAAGGGGCATCGGAGCTCAAGCAGGAGATTGCGGAGCCAAGAGCACTCGGAGACGACGTTGGCAACGCCCCTGTACTCGGCTTCAGCGCTGGAGCGAGACACGACAGACTGACGCTTAGCTGACCAGGACACAAGAGTGTCATTGAGGAAGACACAGTAACCAGACGTGGAGCGACGGGTGTCCGGACAACCACCCCAATCCGCATCCGTGTAAGCCACAAGGTCAAGCTTAGAGGAAGGAGTGATGGTGGTGCCGAGCTCAAGTGTGCCGCTGATGTACCGAATGATCCGCTTCAAAGCCTGAAAGTGAGGTTCCCTAGGGGCATGCATGAACAAGCAGATCTGCTGAACGGCATAACTGATATCAGGCATGGTGAAAGTGAGATACTGAAGAGCACCAGCGAGGCTCCTATATAATGTCGGATCGTTAACCAGAGGACCAGAATTAGCACTGAGCTTGTTGGATGTATCGACTGGTGTGGCGACGGGATTACAGTTGACCATCTTAGCCCGATCAACAATCTCAGCAGCATACTTACTCTGTGAGAGAAAGAGACCAGACGCATGCCGCTGAACAGCAACTCCCAAGAAGTAAGACAGCGGACCCAGATCAGACATGGCGAATTCCGCACTCAACCTCGAGATGATGGACGTTCGAAGAGCATCAAAAGAGGCGGTGAGAATGATGTCGTCGACATAGAGCAGCAGGAAAGCCAAGTCCGAGCCTCTGCGATAGATAAACAGAGACGTATCCGATCGGCTGCCAGTGAAACCCAAGCGAAGCAGATGAGAGGCAAACCGCTGAAACCATGCCCGTGGGGCCTGTTTCAGACCATACAGAGAGCGCTTGAGAAGACAGACGTGCTTTGGACGCTCAACATCAGCAAACCCCGGAGGCTGAAACATGTAAACCGTCTCATTCAGATGACCATGCAGGAAGGCGTTCTTGACATCCAGCTGATGGATGCCCCAGTTGCGCGACAGCGCCAGACTCAGGACCACTCGGATAATGGCAGGCTTGACCACAGGGCTGAAGGTCTCATCACAATCAATACTTGCCTGTTGAGATCTACCGTTAACCACCAGACGGGCCTTGTAGCGCTCCAATGTCCCATCAGAGCGGAACTTGTGACGGAAGAGCCACATACAGCGAATGACGTTCGCCTCAGGAGGGCGAGGCACAAGAACCCAAGTACCATTCTTCGTAAGAGCCCTGTATTCGTCGAGCATAGCCGCCTGCCAATTCGGGTCTAGGAGGGCTATTTTGTGGGAGGTGGGAACGGGGGAGAGGGAGGTCTGGGCGGAGGCAGAGGGTGAAAGGGAGTCGGGAAAGATGGGGGCAGGAGAGGCGAAGGACGCGGGCGCGCCAGCATGGGGCGCGGGCGCGCCAACATGAAGCCTTGTACTGAGCGCCGCCAGGGGCGCGGGTGCTGCAAAGTGGGTTGCGGCGGGCGCCGCGCGTAGGGGAGGCGCTGATGTAGGTGGAGGGGAGGTGGGGTGTATAGCGGGGTGATGGTCAGCGGTCATGGAGACGATATGTCGGGGCCGAAAGATACCGGAGACGTTGCGGGTGTGAGGTCTGGTGATGGATGGTGACGGGGGAGGTGGGGGAGGGGGAGACGCAGGAGCACCGGGAGAGCTCTGGGGAAGAATGAAGTGAGGGAAAGGCGACTCAGACTCCGTGGACGACACAGGGGGTGTGGGAGACGCGAAGGGAAATCGCGACTCATCAAAGGTGACATGACGAGAGAGAATGATCTTGTGAGTCTTGATATCGAGGCAAATGTAACCGCGATGATCAGACGGGTAGCCAAGAAAGACACAAGGGGTGGAACGAGGGTGAAGCTTGTGGGGGGCAGTGGATGACTGATTAGGGAAGCATAAGCAACCAAAGGTACGAAGGTGATCATACCTAAGCTCGGCGTAATAAAGAGTCTGAGCCGGCGAGCGATTTTGTAGGGTAGTGGAAGGGAGAATGTTTAGGAGATAACATGTGGTGGATAAGGCATGAGGCCAATAGGGAAGGGGAATAGATGCGTGGAAGAGGAGAGAGCGCATCATGTTGGTGATGGTTCTGATGATTCTTTCTGCCTTGCCATTCTGCTGAGAAGTATAGGGGCAAGACAAGCGATATGAGATCCCATTTGCGGCAAAGAAGGAGTGAAAGTCTCTGTTGTCAAACTCACGACCATTGTCACACTGGAAACATTTGATGGACATGTGGAATTGTGTTTTGATGTAGGTATGGAATCTGGCAAAAATAGGAAACACTTGGGACTTGAAATGCAACGGGAAGACCCATAAGTAATGAGTGTAATCATCCAGAAACAAGAGGTAGTACTTGTGACCCTCCTTGCTAGGCACGGGAGAGGTCCAAATGTCGCTGTGAATGATATCAAATGGAGCAAGGGTAGAGGTCAAAGACCGTTGAAACGGCAGTCTAGCATGTTTGCCTAGTTGGCAGGAAGAGCATAAACCAGAGCGTGGGTCTTTAGTACATGTGACAAGGTTCTGGGAACGGAGGACATCTAGAACGGCAGCGCTGGGATGGCCCAGGCGTGCATGCCAGAGGCTGGACGATGATGCCGAGAGGGCGACCGGACACGATTGAAGGGACGCAGGAGGTGGTGTGACAGGGTAGAGCTCCCCGGTGCTGTTACATCGCATGCGAGTAACCCCCGTAGTAAGATCGTTCACAGAGAAACCATAGGGATCAAACGTAAGGGAAACGTTGTTGTCAGTAGTGAACTGACGGACAGAGATGAGGTTTTTGACAATCTTTGGGGCAATAAGGACATTGTTGAGGTGTAGTGGGTGGGTTGGGGTCTGTAAATTGGCGTGGCCAATACCCGAAGTAGCAAGACGACCACCATTTCCGACGATAATAGAGGGGGCAGGGCCCTTAAAAGAAATAGAGGAGAGGTTACCTGAGGAGTTCGTCATGTGAGAGGTGGCACCAGTGTCCATGTACCAAGAAGAATCTGAAGATGTCTGCTGCGTAGAGGAGAAGGCGTGATGCAAAGCTGGCGGAACATAGCCTGGATCAGGCGATGTCAGACAGGCGTGAGGGCCGGCATGTCGAGAGGTAGAGTATGGGTGCATGGGGACGACGCGGGAGGGTGACCTGGCGCGGGCGCGTTGGGGACGGCGCGGGCGCGTTGAGGACGGCTTGGGCGCGTAGGGGACGGCGCGGGCGCGTCGGGGCTGGCGCGGGCGCGTTGAACCTGGCGCGGGCGCGTTGAACCTGGCTCGGGCCTGGGGACGACGCTGGCCGAGAGAGGGAGGGGGAAGGGTGGCGGTGCAGGGGATCCGAGGATGGTGGATCCGGCGACGGTGGCCTTGGAGAGGGAGAAGGCGGCGGCGTCGCTGTGCGAGGGGTTGTCGAGAGCAGGGGCCGGAGAGGCGGCGGTGAGGAGGAAGGTCGGAGGAAGAGGGAGGATCAATTTAGGGTTCCATTAGGAAGAAAAGGCTGTGATACCATGTAGAATAGCGGAATTGATGTAAAGTCCTCCTCGAGGGTTTCCATTCATTGATATAACATATATATAGGTTACACAGGTATTGGGCCTTAACGGGCTTTTAGCCCACTATACAATATGAAACCTATGTAATCTATCATGGTAGAACAATGTGGACGAGGCAGTTACTAATTAATTAAGCTTAGGGAAAAGGAATTGAAGTGATGGGGGTTGCTTGCCATGCCTCTGATACTAAGTTGAGGACAAATCTAGTCCAACTGACATTTCAGGTTTGCATTATTTAACTAATTTTGGATATGATTAATTTGTGGGACTCGGTTTTCAAGCTTGGAAAGGATATATACACTATTGGATTGATTATTCAGCTTGGAGCAAACATTTTGAGTTGGAATTCAGAAAGAGGGCTAGTCAATTAGATGTTGCTGCTTGAAATTTTGTTCTCTTTTTTACACAAGGAAAGGATAAATTGCACTAAACTATCCCTAATATAGGTCACCCGGTCAGGTTATAGAACACCAGCCTTTATAAGCAACACTAAGTTAAGCATACCAGCTTGAATTCAATGTACATACATAAATACTCTAGACTTGGGAAAAAAAAAAAGAGAGAGAGAAAAATTACTCAAGATTTAACCAACATTAGATGAAATGAATGCAATAGCAACCTTTTTCTTAGCTTGGTTTGAACAACCGAACAAGTACAAGAATTTAAAAAAAAAATTCATTGATCAAAACTATGTTAGTAAATTGGCTGGTCAACCTGTTATAAAATGCCACAAATGGTTTGATACTTTATAGCATGCAGGATGTACTTGTAAACTGTGGTATTTACTTGACAAAATATGATTGAATGTTGCTCACAATTTTTGGTAAATACAAAATGCATCCTTGTTCAAGAATTAAGATTGCAAAAGTTAATACCATGAATGATGAGGAATGATTAACAACACTTATATGGCTGGATCATTTATCTTGCACAAAATTCATTGATACTAGAAGACCAAAATCTATATCCTAGAATGAAATATATATAATTTGTTTCTACTTGCCCTCAAATTGATCGATTTCTACTTGCTTTTGTTTTTCTACCTCCTTTCATGTATATATTTTTTTTCTGTTTTGTTTTTTTGCATAGTCCATATGATAATGCAAAGCCACTGACTTACCTGCAGAAATACGGAAAGATAGATTTTCTTGTCTCGAATGCACCAACCAATCCTACTACTGATAACATCCTGCACATGCAAGAATCTGTGCTTGACAAATATGGGAAGTTAATGTCAAAATTGACACTTATCAAGGTAAGTTTTACTGAAGACTAACAAATTCATCACTATCTATTATTGGATGGTGGAATATCTTGATGAAAATTTATGAGAAACATCAACTTTAAAAATTCATGAGAAACATAAATGTTGATTTTGCAATCTTGAATCATTTCCAGCATTGTAAATAGAGTTTGTTCTATATCGGTTTAACTGTATGAGGATGCAATATTAATTGAAGCATATGGTATTTGGTAGGATTAACAAGTAAAAATGTCCCTACAAGTTACAACCATAAGCTATTTTAATTTGAAGCATGTACACTAGCTTGTTAATTTTTTGCTTGTACTTCTCTAAGCAAAAACTTCTTAACTTATTCATTTGGTCACTTCGTGTGGCAACATAGAACATTGGATCTCTAGTTCCGTTTGATGTACGACCCGAGGAGATGGTACATGACTACATGAAATGGGATAGGAGATTTTGATTGGATGAATAGTGGTATTGCCAAGATGCTTTATCCAACAATAAATATTTGAGTATCTTGTGTTTTTTTCTTGGATAATGTCTCAGAAAACTCTCCAAACAGAGTTTTTTCAAGTTCCAACACTTAGATGGTTATTTTAGTTAATTGAATTACCAAAATATGAGAAATGTCTATTGATCTTATGTTTTTAGCTGTTATGGCATGTCATCATTGGTAACAACTGGCTTAGTAGGATAAAACTTGTTTGTTCATGATAAACCGACCTTTTTACCGATCACATAAAGCTACTTCTCACTTGAGCAAAGGTTCTTTAGTTGTATTTATTTCCTCTATTGCTGGTTATCATCTAAAGATGTCACTGGGTATATATATGGCGTGACTAAAACCGCTCTTCTAGGCCTAGCAAAGGTACGTTCATTACGTTTTAATTTCCACGTATTAGTTCATTTTCCTGTAAACTTGGAATGGCTAAGCATAGAATTTTACATATTACTAGGGTGCTACTTTTTATAAAGCAGTATCTTGAGCAATTTCATTCGTTCTTTCCTTATCAAAGGGACGAGATCGATCATAGGAGAAACTCTGCTGAACAGGCTCGGAACCACAGAGGACATGGGTGCAGCTATTGCTTTCTTGGCTTCAGATGATGCTTCTTATATAACTGGTGAAACCATAATCGTTGCTGGCAGAACCCCTTCAAGGCTCTAGTTGACACCATCTTATGAGCATTTCTTTTCTTGCAAGAGAGTTGATCTTTGAACGCTCCTAGGCTTGAGGAAAAAATAAGATACATACACTCCTAGGCTAGTGGCATATTTTCACTTGATAGTTGACACCAAATATTATCAACAAGGGATAACTTTTTTGGAGATGCGGTAGTTTCTTTTTCATAAATCGTTGCCAAATGTTCGATTTTTCGTAGGGGTGGGCACAAATCCCGTAATTCTCATCTCATCCCGCGTCCCGTTCCTCACTTATATATATAATATTAAGTTGAATGAATTGCTGTAATACTTACTGCTGTTGTAATACTCACTCCATTGCACTGTATTCAACTTTTTGTATTTTGAATTGCTAATTTTTTTTTTTTTTTAATGAGGAACAAGGCCCGTTCCGTCCTGATCTCTTCCTGTCCCGTGAGGGATATGACCCGTTGTGATAAAAAAAAAAACACTTAAATCCTGTCGGCCTCAGTCATGTCTCATACCCACCCCTAATTTTTGGTGTTAGATTTCAATCTTTAGAGTTTTTGGGTCGAGGATTCGGGTGATGTGGGGTATTGTGGGGGTTTAATTTTTGAATTTCTGCCTTTTAAGTGGGCGAGGATCAAGAGAAAGATCCTAATCACGTATGTCTCTTTAGGAAGTCCATCTATCTTAAACAATCTCTTAGGCAATAGAACCTTAAGTTTGATATCTGTATCAGAATATTAGGTTTAATTTCTGCGAAGTAGTTAAGGCACCTACCTTTATTTTAAAAATATTACTTGGAAGAATGTCATCTATGTAATTTTGTATGTAGATGATATTCTCTTAATTAGTAGCTCCATCGCCTTGATCAGTGGAGTCAAAACTGATATGAAGAGATATTTTGATATGAAGGATCTACGTCTTGCTAAGAAAATCTTAGGCCCTCAACATCTGTAGGGATTATCATCTTCAAGCTTATAATCATCGCTGGCAGAACACCATATATCAAGGCTCTAGTTGACACCACCTTATCATCTAAAAGCTTTGATCGAATCGATGATTATTTTCTACTTGCAAGTGAATTTACATTTGACTTGTTGCATCCACTGCTAGTTTAGAGGAAAAATAATATTCACACAACGGTAAACATAAGTGTGGACCGTGTGGTAATGCATATTTTCACTTTATATATACCAAATGTCAACAATTATATGGACACATTACAAGCTTATACGTACACATACTCATCGGCTATGGAGCTAGTGAAATATTACTCTTGTAGAGACAAGATTATACACATACTCATCGGCTATGGAGGTCGTGAAATATTACTCTTGTAGATGCAAGATTATACACAACTACTAGCTTGAAAACTTGAGAGTTTGATGTTGCTATATGCATGTACGTACATTGATTGGTATTTACTGGAGGATTGTGTAGTATAGTATATGTATCTATACAGGAATCGTGTCTGAGTTTTGATCATCGTCACAAGCTAAGACAAGACCTTCCACGTACATGGGTAGTAGGCAGCGCATCCAGCGACATCCAATGGAGATGGGCTCGGACGGAGTGACAATCATGAGCACATTCTCATGGCGCTTGACTACTCCCATGACGCTTACAGTGTTGCCCTCTTTAACATACCTAGCATCGGATACAGAGGGTTAGAACTTAGAACGTACGGATCAAAGCAAAGGTAAAAGGCTAAAAAAAGGTGGAATGTTACCCTTCTTTCAGACACATTACACGGTCGTCGTTAGACAGCTTGCGGTCATCAAGCCATTGCAAGAAGCTCGGAGGCCATTCTTGCTTCTCCTTGGTCACATTCGCGACAGTTGAAGGTGTGACAAATGGGGCAACCTTTGCCCCGTAACCAGCCTTTACGAGGACTCTCAACCCGGTTTGGAAATCCGACAAGTAGAAATCAGTGGTGTATCTCTGTTGAATAAAAATACCCAAAAAAAGAAGCAAATGAGAGATATATACTTTTGGATGTTTTATAAATGGTTAAAGTGAAATGAAACTCACCTCAGAGTGCCTGCATCCCCAAGAGAAGCACCGATGTCTAGGGTTTGCATATTTTCCACCCCATCCTCGATATTCATACAACTCGGTCGATGTGTAGACGCACCGTGGAATCCTCTGGAACGATGATTCCAAAGGAATACTTCCACAGGTGACAACCTGAATCCAGGAAGACGCTATAAAATGTTACTACACTAACACTAGTGATTAGTGAACAATTATGATCCTTTTTATACTTTAAAATCCATGACTCGCAAAATTGATGATCGTTAATGCCTTGATCAATTCAAGATGGACAAACAATACAACCTAGCATAAAAAGAGAATCATGTCAGGTTTATTGATTCACTTCTACTAGAAAAAATTCAAACTTTTTTGTATGAGTTTTATCTTATATCATGGAAATTTTATAATTTCAATTATCTAAACTAGCCAACCGAAAATGAAGGTGAAAAATAGGAGTAAATTACCCCAGTGACCTTGACAAATTGGCCATCAACAGCACCTCTAAGCTCGGCATCTTTATAGTTCCTCACGTACTCCAACACCGCCCTCCTCCTCCACGCCCAACCCCACCCCGCCGCCCCCGCCACTGGCACCAGCAGCGCCCCCACCGCCACCAGAATCACCGCCTTCTTCACCGCCACCGTCAGGAACACCCCCACAAGCAAACCCGCCGCTGCTACCACCATAAATGCCCACATTGCCGCCTTCGAAATCCTCAGCCCGTACCTCTCTTCCGCCCCCAGAGCCGTCACCACCGACCCGTACTCCGCCTTCTTCCCTCCTACCGCCGGCTGGCCCGGCCCGTCGATCAGGCCCGACTTCCGGGTCTGTCCCGGCCTCTCTCCCGAGGAGGTCAGCGAGCCGGAGGTGATGAGCCCGGTGGGCTGCAGCGAAAATGGCCCAGAGGACGAGGAGGACATCCGGCTCATGGAGCCGGAGGAGCTGGCGGGCTTTGCGATGGGCTGCTGCTGGCCCGAGTTGGGCCCCGACCCGGCCCGGGAGGGCTTGGGCGAGGAGGAGGAGGAAGAGTCGGTGGCGGGGATGTCGAACATCTTGACGAGGTCGGGGGAGTTGGTGACATCGCCGCCAGTGTAGGGGACGGCGCGGGAGGACATGGTAGGGGCCCGGTCCTTGGGAAGGGTATCGGGGCGACCCGATACGAAGAGGCCGCTGCTGAGCTGGTGAGATAGCGTTCTGCTCCCCATTGATCGACTTGGTTGATCGAGTGATAGGAAAGGAGAGAAGTGAGAGAGAGGTGAGCAACTAATATTTGTTGTTACATACTCCAATTGGTACTAGCAATCTACTAGGTATGTTATTTAATTTGTTCACTCGTAGACCGTACGTAGTTGATCTAATATATAAAATATAAATATAAATTAAATCAAATTATTAAGTGAGAATAAACGACACATTCTATTAGGATTAGGAGAGTTGTAATGTAAGTAATTAGAAGAGTAATGATGAATGGATGGAGACAATGAATGAAGAAAATGGAGGATAATGACATATAAGTGGGTGTGGGTGCCCCAATCCAACTACAAAAAGTAAATCAAGTTACAACTACAATTGTCACACTTTGGATCTCATAACTAAATTGAATGCGAGTGACAAGTCTTACGAATGACTGAACGATGAGGGGAAATTGCTTGTGATGAGATGAGTCTTTTACCTTATTAAACTTCAACAGATGATCCAAAGTCTTTCATGTATATATAAGATTTGTCAAATTAGGAATGACTTGACAATACTTATTAGAGTAAAATTTTTAACCCATCATTATTTTGTGGTAATAAACTTTACTACGTATTAAACTGGTAGCTGCCGACGCAACTCAAATTACAGAGGAACGTGGTGAGAATGTAGCTCCTTTTAGTTAACTGAACGGGTCCATCTCTCTCTAATTCAGTAATACTCATTCAATTGGGCCACGTCATCAGTTTAATAGATGGGCTCCACTTAAATTTTGGAATTAATTGATGGATCAAAAATACCCACGTTACTCTGTCCTCTCGTGAATGTGACGGACCGGGCTTTCATCTTTCTTGTTTACGGATCTTTCGGCCCGATCCGACCCGTCATCAATGCCCTCGCACCCACCGACGCGGTTGTCATTTCCGGCATGTTGAATTCCAACCTGATATTCTAAAATTAAATCAATTATCCATAAAAAAATGTATTAAAAATATAATAAGAAACATAATAAATTCGAATTATAAGGTAGAAATTAGGAAAATAACAATCAATAGATCTATTTAGTGATATAAAATTAATGTTCATGTTGACCATTTATAGTGACATTTTATTTATTACATGATTAATAAATATAAAGTTCATAATTTTTTTAAATAAATCGGATCATAATTTTTTTAAATACTGTTTTATTAAATAAATATATATATATATATATATATATATATATATATATATATATATATATATATATATATATATATATATATATATATTGTGTCTTGGGGTGGCTTTCTAGAAACTTCAACTATAATATTATTTTAATATTTTTTTTGCGGGAGAAAATTTTCTCAGAATCAACTAGATGATGCCACACAGGTATCTATGCATCTATTTCAATATATGTATATAGATAGATAGATATAGATATTTTAATACTCCCTCCAACCTAAAATGTTTGCTGTTTTAGACTCAGACAAAGAAATTAAAAAACATTTCATTTACATTTAAATAACTTATGAAATAATTTTCTCTCTCCAAACACATTTATTATGACAAATTTGATTGGTTAAAATAAGAAAAAAAAAGTAAGATTTAGGTTGAAAATAGTGAAAAGTAAATATTTTAGATCAGAAAGAGTAATGTTTGGTTAATATTTTTTTTAGTGTATGAAAATTAAATTAAATTTTATTTTAAATATATTATAAATTATGTAAATAAATTATATTGAATTAATAATATAATCATACAAGTAATATAATTTTAAATTTAAAAGGGATTTTATTTAAATTTTAAATTATGTAAATAAATTATATTGGATTAATATAATTTATAAGGTATTTTATTTAAATTTTAAATTATTTTAAATACATTATAAAATATTTAAATATTTATATTTATAAATATATTATAATTAAAATACATATGGAATCCAAACACGTCTAGTGTTCATCAAGTCAGGTTGTTATATGAGCCGAGTAGCTTCAGCTCAACTCGGGTTTGACTCGATAAAAGCTCGGATCAATTTCATTCATTTTCTAAATAAGGCGAGTATGATCACATTTTTAAGCTTAATATATATATATATATATATATATATATATATATATGTAAATTCACATATATATATTAATAAAAACAAGTCAATGATAAAATAAAATTCACATTTTTTTAACAATATAATGTAAATGTGGTTCCATTTTTTAAAAATCCGAAAGAATTTTTACCTAATCCTTCAATAGTTTAAGTTTTACCGAGTGTCGGCAACATTGTTATGGTTGTTTTACTTAATAAATGTAAAATAAGTTGCAAGGAATTAAACCAAAATAGCTTAGCTCATCCTAAGTCCCACGTGTAATGTGGTGAAGTTTTATCCGTTGGATCAACATCAATTATTTTTTAGAACAATATTTGAACCTATTTAGTTTTTTTTAATGATATATTGTAATCTTGTAGGCTTAAATCTAGATATTTGACTTGATTTAAATATAATAAAATTTTATAATTGTATAAATAATAGAAAAATCCTTTAATTTTAAATTCAGAGCCCGGTAGACAGTGGCGAAAAATTAATTGAGGGGGCGAAAAATTAAATCTTTTTTTTTTCCCGAAAAATCATCAATATTATGAATGTGTAGTTACAATAAAAACATAAATCGTATATAATTTGTTTCACGGTTTTCAAATATTTTAATATAGCATACTAATTTGAAGGTTTCGGGTTTAGTTATAATATTAACTATTAAGTTACGATGTTTAACAAATGATAATTACGATAGAAGGATATCAGTTAGGTAAATGATATACATGTTTAATCTTTAAACATTTATAACTTTTTACTCGGGTGTCGGATTTGAGCTTATCATATATCAAATCGAAGCTATCGATGAGAAGTACATATATATGTTAAATTTCGTTTTTGATTGGGAGGGCGACTGCCACCCCTGGTCCTTTAAAGGATCCGCCCCGGCGGTAGAAAATTTTACAAAGGGACGAAAAAAAGTGGATAAAGAATTAAAGATGAGATAAAGGTTGTTGCGAGATACATCGCAAATCCTAATTAATCAAATGCACATCCTTATGAACTTGATACCATGTCCATTCCAGTGTTCTAAAAATCGCGTCTAGGCATCGCCTAAGTGGCGTCTGGACGCTAGGTGGCAAGGCACCTCAGAATTTTTATGCCTAGGCGGGTCTTTGGACGAAAATTCGCCTTGGCTCCACCTAGATGTCGCATGGACCCACCTAGGCAGTGCCTAGGCCCGCCTAAGTACCACGTAGGCCCATCTAGGTCAAAGATTATTCAGTTTTAGCATTTAGTCAAGTGATTAGTCGACTTAAGGATTTTTTATGGTCCAAGTCGAGATGTATTTGCTTTTGAGTCAAACCTACGGTTTTGGATTTTATGAGGTTTAGAGTCGCTATTCTAATGCATACTTTTGCGTTTATTTACTTTAGTGTTAGTTAAGCACCATAAATTTGGGTTTGTGAGTGATATTATGGGTTATTATTACATTGTATGAATAATTGAATTGTGATATACGTTAAAATATAAGAAAATAATCAAGTTTGTTCTAAGGACTCGAAAGCTATCAAAATGAGCATGAAAAGCAACATCCCATCCAGTGACGCTCGGCTGATGATAGGCAACCCATTTATGCAATGGTGGCAGGATAGGTGCGTTCGGACGCAACCAGACCTGCAAGAACGGAAAATTAGATCGAGAGTTGAAAACATTGATTAAAAATAACAACACAATTAATGATGAAGGTCGTCATTCTTACCACGAAGAAATGGTCTTGATTTCCAACGCAGGCTAAAGCTAGGGTTGCTGATTGATGGGCATTACCATGTGTTGTCGTGGACGTACATGGGGAGACAATTTTATCAATAGGTAAAAACCGTCCAAGGTTAGGGATCACCACAACAAAAATCAAGCATGCGAACACCAATGAATTACAAAAATCACGTCTTTATCACATAAAGAGGTTAACTTCCATCAACCAAACAAGCCAATCAAACAACTCCCATTAATTCAGTTTTCTATCTTGTTCAATCAAAATTAGGATAGTGAAACTTTAATTTCAAAACCCTAATCAATTACAATTCACAATTATCCTTTTCATTCAAATTGCAAACAAGGAAATTCTTCAACTTTCATCAAAGATTTAAGTACATAAGTTAGAGGATAGATAGAAGACAATCGATTCATGGATTCATCAACATTCAACACACAAGATTATTACTGGAATAACCTCAACAATACAAAGAGAAGGACTACTCACTAGAGGTGGCAATTGGGCGGGTCAGATCAGGTTCGGGTTCGGGTTCGGTTAGTCGGGTTTCGGGTTATTTGGGTTTCGGGTAATTCGGGTTTCGGGTCATTCGGTTTTCGGGTAATCTTTAATAATTTGGTCATTTGGTTGGGTTGAGTTCGGGTTTTGGTTGTATCGAGTTTCGGTTATTCGGGTTTCGGTTGTCTCGAGTTTCAGTTATTTCAATATTCATTTTTAAAAATTTACTAGAATGTATCTTAAAGTTCGGGTTTTAGTTATAACGGGTTCGGGTCTTAATGGGTTTCGGTTGAATCGAGTTCGGTTCATTCGGATTTGAGTGAGTTTCGGTTATCGGTTATTCGGATTTCGGGTCCAAAATGGGTCGGTGTTTAAAACAATCGGTTCCGGGTCGACCGGGTCGGGTTTTCGAGTTCGGGTCGGATTTTGCCAGCTCTACTACTCACACATCATCATGATGAGCATAAACAAAGACATGATTAAATCTAAAATTTAATTAAATAAAAACCTGAAAAATAGTCTCACAAATGTCTCCAAAAATCTCAGCCCAAAAACCGTCTCAGTAGCCTTGAAAAACGTGCTCATGCTTTCGCCCTAACACTCCTCAAAGCGGCTCTCAATTGTGTGTAATCGTGTGTGTCTAAATTTGACCTAAAGATGCCTTATTTATAGTGAAACCTAATATATCTAAAAAGATCTATCTAAATCTAAAAAGTTTCAGGACATAATTTCCTTAAATTTGGACTCCGCGTCACCCTACCGAGGCAAACAAGGTCGGTACCGATGACTAGAGCTGGCAAGTCGGTCGTTCGGGTCAGGCTTGCTCGGGTCGGGTCAATTCGGGTAAAATTTATAGTCGGGTATTAGTCGGGTCGGACATTGGTCGGGTCGGGCTCGGGTCGGGTTCGGTCATAATGAATTTTAGATTGGTCGGGTTTCGGGTTAAGTCGGGTCATGCCCATTCGGGTTCGGGTCAAAGTGGGTTGGTCTTGTTCGGGTTTCGGGTCAAGAGGCGGGTCGGTCTCATTTGAGTTTCGAATCAAAGTGGGTATAACGGTATAGTTGGTTTGAGTTTTTGGTCGAATCAAATTCGACCCGTTTGGAATTTGGATAATTAGGTTGATTTTGACTCAGTTGAATACTTAAATATATAATTTAGTTAAAATAAATGATTTTAACTCGGTTGAATACTTAAAGATGTAATTTACTTAAAATAAATGATTTTGACTCGATTGAATACTTGAATATGTAATTTTGACTTAGTTGAATACACTCATTGTTATTGACTCATCGGTTGTCGACCGATTTTCAAAAAAGTCATAATAGGAAATTCGATATTCGGCAACATCGTCCTTTTTTAAACATTTAAACCAATTGATCGGTGCTATAATTAAATCAAATTAATTGTACATTTAGGTTTTTACCTTATTTTAACTAGCAAGTTGCAAATGGACTTATTTGTGGTTTGACTATATCATTGGCCCATATCATTTTCAATGCCCATTTCATTTTTAGCTTTTGGCTCATTAGTTTTTTTTCATTATTATTATTAGTTTTTAACAAATCTAGATATAAATAATTAATTCTATCAAAATATAATAATATAGATACAAATAAAATAACAACTACAAAATTATTGATTTGGATATAAATAATTCTTTCCACAAAAAAATAGAATTATTATACTTATATTTATAGAAAGAATTATTCATAACCATAATTATGAAATTTAATAGAATTATTATACTTATATTTATAAAAAGAAGTCCATTTATAAAAACCGAAAACTACTAGAATTAATAGAATTATTAACACTAATAGTCAAATATAATTTTTTAGGTGAAAAAACCCCAAGTATAATCATAAACTTGTGTTAAAATTAAAAAAAACATTTAACATTTAACATTCAAGTATTAAAATGTTAATGTTAAATAACCATTTCAATTCGGGTCGGGTTGGGTCGGGTCGGGTTGAGAGTCGGGTCGGTCTCAAAGTCGGGTCGGGTTCAGAGTCGGGTCGGGTTTGGGTCGGGCCCGCTTTATCTGTGTTCGGGTCTGTTTCGGGTCGGGTCAGGTTCGGGTAGGGTTCGGTCTCGGGTTCGGGTTATGAATGACTCCAGATTTTCGGGTCCCGGTCGGGTTCGGGTGAGTCGGGTCGGGTTTTGGGGTTTGGTCAGATTTTGCCAGCTCTACCGATGACAGACCAAGTCGGTAGGGTTAATTCATCTCGGATTTCAATATGGCATAGGGTCGGTACCGATCCATTTCAGTCGGTATTCGGGTCGGTAGAATCTCAGTGACTTTTCCTTCACTTTTGCTTCCCCATAGAGGATCGGTAACGACTCAAGGCCCTCTGTAGATGGGTCACCAGTTTCCTTCCTTTCGCTTCCTGACTTCTTCTTGAGGGTCGGTATTAGGTAGATGGGGTCGACAAGTAGGTCGGCAGGACCCCATTTTGCCTCGTTCTTCACTTGTTTTGCCACATTCCGCCTATTTCTTCCTTGGACATCTTCCTCGACTTTTCTCCACTCCTTGAAATGCTCCAATGTGGCTTCCAAATTAGCTTTTCAAAACCTACAAAACACCACCAAAACTTGTGCAGACATCCATATCTCACATAATACGAAAATTTACCCAAATAACATTCATCCCAACACAAAAACTACATTAATAATGAATCAAACTAACTCGATTAGACACTATAAAACATGACTAAAACCCGAACATCACCTATCAAGGTGGGGGAAGCCAATATTCTGCAGGCTCGTCTGTTGGGGCTGGTTCATCTTGTTGGAGTACCTCCTGGCAGAATGAAATGTTCGCGCAGATGCAGCGCCTGACTGTGCGCTAGGATTCCATGCAACAGGAGCTTACCGACATAAGTCGCAATGTTCGAGAGTTGGCCTAAGTACCCTCCTTGTCCACCACCTTAGTGAGGGTTTATGTTTCTTTCTCCCTTAATTTTTATTGCTTTATTTTGTTATCTTTCTTTCATTAGGGACAATGAAAGTACTAAGTGTGGGGGAGGGATAACATATTCATATAGTTTAGGATTGCATCATGTTTACACTTTTTCAAATTGCATTTTTATTCAGATTGCATTTCTATTTGCATTTTCAACATTTTATTTTGTGAAAAAAAACACAAAAATATCATGCATTGCATTTAGGTGTTACTAAAGATACCCATCTTTCCTTAGTTTGTCTAGTTGTTCTGTAGTTCATTTTTATGATCTTAAAAGAATAAGTCCCATGATTTGATTGAATTTCTTAAATGAACTTCCATTGGAGCATAATTTGAGAATATAATTGAGCAATTATGGTTCATACCGAGGTTGCTTTGAAATCTAACCAAGCATAAGCTTTGTGAGTATGATTTTGACCTTATAGAGGGACTTTACATAATTTTTCCTTTTGCTTTTGATATGTGATTATACTCTCCATATGCTTATTTTCATGACAATACTATAAATTTTTATTACTTTTGAATTATAAATGATTGCAGCATTGTATTTGATATAATCCTAGAAAGGTCAAATTGGCCAACAATGAGGCAGCTGAGATTTATTCAGGGATTCGAAGGGATGAAGATTAACGATTCATGATGATGATTGTATTATATTTTATTCTTTAGTTAATTTTAGCCTAGCCTATTATTTAATAAGTCTGGATATTTAATAAGTATTAGTTTTATATTATTTGAGTTTTTATTGAATAATATTATATTATTGATGGACTCTAGAATTTGTTAGAAAGCCCATTAGGGTTTTTAAGCCATTAGATTTTCATGTGTTGCTATTTAAGTATTCTTATGATTAATGAAAAGAGAAGACGCTCAATTATTATTTCCCCAAACATGTTTATTGAGAAACCCTAATGGATGTGAGAAGCGTTCATCTTCTTCATGAGATTCGAAGAACTAAGGATCTTGAGAAGCGGCGCTGAGTGATTAATTTGTTTGTGAGATTGAATCAAGTTGAGAAGTCATTGGTCTAAAGGAGGATTCGTGAAAAATCAAGCATGTCAAGACAGCTCTAGCGGCTACCTGAATCTAAAAAAAAGGGGTATCTGGGTCAATCATCAGTCCACTCATGCGCGTGTGTAAAGACACTCTGAGAGGCATATAATAAGCATCATATTCCTAAGATGAAATGCGTAATGCAAAGCGGAACTTAAACAGACAAGCATGCGGATAATTAAGTGCGGACATAAATAAAGAGGCGCGCAATGACAAGAAATGCCAAATAGCATGTCCCTCTAGGCTCCTAAGGAATCCTCTAGCAACTCCCTTCGAAGGGAACTACCTCACCCAGGATGTAGGCCATCCCTAAGTAAGGAGCCTACTAACTATGAAGGGAAGGCAAACAACGACATCCATACAAGGTCTAAGGCTCTAAGAGTCCTAAGGCGACTTATTACCAAAAAGCCTACCTCGCCCATCAAGTGCAAGCAACTTTCTATAATAAGCCCCACTAAGATGACAACAATAGAGAAAAAGGTCTCATTCGATAAACACCTATAACGGTCGTTTTCTAGAAAAGACATATATCAAGTCATATGGTATCCATTTTTTATCCTAAGCATGATTATAAGTCGTATGGTGCATGAATACTAGACTACTATATAACACACGGTGCATAGAGTGCCCGTCATGAGTAAGTTCAAATAACTTACCTGGTGAAGCGTAGAATCCAAGCAATACAACAATCAAGCAAATCCAGGCAGATTAGAGCTCACCTAGAAGATAAGATACATAATAAGTCTAAGTCTAACTTACACAAAGCATATCAAATAACACACACATAAGATTCACATAAAACATATACGGAAATTTCACGAGGTACCCCCGAGGTATCGCGAATTCACGCGGTGACTAATTCTTTTACCTTTTTCACGTGGTACCCCTGAGGTTCTTTATGTTTTCACCTCGTGCCCATCTCTCTTAATTGTAACAGGCCTCCGTTACTTTTAAATTAAAAAAAAATAATTTACTTCAATTGAAACCATCGGGAGAAAGAACGCTGCACAGGGGAAACCTGAACAACACAGGTGCGCACCCAGGCTGCTGGAGGGGGAGGGCGTCTCTGGCGTTGGGGTTGTCGGTCGCCGGCATTGGGGCGCAGGGGGGACTCATTGGCGTTCCGATCATGGACTCAACATCTTCTTCCAGGTGAATCTCAATCCAATTTTCATATTTTCCCGAAAATTAGGGTTTAATATAATCGTTGGTTTGTGCAAAAATTTGTATACATATGAACTTTATTGATGATTTGTTACTATTTAGGGGTATATAGGCTGCGTTTTGATGATTTTAGGTATAGGTATCATGTCTTTGTTCAAATATTACGAAAATTATAGATTAGGGGAATTTTTGAATTTGATGGATTCTAAATTTGTTTGTATAAACATTATGCTTTGTAGGATGGTGTTGCAAATGCGTTATATTCATTCGGAATATGTCGAAATGGAGGTTGATGACCCGGATAAGTGTAGTATTTTGGATATATTTGTTGAATTGCTCGAAGGGGCACAGAAAAAGGGCATGATCTTCCCGAAGAATCTGACGTTATGGTATGCACATAATTCTCAGAATTTTCAACTAGAGGGTGACAACGATGTTGTGAATTTCATGAATACATTTAGAGAGAAGAGATTGATTAAATTGGCCATTGGATCCGGTGACTCACCATCCAAGAATTTGGAACTAGCACGGGGTATGATTGAGTCAAAAAGGCCGAAGGAAAAGTCAAGTTATGGTAGTCAACCTATTTTTAGTAGGAGGGTTCCTGCTACTACTGCAAGAAGGAAAGGGACATATCTATCGAAATCCCAAAGTTGCTCCATACCTAGTGAACCAACATCTGCTGAGGTTAGTAGGACGATTGAGAATGTGGTTGATTTTATGTCCCTTGTATCTGATTTGCCCGCAACTGATTTGTAACGGCCCAGAATTATAATTTCTGGGTTACGTTTCAAGGGATAAAACCCCTTGTTCGGATCTTGCAATCCAGGTACGGGTCGAGGTTTCAAACTCTTTTAAGATTATTAGTATAAAGGGGAGATTTCAAACCCTAAAAACCTCGAAGGGCCGTTGGGTACCCTTAACCTGTCCTACAACTATGTCGCGGAATCCATTTCAAATTGAAGTAAAGCGGAAGCAAGGTAAATATACAAGTGTCACGGCAAAGCCGGTCAAAACCAAATCATGAGTGGGTAATTACCATTTTACTAAATTAGGATATTAGCTAGATTCTTCGATTCGCCAAAAGAAAACCCCGTCATATAGACATTGAGCACTCAAATCTGCAGAGAATACCTTTAAAAAAAAGAACGGGGAAAGGAATCAGATCGAGCCACTCATGCGGGACCGGCAGTCCTCGCTGAGGCCACATAGTATGTGCTATACCTAATAAAGATGCTCTAATGCAGTACGAAATTCAAACACACTAGCATGCTCCTAGTTCATAATAATGTGCAGAAGTACTGTAAGGGCCCAAGACAATGCCAAGTGGCATATCCCTCTCCTACCTTCACCCCTTCCGATAGGTGGAGACTTGCCAGCTCGTGAATGCATTCCATCATAATCGGGGGGCACGCATGCCTAACCCGCTCCACAATAAAGCCCGCAGGCATATCATAATATAAGGAAGTTCATGACTCGATTGACTCAGGGTACCCGATGAGGCTGGGCTACCCTATGACCCTAGCAAAGACTCTAGGACTATCACAGATAACGGTCGTTCTGTTTCAAACGCATAAAGTAAACAAATGCTCATTCAATTAGTGCAACCTAAGCATGATACTACATGGCATGCTTTTATGCATATGCAACACCTAACATAAAATGCAACAACAGGCATGAATGTCCAACCTGAGTAAGCCCCCTAGGGAACTTACCTGAAGATGCAGAACAGCATGATAATACAAGCAAGGGCCCAAATGCAAGTCCAAAGCGATCCAAAATCAATATACACCTATCATCAAGCCATTGTCATAAGCTACCGGACCAACATTCATACACACGAAACCCAAGTGCTCAATATCCTCAAAACCAATCGATGGTAAAACCATTTTCCAAAACCTTTCCGATATTCTCAACATCAACCAAAATCATTCTCCCAATCAAACCCTTTGTTAAAATCATTCCAACAATAACTTTCAAACTTCCTTCCCCAAAACTAACATCATCAAACCAAAACAAGGAATCCCGACATTAAACATTTAAACTTTAAAATCAATACCTCAAAATCATATTATAGAATTAATTCCGGCATTTTGGTTTCAACACATCAAATTATTTAAGAATCATTTTCGGACGACTTAAAACCTTTTCTAAATAATTTAGCAACAATGTTTATCTAAAATAAACATTAAAATAAATCCATCCTTATAATCCCCATTTATAAAACATATCAAATAAATTACTTTATCAATTAATCCTCAATAAATCACTTTAAAATTCCTAATCTCATATTAAAACATCATAAAAATACATATTTCAAACAATGCCACTTTTAACCCATTTTATAATATAATAATAATTTCATAATATATATATATTTATCATAACTCACAACAAAATATAATAAATAATATTGTTAATAATATTTCAGAAATAATTCAGCCTTAAATAAATGCATATAACGGAATTTATATAACATATAGTGATGTAGAACCCACACTTAATAATAACAACAACAATCAGCAACACAAAAGATAGAATAAGGCCCAACTCTCAACCCGGATCCAACAAATAGGCCCAACCCGAAAATGGAAACTGGATATGACCCATCTCTCTCCAAAACACAATACCCAATACCCTAAATGATATAACCCGGATGGTGGAATCCGGATCGGGTCCGGCCCAGCCCACACACAAAGGAAAGAAGGAAGGAGGCTCATCTCCTGTTGTGAGCTGAATCTGCCATGTTTTACAGTAACTTTTATATCGATTTCTGTATACATTGCATTCATTTGGGCTTAGATAGTACAGAATCTATGTAGTTTATGTTTATTTGCCAAATTATGGAATCTACACCAGTTTCTGTTTAATTCGCAGAAATCGAGGCATTTTACAGCAATTCTACAGAAGGTCGGAAAAGCTCGGAAAACCACTACAGAAGTCCAAGGTCAAAGCAGCGGAACCAGTCAAATCGAGCCGAGGAACCAGACTACTCGATCTCGAGTAGACCTTACTCGACCTAGACGAGCATGGCCGAGAAAGCCTTGTCGACAGAGCCTGAGCGAGAAAGCCAGACCAACCCGGCTCCGGACCCAACTCGATCTCGACGAGCCCTAGTCGAGATCGACGAAGCCCAGACACCACACCCGGAGTCGACGAGGAGAGAAGCTGCCCGAGAAGCCGAGCACACCTTTACTCGATCTCGACGAACCCTTGTCGAGATCGACAAGCCATCCAGAGCAAGTCCGAGGAGGAGTCCTCGACGAGACCACCGAGAGCCATCTTCGACGAACCCTACTCGATCTCGACTACGCCTTGTCGAGATCGACGAGTCTCTGAGTCCAGATCCGAGCTTGCCGAGTAGAGCCACCCGAGGAGACCTAGTCGATGACCCATCCCTACTCGAGGTCGACGAAGGCTACTCGAGGTCGACGAGCGCCAGTAAGCCAAGACGAGCCACATCGAGCAGAGCTAGTCAGGAAGTCCAATCGACGATCCACCCTACTCGAGGTCGACGAGCCCTTGTCGATGTCGAGTAGGCCAGTGTCCAGAAACGCGTCGACGAAGACCTGTCCGAGTAGACTTGGGATTCCTTGGGGCCGAAGGATGAAGATTCTATCCAAATCCATCAAGTCTATCCATGGGAGACAAGACCTATCAACATCATGAAGACTTACCCTATTTAGTTTTATCTTTCCCTTTTAGATTTATTTCCATAAAACAATTTATTTATCTTTTAAAGCTTTGGATATAATTTTAGATAGAGATAGATATCTTCTTTCCTTGATTAGCAAGGAATAGAAGGCTATAAATAAGGCCCTAGGGGGCTCAGTTTTATTCATTCCAATTCACACACAATTAGTTAGTTCCAGTAGAGAAGTTTAGGAGTTCTAAGGTTTTTAGGGTTTTGCCTTTCTGCGAAAGTTGATTGCCAGGATTGTAAAAGGCTTTGAATTTAGTTTTAATGCAAGTTATTTCTTTTCATTCAATGTCTGCGATTGCAATGAGGCGTGAGTAGTCCACCCACTTCTGGGGCTGGGGTGAGCCTGACGGTGGCCATGTGAGGCGATGCAATAAAGGTCAGATCTTTTTGTGCAATTCATCTTCTATCCCTATGAGCATGATTCTTTTGCGAGAGTTGAAGGTGATCCTTGTTTGTATTATTGAAGCGAAAGTGATCTTAATGCAACTTGGGTTAATTATGTGAAAAAGGGTTAGTAACAATTAGGGTTTATGCGAAAGCCTCTATATGCCTATTTGTTAATGACGAAAGTTATTTGATGGAAAGCATGATCTTTTGTGCCTTTATGTGTTACTTTGCATGGTTATCGTTGTGGTGTTGAAACCCTGGCTTTGGAAGTCTTTTAGCATATTGATTTATTTCGTCAAAAATATGAGTTTTGGTTCGAAAATTTGCCTTTTAAAGTTTCTGTCTTTTACTGTTGTCGATCTAGAGTACAACCTTTGTCGATCTCGAGTGGACTTTTGTCGAGATCGAGTAGGGCTCGTCTAGGTCGAGTTGGTTTTCTTCTGTTCTTGTCGATTTCAAGTTTCTGTCTTTGCATGCTCTAGTCGATCTCGAGTAGTGGTAGTCGAGATCGAGTAGCTTGTCTTCGTCGAGTTGTTTGCTTTCGATTTTCTTTTCTGTTTTCATCACTTTTCTTGTCGATATCGAGGACAGCTAGTCGAAGTCGAGTAGCTTCTGTGTCCTCGAGTTACTTTCTGCTTTGCTTTTATTCCTTGCTTTGTTCTTTACTTTCTTGCTTTATTTCTGTCTTTATTTAGATCTTTGCTTTTGTCTTTGTTTCTTTTCTGCTTTTATTTCTGTTTCTTGCTTTGTTTCTGTCTTTCTGCTGCTTCTGTGAGAATTTACAGCTACCTGAGAACTGCTGACGTGCTTCCTCGTGGATTCGATCCTGACTATTCTCTTACTACAACGGGAGGAAGTCTTGTATTATTTGCTGAGACAGGGAAGTCAATCTGAACTTTATTTTATATTTATTTCATACTTGACCATCCTCCTGCAACAAAAATTGGCGCCGTTGCCGGGGAAGCTATCAATCGCGCCTTAGGTAGTCAGTTCTCACTATTTCTTTGAGTTACTTTTCAGGTGTATGCGTCGTTCTGGTCAAACACCTAAGTTTGACGCCTTAGACGAACCGGAACGCCTATTTCACATCCGAGCTAAACTACAAAGAGCCATGGCAGCTGCGGAGACATAGGAACAGCTGGTCGCTAGGCTTACCAGGGAATTGGCCGCAAAGGATACTGCTATCGCCGCTAAGGATGCTGCTATCGCCGCTGAGAGAGCAGCAAGGGAACAAGCACAGGCTGAGCTTGCCCAATATCCAACCACGGCAGAGGACTACATGCACCCAACTCTCGTCGTGTCTGCATCGGCGATTCTAATCCCTGATAACTCTTTTGAAATTCGCACTCAATTTCTTATAGAGCTTAAAAATAATGCCTTCTATGGTAGATTTAATGAGTGTCCCCTTGAACATATTACAAACTTTTCTGACATGTGCCGTAATATTGCTGAAGGTACTACCCTGGAATATGTCAAGATGAAATCTTTTCGCTGGTCTCTCGTTGGGCCTGCACTAAAATGGCTGGAAGGGCTGAAAGCAAGATCACTCACAACCTGGGCCCAAGTAGAGCAAGAGTTTCTGAACAAATTCTTCCCACCCGCCAAAACAGCACATCTCCGCCAAAGAATCACCGCCTTCAAACAGAAGCAAGGGGAACCACTGGCAAAGGCATGGGAGCGCTACAAGGAACTTCTGCGATCTTGCCCTACTCATGGACAGCCACCCTACGTCATTCAGGAGATCTTCTTCAACTCTCTTGATCAAGTCACTAAGGACAGAATCAACCATTATACTCGCTATGAGTATCTGACAATGCCGCCAAGTGACGCATGGGGTGTGCTAGAGAAGCTCACTAACTACGACAACAAGTATGGGTCTACTACAACTTATGAAGAGAACCCATACGCCAGGCCAGCACCATCCATGCCCCTATATGAGCCACCTAAGGAGATTGATCCTGATGTTAGGGAGCAGTACTACAGAGACCAGAATAAGAAGCTCATCAAGCAAGTAAAGTATCTCTCTGTCAACCAGCCCTGCATAGAATGCGGATCGCAAAGGCACACCACTCCTGAGTGCACACACACAGAGCAAGTCAAGCTGGCAGAGCACCATGAGGATGCAGCTTACGCAGGGGGTCCCAGTCGCTACATGGGAGACCAAAGGTTTCAGCAACCACCATGGAACCAAGGTGTCCCTAGGAACCCCCCGCCCTACAGAGCTCCAGGACATCCGGAAAGGGAGCAGAAAAAGGATGATATACAGACAGTCCTGGAGGAAATACGGAGGAAGCACTCAGAAACTAGGCAATCTTTCAACTCCGTCTATACTCAGATGCAAGGTGTCAACTCTAGGCTTGGGGAAATTGATATCTGGCGGAAATCAGTTGATACACAGATTGGTCAGCTAGCAGCAGGAATCCCCAGACAATCAGGGTCACTTCCAGGATCTTCAGAACCAAATCCTAAGGGAAAGACTGGACACATCGCTGCTATCGAGTAGAACCCTAGTCGATCTCGACCAGACCAAGGAGACTCCACCAGCACCAGCATCGTCGAGTAGCGAACCAGACAAGCCAGGCTCGTCGATCTCGACCACCCTTGTCGAGGTCGACCACCACTCGGCCAACCCGACTTCGCCTTCCTCGACGATGACAACACCGGAGCCAGGAGCCTCGTCGATCTCGACCAGCCTCGTCGAGATCGACCACCACCCGGTGCCACCAGACCGTTCTTCTTCGACGCCGCAGCAACCAGGAGGAGAGCCCTCGTCGATCTCGACTAGTCTTGTAGAGGTCGACAACCACTCGGCTCCACCAGATCCGCCTTCGTCGATGAGCAAATCACCAGGAGCGGAGTCCTACTCGAGGTCGACCGGGCTTGTCGAGATCGACAAGACCTGTCCTTCATCGACTTCTGAATCTGCGAGCAGACCACCACCAGAACCTGCAGTCTTGTCGAGATCGACTAGCCCTAGTCGAGATCGACCAAATACAGTGGTCCCCGATTCCGTCTCTGCGAAGGTAAGTCAAGGTATGGATCTTTCTTCTCTTATTTCCATTAAAGATTTATCTATACATGGGAGAGGTCTGCCTTGGTATGTGCGATTGTGCAGGATATCCAATGATGAGCCTAAGGAATATGAAGTTAGAGACAAGCTCTATGTCTCTAAATCAAAGGATCATTGGTTCCCCAACAAATTAAACAAGAAGCGGATGGGACCGTTCGTGGTGAACAAGATCCATTCTGGAGGATTACAGCTGATGGACAAGAATAGAGTCTTATTTGAGGCCCAAGCTACATGGGCCCTGCAGATGCCACCTTGAGCATTAATGGAAAGTCGGCCTAGCGACTATAAAATCTAGAGCATGTACATAGACTTTTTAGGACATTTGAGACTTTGTTGTTTTTTTGGTTTTAAACACTTTTTAGTTTTGCTATTATGGGTATATGTCTTCTACTTTTCAGGTCCATGGATAGAACCAAGCAAAATACATACTCGGCCCAGGAGGTGCTTACAATCGAAAATATGAGGCTCTGCACACATGTCTAGTGAGTTTCTTTCTTTACCCTTGTTTTTATACAGTGAGGACACTGTAATGTTTAAGTATGGGGTGGGGGAAGGGCTTACTTCATGCATAATTGCCATATTTGACATTACTTGTGCATTATTTCTTTGAATTGCTACATGGCTATTTTGGAATGCATTATTAATTTATGTGCTTATATGCATGTTTTCCAAAATTTTGAGAGAAATGACCCCCATTGAAATTTTTGATAAATGTCATGGGAGTTTATATTGAACTCGACGATGCAAAATTGGATTCATTAGAGATATAGCATGAAATTGCCTAGTAAAGGGAAGTCACAATGAAGTGCATATTTTGATGAAAACCATGAAAGGAGGTAAAATTTGAAGTTGCTTTTGACATTTTGCATGATAAGATGATGGAGGACTTTATATTTCCATATAATGCTCATATTGTTTATAATCCTAGCCTTACCTATGCTTATGCATTACACAAAGCCATAATATGCCTTATTTCAATTATTGCTCCACATGATCTAAATATTGCCCATTCTTTACCTTATCCGGGGATTATGTTGAGAATGATGTTACATTATGGAGATGTTATATGGTGTTTGTGTTGTGATTATTATCATTATTGGAGTTTGGAAGGAAATTGTTTGAAATATATGGAAAATTTAACGAGTGAAAGAAAATCCAATCACCTCAGGAGATAAAGGTAGATTGACCCTGCTCTCTAAGATAATAGTTTGGAGAGATGGGACACATTGTGAGGAGTCCAAAGCACTAAGTATCCGGGGGCATTCATGACACCCATGTTTGTGACTCGCGAGAAGGCAGTGCTGAGGTTAGAGAGGTAAAAGCATTATTATTGAGAAAAGCAATATGAAAGGTGATGAATTATGGAGAAGGAATGTGGAAACTCAAGTTTGGAAATAATCCATTTCCCCGGATCAAAAGCACCACATTGCCAAAATTGCCCGCCTTTTAGCCTTTTACCAAACTACTTCTGCATGATCTTAAATTAAAGTCTTCTTGATTATCAATGCTTTGTCATATATATTGTTTTTGCATAACCCTCCTTTTATGAGTAGATGTTGCTTTTGTATAAATTGCACATGCATGAATCTGAGACACTAGTACCTTTTCGAGGATGGTAATTGATTGCAGGGTTATATGAGAATGAATCTGATATGTTCAGAGTTTGAATTCTTCCCCTGAATGACAATTAAAAGTATTGCTCGAGGACAAGCAAGCTTAAGTATGGGGTGTTTGTTGTGAGCTGAATCTGCCATGTTTTACAGTAACTTTTATATCGATTTCTGTATACATTGCATTCATTTGGGCTTAGATAGTACAGAATCTATGTAGTTTATGTTTATTTGCCAAATTATGGAATCTACACCAGTTTCTGTTTAATTCGCAGAAATCGAGGCATTTTACAGCAATTCTACAGAAGGTCGGAAAAGCTCGGAAAACCACTACAGAAGTCCAAGGTCAAAGCAGCGGAACCAGTCAAATCGAGCCGAGGAACCAGACTACTCGATCTCGAGTAGACCTTACTCGACCTAGACGAGCATGGCCGAGAAAGCCTTGTCGACAGAGCCTGATCGAGAAAGCCAGACCAACCCGGCTCCGGACCCAACTCGATCTCGACGAGCCCTTGTCGAGATCGACGAAGCCCAGGCACCACACCCGGAGTCGATGAGGAGAGAAGCTGCCCGAGAAGCCGAGCACACCTTTACTCGATCTCGACGAACCCTTGTCGAGATCGACAAGCCATCCAGAGCAAGTCCGAGGAGGAGTCCTCGACGAGACCACCGAGAGCCATCTTCGACGAACCCTACTCGATCTCGACTCCGCCTTATCGAGATCGACGAGTCTCTGAGTCCAGATCCGAGCTTGCCGAGTAGAGCCACCCGAGGAGACCTAGTCGATGACCCATCTCTACTCGAGGTCGACGAAGGCTACTCGAGGTCGACGAGCGCCAGTAAGCCAAGATGAGCCACATCGAGCAGAGCTAGCCAGGAAGATTCCTTGGGGCCGAAGGAGGAAGATTCTATCCAAATCCATCAAGTCTATCCATGGGAGACAAGATCTATCAACATCATGAAGACTTACCCTATTTAGTTTTATCTTTCCCTTTTAGATTTATTTCCATAAAACAATTTATTTATCTTTTAAAGCTTTGGATATAATTTTAGATAGAGATAGATATCTTTTTTCCTTGATTAACAAGAATAGAAGGCTATAAATAAGGCCCTAGGGGGCTCAGTTTTATTCATTCCAATTCACACACAATTAGTTAGTTACAGTAGAGAAGTTTAGGAGTTCTAAGGTTTTTAGGGTTTTGGTTTTCTGCGAAAGTTGATTGCCAGGATTGTAAAAGGCTTTGAATTTAGTTTTAATGCAAGTTATTTCTTTTCATTCAATGTCTGCGATTGCAATGAGGCGTGAGTAGTGCACCAACTTCTGGGGCTGGGGTGAGCCCGACGGTGGCCATGTGAGGCGATGCAATAAAGGTCAGATCTTTTTGTGCAATTCATCTTCTATCCCTATGAGCATGATTCTTTTGCGAGAGTTGAAGGTGATCCTTGTTTGTATTATTGAAGCGAAAGTGATCTTAATGCAACTTGGGTTAATTATGTGAAAAAGGGTTAGTAACAATTAGGGTTTATGCGAAAGCCTCTATATGCCTATTTGTTAATGACGAAAGTTATTTGATGGAAAGCATGATCTTTTGTGCCTTTATGTGTTACTTTGCATGGTTATCGTTGTGGTGTTGAAACCTTGGCTTTGGAAGTCTTTTAGCATATTGATTTATTTCGTCAAAAATCTGAGTTTTGGTTCGAAAATTTGCCTTTTAAAGTTTCTGTCTTTTACTGTTGTCGATCTAGAGTACAACCTTTGTCGATCTCGAGTGGACTTTTGTCGAGATCGAGTAGGGCTCGTCTAGGTCGAGTTGGTTTTCTTCTGTTCTTGTCGATTTCAAGTTTCTGTCTTTGCATGCTCTAGTCGATCTCGAGTAGTGGTAGTCGAGATCGAGTAGCCTGTCTTCGTCGAGTTGTTTGCTTTCGATTTTGTTTTCTGTTTTCATCACTTTTCTTGTCGATATCGAGGACAGCTAGTCGAAGTCGAGTAGCTTATGTGTCCTCGAGTTACTTTCTGCTTTGCTTTTATTCCTTGCTTTGTTCTTTACTTTCTTGCTTTATTTCTGTCTTTATTTAGATCTTTGCTTTTGTCTTTGTTTCTTTTCTGCTTTTATTTCTATTTCTTGCTGTGTTTCTGTCTTTTTGC
This sequence comes from Persicaria tinctoria, assembly GCA_037127255.1. Taxonomy (NCBI): domain Eukaryota; kingdom Viridiplantae; phylum Streptophyta; class Magnoliopsida; order Caryophyllales; family Polygonaceae; genus Persicaria; species Persicaria tinctoria. The sequence goes on from JBANSL010000008.1 coordinate 44,330,750, forward strand.
TGCTTCTGTGAGAATTTACAGCTACATGAGAACTGCTGACGTGCTTCCTCGTGGATTCGATCCTGACTATTCTCTTACTACAACGGGAGGAAGTCTTGTATTATTTGCTGAGACAGGAAAGTCAGTCTGAACTTTATTTTATATTTATTTCATACTTGACCATCCTCCAGCAACAACCTCTCCCTCATCCAACAGAAGAACGGATCTGACGGGGAGAACGAAAGAAAATCGGAGGAAGAAGATGAACCCAGGCTCTCTCTCCGGCGGCCTCACCCTCCAGTTCTCACGCACGCCCTTTCCCCGAGCTCTCTCGCACCTCGCCCTGTTCTCCCTCGTCCTCGCAGCTCTCTCCTTCCAAAACTGAGAACCGACAGCAAAACACAGACGAATAAACGGCGAGGGAGAAGAGGAACTCAGATCCGCCGGCGACTTTGCGACCAAAAACCGCCCCCATCCTAACCGAAAAGGCATTCCGACCTCACCCGAAACGAAGAGAGAAAAGCGCGAGTGAAGGAGAGGGAGAAGGAGAGGTTACCGTTCGACGCGATTCCGGCTCCGAGGGAAAATCTCCGGTGACAATGGCGGATTCCGACTGCGAGGGCGTGAGAGAATCTTCGATCGAGTTCTATGAGAGTAGGTATGGAGTTAAAGGTGGGATTTTAGGCGTTTAGGATTGAAAACGAAGAGAAATCGACAACCGACCTTGCGAATCAGAACGGGGATGGCTGCGGCTCGCGTCTCGGCTCCGGCGGTCGACGACTGGGCTCCGACGAGGCTCCGTCTTCCTGGAACTAAGGGAGGTGATGGCGTGGTTGTTGGTGTTTCGAGCTGGGCGGAAAGTTGCCTCTTCCTTTCCTTCTTCACCCGACAACAGGGGAGCTCTGCGGTGCTGGGTTCTCCGACGACGACTAATCGGAATGGCGGGAAGGGTGGTGGAGTGGAATGCACATGAACGGAGATGAGGTGGTTCTGGTGGTTTTGGTAAAGCAAGAAGGAAAAGATGGGAGAGAGAGAGGAGAATGGGTTTGGCTCCCTCCTGAGATGGCGTGAAAGAGAGTGAGGCAGAGGGGGCATATGGTCTGAACTAGAAAATTGATAAATGTACACTGCTGCAGCTGTGTGAGGCTTAGAATAGGGGTTGAATGGGTTGGCTTCTTGCCACCATTTGGAATGAGACAAAGCTTGAGGGAGGTGGAGATGGTGGGGTGATGTTTTGCCACAATTAGAAGGAGGGAAAAGTGAGCCTTGGCTAGCTGGTACTGTCGACATGATAAGGCAAGGGAGAGAGGATTGGCGTGACTTCAGATCCAGAATTGAGGGAGGAGGAAGAGACAAAAATGTAGTCCCAAAACAAAGTCTCAAGATACCCATGAAATAAATCCGTAGATCCGCTCTCTCGATCTTATCCCGACCCGTCTCAAAAGGGGTTTTCAAATTTTTAATTCCGAATTTAATAAAGAACTCCAAGTATTAATTTAAATTTTTACATATGAAAGCGGGATAAGCATACTTTGCATAAATTTTAAAATTAGGCCGGGATCCGCTTTAAGAGTTTCGAGTTCGATTTATTAAATTTAGGAAGAGTTTTTCTTAAAATCCGACTTAAATTTATATTTCCGAAAATCAAGGTTTGAAAATCCGGGCCTTTACATGATTTGCCCACTGCTGATTTGCCCAATGATGATTTGTTGGGTACTGAATCTTTAGAAGGTGAGAATATGTCGGAAGCCAATTTGATAGATGAGGGGGCGTTGGTGTTGGCATCTAGTGATGAAACGGCTGCTGATGGTGTTTTTAGTGAGGAGAGCACTGATGCGGATGACTACTTTGACCGAATTTATGATAATGGAGAGTTGTTTGGTGATAATAGTCTTGGAAATAGAAAATTGAAGGTATGGATGATTTTTGTTGACAAAGAGTCTTTAATGGACGTTTTGAGAGACTATTGTGTTCAAGAGGGCTTCTCTGTTGTGGTAATTAGAACTGATCAGACAAGGTCACAGCTATATGCGAGCAATCAGATTGTGAGTGGAGGATCCATGCATCTAGACTTCCGGATGGAGTTACATGGGAAATAAAATCGTTGAATGACACTCATGGTTGCCTCAAACTAACCAAGTTTAACTCAATGGCAACTCCATATTGGGCAGCCAAAAAACTCCTTGAGCACGTCTGAGTGGATAAGGAGATCAAAGGGGCAACTCTGCAAAGTCTTTTGATGACTAAATACGGTATCAACATGAAGCCGACATCATTATAAAATTTAAGAGTGTATTCTTAAATTCATCGAATTTAAGAATACTGGCTCGAGAGCACACATTGTTTGGAGACACCCCGTAGATGATCCCGAAAAGCCTTTGCAATTTAAGAGTGTATTCTTAGCATTGAGGCCAATGATCAAGGGCTTCATTCATGGATGTCGGGGGTTGATTGGAGTAGATGGATGCCATTTGAAGGGAAAACATGAGGGTGTTGTTTTATCTGCGATTGCTGTTGATGGGAACAATGAGATTTTCCCCATAGCATATGGGGTTTGCCGGAATAAATGTAAAAGTACATGGGCATCTTTCTTCTATCAGCTTAGGGATGTTTTGAGAAGTGCTAATAGGAACAATTGGTGTATTATCTTGGATAGACAGAAGGTACCATATCTTACCCACTGAAATGTATATATATGCATATGCTTCGTTAATTCTAATTTAATGCTGTTGTAATATGAAATCTAGGGGGTTGAGCCGGCTCTTGCAGAAGTATGGCCAACCGCTTCGATGCGTTATTGTTGCACTCATATATTCGCAAACTTTAAGAAGGCTTTTCCAGGAATGCCAGTGAAGGAATTGTTTTGGTCTTGCTGCAAAGCTTTCTCATAACATAAATTCAAGAAGGCAATGGAGAGAGTTGAAAATGTAGCAGGAAAAGGTGCTTTGAGATGGCTTCGAAACGTGGGTGAGTTCGAAAATTGGGCAAGGTACATGTAAGATCCAACTATGCACGCCCGTCGCCCCTCACACATCAAGCAACTTCGTTGAGTCATTCAATTCACATTGGGACCGGATAGATGCCTTCCCGTACTCAAGTTGCTTGAAGGTGTGGATTCTTACGTGGTTTTTATAATGTTATCCAATCCAATTTGAATTCCTACTACATTATTTATGTAATTGTATCCCTTTTTTACTTGTCTAGGAATTCGACGAACCCTAATGGTTAGGCATTGTCAAAGACAAGAAGTTGTTGAAGCTTTGCCTAATGATGGGATAACTAACCATGCTAAAAAGAAACTAGCGAAGGTGGTTACAAATTCAAGAGCGCTACAGGTAAAGTATTTCACACATACATGGATCTTAAGTGTTACAACTGCTTCATCTATTAAAGGCAATGCTTTATAGGTTTTCAAGGCATCCCCGACTGAGTATGAAGTCACAGAAGGTCAGTCTGCATTGGCAGTCAATATAGCAGAGCACACATGTGGATGTGGAGAATGACAAATTAGAGGAATCCCATGCCGACATGCAGTGAGGGCTATCATCAAGAATAGAGGTCATCCCGAGCATTACGTGTCCGAGTGGTATTCATTAATACTGTATAAGAGAGCATACTCAGTTAATTATAGTTAACTCGTCTATTGATCACATTATTCGTATAAGAGAGCCTACTTAGTACCATTTTGTAACTTAACCCGTTCACATTATTTTAGGCCGGTTCCAGATGAAGAGCAGTGGCCTCCATGTGATCTTCCACGAATCAACCCACCGCCAATGAAAAGGAGTGTTGGGAGACCGACTAAAAAGAGAAAAAGAGCAGAGGGTGAAGCACTTGCAGGAAAGAGGTCTCGACTGGTGCGATGTGGAAGATGTAAGGCATATGGACATAATGTGAAGACGTGCAAGGGTGGACCAACAACTCGAGAGGTGATGGAACAAGGCGGCATCCGAATTGAACGGAGAGCAAGGAAGAAGACAACGAGGGGCTCACCTCAGGATGTACAACTCCAATCCGTAGATGAAGTGATGTCCTCGGCCCCATCGGTTGCCGGAACTCAGTAGACTAATGCATTGGTGCCACTATGACAACACTAATTATATTACTTTTGTGCAACATTGTATCTGACTTCTAGTTGCATTTAGTTAGCAACACATTCTGTGATTCAACTATGCAATCAACTTCTAATTTTATTTGCCTCTAGCTTTTGTGTCATATATAATTACCGCAACATTTGCACTCATGTATAGCAGCAAAAAATAGCATTTTTAAGCTGTCCAAAACACCCAATTACAACACCCATTTACAGCAGCAAACACAACCACTTTCGATAGCAAAAACAACATTTTTAAGCCGTCCAAAACACCAATTTACAACACCCATTTCCAGCAGCAAAAACAATCACTTTCGACATTTTTAAGCTGTCCAAAACACCCATTTACAGCACCCATTTACAGAAGCAAAAACAACCACTTTCAATAGCAAAAACAACATTTTTAAGCTGTCCAAAACACCCATTTACAGCACCCATTTCCAGCAGCAAAAACAACCACTTTCGACATTTTTAAGTTGTCCAAAACACCCATTTACAGCAACAAAAACAACCACTTTCGAATGCAAAACCAACATTTAGAAGCTGTCCAAAACACCCCTTTACAGAAGTAACTTCAAATCGAAATAAGAAAAAACATAGTAATTCGTTAACATATATAACCTGTCAAAATATTCTACATCTCAATTATCCGCCATTTAATAAGACTCGCCATTAATAACCTGTTTGACGTTTACAACCGATACAAAAGCAACTACCAATATAAAAACTATAATACATGAACATAGAGCAAATCTAATAGCGTCTTTTTCTCCCTCAGCTTTGCAATCTTCTCCTCTAGTAAACTTTGTTGACGAATGCTCACTCATTCTCTTACTCAAATCAACTGTCAAGAACCATTTCAGAATCATTTCAGAGTCAGCACCATTTTAGAATCAATAAACCACAATTTCATTATCAATAAACCATTTCATCTCCGGCAACATTTATAACTAATCGTTTCGGAATTTAAGCCAAAATTTGGTAAAAATTCAGCCATTTCAGAATCAATTATATCCATGTACATAATACTTGATTCGAGATACTAATTTCACCTAACCAATTTGCTAATTTCACCTAACCAATTTCCTAATTTAATAACTCTCAATTTCTTCCTAAATTCGACAAATTCGAGAACCCTAAACCCTAACATAACACAACTACTAAATTCTTCTACAAATTCGAAGAATGGGCAAAATTAGAGAGCCATTGGTGTAGAAGCAACCTTGCAGGAGCAACATTAACCATCTACATAGTCGAAAAAGCTCGAAATTGGACATACCTGTCAGAATCTCCCCCTCTTCACTCAGTTACCCTCTTCACTGTGGTCTGACAGTGTAGCAGCCGCCACCACCGATGTCGGAGTCCGCCACCGCCAGCGATGCCGAAGTCGCCCTCCCCCTCCAGCAGCCTGGGTGCACGCCTGTGCTGTTCACGTTTCCCCTGTGCAGCGTTCTTTCTCCCGATGGTTTCAATTGAAGTAAATTATTATTTTTTTAATTTAAAAGTAATGGAGGGCTGTTACAATTACGAGAGATGGGCACGAGGTGAAAACATTCCGAACCTCAGGGGTACCACGTGAAAGAGGTAAAAGAATTGGTCATCCCGTGAATTTCGCGATACCTCGGGGTACCTCGTGAAATTTCCGAAACATATATAAGTTAACCATCCCATCATCAACAACATTAATGTCTTAATTCAATTTCTCATCTCGTTTCATCATCTCATACCGTTTTCATCATAACTTGCCAACTCATTACCTTAGACAATCTCCATATCATACTTAGTCGAATTCGCATATTACCATTTCATTAGCATATATAATTATGTATATCATCATCATAAGTAACTAGCATCTAACCTCTTATAATAAATCACCACAAGTCATGCTATTAGTCACACATTCCATGTTGTTAGGCAAACAATCATGCTAGTTAGTCACCGAACAAGTATAATGCCCAGGTTAGTTCCAAAACCGTTTCAAAATCCGAGTCAAATAGTTAAGAATTCCGACCCTTGAAAATGTTCACCAAAATCCTTTCCCAATTTATTTATTAAATCACTTTCCAACCTTGAAATTATTTTCCAAATTCATTTTAAATATTCAAGTCCGAATAATATTATATTTTATTTTAAATACCATTGCCTAATTTAATAAGCGGATAAACCCGAACCAAACAAAACCCATTTAAATCCAACCAAACCCGCAATTATATATACTCCAAACCGGTTGAATAATAAATAAAATGTAAAAATGGAAAGAAGGGGCCCACAAGTCATCTTCTTCATTTCAAAAGCTCCCCGCCCCGCCAAAGCTCCACCTGAGGCTTCGCTACCGCCGGCGCCAAGCTCCACCTCCCGGCCTCCGTCTCCGGCGTCGTCATGCGCCTAGCTCCGCCTCGCCTCAGCCTCCTGTGCTCGCTCCTCGGTTGTTGCTCGACGCTAGCTCTCTCTCTCGCACTAACGGCACCACACACGACCTTGCCACTCTCGAGCTCGCCGGAGGTCTCGAGCACACCCGATCATCCCGCACTCAGCTCACACAAACTCGCGACTAATCTAAGCATCGAAAGGAAGCATAGAATCGAATGAGAAAGAAAAGAAGGCTCGGAAGCTCACCGGCGTGTTCGCGACTTCAGAGCTCTCGATCGAAGTTCTGAGCATAGTCGGAGGCTCGCGATGGCTCTTCGGACCGGAATGTGGCTCGTGCTAAACAGAGCAAGTGGCACTTTGGTGGCTCGTCGGTGGCTCCGGTGGTTTCTGGGCGCACCCAAGTGGAGCTGGGCGGATCCTGCTACTGCTGGTAGCTCTGAGGAGGTGTCGAGGGCTGTCGAGGGTCCTTGGGTTGAAGGAGAATGAAGGAGGAAGAGATGACTTGGTTTGCTTCTTGCGGCAAAACAGGTGAAGGAAGGAGCGGGGTTGCGGTGGTGGTCGACGATGGTGGCGGGGTGGCTGATGGTGGCGATGACTGAGATGGTGATAGTGAAATGGTGAAGGCGGGAAGGTGATGGCGTGAGGTGAAAGTGATGGAGTAGGAGACGGGGTGAAATAGGCAGGGATGGGTTCAGTTTGCAGTTGCAGGGTAAGGTGAGGGAGTTGGTGAGGGGTCGCGTGTGGAATGTGGTTAAAACAATTACCCGAAACAGATCCCAAATACGCGAAATTCGAATCACGCAATTAGTTTTCGAGTATTATTTTTTCCGAATTCCGCTTTCTCGATCGATTAGCTTTTTAAAACTGAAAAGGATATCGTCATCCGATAATTATTTTGAATTTTTGAGGTAAAAGCACGGAAATTGTTAGGAAAATTTTATATCCCGTTCGGAATCCGCTAAACGAGTTTTAAATCCGATTTAAATTCATTTTTAATTCTCTTTTTCCAAAAAAATTAGGATTTGAAAATCCGAGTCTTTACACTCATCTCCACCTCTGAACACCAACACCAACCTCCAACCACCACCAGTCCTCGACAGCTTCAACTCGACAACCATCAGTCAACCACCAACACCCCGCAGTAACAATGAAACCCTAACCACCCACCACGACTACCGCCTCTCCACCACCACTCTCCGACCACCACCAGTCCTCGCTAGTGTCATTCCGACCACCACCGAACCACCCAGTCAGTGGCAAACACTAGTAGCAAACAATACACGGGCATTGCAGCTAGCGCATGAGCCATAGTGTGTTGCACGTCTGCGTGACCCCTTGTGCACGTCCGCGGGTGTGCTCTCTGTCCGCAAGGCTCCATATCCATGTCCTTGCAGTACCTTGCCCTGCTTGGCTAGTCCACATTGTTCACCTACGTCACTTGCATCTCATTTCTTATTTACCTTGCTTCGTTGACCCACTACTTGCATTTTGTGATTGTGTTGTTGATGTGGTTACTCTATCATATAATTATCGGATTTAGATCTTCCTTTGGGTATGTATTTTGGTATACTAACCACTTCGCAGGCTATCCGAAAGCGTCTATTGATGATTGTGTCGTCTTGTTGACAAACTTGAGGGGCAAGTGCATCTACTCATTGACCAACTTGTTTCAATGACTCTGTGATAGAGGCACCATTGGTAAATTATGAGGCACTTACTCCCGTATATGATGTCTATGCTAATGATATATAGCATGGTGTTGCTTTTGATGTCGTTTTGGAGGATCGAGGCGTTGTTGACGAGCTTTTTGAGGAGTTTGTTGAGGATATTCCCTTGGTTGCGCTACACATGAGTTCTATTTCTGTTATGCAACACTTTGAGGTAATGACTCCAAGCTTTGTTCATGATAGTCCTCGTTGTTCTCCCTCGGTGTTTCCATTTTTACCCGAGTCGAGGATGACTCGAATTCAAGAAAGGGAGAATGATACAATCCGGGAGATGTTATATGGTGTTTGTGTTGTGATTATTATCATTATTGGAGTTTGGAAGGAAATTGTTTGAAATATATGGAAAATTTAACGAGTGAAAGAAAATCCAATCACCTCAGGAGATAAAGGTAGATTGACCCTGCTCTCTAAGATAATAGTTTGGAGAGATGGGACACATTGTGAGGAGTCCAAAGCACTAAGTATCCGGGGGCATTCATGACACCCATGTTTGTGACTCGCGAGAAGGCAGTGCTGAGGTTAGAGAGGTAAAAGCATTATTATTGAGAAAAGCAATATGAAAGGTGATGAATTATGGAGAAGGAATGTGGAAACTCAAGTTTGGAAATAATCCATTTCCCCGGATCAAAAGCACCACATTGCCAAAATTGCCCGCCTTTTAGCCTTTTACCAAACTACTTCTGCATGATCTTAAATTAAAGTCTTCTTGATTATCAATGCTTTGTCATATATATTGTTTTTGCATAACCCTCCTTTTATGAGTAGATGTTGCTTTTGTATAAATTGCACATGCATGAATCTGAGACACTAGTACCTTTTCGAGGATGGTAATTGATTGCAGGGTTATATGAGAATGAATCTGATATGTTCAGAGTTTGAATTCTTCCCCTGAATGACAATTAAAAGTATTGCTCGAGGACAAGCAAGCTTAAGTATGGGGTGTTTGTTGTGAGCTGAATCTGCCATGTTTTACAGTAACTTTTATATCGATTTCTGTATACATTGCATTCATTTGGGCTTAGATAGTACAGAATCTATGTAGTTTATGTTTATTTGCCAAATTATGGAATCTACACCAGTTTCTGTTTAATTCGCAGAAATCGAGGCATTTTACAGCAATTCTACAGAAGGTCGGAAAAGCTCGGAAAACCACTACAGAAGTCCAAGGTCAAAGCAGCGGAACCAGTCAAATCGAGCCGAGGAACCAGACTACTCGATCTCGAGTAGACCTTACTCGACCTAGACGAGCATGGCCGAGAAAGCCTTGTCGACAGAGCCTGATCGAGAAAGCCAGACCAACCCGGCTCCGGACCCAACTCGATCTCGACGAGCCCTTGTCGAGATCGACGAAGCCCAGGCACCACACCCGGAGTCGATGAGGAGAGAAGCTGCCCGAGAAGCCGAGCACACCTTTACTCGATCTCGACGAACCCTTGTCGAGATCGACAAGCCATCCAGAGCAAGTCCGAGGAGGAGTCCTCGACGAGACCACCGAGAGCCATCTTCGACGAACCCTACTCGATCTCGACTCCGCCTTATCGAGATCGACGAGTCTCTGAGTCCAGATCCGAGCTTGCCGAGTAGAGCCACCCGAGGAGACCTAGTCGATGACCCATCTCTACTCGAGGTCGACGAAGGCTACTCGAGGTCGACGAGCGCCAGTAAGCCAAGATGAGCCACATCGAGCAGAGCTAGCCAGGAAGATTCCTTGGGGCCGAAGGAGGAAGATTCTATCCAAATCCATCAAGTCTATCCATGGGAGACAAGATCTATCAACATCATGAAGACTTACCCTATTTAGTTTTATCTTTCCCTTTTAGATTTATTTCCATAAAACAATTTATTTATCTTTTAAAGCTTTGGATATAATTTTAGATAGAGATAGATATCTTTTTTCCTTGATTAACAAGAATAGAAGGCTATAAATAAGGCCCTAGGGGGCTCAGTTTTATTCATTCCAATTCACACACAATTAGTTAGTTACAGTAGAGAAGTTTAGGAGTTCTAAGGTTTTTAGGGTTTTGGTTTTCTGCGAAAGTTGATTGCCAGGATTGTAAAAGGCTTTGAATTTAGTTTTAATGCAAGTTATTTCTTTTCATTCAATGTCTGCGATTGCAATGAGGCGTGAGTAGTGCACCAACTTCTGGGGCTGGGGTGAGCCCGACGGTGGCCATGTGAGGCGATGCAATAAAGGTCAGATCTTTTTGTGCAATTCATCTTCTATCCCTATGAGCATGATTCTTTTGCGAGAGTTGAAGGTGATCCTTGTTTGTATTATTGAAGCGAAAGTGATCTTAATGCAACTTGGGTTAATTATGTGAAAAAGGGTTAGTAACAATTAGGGTTTATGCGAAAGCCTCTATATGCCTATTTGTTAATGACGAAAGTTATTTGATGGAAAGCATGATCTTTTGTGCCTTTATGTGTTACTTTGCATGGTTATCGTTGTGGTGTTGAAACCTTGGCTTTGGAAGTCTTTTAGCATATTGATTTATTTCGTCAAAAATCTGAGTTTTGGTTCGAAAATTTGCCTTTTAAAGTTTCTGTCTTTTACTGTTGTCGATCTAGAGTACAACCTTTGTCGATCTCGAGTGGACTTTTGTCGAGATCGAGTAGGGCTCGTCTAGGTCGAGTTGGTTTTCTTCTGTTCTTGTCGATTTCAAGTTTCTGTCTTTGCATGCTCTAGTCGATCTCGAGTAGTGGTAGTCGAGATCGAGTAGCCTGTCTTCGTCGAGTTGTTTGCTTTCGATTTTGTTTTCTGTTTTCATCACTTTTCTTGTCGATATCGAGGACAGCTAGTCGAAGTCGAGTAGCTTATGTGTCCTCGAGTTACTTTCTGCTTTGCTTTTATTCCTTGCTTTGTTCTTTACTTTCTTGCTTTATTTCTGTCTTTATTTAGATCTTTGCTTTTGTCTTTGTTTCTTTTCTGCTTTTATTTCTATTTCTTGCTGTGTTTCTGTCTTTTTGCTGCTTCTGTGAGAATTTACAGCTACATGAGAACTGCTGACGTGCTTCCTCGTGGATTCGATCCTGACTATTCTCTTACTACAACGGGAGGAAGTCTTGTATTATTTGCTGAGACAGGAAAGTCAGTCTGAACTTTATTTTATATTTATTTCATACTTGACCATCCTCCAGCAACAACCTCTCCCTCATCCAACAGAAGAACGGATCTGACGGGGAGAACGAAAGAAAATCGGAGGAAGAAGATGAACCCAGGCTCTCTCTCCGGCGGCCTCACCCTCCAGTTCTCACGCACGCCCTTTCCCCGAGCTCTCTCGCACCTCGCCCTGTTCTCCCTCGTCCTCGCAGCTCTCTCCTTCCAAAACTGAGAACCGACAGCAAAACACAGACGAATAAACGGCGAGGGAGAAGAGGAACTCAGATCCGCCGGCGACTTTGCGACCAAAAACCGCCCCCATCCTAACCGAAAAGGCATTCCGACCTCACCCGAAACGAAGAGAGAAAAGCGCGAGTGAAGGAGAGGGAGAAGGAGAGGTTACCGTTCGACGCGATTCCGGCTCCGAGGGAAAATCTCCGGTGACAATGGCGGATTCCGACTGCGAGGGCGTGAGAGAATCTTCGATCGAGTTCTATGAGAGTAGGTATGGAGTTAAAGGTGGGATTTTAGGCGTTTAGGATTGAAAACGAAGAGAAATCGACAACCGACCTTGCGAATCAGAACGGGGATGGCTGCGGCTCGCGTCTCGGCTCCGGCGGTCGACGACTGGGCTCCGACGAGGCTCCGTCTTCCTGGAACTAAGGGAGGTGATGGCGTGGTTGTTGGTGTTTCGAGCTGGGCGGAAAGTTGCCTCTTCCTTTCCTTCTTCACCCGACAACAGGGGAGCTCTGCGGTGCTGGGTTCTCCGACGACGACTAATCGGAATGGCGGGAAGGGTGGTGGAGTGGAATGCACATGAACGGAGATGAGGTGGTTCTGGTGGTTTTGGTAAAGCAAGAAGGAAAAGATGGGAGAGAGAGAGGAGAATGGGTTTGGCTCCCTCCTGAGATGGCGTGAAAGAGAGTGAGGCAGAGGGGGCATATGGTCTGAACTAGAAAATTGATAAATGTACACTGTTGCAGCTGTGTGAGGCTTAGAATAGGGGTTGAATGGGTTGGCTTCTTGCCACCATTTGGAATGAGACAAAGCTTGAGGGAGGTGGAGATGGTGGGGTGATGTTTTGCCACAATTAGAAGGAGGGAAAAGTGAGCCTTGGCTAGCTGGTACTGTCGACATGATAAGGCAAGGGAGAGAGGATTGGCGTGACTTCAGATCCAGAATTGAGGGAGGAGGAAGAGACAAAAATGTAGTCCCAAAACAAAGTCTCAAGATACCCATGAAATAAATCCGTAGATCCGCTCTCTCGATCTTATCCCGACCCGTCTCAAAAGGGGTTTTCAAATTTTTAATTCCGAATTTAATAAAGAACTCCAAGTATTAATTTAAATTTTTACATATGAAAGCGGGATAAGCATACTTTGCATAAATTTTAAAATTAGGCCGGGATCCGCTTTAAGAGTTTCGAGTTCGATTTATTAAATTTAGGAAGAGTTTTTCTTAAAATCCGACTTAAATTTATATTTCCGAAAATCAAGGTTTGAAAATCCGGGCCTTTACATGATTTGCCCACTGCTGATTTGCCCAATGATGATTTGTTGGGTACTGAATCTTTAGAAGGTGAGAATATGTCGGAAGCCAATTTGATAGATGAGGGGGCGTTGGTGTTGGCATCTAGTGATGAAACGGCTGCTGATGGTGTTTTTAGTGAGGAGAGCACTGATGCGGATGACTACTTTGACCGAATTTATGATAATGGAGAGTTGTTTGGTGATAATAGTCTTGGAAATAGAAAATTGAAGGTATGGATGATTTTTGTTGACAAAGAGTCTTTAATGGACGTTTTGAGAGACTATTGTGTTCAAGAGGGCTTCTCTGTTGTGGTAATTAGAACTGATCAGACAAGGTCACAGCTATATGCGAGCAATCAGATTGTGAGTGGAGGATCCATGCATCTAGACTTCCGGATGGAGTTACATGGGAAATAAAATCGTTGAATGACACTCATGGTTGCCTCAAACTAACCAAGTTTAACTCAATGGCAACTCCATATTGGGCAGCCAAAAAACTCCTTGAGCACGTCTGAGTGGATAAGGAGATCAAAGGGGCAACTCTGCAAAGTCTTTTGATGACTAAATACGGTATCAACATGAAGCCGACATCATTATAAAATTTAAGAGTGTATTCTTAAATTCATCGAATTTAAGAATACTGGCTCGAGAGCACACATTGTTTGGAGACACCCCGTAGATGATCCCGAAAAGCCTTTGCAATTTAAGAGTGTATTCTTAGCATTGAGGCCAATGATCAAGGGCTTCATTCATGGATGTCGGGGGTTGATTGGAGTAGATGGATGCCATTTGAAGGGAAAACATGAGGGTGTTGTTTTATCTGCGATTGCTGTTGATGGGAACAATGAGATTTTCCCCATAGCATATGGGGTTTGCCGGAATAAATGTAAAAGTACATGGGCATCTTTCTTCTATCAGCTTAGGGATGTTTTGAGAAGTGCTAATAGGAACAATTGGTGTATTATCTTGGATAGACAGAAGGTACCATATCTTACCCACTGAAATGTATATATATGCATATGCTTCGTTAATTCTAATTTAATGCTGTTGTAATATGAAATCTAGGGGGTTGAGCCGGCTCTTGCAGAAGTATGGCCAACCGCTTCGATGCGTTATTGTTGCACTCATATATTCGCAAACTTTAAGAAGGCTTTTCCAGGAATGCCAGTGAAGGAATTGTTTTGGTCTTGCTGCAAAGCTTTCTCATAACATAAATTCAAGAAGGCAATGGAGAGAGTTGAAAATGTAGCAGGAAAAGGTGCTTTGAGATGGCTTCGAAACGTGGGTGAGTTCGAAAATTGGGCAAGGTACATGTAAGATCCAACTATGCACGCCCGTCGCCCCTCACACATCAAGCAACTTCGTTGAGTCATTCAATTCACATTGGGACCGGATAGATGCCTTCCCGTACTCAAGTTGCTTGAAGGTGTGGATTCTTACGTGGTTTTTATAATGTTATCCAATCCAATTTGAATTCCTACTACATTATTTATGTAATTGTATCCCTTTTTTACTTGTCTAGGAATTCGACGAACCCTAATGGTTAGGCATTGTCAAAGACAAGAAGTTGTTGAAGCTTTGCCTAATGATGGGATAACTAACCATGCTAAAAAGAAACTAGCGAAGGTGGTTACAAATTCAAGAGCGCTACAGGTAAAGTATTTCACACATACATGGATCTTAAGTGTTACAACTGCTTCATCTATTAAAGGCAATGCTTTATAGGTTTTCAAGGCATCCCCGACTGAGTATGAAGTCACAGAAGGTCAGTCTGCATTGGCAGTCAATATAGCAGAGCACACATGTGGATGTGGAGAATGACAAATTAGAGGAATCCCATGCCGACATGCAGTGAGGGCTATCATCAAGAATAGAGGTCATCCCGAGCATTACGTGTCCGAGTGGTATTCATTAATACTGTATAAGAGAGCATACTCAGTTAATTATAGTTAACTCGTCTATTGATCACATTATTCGTATAAGAGAGCCTACTTAGTACCATTTTGTAACTTAACCCGTTCACATTATTTTAGGCCGGTTCCAGATGAAGAGCAGTGGCCTCCATGTGATCTTCCACGAATCAACCCACCGCCAATGAAAAGGAGTGTTGGGAGACCGACTAAAAAGAGAAAAAGAGCAGAGGGTGAAGCACTTGCAGGAAAGAGGTCTCGACTGGTGCGATGTGGAAGATGTAAGGCATATGGACATAATGTGAAGACGTGCAAGGGTGGACCAACAACTCGAGAGGTGATGGAACAAGGCGGCATCCGAATTGAACGGAGAGCAAGGAAGGAGACAACGAGGGGCTCACCTCAGGATGTACAACTCCAATCCGTAGATGAAGTGATGTCCTCGGCCCCATCGGTTGCCGGAACTCAGTAGACTAATGCATTGGTGCCACTATGACAACACTAATTATATTACTTTTGTGCAACATTGTATCTGACTTCTAGTTGCATTTAGTTAGCAACACATTCTGTGATTCAACTATGCAATCAACTTCTAATTTTATTTGCCTCTAGCTTTTGTGTCATATATAATTACCGCAACATTTGCACTCATGTATAGCAGCAAAAAATAGCATTTTTAAGCTGTCCAAAACACCCAATTACAACACCCATTTACAGCAGCAAACACAACCACTTTCGATAGCAAAAACAACATTTTTAAGCCGTCCAAAACACCAATTTACAACACCCATTTCCAGCAGCAAAAACAATCACTTTCGACATTTTTAAGCTGTCCAAAACACCCATTTACAGCACCCATTTACAGAAGCAAAAACAACCACTTTCAATAGCAAAAACAACATTTTTAAGCTGTCCAAAACACCCATTTACAGCACCCATTTCCAGCAGCAAAAACAACCACTTTCGACATTTTTAAGTTGTCCAAAACACCCATTTACAGCAACAAAAACAACCACTTTCGAATGCAAAACCAACATTTAGAAGCTGTCCAAAACACCCCTTTACAGAAGTAACTTCAAATCGAAATAAGAAAAAACATAGTAATTCGTTAACATATATAACCTGTCAAAATATTCTACATCTCAATTATCCGCCATTTAATAAGACTCGCCATTAATAACCTGTTTGACGTTTACAACCGATACAAAAGCAACTACCAATATAAAAACTATAATACATGAACATAGAGCAAATCTAATAGCGTCTTTTTCTCCCTCAGCTTTGCAATCTTCTCCTCTAGTAAACTTTGTTGACGAATGCTCACTCATTCTCTTACTCAAATCAACTGTCAAGAACCATTTCAGAATCATTTCAGAGTCAGCACCATTTTAGAATCAATAAACCACAATTTCATTATCAATAAACCATTTCATCTCCGGCAACATTTATAACTAATCGTTTCGGAATTTAAGCCAAAATTTGGTAAAAATTCAGCCATTTCAGAATCAATTATATCCATGTACATAATACTTGATTCGAGATACTAATTTCACCTAACCAATTTGCTAATTTCACCTAACCAATTTCCTAATTTAATAACTCTCAATTTCTTCCTAAATTCGACAAATTCGAGAACCCTAAACCCTAACATAACACAACTACTAAATTCTTCTACAAATTCGAAGAATGGGCAAAATTAGAGAGCCATTGGTGTAGAAGCAACCTTGCAGGAGCAACATTAACCATCTACATAGTCGAAAAAGCTCGAAATTGGACATACCTGTCAGAATCTCCCCCTCTTCACTCAGTTACCCTCTTCACTGTGGTCTGACAGTGTAGCAGCCGCCACCACCGATGTCGGAGTCCGCCACCGCCAGCGATGCCGAAGTCGCCCTCCCCCTCCAGCAGCCTGGGTGCACGCCTGTGCTGTTCACGTTTCCCCTGTGCAGCGTTCTTTCTCCCGATGGTTTCAATTGAAGTAAATTATTATTTTTTTAATTTAAAAGTAATGGAGGGCTGTTACAATTACGAGAGATGGGCACGAGGTGAAAACATTCCGAACCTCAGGGGTACCACGTGAAAGAGGTAAAAGAATTGGTCATCCCGTGAATTTCGCGATACCTCGGGGTACCTCGTGAAATTTCCGAAACATATATAAGTTAACCATCCCATCATCAACAACATTAATGTCTTAATTCAATTTCTCATCTCGTTTCATCATCTCATACCGTTTTCATCATAACTTGCCAACTCATTACCTTAGACAATCTCCATATCATACTTAGTCGAATTCGCATATTACCATTTCATTAGCATATATAATTATGTATATCATCATCATAAGTAACTAGCATCTAACCTCTTATAATAAATCACCACAAGTCATGCTATTAGTCACACATTCCATGTTGTTAGGCAAACAATCATGCTAGTTAGTCACCGAACAAGTATAATGCCCAGGTTAGTTCCAAAACCGTTTCAAAATCCGAGTCAAATAGTTAAGAATTCCGACCCTTGAAAATGTTCACCAAAATCCTTTCCCAAT
This sequence comes from Persicaria tinctoria, assembly GCA_037127255.1. Taxonomy (NCBI): domain Eukaryota; kingdom Viridiplantae; phylum Streptophyta; class Magnoliopsida; order Caryophyllales; family Polygonaceae; genus Persicaria; species Persicaria tinctoria. The sequence goes on from JBANSL010000008.1 coordinate 44,348,003, forward strand.
TTATTTATTAAATCACTTTCCAACCTTGAAATTATTTTCCAAATTCATTTTAAATATTCAAGTCCGAATAATATTATATTTTATTTTAAATACCATTGCCTAATTTAATAAGCGGATAAACCCGAACCAAACAAAACCCATTTAAATCCAACCAAACCCGCAATTATATATACTCCAAACCGGTTGAATAATAAATAAAATGTAAAAATGGAAAGAAGGGGCCCACAAGTCATCTTCTTCATTTCAAAAGCTCCCCGCCCCGCCAAAGCTCCACCTGAGGCTTCGCTACCGCCGGCGCCAAGCTCCACCTCCCGGCCTCCGTCTCCGGCGTCGTCATGCGCCTAGCTCCGCCTCGCCTCAGCCTCCTGTGCTCGCTCCTCGGTTGTTGCTCGACGCTAGCTCTCTCTCTCGCACTAACGGCACCACACACGACCTTGCCACTCTCGAGCTCGCCGGAGGTCTCGAGCACACCCGATCATCCCGCACTCAGCTCACACAAACTCGCGACTAATCTAAGCATCGAAAGGAAGCATAGAATCGAATGAGAAAGAAAAGAAGGCTCGGAAGCTCACCGGCGTGTTCGCGACTTCAGAGCTCTCGATCGAAGTTCTGAGCATAGTCGGAGGCTCGCGATGGCTCTTCGGACCGGAATGTGGCTCGTGCTAAACAGAGCAAGTGGCACTTTGGTGGCTCGTCGGTGGCTCCGGTGGTTTCTGGGCGCACCCAAGTGGAGCTGGGCGGATCCTGCTACTGCTGGTAGCTCTGAGGAGGTGTCGAGGGCTGTCGAGGGTCCTTGGGTTGAAGGAGAATGAAGGAGGAAGAGATGACTTGGTTTGCTTCTTGCGGCAAAACAGGTGAAGGAAGGAGCGGGGTTGCGGTGGTGGTCGACGATGGTGGCGGGGTGGCTGATGGTGGCGATGACTGAGATGGTGATAGTGAAATGGTGAAGGCGGGAAGGTGATGGCGTGAGGTGAAAGTGATGGAGTAGGAGACGGGGTGAAATAGGCAGGGATGGGTTCAGTTTGCAGTTGCAGGGTAAGGTGAGGGAGTTGGTGAGGGGTCGCGTGTGGAATTTGGTTAAAACAATTACCCGAAACAGATCCCAAATACGCGAAATTCGAATCACGCAATTAGTTTTCGAGTATTATTTTTTCCGAATTCCGCTTTCTCGATCGATTAGCTTTTTAAAACTGAAAAGGATATCGTCATCCGATAATTATTTTGAATTTTTGAGGTAAAAGCACGGAAATTATTAGGAAAATTTTATATCCCGTTCGGAATCCGCTAAACGAGTTTTAAATCCGATTTAAATTCATTTTTAATTCTCTTTTTCCAAAAAAATTAGGATTTGAAAATCCGAGTCTTTACACTCATCTCCACCTCTGAACACCAACACCAACCTCCAACCACCACCAGTCCTCGACAGCTTCAACTCGACAACCATCAGTCAACCACCAACACCCCGCAGTAACAATGAAACCCTAACCACCCACCACGACTACCGCCTCTCCACCACCACTCTCCGACCACCACCAGTCCTCGCTAGTCTCATTCCGACCACCACCGAACCACCCAGTCAGTGGCAAACACTAGTAGCAAACAATACACGGGCATTGCAGCTAGCGCATGAGCCATAGTGTGTTGCACGTCTGCGTGACCCCTTGTGCACGTCCGCGGGTGTGCTCTCTGTCCGCAAGGCTCCATATCCATGTCCTTGCAGTACCTTGCCCTGCTTGGCTAGTCCACATTGTTCACCTACGTCACTTGCATCTCATTTCTTATTTACCTTGCTTCGTTGACCCACTACTTGCATTTTGTGATTGTGTTGTTGATGTGGTTACTCTATCATATAATTATCGGATTTAGATCTTCCTTTGGGTATGTATTTTGGTATACTAACCACTTCGCAGGCTATCCGAAAGCGTCTATTGATGATTGTGTCGTCTTGTTGACAAACTTGAGGGGCAAGTGCATCTACTCATTGACCAACTTGTTTCAATGACTCTGTGATAGAGGCACCATTGGTAAATTATGAGGCACTTACTCCCGTATATGATGTCTATGCTAATGATATATAGCATGGTGTTGCTTTTGATGTCGTTTTGGAGGATCGAGGCGTTGTTGACGAGCTTTTTGAGGAGTTTGTTGAGGATATTCCCTTGGTTGCGCTACACATGAGTTCTATTTCTGTTATGCAACACTTTGAGGTAATGACTCCAAGCTTTGTTCATGATAGTCCTCGTTGTTCTCCCTCGGTGTTTCCATTTTTACCCGAGTCGAGGATGACTCGAATTCAAGAAAGGGAGAATGATACAATCCGGGAAATGTCAAATTGACTAACAACGAGGTAGTTGAGATTTATTCAAGGATTTGAAGGGATATGAAGATTAACGGTCCATGATGATGATTGTATTATATTTTTATTGTTTAGTTAATTTTAGCATATCCTATTATTTAATAAGTCTGAATATTTAGTAAGTATTAGTTTTTAGGGAAAACTAATTAAAATACCCCCACCTTTGGGGGTATAGTAAAAATATATCCCCAACTTTCAAATATAATAAAAATATTCCGACCTTTTTTAGGGTAGTGATAATATATTACCACGAGTTTTTTTACGAGTAAAAAATGATGACATAAGGCAGTCTATGTGGAATTTTTTTTAACAAGGGTTTTTTTTTTGAACAATTTTCTTAGAAAAAAATTAAAAATTGGACTGGGTCCATACACAACGCCTTTTCCTCCCTCCTATTTTCTTCTGTTGTCACTTCTTGAACTGTCTTCTCGGTCTTCCAGGTAGCTCATGGTTCTTCTTCAATGACAGTCTTCCTCCCTCGTGGTCTCTTATCTTAAGTTGTCTCTCTCACATCTTCTTTCTATTTGATTCGTTCACGGATTTGAATAAGTAAGTTTTTTTCCCCTCTTTGTTGTTGTTGTTGGTTTAGTTTTGTTGTCAGGTTGGTGTTAGAAATAGTCGTGTTGTGTTGATTTGAGGCAAATTTGACTGGATTAGTTGCTTTTCTTAATCAATTTTGTTTTTCGGGTTTAATTTTGTTGTCGGTTTATTTTTTTATAAGGAAATATCGTTCAAGAAAACTAAGTTTTAATGCTATATAATTTGTAAAAAAGCTTCCACGCAGGCTGCCTTGTTAAAAAAATCTGCGTAGGGTGTCTTGTCAGCATTTTTGACACATGATAAAACTCGTGGTAATATATTACCACTACCCTCAAAGGTCGGGATATTTTTATTAGGCAAAATCGGGTATATACCCATGGAAACTTTATTAATTGGGTATATACCCATCAAAACTTTAAAATTGTTTATATACCCATCAAATCATTTAAATTCCAATTGAGCTAAAAAAGGATAGATTAGAAGTTTAGTAAGCTAGTAATTAGGTCGTCTGCCCCGCGGCCTTTGCTGAAACGACGAATCTGCCAACAAACTTGCTATCTCTTTAATTAGTTTTTTAGAGAAATTATTAGGGCGGCTATTTGAGATTATTTAAAATACATTCTATGGTATGTAATACCTAAGCTTATACACTTTGAGATTATCTATTGAGAAAACCCTAGAGGGGAGCTTCCATGATCGAGGAGTGCTAAACTCTTTCGTTTCATCTATGGATTGAAAATTTGTTTTGATAAAGTTGTGAGATTTATATTCTTAATCTATTCCTATTAATTCATACTGATTCTTTTGCGAATATTGTTGATTTCTTCTAGCCTACACAACTAGTTGAGATTATTGCTAGGATTTTGTAGATTCTGCGTAACGAACCTTAATCTATAGTAGCAAGCATGCCTTTTTAGGCCTCATAGGACTAAATTGGTGTGTAGAGAATAACTTACATGTTAAATACTGACTCTCGTAGCTTGGTGTTGCATGTATCCTGGTTAATCCTTAATCTTAATGCTACTATTAAGTTAAATCTTGACCGTATTAGGGTTATCTAATAGTAAGAGTTACTAGGACTCGTAGGACTAGTAATTTACACAAGATCGGGATAGGAACAATAATAAGATGAAAGGAGAACTTGAATAAGAATCGAGGATCAACTAATCAAACTAAAGTGGATGTTTATAGACGAAACTGTTTTCTTAATTGTTATCTCTACTAACTTGTTTATAGTTTCTTTTCTTTACTTCAATCACTAAAACCTCTCTTTTATATTAATTGGTAAATATACTTTACTTGGGAGTACTTGATTATTTGTGGGATCGACCTTTTACTTGTTTGCTATAATAGTTTGTGGGTTTGAGTTATACTTTGATAGAAACAACGACAGTTTTCTCCTGTCACCATTCTGAGCCTAAATGCCTATTTTTTTTATAGCTCCACAAAATATGTCCTAGTCAATGATTAGCCTGACCCTATTTGGGAATTAGGAGAAAATTTCGTGAAAATCTTAATATTGAAGTTGTTTTAAGTAGAAAAGATGTATGTATGGTTGTATATAGCGAAAGGCATAGCATAAATACGGTAATCCTTCTTGCACAATAGAGATGACAATTACAAGGGGCCTAAGGAGGATAAAATTCACTTATGAGTAAAAGTCTAGTAGCATGGGACCTAAGGAGTAAGGATAAAATTCACTTGGGGTAAAAGTTAGGTAGCTTAGGCCTAGGGAGGATAAAATGTAGATAAGGGAAAAAGTAAGCTTGAAAGAAAAAGGAATAAAAAGTCATCATCCAAATAAAGAAAATGAAGAGTTGTATGACTATAGATTTCATTGTTATGTATTGGAGTTGATGTTATTGGAATGGTTTTGCAAAATATGGAAGTTTTGGTGTTGTTTTTATTGTTTGTTATTCCTTTTTCCCGGATTTTTAGGACCACAAGACGAAGTATTTCTCATGCCTTATGTTCCTACCAGAGCCCCATTACAACCCTGTAAAAGTCCACAACAACAACAAACCCAGTATATCCGCTCAAAGAGCAGGGTTTGGGCTAAATTTGCAAGTAATAACTTTATGGTAAATAGAGCATTTTGGATTGAGTGGAGAGTTGTACTTTAAACCCTAAACACATGAGATCATGAGTGAAACATAATATCCCAGTGAGGTTGGGCTAAATTTGCCTTAATTATTGGATCACTAATATACTTGATAGGATGTTTGTTCTCCTATTCATGGCTCATACAGTCATACTACTTGATGCTGCTTTTGATAAAGTTAGAGTATGAAGATCTTATTTGTGGGATGACTAATTCTATTTATTTTTCATGCTTGAGGACAAGCAAGGTTTTAGTGTGGGGGAATTCGATAGCTTGCATATATGTGGTGTTAATAATGCATATTTAGATGAGTTTAGTTGCACAGTGCATTCGATTTAGTTAGGAATTGCATTATGGTGGAAAGTCGGATTTGATGGGTTTATGGTGATTTCAGGACTTTGGAGATCCGACGAGGATAGGTCACTGAGACCTAGAGTTAAAAGAATGATGGGCTTCAAGGAAGACCAACCTAGGGGAAGAAAGAAGAGAAAAAGAGAGAATAATGTTGAGTTGCGGCGACCACTGAAGAGGTGGCAGCGATAGGTGCGATGGTCGATGGAGCTTGGCAGATCGCCACAGAGCTGACCCAGAAGGAAAACCATCGCATAGTCGCGGCGAACGCAATGACCTTGCGGCAAATGCTGCAGATGACTGCAGCAAGACGCGTTCTGATTTTTACGCGGTTCTATTTAGATCTGTCCTAAAAAAATTCTATCTTTATCTTAAGACCAAATTTTAGCACTATTTAAGGAGTTTTAGCCCTAGGGTTGTAATCACAAAGAATAATTTAGTTTTATTTTGAGAGCTTCGTTCACCATGTACAACTAAACGTACTCTTTGCGTTTTGCCTGCAATTTGAAGCTTTGTTTGTGAGTTTTTTAATCTTGTTTCTTAATTCTCTATATTGAATGTTTTGACTTCTTTGCACTTAAATATGTTATTATTTTATTCTATCTTATTTAGCCCACTAATTAGAATTAATTCAATTGCTAGAGTTTTGTAGATTCCTCGTCGTTAACATTAACCAAGTAGCAAACTTATAACTTTAGGACTCGTTGAATTAATTGGATAGGTAGGAAGTTGAAATGTGTGTGAAATCCCTATTTAAGAGTTGCAGATATCGAATTGGCTAATATCTAAACTTAAAGATATTGCTTGGGTTAAATCATTCTTTGGGGACTGCTCGAGAAATAATGATTAATAGGACTCGTTGGACTAGGAACTAAATTAGGTGGGAACAAAAACATTCATAGGAAAACAAAAAGGACAAATGGAAGTTACAAGGATCAACATAGCTAAATAAAGTGGATAGTTGATAATGCATATTTTACATAGGCATTATAGGTAGGTCTTAGTGCATTAGAGTATCCATATTGCATTATTAATAAGCTTATTCACATTCTTGATCGTTTGGTATTCGTAGTTCGGAATCTATTGGCTTTTAGTGTTTATTTGTAAATCTTATGATCCGGACTCGAAAGATGGAGAAAGCATGGAGCAAATGGAAAAAGAAGAGCTAAGGAACAAGAGTGGAAATAGAGAACTTGGAGAAATCTCATCTTTAAGGTTCTGAGGAGTTGAAATTAGCTTCTGAGGTCTTCACGAGAATCGTAGTGCTTGGAAAGAGTTTTCCAATGCTTATTCATATGCATTAATCGAACGAACAATGACTCCAGAAAGTGTGTTACAAAGGTTAGTCTGTCAAATATGTCACACTGTACGGACGACGCCCGCCGATCTCGTTGTTTCCGGATCTGCGCAATGCAGCCCAAGTCTATATTTATGGATACTTTTATCTAAACTTATTCTAGGGTTTGGCCAATGAAAGGAGGCTTATATTAGGTCATTTTAGCACATTTCATTCATTCAATTTATAAACCTAATTTCATATTCAATAAAGTGAGATGAGAGAATTTAAGTTTAGGGATTCAAGGTACATTATGCTTGCCTAGAATTCTTATGGTTTTGCTATAATTCAAGACTTGGTTAGAAGATTGTGAGACTTAATTTCTATCTATTCTATGTTTGAATTATTCAATATCTTTGTTCTTCAATTGATTGATTGCATATATTCTTTCTTCATTAGCTACCTTGACGGAATTTGCTCTGTTGCTAAGGTTTGATTAATTACTTCTTGCGATTTGATTGAATTTAAGTAGAAAACATAATCAATCGATCCGGTGAAAGTAGGGGTGGGCACAAATCTCGCAAATCTTGTCCCGTCTCGCATCCCGTCCCGATCCCGGTGGTATTTTGAAAAAAAAATAGTTAATCCCGTCCCGATCACGTCCCGCAAAAAATACGAGGGACAGGAGGCGGGACGGAAAGTTCTCGTCCCGCAAATCCAATCTCGTCCTGCACATATATATATATATATGCATTGCATAAAAAATATAAATAATGTCGGTTTTAATAAGTTTCACCCATTAGACCATCAACAACCATGGGGAAACCTCTTACTCATTTTATTTTCTCTCATCCTATTCTAATTTTACACGTCATTTATTTTTTTGTTTAAATATTTTTTCACTTTTTCTACCTTATGTTAAAAGGTTTGTTCTACAGCCATGGGGAAATCTCTTATCCCTTTTCAAATTTATTTTCACATTTTCTTTCCTTTATCATGTGTAATATCATATCTTTCCTTTACTTTTTGATTAAAAAAATTACAAAAGGGAAGAGGTTACCTCTCTCTACCAAAGTAACCTCTTTCATTCCTTTACCTTAAGCCACAACCAAGGGGTTACCTTTTAGTGACCTTAAGGTAAACAAAACCCTTGGTTGTTGATGCTCTTATATTTGTATATATGTTAGTATTTATGAATAAAATTAACCTACTGAATTTGATATATATGTTATATATATATACTCAGTAGCTATCAGTACCATATCCTAATTAAAAAATATATATATCGATCGGTAGCATATATCATATATACTCAGTAGCATATACTTTGTTATGTATGTAATATAGGGTATACTGTACATACGAACACTCAGTTTCGGATATATGTAATACTTGTTTAATAAATTTGATTTCGATCAAGAGATAAAAAGCTCTTTTTTTTTTGGATTATTATAGATTTGTTATAATATGAGGAAAGAAAAGACAGAGAAAGGCAAATCTCAATTGGTTGTTTTCATTCTCATATGAGCTTTACAAGCCTTATATAGGCAAGATGGGGATAGGTTACAAGTTAAGGATAAGAAAGTCATAAATAATGGTCATTTGGTCTTCCACCATGTGGGAGTTAAGGGAGGTGGAGAGGCATGGATGTGAAACATCCACCTACATAATTATATGGTTTCATAACACCCCCCCTGGATGTACACCTCTAACATTACAAACTGTCTCGTTAAAAACCTCGCTTAGAAAAACCCAAATGGGACAAAAAACTAGGACTAACAGAAAAGGAGTACAGATGTCGTTTAATACACGTTGATCATACTGCTTCGTTAAAAACCTTGTCAGGAAGACCTAGTGGGATAAAACCTAATCGAAGGGAAAAAGAGTGCAGTGCGTATATTCTCCCCCTGGATTCAACATTCTTCTTGCAGCTTTCTCATTCCGATAAGCTCATCGAATTTCTTGATAATTCTGACTTCATGAGCTTCATGGTTGAGTCTGATAATTTTCTTTCAAGTGTACAAGCCGAAATGTTTTCATATATTACAATTGACCTCGACTCGCTTGACTTATATGTCTTGGTGTTGAGCTGCTTTCAATGCACAATCATAAGGTACTTCAGGACCTAACGTGCACTTCATCATTTGATCAAGGGGGTCTATTGTATTAAATGGTGAATAAGTTGCCTCGTTAAAAACCTTACATTGGAAAAACCCAATGGGATAAAAACCAAGATCAAGGAAAAGAGTGCAGCATTGTATGGTACTTAGGGGCCTAACGCAATGTCACCATTTTTACAATTATAGGTACTTTTGGTACTCTTATAAGGATCTTTAATCAAATTGTATGTGACGGGGCTTTAACATTAATGCTTCAGGCATCTTCAATCGATCTTTTACATTTATATGCGTATGCAAGTAACACGTCCGTCATTTACATTTAGATCCAAAATTTATATTCACTTCTAGTGAATACATTCTCCATATAACCTTTGATAAGTTTTTATGCAATCAACTTGGCTTTATATTTTATTTTGTATAAACACCCACTTAAAACCAATTGATGTTGCACTTTTCAGTGTTAGAACTACAGGTCCAATGTCATCATGCTTAAAGAATCCATCTTTGCATGACTTGCTTCTTTCTAGCTCTTTTACTATGATTTCGATGTCGACATCCATTATTTATTTGATGATCATCATATTCTCATAGGCCCATTCCACTTCTGAGGAATCGTATACCAAGAGCCTAGTGATGTCCAACACTTCTGGTGTACTTGAGAATCACTTGATATTCATTGAGTTGGAGTTACTTCTAGAACATTCAAATGAGCTAGTATTTGTGACTTTATCACTTTCTTGGCCTTTAGTAAATGCTTTCAATGGCATATTTGCTAAAAGTTTATAATCATTTCATTTATTGAACTTCTGGTTCACTTGTATTTATCCGCGGATCTGAAATGATAGAGAAGTTGCTTCCGTGCAATCTCTTTCTTAATATTTAGTCTCATTTCCTCTCCCCCTAAATACCGAGCATTTTATCACCATTATAAAGCTCTAGGTATTTGATATCAATAGGGACTCAAACCCCATGTATCATCCAACTTCTTTGTGGTCTCATTGTAGTTCATTCGGAGGAGATACGTCTCGGAGCATGTGTTGCTCATTCAAGACCTTTGAATGACATGCTCTCTTCTGGAGATAATTAGAGAGATGTTATTATGTCAAATTCGAAATGTAAACATGCATGGACCCATTTGACCAACGACTCTTCTGGGTCGCCGTGAGCTACCGTATTCTCAACGATATGTTTGATAACATTCTCTACCTTAGTTTCATATGACCAAAGTGCTAAGACATCTATAATATTGGAATTACACTGGTCTATATGGTAGTGTTCCGTAGGTATCTCATTGTACCCAATCAAGAGACATTAGAGACTTTGCATTTACTCTCAATATAGATGGTCTTATTGTTGATTTTTGCCAAGATAATAGACCATATATGTTCGGTCACCCTTATTGAGGATCTTCGGGTCATAGCATCTTCTAGTCCCCCTTGGTGGGTTTCTATGTGAATTTCAATGATCTCACACATCATCGATTCACATGAGTGACCGGATGCCACAAAGAAAAAATATGTTATCATTACCTAACTTTTGGTTAGTGATAAGTTTCCATGGGATAAATGAGTGTCAAATAAACCATATATATACATTCTCATTTCTATAAGACTTGCTTCTGGCTAGTCATATGAGATATTGGTGTTCAATACCATATCAATTCATATGTATATGTCATTGTTACTTCAGGTAACAAGATCAATGCTCTTTTGGAGCTATATGATATTCATCTTGGTTTTTCCAATCAAGATTGTTTGAGAAAACTTCAGGTTTTCAAAATTGTTTGACACTTATAAAACCATAATATTCAACCAATTGAGATTTGTCTTTCTCTGTCTTTTCTTTCCTCATATTATAACACGTTATCAGCACGAATCGCTCAAACGATGGAACGCTTCTATCCCGATTGATTCAATGGAAAAGGGAAGCTTTTGATTTCGATTCTTGTTCTGTTTAATTATCCATGTTTTCTTTGAATTTTACGTAATTGAGTCAATAATGTTTTTTTTACTTACAGTTCTATACTATGATTTGATCATTTTGATCATATATATATTGTCATGCTTTAATTACTTAGTATGTCGATACATCAATTAGATGTTCTTGATTTCATCTTCCAATTTTCCTACTTGCTTAGTTCATGTATCTTGATTCTCTGTATTTCCATACCCCGTATACATCCTCTTCGCCGCCGTCAACGGTCCACCACCGGAATCATTCCTCATAGTTTCAATGTCCTCTGCAGCCACCGCCGATCCGCCGGAGAGGGATTCACGCAAAGCATCGCAACTCCGAGCGTCTGCGTCATCTCGCCGATCTCTGACTCCGGCCGGCCTTGCAAAGTCGGTTCGAGAACATCTGCCACCGCACCTCTTCTCTGCCACAAAAGAAGAAGAGCGAAAGGTCTGTAATTTTGTTTTAATAATTACAAAACCGGCCCAAATTTTCTTAAAATCACAGATCGGGTAGTATATTTTATATATTTACAGAAAACGGCCTAAAACTTATAGGGTTTTCATATTTTGCCCCTGTGAAGTATTCACACATCCCCGAAGATGATGTGTAACCCCCGAAGTGGTTAAATCAATCAAATTTGTAATATCCCCTGAAGCGGATAAAGTAATCTCAATCCCTGGAGTGATTGAATCAATCGAATAAGTAATATCAACTCCTGAAGTGATTGAATCAATCGATGATATATCCCCGGAAGTGGATCCAATTCTCTTGAATGAAAAAAAAAATTGATTTAATCCCTAGAAGTGGGATATATATGAGAGCTATATTGTCCTCGAAGAGACAATTTTTCAACATTTTCTTAGTGAAGAAGATGATATACACAAAAATATATTTGTCCCGGTAGAGACAAATCAATATCATAATCCCTCAAAGAGGACGCACTTATGAGAATTATACATATTTTTGTAGAGATAAATCAATCTCATCCCCCGAAGTAGATGAACCGACAAACCTCATCCCCGTAGAGATGAATCGACCAATCTTATCCCCAAAGCGATGAAATGATAAATCTCATCTCCGACGTGATGAAACGATAAATCTCATCCCGTAGCGATGAAATGATAAATATCATCCCCGTAGTGATGAACTTATTTATTTATTTCAGTTTTATTATTCGTATCAATTTGTATTGTTTATTTTGCCTTCAAAAGTAGACAAACATTATCTACCAAAGTAGATATGAATTGTTAATTTGCATATCATCCCAAAAGTGGTAGTTTATCTCCTGAAGTAGATAAAGTAAACACAATTTATGTATCACATCTCTTGAAGAAGATGAGATTCTTATTTATTTCCTGAAGAAGATAAAATATTTTAGCTTATATATCATGATGAAACTTATCTCCTGTAGTAGATGGTTTCGATCTCTAACGGTCTCCGGAAGTAGACGACATTGGATTTATGGGGATGTTTAATTTCTTGTCACCAGAAGTTGACGATATGCTAATTTTATTTCATTTATTTATGGTTTTATAGTTTTATTACCTATATCAACTATTTTTTATGATCATCTCTCGAAAGAAATAAACACATCCCCTGAAGAGGATGAACACATTATGCTCATAAATCGTTCCTATAGTAACGATAATAATCTCCTGAAGAGATATATGAAAAGAAAATTCATAAAATGTCTCACTATCTCATCAATACATATTTGTCCCTGAAGTGACAATATTCATTTTTTCAGCTAAATTGATGATAAGTTTGTATAATCTCCGAAAGATGAATTAAAATCATACCCTGAAGTGTATGAGCTTTATTTTAAAGTTGCACATATAATCCATGAAGCAAAAGACAGAGAAAGACAAATCTCAATTGGTTGTTTTCATTCTCCTATGAGTTTTACAAGCCTTATATAGGCAAGATGGGGATAGGTTACAAGTTAAGGATAAGAAAGCCATAAATAATGGTCATTTGGTCTTCCACCATGTGGGAGTTAAGGGAGGTGGAGAGACATGGAGGTGAAACATCCACCTACATAATTATATGGTTTCATAACAAGATTTTATTTTACGAGGGACAACCGTTCCTGTTAGAGATGTCAATGAGACCAAAAGTGTCCCACATCGGAAAGTTGAACATATCAAGCCATAGTATATGAGTCGGACACTTTCCGATGTGGGACACTTTCCGATGTGGGAGACTTTCGGAAAGAGATAGTCATATACTAGGGCTTGTTATGTTCAACTTTCCGATGTGGGACACTTTTAGTCTCATTCACATCTCTAACACGCCCACGCAAGTCCAACTAGGAATGACCATCTGGTTGAGACTTGGGCAACTAGGTAAACCAGACAGGATCGACACGGGCCGTTAGGCTAACCGCTCTGATACCATATCAAAGTTCGACTCGGACCGATGAATGGGGGTCGTGTGCACAGGCGCACATGCGCTAGTAGCCTAGCACACAAGCCGAGTGAGGTTCCATTCTAAAACCAATTGGCAATAGAAGGAGTAGCCCACCGACTCATATACTAGGGCTTGTTATGTTCAACTTTCCGATGTGGGACACTTTTAGTCTCATTCACATCTCTAACAGTCTCGTCCCGTCCCGGGAGGGATAAAACCCGGTAGGATTCAAAAAAAATATTTTCAATCCCGACCCGTAAAAAATAAGCGGGATTACCCCAATCTCGTCTCGTCCCGTCCCATGTCCACCCCTACGTGAAAGTATCGATTGGGTATTTGTGTGTCTGGGGGGGGTGGATATTGACAATTATGTTTTATCAATTGCGTCTCTATCTTTAATTGTTTATGTTATTGGTATTGTTTAATTGTCGAAGCTTTGGAGTGATCCAATGTAGGATAAATCAAATAAGGGTATCTAGAATAGCGTCAAGGATCAATGACCTAACCAATGTTGCAAATTTTATGCGAAACTACACTCCACTCTTCTATCTTTTTATTCGCTCTACTAACCTTTATCATCATCTATTTGTTTTCCTTATTGTTCATCTTCATTCATATTCTTATTTTATGTTTATTTTTATAATTGATAAATACACGTTACATTGAAGTACTTGTTTCTATGTGGTTTCGACCAATTACTTATCCATTATACTAGTTTACTAGTTAGTTTATTAGTTTGGGTTACTATTACTTTTGGCGAGGTGGAAACCTAACGGCATTCCTCCCACCTAATTTTGGAACCATTGCCGGGGAAAGCAAGTTACAAAGAGACGTAGACCATACAACGGGTCTAGTGTAAAAATGGATGAGACTATTGACCACGCAGGGCCAAGTATCCCCCAAAAGTATACCCCTACCCGAAAAATTTCTATCTCTCTCAATCCCATCCTAGGAATTACCCTCCTACTTACTTAGTCATGTGCTGTTTCCATCTCTTCTCCCTTTGCGTTCTACATTTTCACTTAGCCAAAATCCGCCTTTTGCACGACTCGATGATCCCCCTCGCACACTCTTCCGGGCAGAATCTCTCATGTTGAAATATAATGCGATTTCTCGCGAGCCATCTGAAGTAAACGAATGCTGAAAATGCAAACAACTTGCCTTGAAACGGAACCGACGCCTTTACCCGCGCAGGTTCCCTTGCAAACCAAGTCAGCTAGCCCTCCACATCTTGCTCCTCATGTGCAATTCCAACCCAATTCCACACAATACGCCTTGTTTCCTTGATTGGATTACAGTCGAACCACAAGTGGCTTTCGGTTTCAACTTCTAATCTACAGAACGGGCACCATGCTGCATCATCCCCTTTCTAATGCCTCACACGCTGACCAATTTGCAGTCTCCCCTTTCCAATGCCTTCTTCCTCATCATCCATTATGCCTTCTTCTTTTCCACCAACTTTGCCTCCTACTACATCTAATGCACCAATGTATTTTTAGGATCCATCTATCTTAGTCTCAATGAAGTTATCCCAGCTACCTGATAGAGTTTCTTCCGATATGTTTCAAAGGTTTAAGCATGTACGGAAAACAGGCCATCAAAAAGTATTGAAGACTACGCCACCATTAAGATGATACATTGCCTCCTAAAGGGTGCACATTTGAGGATAGTGAATAGGGTGGCTCATCCGGGTCGACCCGACCCAACTCGACCCGAATATTCCGGGTGTGGGTCAACCCGAAGGCTCGGAATTTTTAAAAATGCGACCCGCCACCCGACCCGAACCCGAAATTTGTAATTCCGGGTTTTTCGAGTCGGGTGACGGGTTAACCCGAAAACCCGAGTTTTAAAATTTTGTTAATTGTTACAAAATTAAAATATTTAAAATTAAATAAAAAGGATTTTTTTTACTTTTCATCCGCATATTAGTTATTACATATACTCCATAGTCTCCAAATTAGTTACGTATTACATATAAACGTACTATTCTTAGTCTCTCGAAGCTACTGTAAAAAAAAAAAAGGAAGTCTCTCGAAGCTACTGTAAATTAGTTACGTATTACATATAAATTAGCTATTGTAAAACAAATTAAACCAAAAAAACTGTAAAACCAAAGGAAAGAAAAACAAAAAAAAAGCTATTGTAATATATTATATGTACATATTTGGCTGTTAGAGCCACACAAAAAAAAAAAAAAAAAAAAAACCAGGTCCACGGGTCAGACCCCGAGACCCGCCGAGTCAGACCCCGACCCGCCCGTTGACCCGGGATTTCTTAAAATTTGACCCGAGACCCGACCCCTAGGGGTCTCGGGTCAACCCCAACCCCGTGTTTTCCGGGTCGGGTCGGGTCGGGTCCATTTTGAGCCACCCTAATAGTGAAGTACTTGATATGTGCATATGAAAAAGGATTGTGTGAACTTAGACCATTAGGATTTTGGGACCTTATAGGCGATGTGGCCAATGATGAGATGACTAAGGAGGACATCTATGAAGGAGAATTCGGTTCAAATATCAAACTCCTATCATTGATTGACAACCTCCTCTTGAGTGACGAAGAAGTATCCGTGGGTGAAAAGGAAAGCCCAATGCCTATTAAAATGGAATCTCATGAGTGCACGCATGAGGATCTATATGTCTCGGCTCCTGATTCATCCAAAGAACTCATCTCAGTCGTGCCAATCAACGAACCAACTCTAGAGCCGATTTCTGTGGTTCCTGAGCAAGGTAATGAAATTTCTAACACTTTTGTGGATTATGGTGAATATTTAGATCTCTGGGGGCATTACTTCTATAAGATGCCAGCGGAACTGTGTTGGTGTTCTTACATTCCCTCTGGAGATGAACAAACTAAGGTAAATAGGGAAGTGTCAAAGCTTTTCTACAAGGTATCCTTAATTGCCAATTTTTTCATGTTTAATGTTCATTCTAGTTGGGCACAAGAATTTGAACTGCTTTTAAGGGCGTTAGCAATGTCTGAATCAGTCTTGAAGGAAAAACAGAATAAACCGTCGAGTCTATGACATTAACCAAGGGCGCTTCTTGGAAGGAAACCCAAGGTAAGTTCTTTAGTTTTCAAGTTTTTCAATTCTTAGTTAGGTATTTAGTCTTTCAAATTCAATAAAATGATAGAGTTCCATATAGATATGTGCTTGTGGAGGAGTCTTGAGCTAATCATGGAAGATTTGCTTGATCAAATGACGGAGTTGATGTTCTGCATGACATGTGCTCGCCGCTACTGTCTTAGAATCTTTCTATCTTATATTTATATTTTTGGTAACATTGGAATGGGAGAATCTTTCTATCTTATATTTATATTTTTTTATATGTTTCTTTTTAGGTTAGTTTTCTATCTATCTATATTATATATGATCATATATTTATCTATCTATATTAGGATTAGTTTTATCTATATTATATTGATATATTTATCGATATATATATTTATAGGATTTTATCTATCTTTAGTTATTTCTATCTATCTTAGAATAAAGATATTTATCTATCCATCTATATTATATTTCTTATATTATTTCTTTCATATCGAATATTTTTATTTCTTTTTTATAGATGATCCTTTTCAATTCCATTAATCATATACTTCCAATTCCCTAATTGTGATCATTCAAAGCTTTTGTCTCCAAGCAACACAAGAACCCTAATTTTCCGCACTTGAATCTAAATTCCGAAACTTAAGTCTTGAGTTTCAATCAAAAGTCTTTCTTTCAATCACACATCAAACACATTCATCACTATGCCCTTCATCCATCAAATTAAATTCTTTTTTATACCATCATCATCCCTATCATCAAAAGAAGACTTTGAAACCAAGTCTTAATCTTTAAAGAGAAATTTGGACGGAGTTTCGACGTTGGAACGTCGACGTTTCAACTCGGATTCACGGTTCTGCACCCGTTACACAACTGGAGCTCGCCGTTGCCACAGTGCTTCAAAGCTTGTTTGTCCGACGATAATAACCACTACCATGATCAAGTAAGTTTCCCTTTTCCCTCACTTGTGATTTTATTTGAAATTTTGCGAATTGTATGCGAAACTACACTCTACTCTTCTATCTTTTATTCGCTCTACTAATCTTTATCATCATCTATTTGTTTTCCTTATTGTTCATCTTCATTCATATTCTTATTCTATCTTTATTTTCATAATTGATAAATACACATTGCATTGAAGTACTTGTTTCTCCGTGGGTTCGACCACTTACTTATCTGCTATACTAGTTTACTAACTAGTTTATTAATTTGAGTTATTATTACTTTTGGCGAGGTGGAAACCTAACGACATTCCTCCCACCAGTAGCTGTAGGTGGAACTATTTCTCTTCATTGTCTACATCAAGTTCTCTATGAATGCTTTTGTTATTTCGCTTTAATCAAATGTGGACCTTTCGCACTCTAAACACCCCATGGTTACATAGTTGGCAATTAAATCATACACGAGTTAAGAAGAATTCTCTATGGGATCGATCTCTGACTTATTTACTATACTGCTTTATACTATGTAGGTTAGAGTTTGTTTGACAAGAACACTGACAGTATTCCTTTGTCACAAGTTTACTTGGAGGAAAAATAGACCCAACACAAATATTATTCTTAAGAAACTTAACAAAACCCTTATACAATACTAGATACTTATTTAGTTCCCGGATATTAAAATGAAAAACATGCATTTACATCGTACGATCATTGCCCCATTGTGACGGAATTAGACAATCAAGAATAATACAAAGTCCAACCATTTAAATTTAAAAAAATGTGGTTGGAAAGAAAAGACTATAGAATCCTTGTCAAACAAGCATGGGGATCGCAATATCTGAGATCCCATATGCTTAATCTGGTCAAGAAGACGTAAAACCTAAAAAGAAAAATGAAAGAATGGAACAAAAATGAGCAACTAATTAATAACAATAATAAAATAGAATAATTCAGAAAAGGAAAAGCATTCTACACCATACTACCATAAACAATACTGGAGCCAGGGAGAAAAAACAAAGCACATATAACTTTTAGATACAAATTCCAATTACTTCTACCGTGTTGCATCTGAAGGAAGAAATAGGAAGATAATCAAAGAACTCCTAAATACTGAAGGTCAGCTAGTAACGGGAGAACTGAGAAGAGAACATTAAAATAGCAATATAAGAGAAAATTACATCCAAAGATTTAAAAGAGTAGCATGTAACGAGGAAATATTGGATAATTACCTGAATCTGATCAATATTGAGGTTAACGATGAGGACAACAAAAATATTATAAGACCCATCACAAATCAAGAAATTAAAAATGCTATATTTAATAAAAGGAAAGACAAATCACTAGGACCAGATTAAATAACAGCATAATTCTACAAAAAAAAAAAATTGAGACATAGTTGCACCATCGATCATAAGAGTCATAATGTGCAAAGGATTAATTAATGAATTGAGTGAAAACAAAGATCAAAGATCTCCATTGAAATCTAATTAAATTGATGAATTGAGTGAAAAAAATTCAATTAATCTTCAATATTACCCTAATTAATGTGCAAAGGATGAATTAATTAATCAAAGATATGATCTCCATTGAAATCTCCATATCAACATATTGTAAATCTTCATCAACAGCAACTTAGGAGCGCCCTCTCGCCCACTGCACTGCCTCTGAGATTGCCGGCCCGCAACTTTATCCATGGATTTCTCGCCCTCAACAATCCACATTACTAGCCTCATTCGAACCACTATCATAATCTGGGCTTAAATTGGGCCAAGGCGCATAAACCCTGGCCCGTCTGATTTACGCAATTTACAGCGTTCTGTGAAGAATATTGTGTTTAAATTTGGACCAACAATAAACGTCGATTGGAATCCTTGACCATTGCTGCTTGTTTATTGCAAGATGAAGGGAAACAAGTATAGGAGTTAACATCTTCTTAACCTAACTTTTTAGCTAGGTGACGATATTTACTGCGACCAAATTTCATATTGATGACTCTAAAGACCACCGTATCGAAATGAGTTTTTTTTTTAATTACGAAACTTAAACAATTGAATTGATAATTACACATGTTTTTGTATGTATGATCAAAATATTGGTACTATGCCTACATCTCTACAATAGAAGGGATCACTCTAGATGCCCACAGGGGCGTTAAATGTTCATATACAAATGAATGAATCTGTATTAATCCTACAAGAACTCAAAGGGTAGATTCCCGTGGAAGACTCACTTCTCAGCTTGCTCCATCTTGGCTTGAATCTTCTGCTCCAAAACTACATTGATTTCAGTTTCAAGGTTGAACATTCGGTTCAGAGCATGCATGTTGTCTAGGGTCTCGCTCAGAGAGCGATTTTCGCTCCCATCACATCTAAGATGCTGCATTGGGCCATGGAGGAGCTTATTGACTATACCGCGACTAAGATCCTCAATTGCTTTCCTTTGCTTTTTAGGAAGATCGTTGCCAAACTTTGACAGACATTTCTCCATTTCCGCCATTCCAATTCTCTCAGCACATGCTCTCAGTTTCTTGATGGTGGGAACTGTCTCGAGCGAATCCCTCCAAGACTCAAACTGCTTCGTTTCCTCGTCAATGATAACTTTTGCTTCCATTGCTTTCCTCGCCCGGTCTTCCTTGTTAGCTTCAACAACATCCTTTAGACTGTCAACATTGTACACTCTTGCCGTCTCAAGATCACAGACACAAGAACTGACATTTCTAGGAACAGAAATATCAATGAACAATCGCGAACCCCCAATTCCCGAATCAACAGGTGGAAGGACTTCCACTTGCTCCCTTACAAATAACGGGCTATCTGAGGCAGTACTGGTGAAGACCACATCCGCAGCAGCAGCACAATCATACAGCTCAGAAAAGGGCTTATAAATGATCTCAACATCCTTGATCTCATCGTGTATGGCTGTAACTCTCTCTTCGCTACGGTTAACAACAACCATTTTTCTGCATCCTTTAGCCACCAGATGTTTTATCACCAACTTGCCCATTTTACCCGCTCCAACGACCAACATTCGCGCTGTGGGGTGGGATGATTCAGGGAGTTTCATCAGGGCTAACTCCACAGCAGCTGAGCTCACAGAGACAGCTCCAGAAGCGATGCTTGTCTCGGTTCTAACCCGTTTTCCAACTGAAATCGCGTGCTTAAACAAACCGCTGATGTTCCTCCCAAAGCCCACAACACCTTGCCCAACTTTCACAACTTGCTTGACCTGTGCAAGAATCTGACCTTCACCCAAGACTAAGGAGTCCAGCCCCGATGATACTTCAAAGAGGTGCTCTGCAGCGTCTTCATTATGTAGCAGAAACCTGTGCTTACATATCTCTGAAACCGAAACTCCACTTGACTGCACATACATGAAAAGAGCATAAGGAACTACTTTCAATATGTGCAACACATAAAATTGGAACTGTGGTAACAAGAAATCGCAGAATGCAATACCTTAGACATCCATTCAGTCACTTCTTTTATGCCACGGTGCTGAGATAGAGCTAAAACATATATCTCCAGTCTATTGCAGGTGCTTAGGACAGCAGCCTCCTCTATGTGATTCAGACTGCACAGCTCTTCAATCACTCGAGGCCAATCGGCTTCTGCAATTGCGAGCTTTTCGCGTATTTCGACAGGGGTGGTGTGGACACTTAAACCTATTACAACAATGCTGCTCCCTTCCTTTGTGTACCCTGAACAGTGCCAATTCAGATAATCAATCTCCGGAGTCATTGATGCTGAATCGCAACAGCTATGGATCTTTTAATAACACATATCAATAAATAAATAAATAAACTAACAACTCAATTCAATTTGCAGACCTTAGATTTGAAATTTCTAATTTTGCAACTAAAATTGGAGCTTTCGTAATTCTATATGGCAAAACCTAAAATTAGGATCAAACATGTTTCAATTGATATAGCGATCAAACTGAAATTGATGTACATTGAGACTTACGATCGGCAGCAGATGTCTTCAAGCGCTCAAGAGCGGAGACACTCGAGGATCGAACAGAATCAAGCGAAACAGCGTCAATGGAGGCGACCTCGCACCTCTGAATGAGGGATTTCCGGCTTCTGCTGACGGCCGCTGAACCTCTGCGAAACCAAACCATCGAGGAAGGTGATATATGCGAAGAGGAAGTGCGGCCGCTGTAGGCGGGAGTTTTAAGCGCGAAACTAGTGGACAAACCACTCGATGCCGCCATTGATTTCGCGATCCAGGGATAGGGCTAGAAAAAAAAAATGAATTAATGGGAGGAGTTCAGAGTTGAGAGATCAGAATTGAGAGAGGAGAGATAAACGGAATTGAGGGACGCCATTTCTGATTTAAATTGAAAAATCAAACGAGGGTTTGGTTATGACTTTTGAATGGGTACGGCGGAGAGGAACCGCGTCGGCGTGTGCCGAGTCAAAGAGAACCAACCACCACCAAGAGGCAAGAGCTTTCTCACTATGAAGGGTAAATTATATTAAATCACCCATAAATTTAGAAATTACAGAAACTCAACCATTAAATTTGGTTTCTTTCAGTGTGTGAACCACTCATAAGCCCTTTTATGTGTAAAAAGTAAATGTTGAACAATGTTACATTATCACTTTACTTGTCAAATTATACTTTATTGTATCAAGCTTCCGGGTATTCCGAATCTACGTGCCAAAAATTATCCTCTCCAATAAAGAGATTTTGTCGTATTTCGGGACAAAAGGTTAATCTACACAAATCAAGATTCCAAGTATCCCCAAACACATATGTCACGGCAATTCTTACGGTTACGACCAATTTAGGGATTCCTCACTCAAACAACCTTGAAAAATATCTTGGTTGTCCGATTATTAATGGAAGGGTGTATCGTGATACGTTCATTGATGTTATCCTTAAAACTAAACAAAAACTGTCTAAATGGAAAGCTTCTACACTCTCAGCTGAGGGGAGGAAAGTTATGATTAAGGCTAATTTGAGCGCTCAAGCGCTTTATCTCATGCAAGCTTTCTTTCTTGCTACCTGCATCCATCTTACAAGAATTAGATCAAGTATATAGACAACTTTTCTAGAATAAAGACCTCCAATCTACCCCCTTGATCAACTGGGATAAAATTTGTACGGACACCCAGAACGGTGGTCTAGGACTATATAAAGCAGAAACTATGAATATACCTCTACAGATGAAACTCCTTTGGAAAATCATCGCGGAACCCGACAACATTTGGGTTAAAATGGTGTCCTCGAAGTACCTTAAAGGTAACCCTCTAATGTAATACAATAAGACGGGCAACACATCTTGGCAGTGGTCAAAAATCCTTTCTATTAAGCACTTATTTCAACCAGGTCTGCGTTGGGCTATTGGGGATGGTTTGTCGGTCAATTTCTAGACTGATAACTGGGCTTTCGAGTCACCAACAACGGACAGATTGCAACGTTCCCATGTATCAGTTCCCTCGGGTTTCTGTTATTGTGGGTGTACTAACGAGTCAATCCAACATCTATTCCTGGACTGCCCAACAACTAAACAACTACATCGTGATATTCACAGTGGCGGCCGCAGAATACTCCGAAAGGTGGGGCGAAATTTCTAGTGTGTACTGCGATATTGGTCTTGAATAAACTCCTTTACCTAAGCTACGACTTTCAACTTTTTAACAGTGGATTGTAGAAAAGTAGACTTACATTTGCTTGGTTGCTATAGTAGTGGTTTCTCACCATTCATTGAAAATTAAGGCATTTGTCATATTTAGGAGTGTAAACTTATCGAAATTCAATCATGCTAAATTCAAGGCTTTTGCATATTAGCTAGGACTGTAAACTCAACAACTTTATAATATCTTTTGGTTTCCAAACACATGATAGAAATTGTGATTTGAATATATATGTAGGGTACGAAAATACAAATATTGCATAAAGCTTCACACATTCAATTCAAAAACCCCAAATTCAATTCATAAATTTCATTCTCAAAATCACATACACAATAATTAAAACACAAAATTTATTCTCAAAATCACAAATTCTAATGAAAATTTCACAAAATTTATTTTCATAATCAAATCCTAATTTCACCAATTTTATGGGGTTTAATTAGTTTATAGCTAGATAATTTGTATATAACAGGGAGCTCGGGAAGTGAGAATATAATTAAATAAGGGGGTAGGAAGATAGAGAGTGGGTGCAAATTGAAAAAAGAATAAAAAAAGTTTTTTTGAGGGAGGCGAATTTTAAAAAAAAAACAAAAGGAGGCTAATTTCACCAATTTTATGGGGTATAATTAGTTATAACTAGATAATTTGTATATAATAGGGAAGTCGAAAAGTGGGAATATAATTAAATAAGGGGGTAGAAACATAGAAAGTGGGGTGTAAATTGAACAAAGAATAAAAAAACATTTTTTGGAGAGGTGAATTTAAAAAAAAACAAGGGAAAATTACAGAAAACCACCCATTAAATATGGGTGTTTTCACTTAACCACCCCTTAAATTCAAAATTACAGAAAACCACCCTTTAAATGATACTTTTTTACAACTCACCACCCATTCAACTATTTTCTTTAATTTATCATTAAATATATTATATTTTAATATTTTTAAACTCAAATTTGATTGTAAATATATCCATATTTTGAATTTAAGGGCTCAATCATATTTTAGAGATTATTTTATTTATTTTAAAATAATAATAATAAATATAGCCTAGAACTATTATTTGATTTATGGTTGAAAATGTTTATAAAATTTTAAAATATTATGGAAATTACTCTTATTTATTTATATTTTAAATAAGAGTAGTTTACATAATGTTGTAAACATTTTCAAACATAAATTAAGATAATAATTCTAGGATTTATTGATTATTATTTTTAAAAATAAATACAATGATCCCTAAATTATAATTGGACCCTTAAATTCAAAATTTGAATATATTTGTAATCAAATTTGAGTTTAAAAATGTAAATATATAGTATATTTAATGATAAAGTAACGAAAATAGTTGAATGGGTGGTGAGTTGTAAACAAATACCATTTAAAGGGTGGTTTTATGTAATTTTGAATTTAAGGGGTGGTTAAGTGAAAATACTCATATTTAAAGGGTGGTTTTCTGTAATTTTGCCAAAAAACAAAGGCTAGTGGGAATTGAACCCACAACCTTTAGTCTCATTTTGCTTTCCTTCCTTCCCACTAACCAACTAAGCAAAGTGGACTTGTTGATTCTATATTAATCATAGTTTTACTTATTACAACATTGTCATATATATAAATAATTTTTTTTTTCCAAACCCCGGGGCGTGTGGGTCGAAAGGTGGGGCGGCCGCGTACGCCCGCCCCACCCTGGGGCCGCCCCTCTTCACATTACAGTTCCTCGATTCAATTTGGATGACAATAATAGAAAATACAACCAGCTACTTAAAAACATTTACTCTTCTGTGGGTCGTAACTCGATGGAGAGCTTAGCCCTCTCTTGGTAGGCTATCTGGTTTTTTAGGAACCAGTTGGTCTTCGGCCACCAAAGTGCTATTTCCAATCAGGAAATTTATCTTTTTTACCAAACAACGGCCCATACGTGGGTTGAATCAAAATCGCTCCTCCGTAATGAAGAATAGGGGACCGGTGCTACCGCATCTGTTTCCAACCAACACTCTCGCACTATGGGACCTCGGTCTGCCTGCCGTGACCGTGCTAAACCGTGTAAGAAACCACCACTTGGATTCCTTAAATTAAACTTTGATGGGTCCTTCCAATCGTCTGGAGATGCCGCTTACGGGTTCGTGATTCGTGACTCATATGGATCTGAACTGACGTTGGGAAATGGAATTTGCAATAACAACTATGTCCTTTATGTTGAGGCTTTGGGCCTCCGGATGGAGGTTCTCTAAGCAAAACATCTTCAGCTAGACAACCTCCTTATCGTGGGTGATTGTCTAGTGGTTGTAAAAGCTCTTCTAGGTGACTAGAATTGTCCTTGGAATATCGAGCTTCTACAATCTGATACGCTCTTAGATCTCTATTATTTCTCTAATGTTGCAATTCATCATATTTTCAGGGAATCAAATTATGTGGCTGACAGGATCACTCATCTAGCCTACAGTTGCCCTGCCGATGATAGCTGGGAGACCGATTCAGAACTGCGTGTTCTCGTCCGTTTGGACGCTCTAAGAAAGATGCCTGCTAACCGGCGTCTCTCCTAATTATTATCCTGCCTCCAAAAAAAAAAACTTTATTGTATCATGTATTTATTACAAAATTTATCAATATAGATAATTTAACATTTTTTACACATTAAAATGGTAGTATGTGGGTCTTTAAAGGAACCAAAATTTATACGTGGTTTTATGTAATTCTAAAATTCATGGGTACTTTTTTCAATAGCATTTATTATGAATAAGACACATGAAATATGAGATATAAATTAATTTAAATGATCATTAAAATATTTATCATATCTTTTCGTTAATAACTTAATAATTGATCAATAAGATCTCATAACTAGATTGGACTAATTAAGTTTTAGATGGTTTCTATTTTTATATTTAAAGGCCGGTGTTAATTGCACCACAAAAAATTATATGGGGCACTACAAAGAAAATACACTTTCGTGTTTTGTAAATGGAAGTTGGTGTTATCTTAATTATTTCATTTTTTGTTATATATGAGAAAGAGAGATCAGCTCTACGGGTTCATCTTCTCAAGTGAAGTAACAAGTCTTTATATAGACAAAGGTAGAAAGGTGATAAAGAGAAGCATTTAAGATGAGGAAGTTAAAGGAAGTGAAATATCCACCTCTTAATAGTTTTATAACACCCCCTTTGGATGTACACCTCTAACATTACAAACTATATATGTCGTTAAAAACCTCTTCTAGAAAAAATCCAAAGGGATAAAAACTAGTGCTAAGGGGGAGGGGGAGAGAGAGAGAGAGAGAGAGTACATATGTCATTTGATACGTTTTGGTAATATAGTCTCGTTAAAAACATTGTCAGGAAAACCCAGTGGGACAAAACCCGATCTAAGGAAAAAAGATTGTAGTACGTATATTCTCCCCCCTGAATTCAACATTCTTCTTACAACTTTCTCATTCTGATAAGCTCTTCTAACTTCTCGATAATGCTGACTTCATGAGCTCCATGGTGGAGTCTGAACATTGTCTTTCATGTGCACAAGTCGAAATGTCTTCATATATTACACTTGACTTCGATACAAATGACTTGTCTTTGGTGATGACTGACTTGTCTTTGGTGATGACCTGCTTTCAATGAACAAACATATAAGGTACTTCATGACCTAGTGTGCTCTTCATCGTTTGATACGAGGGATCTGATGTATAAATGATGTATAAGTTGTCTCATTAAAAACCTTACCTTGGAAAAACTCTATGGGATAAAATAACCAAGATTAAGAAAAAGAGTACAACTTGTGTATGGTGCTTCAGAACTCAACACACTATATCCCTATTGTCACAAATATATGATACTTCAAGTACTATAAGCGCCTTTTGGCATAATCGCTTACATATGATGAGACTTTATATGCTTCAAGCACTTCAAATTAATCAATCATTTTCATCTATATACTTTTTTATTAATGATCAATTTGGGTATATAACTACTATCCCATCTATTACGTTTGGAGTCGGTTCATCGACAACCAAAGATTATACTATTGGTGAATATATTTTCACAACATCCACTCTCGACTTTTATTCAATCCATCTAGCTTTATATTTTACAACTTTCTTTCGCTTATTGTGGTTTTGGATGAACACCTACTTAAATAATGATATTATACTTTTCGATGTTGGAACTATGGGTCCAATAACATCATACTTGAAGAATTCATCTTTACATGAGAGAATTCATCTTAAATGATTTGCTTCTTTCTAGCTCTTTACAATCATTTCGACGTCAAAATCCTTTATTTATTTGATGATCATCATATTCTCATGGGCTCTTTCCAATTTCGGGGAATAATATACTAAGAGCATAGTGATCGCACGTGCTTCTGACATATTTGAGACTAATATTTGTTCGCTTCAGAGTTACTTCTGGAATCTCCAAATGAGCTAGTTCAATATATGTGACTTTGTCACTTTCTTGGCGTTTCGTAAATCCTTATTTGTTAAACTGTATAATCATTTCATCTATTGAACTTCTAGGTCACTTGCATTCATCCCCGAATCTAAACAATACCTTCATCTATTTTTTAGATTAATGGCCTTGTATTCTCGTTGTTGACTCTTCAATTTGAGCCTATCGATGACGATTACCCAATAATCAAACTTGTTAAATGAATCAAACCTCTTAATATTTTTTCCGTAAAACGTGAATCTATCACTCTTATGAGTTTTCCAGTTAACCACGTACGTTAAGCCTACCATAGTAAATTACAACACCATTTCCAGTGACTAGGGTATGTTTGGATAGGCAGTTATTAAAACTTATAATACATAATTTTGCATTACAAATTTACAATATATATTATAATGTAAAATTGTGCATTATAAATCATAATACCTGGCCATCCAAACGAACCCTATAATATTATTTTGAGTTTCTCGTGGATGGACAACATAACAATGCATATCTTCATGGTAACTAAAAGATCATAGGGCTTTTCTACCTAGATTTTTTTTTTTTTTGATTTGGTAAGAATTCGGGAGCATAATGCTACCCGATAGCATCCTTGCGGATGAGGTCAAGAAGACATGGGTCATTGTGAAAAGAGTTGTTGGGGGCAACAAGAGCAAGGTGTGCAACCTTATCTGCTACAGCGTTACCACTATGAAGGACGTGGGAGAACGACACTTCGCAGAACCCAGAAATGAGAGAGCTAATATCAGACATAATCAACTCTATTTCCCAATGACATATCGTTTTGGATCTTAGATGGTCTATGATTATTAGGGAGTCACCTTCAATAACGAGACTGGGTATTCTCATTTCACGGGCCCTGAGGATTCCCTCTCTCAGTGCTAGTGCTTCAGACATTAATGGTTTGTGTAGCCCAATGATTCTTCCCCCTAGGGCAGTTACATCACCCTTATCGTCCCGGATAATATACCCTACAAAACTTTGTCGGTGGGCGGACGCTGATCTGTCGAAATTTAGTTTCCATTTACCCGGAGGTGGCGTTTTCCATTTGCCTTTTTGTTTTGTCCTTATATTATGTGGGGTCCTATTTCCCTTGTTTCTGATAGCAGGGGTTTCACATTCTATGAATATGTCTGCCTTTTCCCATTCGGAGAAAAATGAATTAACCATTTGTAGGAATCCCTCCGTATTCGGAAGCTTTTCTGCCTAGAAATGGTGAAACCCCTAGCCCCTTCAACTACGATTAAAAAAACACCAAATTCTAGAAAACCATCATTTAAATAAATTGAAAATTCCAGAAAACCACCCTTAAAAAACAAGATATTTACGAAAGATCACCCATCTGTCCATCTAGTTTTCATTTTTCATTTGAGGCGAGGACAAGAGATGAAGGATGAACACATCGGAGAACTTCGAACC
This sequence comes from Persicaria tinctoria, assembly GCA_037127255.1. Classification (NCBI taxonomy): domain Eukaryota; kingdom Viridiplantae; phylum Streptophyta; class Magnoliopsida; order Caryophyllales; family Polygonaceae; genus Persicaria; species Persicaria tinctoria. The sequence continues at coordinate 44,376,601 of JBANSL010000008.1, forward strand.
AACTAAATCAAGGATAACCAATTTCAAATCCAATGAGGGTGTGTTTGGATTCCTTTGCATTTTAATTATAATGCAATTATTTTACCTCGTTTTTATGTGAGCGTTTGATTGTATAAATAAAAATCTCATGAAAATCGAGGTAAAACAGTAATTTATCCAAATAATCACATAAATCGAGATAAAATAATTGCATTTTCATTGATACATCATGAAATTCAAACACACCGTTAATTTAAACACATTAAAAATTGTGTTAACTAAACACAACCTTATCTATTTACATTATAAACATAATACAATTGGAATCCAAACACGTCCTAAATCAAGGATGCATGAAACACTTGAAAATTGTCAAGAGATGAACTAGAATATTGAAATGTGGGGGCAAAATAATTATTTGTATTTTTCACATCAAACTTACCGTAAAAAGTGGGGCGAGTAATCTTTTGCAAGCATCTAGTTTGTAAATGGTGGTGTTCTAGAAATTTCAATTTAATGGATGGTTTTATATAAAATCGTATATTTAAGGAGTGGTTTTCTAAAATTTGGGGGAAAAAACACTCAGACTATATAGAGTGTGTTTGGCGGTAGCTTTCGGAGCTTTCGAAAAAAAAAAGCTGAAGCTACTTGTGTTTGGCAGTGGTTTATGAAGGAGATTATGAAGCTTTCGGAGGGGGTTCGAGAGAATATTTTTTGGGGGAAATGGAAGCTTGTGGAGGCGATATTTCCAAGCTTTTGAGGGAGATTCTTCTTTTCCTTGCCATTCCTGCCCTCGTCGCACTCCACAATCTGGACACATCCCCTCTTTGGCCTTCTCAGAATTTTCGGGATTTGAGCTCTTGCCGCCGACATCCATCTCAACCTCCAAAGTATGTTGACGGGCTCCAAGCTCTCAGAATCTTCGGCCTTCTAAATTAGTAATACTCCAGGCTCCGAGCTTTCGTCGGACATACCAATTTCGTCGATGCTTATCGCCACCGACGATGCAAAAGGCTTCCCAACTGCGTCCCCTCACAAGTTGCTGCTAGTCGCTGGGCTACTGTCACGGGCGGATCTACGAGGGGGGCTCGAGGTGGCTGAAGCCCCCTATCCTGAAAAGAGGTAAATATATTTTTATATATCTGTCATGTTTCTAATATATAAGTGAAGTAATATAGAATCACAATGGACATATTGATTTAGCGCTAAGAGCACTGGGTGAGGCGGGGGAAATTTTAATGCTCATGGGTGTGAGACTCTGGTTCGATTCCCTTCCACTCCACCTTTTATTCCCCCCCCCCCCCCCCCCCCACCCACCCCACAGAGTCAGACAGAGGCATAGAGCCTCTCGAACGAAAGCACTGCCCAAGTCCGGAGTCTCCCGCTGCCGCCAGATCCACCTCCGGCCGACCATGGCACCGGCGCACCACCGCAGGCAGCCCCTCGACAGTCTATAGGGGCGTGTTCGCTGCCCGGTTATGAGAGGTTGTGGTTTTAAAAAGAAAACACAACCGGCTCCGCGCACTGTTTGACACCAGGTTGTGGGGGACGCCGGTGGAGGTTGTGAGCGGTTCTGGTGCGGTTGAAACCGCCGGTTCTACAACCATGGGGATGGAAGGTTGTTGAGTCTTCAACCGGAGGTTTTCCCTTGGTGCCCTTGCTCCCTCACAACTCCTGCAGCTCATTCCATTATCTCCTTCCCCTCGTGCCCTTCCTCCCTCACGCAGCTGATTCCATTGTCTCCTTCTTCAAGCGATTTCGAGCAATTTCGAGGAGAATCTCCACAAATTGGCTTCGATTAAGCTATTCCAGGTACAATTCTTCACCCTTCTTCTTCTCTGCTCTATCTTCCAAGCCTGTAATCAACTTGTTGGTGTTCTAATGGCTGCTGGAGCTGAGATTTCGGATTTTATCCGGTTAGGGTTTCTGGCTGGTGCCGAAATTCAGATTGGAATTGATGCTTGTTGCTATCTGCTATCCTTGTTCCCATTGATATTCTTTTCTGATTTTTTTTGTGCGTGATGATGTACATGTTGGACTTTGATATCCTTTCCCTGTTTATAAGAAAAACAATCAGATGGTGTCATCATGATGGAGTACAAGTGTTCGTGTGGATGAGTAAATATGGAAAGGGAAAAGGGATTTGAGTTAGTATAATCAGGATAAAAGCTCAATAGATTCTTGTCTAATGCAAACTTTTAGTGAACCACACAACCCTCATTTTGAAACCCATGCCTGATAGGAAGAATGAAATGGAGAGAATAAAAACAAATTTATTTATTGAAGAAGAGAAAGGATAAGTTGAGATGAAAATTATGATGAATGACTATTAAACTAAAAGTAGAATAGATTCAATTCATTTCCCTTTCTGTTTTCATAGGTGTCAAAGAGCATTTGCACAGGAAAAAGAAGTAAAAACTGAAAGTTAGTATGTTGCCCAGAATGAAGGATATAATTCCTCAGTGAACAAAATTGGCAATCCAAAAACAAATAAAATCTGAGATGATTCTTCACAGCCAACATCTTTTTCTGTCCAAAAAGAACCACTGTAGTGCAGAAGGGATTTGGCATATTTCATGAATCATGTTTGCTTCACCTGCAATCACAACAGGAAAGGTTGATGAGAGCTCACTTTTTGCACATAATAAAACTACCGATAACTGATAAACAATCTCATCCAAGTAATTTGCATCTCATCTCAAGATTCTGAAACATTCACCTAAACCTAAATTTCAATCAAACGATGGACAATTTTATTAGCCGGGAAACATCGAATGGGTTCAAAACCCACATCTAGGTTAAAGCTATGATGAGTGAAAGCAATTTCTTCAGTTGAAACTATTTCAGAAGAAAAGTAAGCTCTTTTTTTCAGCCATTTTCTATGAATGAATTGAATGCTATGGTTCAGTTCTGAGTACAGATCAATTTTTGGATCCTTTCTGAGCTCAGATCAATCGATGAAGAGTATACCTTCTTTAAATATGTCTTGTGAAGCTTCATAGCACCAATGCAGGCTTTTTTTTGCATCCAAGGTTCCAGTCAAGCCAGTTAGGATCTGTACATACGAACCATTAAGGAAAGAGAAACGGAGTCAAAAGAACTTTTGATTGATCCCCTTGAAAATGTTCAGCTTCATTTTATTTTAATGCCCAGTAATTCAGCTGTTAAATGATCATTTAGTTTTTTAATGTATGAATATCCTGTTTCAAAGACGAGTGCATGACATGTGATGGCTTCAGTAGTCTATTAAGCATGAATGCTAAGATTTTGTTTCGTCTTAGCCTTGCTATTTCGCTTGCATGAACCAAAGTAGAGGTACGGGGATCTTGAAAGGATTCTTTGGGGAGAAGCCACTTGTGATCTTCAGCAGGAGCTCATGCTGCACGAGCCTCCTCTTTTAGAATGTCTATCACCCATGTGGTTTTGTCCTGGCTGGTCTGTGGTTTGGTATTCTCATAGTAGCTCGACTTTGGAATGTGCTAGTGCTGCGTACTGACATATTGTGATATTTTGTATTCCCATTTTGCAATGCAAAGCAACCGAGCTTCAACTATTATTGAGATTAGCCCCAATTTTTACATGGATATCTTCTGCTGTTTTGAATTTACTATTGCATTTGATTGTATGGTTGATAAAATGTCAGTAGTAAAGGTTGCTCCTCCATTTCTAAGGTAACTCGTAATTGTTCAAATGCAAGGATATATAGCTACTTTATTCGTTTTTGCCGCAACCAGAATACTGCAATGTTGAATAGACCTATCAAAACAATCTCCAATTGGGATAAATGGAGCATTTGAATATAGTGAAATTCAGCAACTGGGAACGTGCACAGAATGGTTTATTATTATCAAGGGTAGTTTGGTCTTTTTACCTATAAAGCGAAAAAAATAACCTTTTATCAACCAAACACCCAACAAGGTTATTTCTAAAAAATAACCTCAACCTTTTCCACCTACACAACCTAAAAAAAATAACCTCCACCACTACAACCTAAAAAAATAACCTCAACCCCTTTAAAAATAACCTGCAAACAAACACGCCCTAAGATCGGTTAGTTTTCGTCTTTTTTGGATTACACAAAGAGTTAGACAGAGGCATAGAGCCTCTCGAACGAAAGCACCGCCCGAGTTCGGAGTCGCTCGTCGCTGCCAGATCCCCCTCCGGTCGACCATGGCACCGACGCACCATCGCAGGCAGCCCCTCGACAGTCTGCAGTCTCGGACAGCCCCTCGACATGTGCAGTCCCGGATAGCCCCTCGACAGTCTTCAGTTTTCTTCAATTTCACTCTTTCCATCTAGATCGGTTAGTTTTCGTCTTTTTTGGATTACACAGAGAGTTAGACAGAGGCATAGAGCCTCTCGAACGAAAGCACCGCCCGAGTTCGGAGTCGCTCGTCGCTGCCAGATCCCCCTCCGGTTGACCATGGCACCAGCGCACCACCGAAGGCAGCCCCTCGACAGTCTGCAGTCCCGGACAACCCCTCGACATGTGCAGTCCCGAACAGCCCCTCGACAGTCTTCAATGTTCTTCAATTTCACTCTTTCCATCTAGATCGGTTAGTTTTCGTCCCCTTCCTTTTAATTTGATTGTTTTTAAGTTCAATTGATTGATTGAGATGAGAATCACATTTAGATTAGCATTTGTGAATTTGATAATCATTTTGGGGATGATAATCAATTTCAGAAATTTTTTTATTAGGGTTTGTGATTTGTAAGAAATAAATTTTGTGAAATTGAGTTTGATTTTGAGAATCAAAATTATGAAAGTTTGATTAGGCTTTGTAAATATATATATATATATATATATATATATATATATATATATATATATATATATATATATATATATATATATATATATATATATATGGTGTTGGTATAAAGCTTCCAGAACCTATAACATTTGTTCAATCAAAGCATCTAAACTTACCATGAGTAAAGATGGCAGGGAAATAAAACCTTATTTGTTCAATAGAGTATTTATTTGTGGTTGTGCCTGATAATGTATAGTATTAACATATTCATGGGCTTTTGTAGGAATATAAAATATGGATATGTATACTTGAGGCATTGCGTTTTTGGTTGCAAGAAATGTCAGCGCAATAAAGCAAAGCAAGGTTTTGTTGTTGAATATCTAACATAAATCCATTGTCACCTTGTTGCATTTAACAAACCAGGTATGTGCTTTCTTTTTTGTGGTTTTCTTTTTTCTTTTTAAAGAATGCAGTTGAAGGTTTGAGAGTTGGTGGTCAGATTTATATGGATAGTTTTTCAATAGGTAGCTTCGAGGTTTTGATCACAAATAGACTCATAGGTATGGGTTGTTTGAGGGGTTTGAACAGATGGCTCTTGTGATTTTTAACGACATAGTTTTCAGGCTTCAATTCAAACGGTCATTTTTCGGGAAAAAAAAATTCAGCCCCCCTTACATAAATTCTTGGATCCGCCACTGAGTACTGTGGAAGGCATTCAAGTCTCCCATCACCGAGTTGTTACACCTGTTCCCTCATGATCGGAGATTGCAACCTCACCGATGGTTTTCATCAATATCAACCCATCAACAAGGAAAGAAGACGAGCTGAACTGGTGTGATGTTTTGCCTGAATGTAGAGGAGGAGAGGGTAATTAACCGAAGGAAAGTTTCGACATTTTGATGGTAAAAACCCCTTGAAAATCTTATATATACCAAAATCATTCGTTTTTTTTTTTAAAAAAAAAAATCTCAAACTCTAATATCTCCAAAATATATAAAAAAAATTCTCAAACTCTAAAATCTTCATAATTAAAAAAAAAAAAAAAACAACTCTCATTTATAATCTATTGTCAAACACACCCCCCTAGTTTATACAACAAAGTTTATTAAAGATTTAAAAGTAACAAAGATGCTGCTCTCTATAGAAAAGGCTAATAGTTGTGGAGTGGTTAGTAAAGTATACCTTATCATGAAATGTAAGGGTTTGATATGTGGCATATAACGACAAGACATGCACATGTAATCTATGGAGTTTAGTGCAAGAAATCTACAATCACATCGTGCATTGTACAATCAATTGGAAGTTTATTTCTTTATTTACAATAGAACCCTTGATATATTTACAAAGAGGAAGAGGTTGTTGATTCCTACCACTTTCGAATTATTCTGATTTATGTTCTAACTTAAGGTAGGACTTCAAAAACTGCCCTAATTCATCACCTTCCCTTATGTACATTGCTAAAAAGGGTGTTTACAGATTCAATTTTAACAAATTTGCCCTAAAATCAAAATACCTAAAACAGAGTACAGCAAGAACAAAAACAGAGCAGCTGAAATCCAAAACCCACCTTTGTTTCTATTTCTGTTTCTTCACCCCCAAAAGCTCCAAACTCTCTCCCCTATCAAACTTACCAGCTTTTTCACCGGACCCTTCTCCCCAACCTCCTCCTCGCCGCCTCCGGTAGACACATCTCCTTCGCCGGCGCAGTCGCCTCCGTGATCGGCCGGTTCCGGCAACCCCATCTCGCTCTGTCCGAAACCCGTATCGGAAATCTGGTCATCTGCGGGCGAATCACGGGCGTCCACCCCTTTCTTCTTTCTCTCTCTTCTTCCTCCCCTGTTTTTGCTGCCGCTTCCCCTGTTCTTCGTCGGAGCCCAATCCTCATAGGCGTCGATGATTTCGTGGATCAACTGGCGGTTCGGGGAGGAGTCCCATCTCGCCCAGTAGCTCATGTAACAGCCAAAGCAGTGGCAGGTGAACGCCGCCGGGTGGCTTCCGCCGCCGCCTTTGACTTCCTTCTTACTTGGACCCTGTTTGCTGATGTTGCCGGAGGAGGCAGGGGAGGTCGAAGAGGAGCTGGTTAGGAGGTAGGCCAGGACCTCCCGATCAGCGGCCGTGAGCGCCGCCGCGAGAGCAAGGATTGCTGCCGGGAGGAAAGCAAGGGGGTCGGTGGAGGGTGGTTCCTGGGACGGCGGCGGAGGTGATGGATGGACAGTGCTTTTGCGGTACAGTTTCTTCATGAATTTGGGGGAATTTTTTGGGGGGTTTGGGGTTCTGATAGGAATAAACAGAGAGATGACGATGGAAATGAGGAAGTGAGATGATTGAAGAGATTTAAAACTACCAGTTTCTTTGGGTTGGACGGGAGGGTTAGACTCTTGAAAGTTGAAACTGTTGAAAGGTTGATGAATGTTTTTTTTTATTTCAAACTACGAAATTGGTATTTAAAATGGACAATGTTGGATATATGGGTATTTAAAAAGACTTCGGTGTCAAATTTGTATTTAAAACTGGATCGACGGATAAATTGGTATTTGTTTGGGTCGGAATTTCGGTTTTCATGCGGGGTGACTCCTACAACTTACTAAACCTTTTTTGTTTAGCCTGGATCGGTTTCTTTCTCCTAATAAAATATATGAATCCCTATTGAATCGGAGAGTTACCCGCATGAAAACCAAAATTCTGACCAGAAAAAATATCAACTTTTCTATCGGTGCAGTTTTAAATACCAATTTGGCACCGAAGTCTTTTTAAATACTCAAATGTCGAATCTTTCCAGTTTTAAATACCAATTTGGTATTTTGGCCTTTTTAAAAAAAAATATATATTTAATTATTACAATATTAATTTAATAATCTATCAGATTATTTGATTATTTTTAATGTTTTAGGTATAAAAAAGTGATTATTTTTAATATTTGATGTTTTAGTTTTTAATGTTTTAGATATAAAAAAGTGATTATTTTTAATATTTGATGTTTTAGTTTTTATAAACTAATAAAATTTATAAAAAAATATTATTGAAATGATTATATTTTAGTTTATTATTGGTAAAACTTGTCATTTCTTAATATTGTTGGTAGAAAGGAGTAAGGAATGGGATAATTTCACCTCTTTTTTTTTGGGTCTTATTAATGTTAAATATTACTTTTATAATTTTTATGATTAAACTTTATTGTTCTCTATTTACTTCAAGAATATTATATTTCTTTATTTTTATGATTAGATATTTCACATTGTCTTAATATTTTTTTCTTGTTTTTAATAGGGAGTACTTGCTATTAGCAAGTTTACTTTGTATTTCAATGGGTAATATAATTTATATTTACATGTTTTATTAACATTAATTTTACTTTTATTATATAATGTGACCTTTAAAAAATTTAAAATCAAAATACACCATGAGCACTTACTTCAAAAAATAAAACTTAAAAGATTTTGTTTTCATTTTTCCTACAAATTAAAAGTTGGTGTAATAACATAGACGTCTGTATCTCATATATCTCATACTAAGAGATTCAATTTTATTCTGAAAAATAAAATTTTAAAAAAAAGAGATAATTTAAATTTCAATCATCTTAGAACTTTATATGGGGCAGAATAAACCCTTTAAATAAATGATATAATATTTATTTTGAATGTAAAATTTTATTGAAACATACTAAGATAAAAAAAATAAAAAATAAATCCCTTGTGATCTAGAATAAAATCCTGGCTGCTGGAAATGGAGGACTTGAATAGTTGAATAATGTGTGAGAACTTGCGAATTAAGAAATACTCCGTAGGAAACGTGTTGGACCGATTTATTTCTGTTTTCTAGTAAAACCACTTAAGTTTTCGGAATTTCTGATTTATTGCAGGACTAACCATTTTCGGAATTTTCCACACTCTCTCCATTGGTAATCAGGTAGCAGATAGGATCGCATACCTTAACTATTCTACCAGAGGAGCAAACTTATACAACGATACAGGTATATTAAACCTCATCCGTCAGGATGCCTTCGGATAGAGCTTAGCTCATCCGAATCTTTACCTAATAAAAAAAACTTAAGTTTTTACATTTTTTTTCTATTTGCATTATAGGTGAATCAAATTAAATTTAGGCTAGCTCTCTTCAAGGGCTCTCCAAAAACCCTCGCCGCTACGAGGCAACCTTCCTCCTCCTTCTCCGGCCCGGTGGTACAACAACACTGACGATCTTCGGATCGAATCACTCTCTCCATTGAGAGAACTCTACACCTCCTCCGGGAGCCCTAAATCTCCTTCGGGAGTCCATACCCACCCTTCCGGGGTCTAGTACACTTTTCGCGTGTCGGAGTCATCTTCCGGCGTGGTTCTGGTCAAGCTTCCAAGGCCCTCGTTTGGATTTCACCTCGTCTTCTTCCTCCCCTGGCTTCCGCCGCCACTCCCGGCCTCTGGCTCCACTGCCTGCCCCTTCTGCGGTGTTTGGTCGACGGTCGTGGTTGGTCTGGTGTGCGTGGCTCACCGGATTCAGGCCGATCTACCCCCAATTTTGGCCAATTAATTCCCGTCGCTCTTGGATTCGTTCCGTCCGCCTTCATCCTCTTCCTCCTCCGGCCTCCGCCGACGCGCCACCCCTGGATCCTCCTCGTTCTGGGTTTGCTTGGTCTATTGCCTCTCTTCATGGCTGATTCAATTGTGACCGGCCTTGATTTGAGCCTTTATTGTACACCTTCTAACAAAGGATATTTGTTAAATTGTAACACGGATTCAAAACCGCAACCAACAACAAAGGCCAACTCTACCAGCCCTTGGCTATTAAAATGTTAGGGGGACAAATCATCATCTATTCTGGCAAGAAATAAACCACACAAGCAAGTAAACAAACTAGACATTTTCACACTAGCAGAAACAAAAAATATATTATGGAACCTGCCTCGGATGTTCATGGTTTCCATAAATCCCTCTATTTAAATCAAATGGCTATAGTGGAGGCATATGGGTGTTAATAAGGAATAATAAAACTCTAGACAATGCATTAGTAATAGAACAAAATGATAGATATATTATGTTCAAGATTACCATCAATAATTAGGAATATATTAGCCTTAATGTTTATTTATGCACCAGCAATGGAGAATGGAAAATCTGAATTTTGAAAACAAATCTTGGCGCTATTCCAAACACATATGTTGTCGGTCATAATAATGGGAAATATGAACGACATTGAAAATGATCCATAAAAAATCGAGGGTAATTATCCAACCCTTGCTAGATTTTGCCGATTAAAATATGTAAAAGATGTGCTTAATCTTCACACCATACCTTACACAGGATCCCCCATCACGTGGAGGAAAAATAACAATTCCAGTACTAACACATACGAGAGACAAGATAGGGTTCTGGTCCACCAAGATATTGCAATTAGATTTAAAAATCTTAAAGTTCAACATCATCCTTTTTGAAGCTCGGATCATTGTCCAATAACGATGAAAATAGGTGATCCGGATGTGAGAAAAGGCTCATCTTTTTTATTTGAAATGTCATAGACTACCAATCCACACTATGAAAAAATAGTCGGGAGAGTTTGGCAAAATAAATTATCTGGGTCCTTTGGTTATAAGTTAGTTCAAAAACAAAGATTACTAAAAAACACTAAAGAACGGTGCAAAAACCATTCGAATAATATTTTCAAACAACTTCTAAAGGTGGATAAAGATATTATGGATCTTCAAGTAAATCTTCCCCGGGGAACCATCACAGCTCGAGATAAAGCAAAACTTGCAAGATTGGAAAATAAAAGAAAACAAATCCTAGATTATAACTACAATTTCTGGAAACAAAGAGCCAAAATCAAACATTTGCAGTTAACAGATCGAAACACAAAATACTATCAAACAACAACTAAAATAAGAAACTATAGGAAAACCACTTCCACTTTTGAAACTAATGTCCACTAAAGTAACCATGTTTTTATGCATATTTTAGCTCCTTATTCTAAGTACATTGCATATTTCGGGTTGTGAATATGTTGAATTTGTGTAGTATAAGCTTATTTGCCAGAAATAGAGGTCTACACGAGTTTTGGTTTAATATTGCAGAATTTGAAGCCATTCTGGGATGAAACCAAGAGGAGGAGACAAAGGCAAGATTCTACTCGACGTCAACAAGCTTACTCAACGTCGACTACAGCTGGGAGCAAAACCAACACTGGTAGAAAAATAGGCTTTGGCAACGGTGAAATTACTACGGTTCCGTGTCTCCACGCGGTAAATTTACAAAAGTGCAAATTTACCACAGTTCTTAAAGGAACCGTAGTAATACTACACCAAAATTTACCACGGTTATGTCTTAAATCGTGGTAAATTTGCAATATTTAAAATTACCACGGGTTCTTAAAGAACCATAGTAAATCAACATAAAAAATTCAACGGTAATTCATCCTAATTTAACCTAGTCAGCCTTGCTCCTCGCTTCCCTCATTCCATATTTCAGATCTGTGAGCACCACGTTCGTCCTGCTCATCTCCCTCTCTCGATTTTTTTTTTGAGTTCTTGCTCAGTTGCCCTCGTTCTCGCTCTGTCTATTGCGCGCATCTGTCTCATCTATAACTATTTTGCTCCTTCTTCGACAGTCTCCCTCGTCTCTCGATTTGGATCGGTGTCTGATCGCTCGGTGCTAATGCCGGCTGCTCCTCTTTGCTGATGCCATATCTATCATCTCTTTCTCGTACCTGGTGGCCGGTGTAGTCTGATTTCTCGATATCGACATCGATGGAAAACGATTGAACAATTGTTTGGAGTCGCTGAACTTTGCGAAGCCGCCTCACCGGATCTGAAGCCAAATCCCTCATAAAGAGGACCTGTTGTCGAACGGTTCCATAGAGAACCAGGACAGAGCACTGCCATCACCAAGTCTTCATTCACGAACCATGTTGAGTTCCTGGATTCGGATTTTCGCTGAATAGGTATTATTCCCGGTTTAATTTAGGTTTTTGATTTTGTTAAGATTTTTAATTGTTAATTTAAATTAATTAATTTATGGAATGAAATTTGTTTGATTGGATTTATGAATTTTTTTATTGATGGAAATTGGATTGAGATTTGTGGATTGGAAATTGAGATTGAGATTTGAGTAAATTCATGCCTTCTAGGTGTTTGATAAAATGTCTAGAAGAAGAATCACCATTAGAGTTTGAATCCCAAGTTCATGCTTATTAGGTGTTTGATAAAACGTTTAGGAGATGATTTGAGTGGAACTTGACTTTAGATTTTCCTGATTAGAATTGGTTAACTACAAATGTCATTTATATGAGGTTTTATTGTTGATCTAAGGTTTGAAGTGGAATTTGATTGGAGTTGGAAAAGGGTATTGGAATTGGGTTTACCATGCGAAATTTTGTTCACTGAATTACTATTACTGGTGCTTATATTCTCCATGGTGAATTGGTGTGAATGTTTCTTACAGGCTTTGAGTTTTATGCATAACAGTTCTCATTTCCTCAATGGATACACACACATAATCGTGGTACCATGTTTTGTAGTTGATCCTAAGAAAACTAAGCATTTGCTTGCACTTGATGGAGCTAATTAAGGAAAGACTCCACTTATTCAAGGCCAACCTTTTGGAAGAGGGTTCCTTTGATGCTAGCATTGCAGGGTGCGTGGGTGTTTTTCATACTGCTTTGCCCTTTTACCATGATGTCAAGGATCCACAGGTTACTGCTTATCTCTTAGTTAAATAAAATTCTAGCTTCTCTTGAGATACTGTTAAGTTTTTTGGGTCTGATGTATAGTCTGAGATTCAAGAGTTTAGACAAAGACTTCTTGTTTCATGTTCTTGTTGGATGCTGAATAATACTGTTTCTGCACGGCTCTCGTTTCAGGTAGAATTAATTGATCCAGCAGTAAAGGGGACATGTTCTTGGTTCTGTTGCTGGAGCTTCATCTCTGAAAAGGGTAGTTATGACGTCTTCAGTAGCTGCTGTGGTATACAATGGTAAACCTCGAACACCTGAAGTTGTAATGGATGAAAGCTGGTTTTCAAATCCAGATTTCTGCAGGGAGACAAAGGTGAGAAATTATAATATTTTGCAATATTCTCGTTGACTTTGCATCGATCTCTAGAGGCCTTATTTTGTCTGCTAAAATAATATAGTTACATTACATGTATCCATGTTTCTGTCAATCAATTAAAAGCAAATTAACTCTAGCTAGAAATATAAAAATATTAAGAATGTAGAAATAGCTAGGTGTAGTGATTAGGTGAGGTTTACATTTACCGCTAGCAAATCCCTGACAACTAAACTATGGAAACAGTACAATTTGTTTTGCCTGCCTTGTTTGTACTCACAGCATGACTTGGTACATTGAACAAGTTGTATAACCATAGAAAATATATGGTGGCTTGGAAACATTCGCAATTAGTTATTTCTTACACTTTGTTGTTAGACTCCTTAATGGGGATGAGGGTGCAGTACTTAATGGCTTAAGATGCTCTTCCTTTCATTGACATCAATTCCATCAGGATTTAGACTTTAATAATTAAATGAAGGGCCATACTACAGAGTATCATACTAATGATACACGGTTGCAGCTGTATATCTAATTATTAGCTTAATTAGATGGACCATTTTTATTAATCTTTTGATATATGATGCATATACACTTACTGATCTTGGCATCTTGGATCAATCTATATATATAGGATCTCGATCATCTCTTCCTTGAAGGAAGTTAAGAGATGAAGTTCTTCTTCATGTTTTCTTGTTTTACCTTAAGCTGAATTCTATAATATATGAATGTGCCAATTGGCTGATGATACATGTGTGTTCTCTTCCTAGGTTGTACGTACATGTTGGTTTTACATTGATATAAATTGTATATATCATATATGTTGTCATATCTGTGTGGTCTCTTGAACTAGCTCAGCATGCAAGTTAGAAATCGGATGTTTATGGCTTACTATTGTGTGGCATGTGAGGTAATTAGTATGATAGTTAAGATTATACTATTATTTTATTCAAGCCTATTAGCTCAAATGGTAGAGCGATGTGTTTATACACAAAGATGTGGGTTCAAATCCCGCATAGGCTACTATAATAATTAATCAGGTAAAAATTACCACAATACATATTTACTACGGTTCAAAACAAAATTACCACATGCATCTTTACTTCGGTTCACAAATTTACCACGGTTCAAAACAATTACCACATGACCTATTTACCACGGTTGACATATTTACCACGGTTCACAAAGCCTAGAACTACAGACAGATTTACCACGGGTGGGCGATTTTACCACGGTTCTGTTCGCGTGGTAAACAAATTTACTATAGCCACTTTTACCTCGGTTCATAACCGTGGTAAAACTTGCACACGGAACCGAGGTAAAACCGACTTTCTGTACTAGTGCAAGTCGAGGACTGAAGACGCACACCCCTCGAGCACGACGACTACTCGATGTCGAGTACTTTACTCGACATCGACCACTACAGAGACCCACTCGAGTTCGACGAAGAGAGAAGCACGAAGAGTACTCGACGTCGACTAGACCTAGAGGACTACCCGAGCTCGACGAGAAGAAAAGCTACTCGAGACGCTGAAGATCACTCGAGATCGAGCAGGCTACTCGACGTTGACTAGAACTGATCGATGTCGACTACGCTATTTTTGGGCCGTGAGTCCATTGGGCCAATCCGAGGACATGTGGACTACTTGGGAATGAAGTAAGGCCGGTTCTATCACGAGTTTATCAAGATCTATCTATGAAAGAGAAGATTTATCCACCACATGAAGATTTAGTTGTTTCCTTTTTAGATTAATGTTTCTTTTATCCAAATTTATATATCTTTAGGATTAGATAGAGTTTGCTTACCTTGACTAGCAAGGATTAAACCCTATTAATAAAGCCCATGTGGCTAGTTTTTCATTCATTCCAATTCAAAGAGAACACAAGAGTAGGAGAGTTAGGAGAGAGAGCTTGGAGTCGAGAGAAGTTGTATTTGGCGATCGGTTGTAAGCTTTGTTTTAGTTTATTAATGCAAGTTATTTCCCTTTTATTATTAATGAGTTTTCCTATGATGAAGAGCGAGTAGTTCACCTACTTCTAGGTTCAGGGTGAGCCCGACGATAGCCATGCATGCTTGAGGTAAAGTTTTGATATTTATTACGTTTTGATCATCCACTGCCTTTTATATGTTTATTGCCTACTCGAAAGAATAGATATTCATGTTAACAACTTGAATTGTAAACATAAAATTGGTGGATACAATTATGGTTATTTGAAAGGGTTATCTAATTGTTGGAAAAGGCGAAAGCTTACTCCTTTGATGTGATTACATAACTATTCTATCTTATCTTTTGTGTGTTTGATTATCGTTGCGGTGATCCCTTACCTTGGAAGTTTGCACCTTTATTACTTTATTTCTTTATTTACATTCTGCACAGATTTTACCCGACACCAACCACCATTCCCTATCCATCCCTCGACATCGACCCATTCTTAGCCGACGTCGACAGCAACCCTCATCGCATTTTCCCGCTATTCCCAAACCCCCGAAACCAACTAAATCTAGAACCGCTGACTTCTCTCCCGAGGACGAACCTGACTCTACTATCCTATAGCGGGGCTTTGACTATAAATTTATTTGGTCGATAAACCATCTCGCCAGAAACTAAAAATGACGTTATAATAAATGATCCACATGAAATAGCAAAGAAAATCACAAAAGAGATGGCAGAACGATTTAGCACAAACCAACAAAATGTCATCTCTCAAGAAAAAATTAGAAATATATATTCTCAAGTTTCTCAACGGGAAAACTCAAACCTAATCAAGCCTCCCACAAATACTGAAATAAAAAGCACACTTGAAAGTATCGCTGAGGATAAGACCCTATGCCCTGATGGATTCCCCCCTGAATTCTAAACTAAATATTGACATATAGTGAATCCTTCTCTTTGTAAGGCAATTAAAGCTTTTTTTTCACTTTGGAAATCTACTCTCGGAAATCAACCAAACATTTATTGCCTTAATCTCTAGAATAGATGACCCTGCAAATATTAATCACTATAGACCTATTAGTCTATGTAACACAATATATAATATAATCACAATTTTTTTAGCAAATAGGCTTAAACCAATTCTCCCTAATATCATTAAGCCTTTTCAAGGGGCTTTTGTTGAAGGAAGATCAATCCAAGATAACATGTTAATCGCTCATGAAGTTTTTCATAGTTTTCATAAGATAAAAAAAGGCAAAAAAGGTTGAATGTCTTAAAATTAGATAGGGAGAAAGTTTACGATAAGATTAATTGGAATTATATAGAAGCAGTGCTTATTAAGTTTGGATTCCATCCCAAACGGATAGAATGGGTAATGAAATGTATTACTACCACAACCTTCTCAGTTCTAGTAAATAATTGTCCGGGTAAAATAAAACATGATTATTAATCTATCGCTATAGTGAAGGGAAAAATATACCGCTTTGTCTTAAAATGATATAACTTGAAAGCTAATTTATTTGTAAGAAGTTAAAATAAAATATCACAAAAATAGTTATAAAACTTTATATACATTTCATTTAAAAAATTTATGAGTTCAAAATAAACGAACTTTTATTAGAAAAAAAATATTTACTTTAAACTAAATACCCAAAAATAATTAGGGGTATTTCAGCCTTCACCATTAAGGATTTTGGGTTAGCTCAATATTTCTTGGGGATGGAAATTTCAAGGTCTGGGGCTGGATTTGCTATCTAACTCAGCAATGCTCAATTGAAAACCGATCAAATACGTGGTGGATTTGCTATCTAACTCAGCAATGCTCAGTTGAAAACCGATCAAATTCCCTATGCAACGCAACTTGCATCTCAATATACTCGATGGAGCCTTGTTTGAGGATCCTGAGTCTTATCGATGGTTGGTTGGTCGTCTCCTATATCTTACAATGACTCATACGAACATTCCTTATACAGTACAATAATTGACCAAGTTTATGGCTTCACCTTGAGCACGTCACCTGCAAGTTGCGTTGTTCTTGCTGAGGTATCTTAAGGGGTCCGTTCATTGTTCATTGTTTTATCCCAGCTCGAGTTCCATGAATATTCGAGCATTTTCTGATGCTGATAGGGGGTCCTGCAGAGATACTAGTAGGTCTCTCACCGGATATTGTGTTCTTATAGGAGATTGCTTAGTCTCTTGGAAAACCAAGAAACTGAAAATTATTTCTAAATCCTCCACCAAAAGTGATTATCGGAGCATGTCACAGACGAGCTGTGAGGTTGTTTGGATTATTGGGGTTCTGGATGACCTTCGGGTGCCTTCGTCTCTGCCAAACATCTTCGAATGGATTGTCACTATGTTCGTGATTTGGTGATTAAAGGGCTTATTTCCCTTCTTTCGTTCCCACATATATATCTTCAACTCGTTGACTTATTCACCAAGCCTTTAGGGGCTCAACAACACCATGCTCTGAGTTCCAAGTTGGGTCTTGTCTTCCATGAGACACGCCCACCTTGAGAGGGGTATATAAGAGGTAGTATATAGCTTGGTGTGTAGTTTAATAGAGGTTGTATTTGATATTGATGGGTTAACCATAGTTAGGCCCCGACAGGCAGGCTCCTGCCATAGGAGGTTCGGGTGGTTCGACGGAATAGGGCCCCGAAATTTTCGGGGGCGCAATATATTTTAAGTTGATTATATAATAAATGTATTTCATAATTAATCAACTAGCCAGTTTAGCATATTCGTAAGGAAGGAAACATTTAAACTTTTGGGGCCCTTCATCTTGGGTTCGATTCCCACTTCCCCCAATTTGGCTTCATTTTGCTCCTCTTCCAACCTAACTTCTTTATTTTTAAAGCAACATTTTCATTTACAATTTTTTTTGTGTTAAAATTTTGACTAAAAAAAAAAAATTATCTCCTTATCACTAAAATTTTTAACGGAAATTTCGTCTGGTACCCCTGAAGTATCGAGTATTTCACGAGGTATACAAAAGTTTATCCAATTTCGCCTAATAGCCCTGAGTTTTAAGAAGATTTGGCCTCGTGCCCTTCCCATGTTAACTCTAATAACGCCGTTAGATTTTATTTAAAAAAAAAAAAAAAAGAAGAAGATTGAAACTAGTAGTCACAGGAAGAAAGAGGAAAGAAGGTCGGTCTACCAAGTAGTGAAAAATGAAGGGAGAGAAGAGAGCAAAAAACCCTAACTCCCCTTGCCGCCTCCAACCTAATACCCTTGATCGACACCTCCGACCCGGTAACTCGGGCCGCCGACCCCAATCCGGAGCCCCAGATCACCGATTCCACCCTCAAGCCCCAGATCCGATCAATCTCACTAATGAAAGAACCAGCGATACCAAGATCCGTCTTCTCTCCCCCCCCCCCCCCCCAGTCGCCGCCTGAAAGAATCCCAAAAGCCCCACAAAAAACCCTCAGATAACGCTTTCAAAGATGGAAATCGAGGCAAGTTTAAAGCCCTTACGATCATCTTCTTCCCCAATCCGAGTCCATGTAGAAATATCCTTCAAAGAGGGAGAAAAAAGAAGAAGAAAAAGCACAAATTCGGGCAAGATCAGGTGAAAAGCAAAGAGAGGGAGATTAAAGAAAAATGGATTCCACTGCGCGATTCTCGACTTGGGCGGGGCCGGAGGTGGCGTCGGCTTCGTTGGTGGCTCTCCCGGGTTTGGGACGGCTCATTTGTCGGGTTGTCTGTCTGGTCAGGGTCGTCTTCCTTGGGTTGGTATGTGCCTTCTCACTTTGCCTTTACCTTTGAACTTGAATCAGTTCTACGTTTCTCGATTCGGACAAATCTGTTGATGCTCCTTGCTACTGTTAGTGCCATTGCTCAGTTGTGGTACCTTTATGTTCTATCTGTATGCTTGAAACACAATTTCCCCAAACAGATCAATCCTTTGAAAAAAGAAAAGATAATGACCCAAATGAAAAATCTGAACCAGATGAATAACGGTGTGAACCCAAATTTTGGCAAAAATTACAGTGAGAAAAAAGAAAATGGGAGTCCTAGAGTTATGACTCCTGAGCAGGTGATGGTTAAACACTATGAAATTGTGAAATATGAATGCTATAAAGCTCTGAACGTTGACACTATGGAGGAGGAAAATTCTGCAAAGAATTTCTATTGTTTGGAAAATCTATCCCTTGAACTCATTTTTCTAGAAAACCTAGGATTTTGGTTTTCTTGTTGTGTGCTGCTATTTCTTGTTATCCCGTTGTTTTGGTTGCTGCTGCTCTTAGTGCAGCTGCTGAGTTGTAGGATTTGGAACATGTTGAATCCACAAAAGCCCACTCAACAACATCTTGAACAAAGGGAAATTGAAAAGGAGGAAATTTTCAACCAAAGGAATACAAAGGTAACACAAAGCCCTTGTCGCACCCCAAAGACTGGGTTCAAGGTCCCGGGCCTCTTTGAAGAACCTCTGACTCGTAACATCAAGTACTACGAGAATCCATGTTGCATCAGCTTTGAACTCCTTTATTGCTGGATGAATGGTGCACTCATGTATGACCCGTGGAATGAATTTAAGATTAACATTGTGCTCTATTTTGACAAGGAAAAACAGGAAAATGAATATAGATCTAGAAAATGTGTATCTGAGACCAATTTTAGTACCATATGGCTAGTGATTGTTGTCTCCATTGCTCTAATTGAGTTATTTGGTAGGTCTTTTTTTAATTATGAGTACAAGATGATAAAGAGACTCCTGCCTAAAGACAAAGTTGGTAATGAAAAGAGTTTTGAGTCCAAACTGATCTACAACATGATTGATCAACATCTCTTCTCGTATCCATTTTATTACTTGAAAACTATTACTTTCAATGACCCTAGAAAAAGATGGATTATCAGTTTAAGTTATGCTCATGTATCTTGTCATTATCTCCCCGAACCTCTGGCATATGTGCTCTCTTTGTTGATTAGTGCCTTTGAAACCCCTTTGTCATTTTTTTATTCTGACCAATCTCAATGAAAAAACAAATTGGAGGATTTATAATGCCTCCGGCGCAAATGATTGGAGGAACCTTTCAATCACGAAGGACTAAAACGATGAAATCCTTGAACCCACGAAAAATGGAGATTTTGGCCCTATGAACAAAGAACAGAAACCGAAAATGGAGAAAATCAGTACAAGAAATCGAATATGGATGGAGCAAAGGCTGCTAATCAGGTACTCTCAGTGCCTTATTACCATTCCGATCCCTTTTTGCTACACTTTTGCAGTAGATTCAGCTATGAATTATGGGAACAAAAACATAAGCCGGAATAACCATGAGACAAATACGGTCACTTTTGATCAATTGAAAACTGGAACATGGCGCAACAAAACCGGCAGCTTGGTGCAGAATAAAAAGGAGTATACAATGGAAAAGAAAAAGACATGAGCAAAGTGGAGATGGGGGAATGCACCCACTTTATATGAGGCAAGCAGCTGAACAAAAGCTATCTTTGGCCCTATGTACTAAATACAATGAAAGTCTATTTTACTATTGACTTTAGCTGTTATAGCTCTTCTGATCTGTACCCGCACCTTGGTTAGTTGTGGTCTTGCTTTGAACCTTGTTTCCTTTGGTCATCTATTTCCCCTCTTAGTATTCATGGTTGCTACCTGCTTGAGTGTAGGGCCTGCTGGGCTCCGCTGATTGGTGAGAAAAATCTAAGGAATAACGATCCCAGGGACTCGCCTCCCAAAAAGTACACAGCTGAAACCCAAAAAAAAACAAATTTGAACAAATGAAAATAGACCAATGCCACAGAACAAACACAAATGAAAACAGGTGGACTAATGCCATTATATATCATAAGAAACCATGGACAGAATATATCTGGAATGCCAATATAATGACAGAAACTAATGACAAGGGGAAATGACAAACTACGACAAATTTCTCTTATCTGTGTCTCAAATGAAAATATGCTCCTGGAATTGTTGCGGAATTAAACATAGAAACAGATGGATTGACATTGAAACTTTATGCAAAATTGAGAACATACAACTCATAGGACTGCTAGAAACCAAAACAGAAATTCAGCCCTCTGACGCCCTGTGGAAGAATGCCGGGTTCGATTCTAATGACCAAGGAAGATCGTTTTGTGACATTAGAAATTGAAAACACAAAGAAAGGATTTAAGATTGCTGTCTGTTTTGTTTATGCACCTCCTAATGAGTCTTCAAAGACCTCATTCTAGCAAGCCCTGATGGCCCACATCCAGAACCTGACAACTCCCGTCATCCTTATGGGCATCTTAATGAGATTCAAAGTTCATGCGAAAAGAGGTGTGGAGTTGATCCATGCCTTTCCCATTTCGAAAGATTAAACGCATTCAAAGATCAATGTAACCTTCTTGACATTCCAACAATTGAAAACGAATTCACCTGGAGGGAAAATAAAACGGATATTAATAATATCTACGAAAAACTGGATAGAACCCTGGTGCAAGACCAAATTCTACAATGGTTTCCTAACATTGTAACCAGAAACCATGCATTTTCGACATCAGATCACTGCCCAATTTCCGTCCAACTCGAAACAGATGATAGGAGAAAGGCAATGCCTTTCAAATTTGAAAAAATGTGGCTTACTCGGAAAGACTACAAGAATATCATCACTCAAGCATGGAGAACTCAATTTGTGGGTTCTCATATGTTTAATGTTATGAAAAAGACTCAAATACTCAAAAGGTTAACAAAAGAATGAAATAAAAGAACCTTTGGAAACATCTTTAGACAACTGCGAAAAACAGAAGAAAGATTATTGGATCAACAAAAGAACTTTAGCCAGGGCCATCATAGAGGCAACAACAAAATACAACTTCAACTTATAAAGAAAAAGGACTAACTCCTATACTACCATAAACAATATTTAATACGTTTGGATTCCTCGATCCTTCGCATGTGGGCTCAAGATCGAGAACCCCAAACTGTTGATGGCCCGATCTTGCAATTATTCTTGATATCCTTGATGTTGAACAAGTGTCTTGAAGGTAAAAAAGGTGTGGGAATGGCGGAAGCAAAACAAGAACACAAGCAACAACACAAAGAACGCAATTGCAACACTGCTGGAAAAGCCGCGGGCGCGGCCAAGGGAGTCGGGGGCGCGGCCGTGACCCTGGCGACGGCTCTGGCAGATTCAGCGACAGGAACACTGGTTCAGCGACAGTTTTTCAGGATGGATTTCTTCTTTGTGTTTGATTTTGTGAGTATGAATGAGGAAGAATAACAATTTGAATCCAAAGCTTTTGGATTGGCGGATTGAAGAACCTTTTTAATCCTACAAAGGGTTCCTCAATATATTTTCCAATCTAATTTTTATTACATGTAAAACATGAGTTTAAATAGAAAATAGACCAATTCTATGTTGTGCAAAAGATAGAGTTTTGGTAACTAAAGATAAATCAAATAATCTAAAGATATGTAAATCTTTCCTACGATAAGTAAAACTAACTAAGGATAGAAAATTAACAACTTGGTGGAAAAGGAATTACCTACATGAGATATTTTCCTTCCACCTTATTATTTCCTAATTGCATAAAATAAATATATCTAATTAATTAAAATTCGAAATTAACTAAATAAATATGTGGAAATTCGTCCAAACAGTGACAACTGTAAAGATGTTGAATTTCGTCCATTCTCGAGGTCGATTCTGGAGAAACCTTCAACACCAAAGTTGTAGATCTTTTCGTCCTCATTCCAACAAGGTATGGTACGACCTCATCCGATAAATATGGACTCTGAATGACCCATTTTACTGAGACGTCGATATGTTGTCAACCCATTAAGAACGAACTCAAACTTGAACATTAGATCACCTTGCTCCTTTGAACCTTATTCCATGGTGGAGCCTTCTTACTCCTTTTGAGGATGACACTCTTCGCCATCAATAGCCCTCGAATCGGTCTTGAGAGCTCGCTTGGATAAATATCATTGTTTGACCCACAAAAGGCCATCTTGATCTGCATCATTCTCCCCTTCTTAGCTTCGATTCGTCCTCGAATCGAGTCATTGAAGAGCATTGGGGAAGGATCAGCACTCAGAAAGTAACTTCTCTGAGCATCAACTTGAGATGGCGCCAGCAGAATTTGAGGCAAAGGAACCTCAAAAACAACACCTATCATAGGGAACATTGAGCAATCAAGAGGAACAATATCATTAGGCTCAATAATTCTATGAATTTCAGAAGTCTCAACATTAGGAATATTCTCAAGAGGTACAATAGCTAACTCAAGAGAAGTGTCCCCAGCGTCCTCATCGTTGTCGTCAGAAGCAACCAACACATCATGTGCAGAACTACAGTCCACTTGCAGCACAGATTCGGAGGTCTTTCTGGGAGATTCTTGCAGCGTATGACCCACCGTTGGAAAGCTCGCCGAGTCAGCTTCGCAACAACACTGAGTTAAATCAATTCCGAGGTCGGAGTCAACGGGAATCTGCGAAACAAAATCGCCGCGCTGTGCTGAATCTGGGGCAACGAATTCAACTATAGGGTCCTTAGGCTCAATAGCCTCATCGTCGGTTGAGGAAACTATAACCGCTGGAGCAGGGGTGAAGACTAAAACAAAAGCTTGACGACAGTAATCTGATAAGTCCTCCTTCAAACCCTTCTAGAATTCGGCCCATATGGCGGAAAGGTCGGCCTGGAATTGTGCCTCTTCCTCTCGTCGTCGTGCCTCTTCCTCTTGTCGTCGTGCCTCCTCAGCCTCTCATTGTTGGAGAAGCCAAATCTGACGGCGACGTTGTTGTCGACACCTCTCCTCTTCGATTTCCGCTTGTCGTTGAAGCCAAAGGCGGCGCCTTTGTGCATCTCGTTGTCGCTCTAAAGCTTGTTGTTGTTGTTGCAAAGCTCGCCTCTGCAACTCTCGGCGACGTCATTGTTGTGCAGCCCATGGATCGGGATCATCATCCCAATCTCCCCAGATAATGTCAACCATTGAATCAAATCGTTAATAACATCAAGAAAAAAAAACACAAGAACTTGCGAAACCTACGGCTCTGGTACGACTTGATACGTTTGGAATCTCCGATCCTTCGCCAATGGGTTCAGGATCAAGAACACCAAACTATTGATGGCCCGATCTTGCAATTATCCTTGCTAATATCGATGTTTACAATCAATTACAATAAAGACTTTGAATTTATCACGGCGGAAGCAAGTAAGAAAAAACAAACAAAAGACAAAGGTAAAAACAATGAACAGCGACGGCTAACACAGCCAAAATCCAGCAGACAAACACAGCAGTAGCAGTGATGGAAACAATGGTGGCGACGGATGCTGCGCCCGCAGCATATATTGCAGCGGCTGCCGCAACGACGGTTGCTGGGTTCTGCAGTAGCGACGGTTCTGGCAGCTTTGTCTTTGTTGAGTTTGACGTGTGTTTTGATGAATGGGTTTCTCCTTTGTGCGTGGTTTGGGATTGTGTTTAGATCTTGATTTGGTATCGGATGAGCAAGAACATAAATTGATTGCGAAGGCTTTTGGATTGGGGGGGTTTTGCAAAATAGCCACGAAAATGAGCTGATTTTGCGAAATATCCGCGTATTAGGACATTTTTGCAAAATGTCCTAAATAAAAGGCTTCACCCTCTCTCCACAAATGCTTTTCTCTCTCCTCCACCTCTCCCTCTACGGGCGCTCTCTCTTCTCCCCCCGGAAGCTCTCTCTGATCTCCATGGCTTCGATTTGTCGCAAATCGGATTCGCGAAATTGATCGCGATTCAACACTCCGTCTTCCTCCCTCTGACCAGGTTTTCTAGTCGCCGCCGATCCTCGAGATTCATTGGATCTCAGATCCGCGAAATTGATCGGATTCATTGGATCTCAGAGTGCTCGAGACGCGAGCGAGATTGCTCCAGAGCGACGGAGATCTCGGATCTCAGATTGCTCGAAAGTGCTCAATAGCGCCGGAGATACGTCGGGAGGAGGAGTCGATGGAGAAATTGGAGCATCTGGAGCGCCGGAGATACATCGGGGGGAGGAATCAATGGCGAAATTG
Source organism: Persicaria tinctoria (assembly GCA_037127255.1). NCBI lineage: Eukaryota > Viridiplantae > Streptophyta > Magnoliopsida > Caryophyllales > Polygonaceae > Persicaria > Persicaria tinctoria. Next base: position 44,401,307 of record JBANSL010000008.1, read on the forward strand.
GAGCAGCTGGATCGCCGACGAGCGGAGGCCGAGCGCCGAAGAGCGGAGACCGAGCGCCGAAGAGCGGAGGCCGAGCGCCGAAGGCGGGAGCGGCCAGAGGCGAAGCCGGAGGCGGCGAGGCCGAGCGAGGCTGAGCGACGAGGCGCGATTCAGATCCGGCCTGGAGGCCGAGCGAGCGAGATCCGAGCGAGGTCGAGCGAGCCGGAGGCGGCGAGGCGAGGCTGCCGGCGTTCTCTTCACAGTAATCGGGGGAAGAAGGAGGAATTTTGATTAAATTACAAAACTTACCCCATAATTATGAAAATTAAAAAACTATCTATATTTTATTATGTGATCCATAATCTATATTTTTATTTTTATTTTTGCACAAAAAAATGTTATACTTGCACAACATATGATTATATTTGCACAAGCACAACATACAGTTATATTTGCATGACAAAATATAAAATAAAGTTAAAAAAAAAAACTAAACTCGGGTCATATTTGCACAACTTACGAATATATTTGCATAACATACTCTTATATTTGCACGACAAAATATTAAAGAAATAAAAAAAATATAGATTATGGATCGCTTACACTTTATTGAGAAAGTCTGAAATTATATTGAGATAAAATAAGATCATGTTGAGAATAATTTCACAAGTCTCGATTGTCGTGCAACTATTAAAACAGAGTCGTGCAACTTTTAAAACAGAGTCGTGCAACTCCTACAACAGAGTCGTGCAACTCCTACAACAGAGTCGTGCAACTCCTGCAACGGCGCCGTGCAACTCTTAAAACAGAGCCATGCAACTCTTACAATAGAGTCGTGCAACTCTTAAAACAGAGTCGTGCAACTCTTAAAACAGAGTCGTGCAACTCCTACAACAGAGTCGTACAACTCTTAAAATAATAGTGAGAGAACATAAAATCATGTTGAGAACAATTTCAGAAATCTCGATTGTTTTGCAAAAAAATAACCTATTGTTGAGCAAAAATAAGAGTAAGTTGTGCAAATATAAGAGGACGTTGTGCAAATTTAATCATAAGTTGTGCAAATATGACCCTAGTCTAGTTTTTATTTTTTTTATTTTTTTTAACTTTTTATCGTGCAAATATAAGAGTACTTTGTGTAAATATAACCATAAATTGTGCAAATATGATCCAAGTCTAGTTTAGAGTTGCACTTTTTTCCGTGTCAGCATTTTTTTTCCCATGTCAGCACTTTTTTTAGAGTTGCACAAGCATGGATAACAATTTCAAAAAGAATCGAAGAAGCACATGACAAATGAATCATAAGCCGATCAAATGATGTCGAACAATTCAATCAAGCCTAGATAACAATTTCACAAATATGATCAAATCTAGTTTTTTTTTTCTACATGGATAATAATTTTTTTTTACTTTATAATATTATTCGTGCGCATTTTATTCTAATTTGTGCACTTTTTATTCTATTTGTGTCAGCACTTTTTTCAAATAAATTTTTTTTTTCACGTCAGCACTTTTTTAAAATAAGATCATCTTGAGAATAAATTTCCAAGTCTCGATTGTCGTGCAAATCTTAAAACAGAGTCGTGCAACTCTTAAAACAAGAGTCGTACAACTCTTACAACAGAGTCGTGCAACTCTTAAAATAGAGTCGTGCAACTCTTACAAGAGAGTCGTGCAACTCTTAAAACAAGATTCGTGCAACCCTTACAACAGAGTCATGCAATAATTTATTGAGAAAGTATGAAATTATATTGAGAGAAAATAAAATCATGGTGAGAAAAAATTCACAAGTCTCGATTGTTGTGCAAAAATAACCAATTGTTGAGCAAAAATAAGATGATGTTGTGCAATAATTTATTGAGAAAGTATGAAATTATATTGAGAGAAAATAAAATCATGTTGAGAACAATTTCACAAGTCTCGATTGTTGTGCAAAAAATAACCTATTGTTGAGCAAAAATAACATGATGTTGAGCAAAATTCCACCAATCCCCCATGTTGTGTAATTTTACTCTTTTGATGAGCAAAAATAAGACCGTGTTGTGCAATAATCTATTAAAAAATATAAAATTATATTTACAAAAAATAAGATTATGTGGAGACACAATTTCACAAGTCTCGATTGCTGTACAAAAATAAAGTATTGATGAGCAAAAATAAGAGAATGTTGTGCAAAAATATTTCATTTATTATTAGGTTGGATTATTTTATGATGATAAAAACTATAAAACAATATCAATTTTTTAATTAATTTTTTTTATATATAATTTCATGCTTATGAGCAATAAGTATGAAATCCTATAAAAAAAGTTTATATTATATAGTAGCTTTTAGTTTCGTGTAGAGCAAAACAGAGTCGTGCAACTCTTAAAACAGAGTCGTGCAACTCATACAACAGAATCGTGCAACTCTTAAAACAGAGTCGTGCAACTCTTAAAACAGAGTCGTGCAACTCTTACAACATAGTTGTGCAACTCTTACAACAGAGGCGTGCAACTCTTACAACAGAGTCGTGCAACTCGTAAAAAAGAGTCGTGCAACTCTTAAAACAAGAGTCGTGCAACTCTTACAACAACGTCGTGCAACTCTAAACTTTCATAGTGTTATGGATGAAAGTTATAGTTTTATTCATACAAACTAAAATCTAATTTGATTCTTCTTAAACTAAAAATCTAATTTGGGCACATTATAATATTATTCTTGCACTTTTTAATCTAATTTGGTTCTTAAACAGTATTTTAAAGTCGCACAACCGTAGTTTAGAGTTGCACAACTGTAGTGTCAACATCTTTTTCTATTTTGTTAATCAGAGAAAACAACTAGTGTCAACGGTGTTTGCAATTTTAGTGATGAAAATGTATTGATCAGTTTTATTTCTTTATAACTCTGTCAGCACTAAAATTGCAAACACCGCTGACACAACCTTTAATTTCTAAAAAGATGTTGACACAACCCTTAATTACAAATTCTTTCGGCGCAAGCCTATAAGGGTATCGCATCAAACAAACCCTAAATCTTCACAAAGACAGAAACTGAAATTACAATGTGGTTTCACTTTCAAGGAATCAAAGCACCTATGCAAATTCACCTGTGATCTAAAGTTGTAAGCCTGTGTTGCTGCTAACTGTTACAATGCACCAGCAACTTTATTGACATTTTCAGCATATGAACAACTTGTCTATGACATCTACTTACATTGGTATCTTTTGAACCCTACAGAGTTAACTACCCTATATATAAGCCGACTAAGCCTTTCTGCTCCAGGCCCAGGGATGAACTTTTCCGGATCCCCAACATCCGAACAGTTCAGCTTGCTGTCACACCAACTGCCTGGGGTGAAGCTTCCGTTTCCCCTTCCAAACAATTCCATGTCAATCCAGTCCAAGACAGGATCATCTTGCTTGAACTTCCTAGCAAAAGCCGCATTGCTCCCAACCATCTTTTGTGTGTCGTTCAAGGTGAGTGTGTGTGGGTGCTGTCGAGGAGGAGTGTCCCAAAGAGGGAGTGCTTACTCCTTCAAGCCCAACCTACTTGTATGCTCAATGAAGTTCAGATTCCAATCCAGTTTCGAAAATGTATAAACGAGATCTGCAACATTAAGAACATCAACTGATCAAGAACCTTAAACATGTGTTATCAGATCAAATGTATCATACATGACAGATTCAAAAACCAACCATCTTGTGTAACGAGAGGATAATCAGCACCAATGGTAATAACTTGCTCCAATGGTAATAACTCGAAGAGAACCTCAGGGCATCTGAACCTCTCAGCACCAATGGTAATAACTTGCCCACTGAGCACAATATATAATGTTAACACAATAGTTGATTTAACAAAATGGAGTTCACAACACCAAAAAGAAAACAGTACAGATACCTCAGAACCATTCATAGTAATTTCAAAAGACTACACTTAGCATGACGGAAGTAAGATTCAATTCTATTCCTGGAAAATCTAACAAGTCCAAACTAATACGGAGTAAAAATAAGAGGTTGAATCATCTAATGATTTATCAAATTAACCCTTGAATCTCTGCAGCAATAGGATATAAAAATGAGATCCACATGAAAATTTGGTAAAGAGGAGCTAACAAAGACAGGGAATATAAAACACTAATTACTTGCCCATCAAGAAGCTCATAGTTCTTCTCAATTGCGGAGCTGCTCTTGGCAGTTTCCAGCTCTTGCTCACAGTCAAGAGCAACATAAAACTAAGAGCTGCAAGTAATAAAGTACTCAAAAGTTCAAAAAAGGCAGTTAAATTATGTCTTTCTCAAACAAATGAATCGTAACAGAATAATAAGATGCTTCAATTTAATCATAGCATATGAATGAACCCTTTTTCAAGCAAGTAAAACTTCAGGTTGATTCAGGTTTGCCTGTACAGAGACCAAGCAGCAGCATAAAATTCTTGATAGACAGATTGGAGGAACAGATTTCCTGTGATCAAGTTATGAATTGAAGTTCTACACCGCATATTTACGCTCATCAAAGGATTCAAAGGGCACTTAGAACCTCCGTTTTGGACAACAAAAAATAATCAAGGAAACAGCTCTACTAGCAAACAAATCCAGTATGGTGTAAGATATGTTTTACTATAATAAAAGTTCAATAACCTATAATCGTGACCATCTCTATGAGCAATTAAATCCATACTAAGATGCAAAATTCAGCGAATCAGTTGTAGCAATCTAGTATCCAGTTACCTGTCTTTCTTCATGATTGAAATACGATAAGTCATAAAGAACTTTCTGTCAAATATATCATAGTTCTCTATGCCTAATTCAAATTGAACTATAATTATTTCTCTTCCACGAGCTACTCTCAGTTTTGAACTTTCAAGGAGAAGTGAAGACAGTGATTACCCTTACCCTTTACCAGTGTGTGATAATGTCAATTTTGTCTATAAAGCTTCTGACCTAATTTCTTCTATTCTTTATGCAAGTTGTTAATCAAACATTAAACCTATATTTCATGTCAGAAAGCCACTCAACCCAAATCTTTCAGCCTTTTAATTGAATACTAGGTCAAAAAACAAACTGGGCTATGAATAAACTAATCCCTTATTTCATTGGTGAAAGAAAGAAGCTGCTCCATATATGAGATACCTATAAATTTCTAACCTTTACATAAGAATGCAGGAACTTTATAATATTAAAAGAATCAGAATCATGTAATGGTGTGCCACTTTGAGATGGAACTGGATAAATGAGTAATAAACAAGTTCAATATCCTATAATCGTGACTATTGTAGCAATTAAGAGGTAATCTAACACATAGGCCATAACACAGACAGATAAAAGCAAGACCAGTAAATTACAGCATTCCTTATGAGTTCTATAAAGCCACTTTCAAATTTCCCTCTACCACCTTCAATGAACCCAGAGTTCAAAAGTCACACCAAGTTAGCTTCCTCGTCATCTATCTCCCTTACTTCTTTCTCCTCTACAATATTTTGCTCTTTTCTGAACTCTAAATTATTTTCAACCCCTACTACAAGATGTAAAATTGGTGTAACTTCAGTTTACTTGATATTCCAAGATGGTCAGTTTGCAATGAAATTATCGAATTCAGACCCAAAAAATTCTTAATATACTGACAACAAGTAAGAATTCCTATATGAATCAATCGACGCATAAACGACATAACAAAAACAATAACAAGCAATTTCAAAGGTGTATAGTGCAAACAACACAAATGACACAAATGTGCGAAATTTTAATCACCCAGTCACTTCTGCTTAGTTCCTATATGAATCGTAACATCATTTCTATATGAATCGTAAAATCAAAGATGGCCAGCCAAAATTAGGTTGTGAAGATAGCAACAAATATGGCTAATTGGAGTATAATCCAACAGAAATCACAAAATTAAATCCAAATCCGACGAATAGAGAATCAACAAAAATCCAAAATCAAACACAGTCACATTCTAATCCAATTGACTGAATAAACAGATGGAAAAGAAGAACTAGGAGAGAAGGAGCGAGAAACACGAAACCTGGAGGCCCAGGGCGCTCAAGAACGATTGATACCGGCTTCAGGTGACAAAGATCGGCTTCAGCGAGAGGAGGACGATGCTCCTCCTGAGTCGATTGATATCGTCGTGGCTTTGCGCAGACTGAGGGCGGGGGCAGGAGTCCTCCTAAGTCGGATCTTCCTCCTCTTCTTCTTCGATTCGACGGCGAAAAGGAGGAGAGTGCGGCGGCGGCGAACAGGATCGAGGAGAGGAGGAATATGGACGGAGATGGAGGAGAATCGAATCCATGCCGGAGATGGAGGAAGATCCCCGATTCCAAGTTCTCCGTTGAGCGATCGGAGGCTGACGATTGGAGGCGGTCGGAAGGGAGAGAGAGATTGGAGAGAATCGTCGATTGGGGGAAACGATCAGCAAAAAAAATAATAAAAAAAATTGAGAATTAGTATATATAGCGGCTATTTTGTTAAATTGTCCAAATACGCGTCTATTTTGCAAATACGTCCAAATAATGTGCCTATTTTGCAAATTTTTTCTTTGGATTGGGAGATTGAAGAACCTTTTTAATCCTAAAAAGTAGGGGTGGGCACAAATCCCGCAAATCCCGATCCCGTCCCGGTCCTGTCCCGATCCCGTCCCGATCCCGGTGGGATTTAGGACAAAATAGCGAATCCCGTCCCGATCCCGTCCCGCAAAAATTATGCGGGACGAAACGCGGGACGATCCCGGTGGGATCCCGCAAATCCCGTCCCGTCCCGCATATAATAATAATAATATTAATAATAATAATAATATTATAATAATATTATTATTATAATATTATAGAATAATAATAATATATTATTAGTATTATTATTTTGAGCAAATATTATTTATAACTATAATAATAATTTTCAATTTTCAATTTATAATAATAATAATATTATTATTATTATATAATATTATAATATAATTTAATAATAATATTAATTTATAATAAAATTATTATTATTATTATTATTATTATTATATCATATTATATTTTTTCTTGTAAAGTATAATTATTTTATAATAATAAAAATAAAAATAAGTAATTTTATTTTATTTTTAATTATAACGTGGGATTATTATTATTTTATTATTATTATTATTATTATTATTATTATTATTATTATTATTATTATTATAATAATAATAATAAAAACATATTACAAGAAATTAGTGGGCAACCGAGATACTATCTGGGCACCCACTCCTTTAGCGATAACAAAGCCAAGTCTAGTAAAAATATAACCTGCAGCACGAGCCCCAGCATCCTGAGATACCGAGAATTTCTGAATCCGCTTCAGCAATGCAACCGCATCTGTATCCAACTCCCCCAATGAAGAGAATGAGAAGGGTAGGAAACCATAACCAGCCGCCGTACACAAATCTCGATACATGACACACTTACATCGAGCAGCATCAACAACAACACGACCAGGCATAAAGTCAGAAATTCCAGACTGAGTCAATGGAGAGGATCCCATCAGATCGACACACACATCCCGCCCCTTTAGAGTTACAAGAGGCAAATAGCTAATTAAATACGGTATTCTTCCTAACTATCAATCGATAATTAGACAATATTGGTAAATCTCGTCTCAATTCCTTTCCGTCCTGATCTAGTAAGATAATGTAGCCAAATATGTTGAACATTATAATTAATTATACAATCATTGTATGAATTAATAATAGTCTTATAATATTAATATTAATAATATTATTATTATTGAATAATATAGTTGAGAATAATACCGTATTCAACATATTATACTAAATAATGAATTATGAAAGCATTTTTTCACTTTGCGAATTTATATAATATTTTATTATTTTTATATGCGGGACAAGGCCCGTCCCGTCCCGATCCCGTCCCGTCCCGATCCCGTCCCGAAAAAAAAATGTCAATCCCGTCCCGAAAAAATTTCGCGGGACGAGTCCTGTCCCGGCCCAATCCCGTCCCGTCCCGTCCCGTCCCGTGCCCACCCCTACTAAAAAGGGTTCCTCAATATAATTTCCAATTTAATTTTTATTAAATGTAAAACATGAGTTTAAATAGACAATAGACCAATTCTATCTTGTGCAAAAGATAGAGTTTTTGTAACTAAAGATAAATCAAATAATCTAAAGATATGTAAATCTTTCCTAAGATAAGTAAACCTAACTAAGGATAGAAAACTAACAACTTGGTGGAAAAGGAATTACCTAGATAAGATATTTTCCTTCCACCTTATTATTTCCTAATTGCATAAAATAAATATATCTAATTAATTAAAATTCGAAATTAACTAAATAAATATGTGGAAATTCGTCCAAACAGTGACAGCTGTAAAGATGATGAATTTCGGCCATTCTTGAGGTCGATTCTGGAGTAACCTTCAACAACAAAGTTGTAGATCTTTTCGTCCTCGTTCCAACAAGGTATGGTACGACCTCATCCGATAAATATGGACTCCGAACCACCCATTTTACTGAGACGTCGATATGCTGTCAACCCATTAAGAACGAACTCAAACTTGAACATTAGATCACCTTGCTCCTTTGAACCTTGTTCCATGGTGGTGCCTTCTTCCTCATTTTGAGGATGACACTCTTCGCCATCAATAGCCCTCGAATCGGTCTTGAGAGCTCGCCTGGATCAAGATCATTGTTTGACCCACAAAAGACCATCTTGATCTGCATCAATATTGGAGCCAAAGAGAAAAGACAAAGCATTTGAAACTGTCGGATTCAAACACTGGTTACCACCATAGAATGGCGTCGGGTAGACGAAATAGGAAAATGATAAGGGAACTTAGAACACAAGAAGGGACATAACTAATTGGAGAAGAAAACATTAGAAAAGAAATCAAAAATGACTTTGAAAAAAGATTTAGAAAAGAAAGCATCAATGACAGACTGCTTATTGCGTACCTGACCTTGGTAGACAAGGAGGTAACAACGGATGAAAATAGAGATCTCACCAAGCCTGTATCCAATTACGAAATAAAATATGCTTTCATTTCCATTGGCAAAGATATATCCCCAGGGCCGGATGGGATGACTGCAGAATTCTACAGAAAATATTGGGACATTGTTGGACCATCAATAACCAAGGCCATTAAAGGATTCTTTTCATTCGGGAAAATGTTGTGACAAGTTAACCAGGCATTCATCACCTTAATACCAAAATGTGAAAGCCCATCTACCACTAGTAACTATAGACCAATTAGCCTGTGCTCAACTATCTACAAATCAATCGCGAAAATTCTGGCAGATAGGATGAAGAAGGTTCTAAGGAAAATTATTCACTCGCTTCAAGGAGCCTTCATGGTTGACCAAGCTATTCAGGATAATGTTCTAATAGCTCATGAAATTTTTCATTCATTTAGAACACGAAAAGGAAAACAATGATGGATTGCTATAAAACTTGACATGGAAAAAGCCTATGATAGAGTGGACTGGCGGTTTCTCCTTGCAGTTCTGGAATTCGGTTTTTCCTCTAGATTCGTGGGATGGATTAGTGAATGTATTCAAACCATGTCCTTCTCAGTTCTTGCAAACGATGAACAACCTGAAACTTTCCAGCCTCAGAGAGGGCTTCCACAAGGCGACCCAATTTCTCCCTATCTTTTCACTATAGGTGCTGAAATACTCGCTAGAAAATTACAATACCATTGTAATGATCCAACAGACCCGATAGCCTTTAAAATTACCTCAAACGGATCTCGAATCCCTATTCTATCATTTGCAGATGACATAATGATCTTTGCAAAAGCATCCCAGGAATCGTGTGCGACAGTTAAAAAAATAATTGATGAATACTGCCAAATTTCAGAACAAAAGGTAAATTTTAACAAATCTGCTTTCCAAGTGACAAAAAGAGTTTCTTCTAACCAAAAACTCCAAATCCAAAGCACCCTTCTTATCAGAAACCAAGTCGCCTTGGATAAATACCTAGGATGTCCCATTATAAACGGAAAGGTTAACAAAGAAACCTTTGAATATGTTATTGGAAAAAAAAAATCAATTGACAAAATGGAAAGCAAACGCTCTCTCTCTCTCTCCCATCAAGGAAGGGTTGTCTTAATCCAAGCGAACCTCTCGGCTAAACCAAATTACATTATGCAGAACTTTATGCTACCCACGAGTGTGCACAACGAACTAGACTGAGTGAACATGTGTTTTTTCCTGGAACAAGGACCAAAACTATAAACCACTACTAGGCTGGGACAAAATATGTAAACCAAAAAGATAAGGTGGGTTGGGAATTCATAAATCGAAAGACATGAACAAAGCCTTGCAAATCGGGAACGGGCCAAGCTATTTGACTTAAGGGGCGAATTTTGCACATGACTCATATGGCAAATCGGGAACGGAAAGACGGTTAAATTCTGGAAGGACAAATGGATTAACGATGAAAGAAAGCTTGAGGATCATCGAATAACTCAACAGATCAACAATAATGAACGAGTTCAGGATTATATCCTCCCGAACAAAACTTGGAATGTGGATAAGATTCAGGAAGTCATGCCGATTGACCTCGTAGAAAAAATCATCAGCACCCCTCTCCCATTGCAGAAGTTTGAAGATATGCTCTATTGGCAACCTAGTCCCAATGACTAGTTCTCTATTTCAAGTGCCTTAAAATTTATTTCGAACTCCAATGACAACGAACTAGAATTTTTCTCTGCATTATGGAAAATTGATTGCCCACCAAAGGTTATAAATTTCCTATGGAAGATGGGACTAGATGGTCTACCAACTAAAGTAAGGCTACGAAACAAAGGAATTCATACGCCCATGGACTGCATATTCTGTAATTCAAGGGAGGAAGACACTCTCCACCTCCTTATGGAATGCCTGATAACCTTAAGAACCATTGGAGCTCTGGATAGAGAGATTGAACGATAAGTAAAAAATGTTGACAAAAGCAACCCAAGCACAAAGACCATTACGAATGAAATTTTTCGACGGCTAAACCCTGAACAAAAGGCTATCCTGGCATTCTCCTGGTGGTGCATTTGGACTAAAAGAAACAAAATTATCTTTGATAACCAAAACCTACGAACAGTAGATGAGCTCGTAGTGATAATAAAAAACCATATGAAAAATTGGAAAAAAAAATAACGGAAATTTCGCGAGGTACCCTCGTGGTATTGCAATTTTCCCCAGGTGTACAGAAGTTTGACATATTTCGCGTGGTACCCCTATGTTTTGTTTTTATTTTGTCTCGCGCCCTCCTCGGTTAAAACTAACAGAAATTGACATTTCCGTTTGATTTGAATAAAAAAAAAAGGGAAAAGAAAGAAAAGAAATAAACCTGGAGAACGAAAGAGAGAGACGCACCGTTCGACGCTGAAGGAGACGAAGAGAGATGTTCGAGCAGTGAAGTGTGGCTGCCGGCGAGAAAGGTGAGAGAAAAGAAGGCGAATACCAGAGAACGGCAGCGACGGTGACTGAGGACGGCGACGACGGTGACTGAGGACGGCGGCGAGACATGTGAGTAACTTTCCCTTCAATCCAGGGTTTGGGGATTTAGGGGTTAGGGGTGACTGGTGAGGATTCGAATTGTCGAAATTGACGGGATGATTCGAACTCTTGGGGATTTAGGGGTTAGTAATTGGGGCCGAATCGTCCACAAAGCTTATGTTTGGGTGATTACAACTTGATTTATAGGTTTACATTATACCATATTTACATGATAGCTTAAGGATTCTTGATTTTTATAAAAGCTCTTGTTTATTATAATGTGTATGACAAGGAGTTGTTTTGTTGATCTTCGATAGTTTCATTTAGGCTTAAAGAGGTGCCTAGTTTGATTTAACTGTCAACAGATTGGGGAAGGATCCTTGATTTTTATAAAAGCTCATAATCGATTGATTCCAACAGATGAAATAAGTAAAGCACGTGTGCCATATTTGGGAGTATACTCTTTTGATTTAACTATCAACAGATTGGGGAACGATATTTGATGCTTTTGTCTCGATTAATTGAAGTGTCACAAAATCACTACAGGATGAGTACACAATCGTCCACAGATTGGGGAAGAATTGAAAAAAAATTCACTCGGGTTCTATGCAAACACGATGTGCCTGCTGTGGTTTTAACGGTAACTGACACGACTAAACCTTCATATCTAAAACGTTTTCATCGATGTCCATTTTGGAAGGTATGTTCTAGTCACTTGTGTTGATTAAAATGCTATTGTGAGATGCATCTACTTTGTCATTTTGCCAATGATGTTGTTCGTTTATTGTTTATAGGGGAAATATGACTGCACATTTTTTCAATGGTGTGAGAACGACGCACCTACTCCGAATTCTAATCTACCATTGACGAATAATACTTTACAAGATTACAAAACAAAAGTGGAGTTGCTTGAGTCGAGTCTTGTGGATTCAAAAGAGAAGAGAAAGTTGTTACAAATTAAGGTGAATTCACTTGAATTTGAGAATGCCTCTTTGAAGACGGAGAATTCAATGCTGAAGGCGGGCAAAAATTCGAATGTTGCAAGGGAGAATTTCACCAGAAGACTTGTCTTATATCCTCTTTGGGGTGTTGTTTTTATTGTAGCATTAGGTTATGTTGTATCGTTGATGTAACCCAATTATCTCTAACCATCATGGCCTATATGAATTTAGGGATTCTTATCATAAGGATAGATCCATGGATGTTGTAATGTTGTTCTAAGAACGTCGATTTGTATTACAAATGATAGCACGCTATATGTTCTTTGTTTGGTCAGTACTTTTGTTTAATGTTCTTATTTGCAAAAATGAGGCTTGTGGTTTGAATGCTAATAGTTGGCCTATATGAATTTAGGGAGCCTTCTTTTTGTTCAGAAAATAAGGTTATGCAAAGGAAGGGAAGGTTGACTGATGGTAATGTGGAGAAAGCAATCTAGTAAATGAATCTGATAAACAATAGACATAATAAGCTTCAACTTTCAGTTTCCATCACTTCAATCAAATAGCAAAAAAAGGTCAAGAGAGCCAAATAAGGTTATGCCAAGTACAGCAGCCAAGTACATAGCAAAAAAAGGTCCCTCATGTTTCGGGTTAGCCAAGTACATCAACAGTTTACAGCCCCACCGATTGAAGCCACTTTACAGCCCCCTTACCAGCAACAGTTTCTACTCTCTCCATTGCTTTCCTAAATTTATGCTCAGAGAATGCTTTGCAACAAGACCAAAACACGTCCTTCACGGGCAATCCTTGATAGGCCTTCTTAAAATTAGCATAGAGGTGTGTACAACAATAACGTCGGCCAACTGATGGCCACACTTCTGCGAGGGCTGGTTCAACACCCTACAAAGGTGAGAATGAATAAGTATTTGCATATAAATGAAACCAAAAAAACAGTGACTACATTCTAACAAAAACAGTGACTACATTGTAACACCCTGAATTCAAGAGCATTAGGTGAAACCAAATTCAAGAAAAAAACAGTGACTACATTCTAACAAACAAAAAAAAAATAGTGAATGGCTCCATCTAATTCTAACAAAGACAAAAACAGTGACTAAACCAATTATAACAAAAAAAACAGTGACTAAATTGAAGTAAAACGATACCTTTTGCCTGTCTGAGATAATACACCAGTTGGCTCTATCACTGCTCCTCAAAACCTCCCTTAGTTGATGAAAAAATGAAGACCATGTGCTCTTGGATTCGTTCTCATACACACCGTATGCTATAGGAAAATTTTCATTATTTCCATCAACCACAATAGCGGACAATACAGTACCACCGTATTTTCCCTTTAGATGACATCCGTCTACTCCAATCAATCCCCTACACCCGTGAATGGCTCCATCTATCATTGGCTTCATCGATATGAACACACTCTTAAATTGTGGTGGCCTCTCAGGATCATCTCTGCGTTGTACCCAAACAACATGAGCTCTAGACCCGGGATTAGACGACTTAACCACCTCACAATAACCCGGGAAACTCCCATACAAAATGTCATGCTTCCCATTAATGATCGCAAGAGCAAGCATCCTTGCTTTGTACAAGGAGGTTGTCTTCATGTTTACCCCATATTTAGTCATCAATAGACGTTGCATAGTTGCTCCAGTGATCTCATCATCCGCTCTAACATGTTCAAGTAGCTTATTCGCAGCCCACTCCGGAGTTGCCATTGAATTGAACTTAGTAAGTTTGAGGCAACTATGAGATCCGTCCAATGACTTTATTGCCCAAGGAACCCCATCCGGAAGTCTTGACGAATGAATCCTCCAATTGCATGCTGATTGTCCACAAACAACAGTGTACCTAATCTGATCCGCTTTTACTACCACAATGGAGAAACCCTCCTCCACACAATAATCTCTCAATACATTCAAGAAAGCCTCCTTATCCACAAATATCATCCAGACCTTCAATTTGATACTTCCAAACCTATTATCACCATACAACTCTCCGTTGTCATATATTCTATCGAAGTAATCACCATTGTCATTATCGTAACCACCAACATCATTAGAAGCCAAATCAACAGAAGCCAAATCAGTAGAAGCCAAATCAACGTCATGTGATGCATTAGAAGCCAAATCAACATCATGTGATGCATTTGAAGCCAAATCAACATTCAACAATTCAAAGTTAGTTGCAGAATCAGGGGCTGCAGAATCAATCACGTTTTCCTTCGTCCTACTAACTTCACCGGATGTGGGTTCACTAGGTGTAGAGTGAGTTCGAGTTTTTGGCACAAAAATCCCTCTCCTTCTTGCTGTAGTAGCAGGGATCTTCCTACTATAAGCAGATTGACTATCATAGCTTGACCTTTCTACCGGTCTTTTAGACTCAATCAAACCTCTTGCTAAGTCTAGAGTCTTAGAAGGCGAGTCACCCGATCCTATGGCTAGTTTGATCAATCTCTTCTCACTAAACACATTGATCATATTCACAACATCAATATCACTCAGGAGCTGAAAATTTTGACAAGCATGAGCATACCACAATGTTGGATTTTCGGGAATAATCATTCCTTTCTTTTCTGGCCCCTCTAATAATTCAACAAATAAATCCAATACGCTACACTTATCCGGGTCTTCCACCACATATTCAATGTAGTCATGATGAATATAACGCATTTGGAAGACTATCTTATCTGACATCCTACATAACATAATCAAAAATTCACACTGTAATAACACTGTAATTCGCATTTTGTGATGCAATTCAAAATTTAGGAAACAACCACTGTAATTTCAACCTAAAAGTGTTCAAATACAAACCCTAGCCCTCAAATACAACCTCTAGCCCCCAATTTCCCATGTAATTTCGACCTAACAATGTTCAAATACAAACCCTAGCCCCCAATTTCCATGACAAACTAACAATGTTCAAATAATTTCAACCTAACCCCTGTAATTTTAGGGAAGGGGAGAAGTTTCAGCACTAACCTTTTACCACCGTCAACTGTAGCTCCGGTCGGCGGCCTAGAGTCGTGGTTGCCTTCGTTGTCAATTGTTTCTGCCCGATTGCTGCTTGGTTCCTCTCTCGGCTCAACATCCCCCATGTGCTCAGTCGGAGGCTGCGTACTCCTGCCTTCTCCTTCGTTCTCCTGCATTCGAACTCCTGTCTTCATTCCCCTTCACTGCTCGAACATCTCTCTTCGTCTCCTTCAGCGTCGAACGGTGCGTCTCTCTCTTTCGTTCTCCAGGTTTATTTCTTTTCTTTCTTTTCCTTTTTTTTATTCAAATCAAACGGAAATGTCAATTTCTGTTAGTTTTAACCGAGGAGGGCGCGAGATAAAATAAAAACAAAACACAGGGGTACCACGCGAAATATGTCAAACTTCTGTACACCCGGCGAAAATTGCAATACCACGAGGGTACCTCGCGAAATTTCCGAAAAAATAAACAAGATGAACCAGATGAAGACGAAGGAAAAATAATGGGAATTAAACCTAGAAACCATCCTCGCAAAAGGAACGCCATTTGTTGGCGTAAACCTGATCCCGATACTCTCAAACTTAATTTTGACGGTGCTAAATCTCCTTCTGGCTTGGCCTCTGCAGGGCTTGTAATCAAGGACGCTGAGGGGAGAATTTTTGCGTGTGGCACCAAACAGTGTGAGAGAATGTCTGCGCTTCAGGCTGAGGCGGTCTACAATATGGGTTGCTGGAAGCTCGTCGGCTTGGGATCCGTAGTCTTGTCGTGGAAGGTGACTGCCTCGCTGTTTTTAACGCAATCAACGGTGTCTGGTCAATTCCTTGGGAGA
Source organism: Persicaria tinctoria (assembly GCA_037127255.1). Classification (NCBI taxonomy): domain Eukaryota; kingdom Viridiplantae; phylum Streptophyta; class Magnoliopsida; order Caryophyllales; family Polygonaceae; genus Persicaria; species Persicaria tinctoria. The sequence continues at coordinate 44,417,496 of JBANSL010000008.1, forward strand.
TTGAGATTCTTCTCTCGGATTCTCTCCACTTGCTTCGCTGTTTTAAGGGGGATTCTATTACTCATATCTTTAGGGAAGCCAACAGAGCAGCTGATCGCCTCGCTCACATGGCCTTAGAGTCCGCTCCGTCGTCCTGGGGTTCTGGTTCTGAGTTCCAAACTCTTGTCCGTAAGGACGCTCTTGGGTGGTGATACAACCGCGGTTGACACCCCCAAACTCTCGCCTGTTTATAAAAAAAGGAAAGAAGGTCGACGCGACGACGCCTCACGCCTGTACGGGAAGAGAAAGGCGAAAGAAAGCCAACAACTGTAGGAAGAGAAATGCGATACAAAGGTCGACAGAGGAAGAAAGAGAAAAGAAGGTGAAGGTCGAGTAGTCCAGTGCTGACTAGAGTCCGGAGGAGAAGCTGGAGTCGGAGGCTACACAAAGAAGGTAACTGTTGTTTGAATTATTTTTTTTCGATAATTAGGGTTTCAAATTTGAGATTTTGAATATAAGTATGTGAATTTGAGTATTGGAGCTGCTAAGTATGTGAATTTGAGATTTTTGTGTTTGAGTTTCGAATCAGGGCTTTGAATAGGGCAAAAGGAATTAATTCAATTGAATATGACAACAAGTTTGTGAATAGGTCAAATTGCCAATTCAATATTCGAACCGGAGTTGTAGACTCCTTCCACTACCCGTGCTCTCACAATTGCCAATTCCATATTCGAATCGGAGTTGTTTGACTTAGATTTCCGTCGGGTAAGTGCAGGCATGTTGAGGTTTGGGAATTGGTTGTGAAATTGTTGATTGTATGCTTGTACTCATTGAATCTGTTGCCTATGTTGCATTACTACTACTCCGGTGCTGATTTTGTTTCTATGCAACTTGCATCTGGTGTGTGTTTATTGTGCTTTCATGTGCTTAACTTGGCATTTTGCTTGCTTGTTTAAAACTGTTGCCAACGCCCTAGGTAAATCTTGAGCTCCATCTTTGTTTTGTGGATCTTTTCTCATTAGCATGTGGCATTCATGGATAACGTGGGGTAGTGCTGCAAGGTCAGAAGTTTTAAGGCATTCATGAATAAATTTGAAGCATCCTTCATATATATTATGTTGAGTTCCAATTGTGTTTCAACAATTTAAAAGTAACCCATCATTGCTCTGTCCATATGCATAGGCGGATTTCCTGAAGAGTGAGCCATGGGCCCATGACAGAGTGTTAGAGGACCTATGACAATAGTTGTTGAATCTTAAAACTTTCAACCGAGACAACATCGACTTGGTAAGAACATGAGCTAATTGAGATATAGATTGTTGAGAGCTTCTGAAACGTAACAATATTACAATATTATTCTTCAAGAGCATGTTAATGCTTGGAAAGAGATATTACAATATTATTCCAACGCACAACATGTGTCCTGGTTCTTTGTATCAATCATGACCAAATTCACATCCCTTTCTATTTTGAAACTGACATATTTCACTTTTTAGCCTATTAGCTTAAATGGTAGAGCAATGTGTTCAATACGCATAGATGTGGGTTCAAATCCTACATAGGCTACAAACATTTCACCTTGTTGAATCATGAAAAAAAAAGAGTGATTTTGATCCATAGGTGAAAGTTGGCCTACTGCCAAAATGAGTGTGAGGGAAGGTAAATTTTTTATACTTGTAGAGATGTAAGGTTGTGTTCTAACTAATTGCTAATTTTTTAACTTTTAATTTTGGAGTCTACATGGGATTCGAACCCACATCATGTGTAATCATACATTGATCTCCCTTTGAGCTAATCGACTTCATTGACAACACACACGAAGATCAGAGAGTTTAATCCAAATCATACAAGACTTATATGCAACACACCAATAATGATCGGAATTAGGAAGTCAATAACAAAGATCGAAAAAAAAGTGATTACTAATTGCCATTAAAGCGCAGTGGAATTTACCAACGAGAAAGCGCAGTGGAATTTACCAACTGAGTTGGCCGTTGCCGGCCAAGTTCTGCTTCCATGAGAGATGGGTTAGAGGAGGAAGACGGGATTGAGGGAAGAAAATTGTTTGTGACGACAAAGGGGTAGACGGGCGGCGGCGCAGAAAGGTGGTGGACGGGAGAGCGGCGACGACATCAATTGTGGTGGTTGGCCGGGAATCTGCGGATGGGGAAGAAGATGGTGGATCGTTTGGTGGTGGTTGGCCAGCAATCGTGAGGGAAGAGGATCTTTTGTTTTTTTTTTAAATCAAAGAGATTATTAGATAATCTTGGCCATTGAATTTTTTTGGATGGTGGAGATTGATTTATTAGGACTCCTAATATTAGGAGAGGATTCAGATTCAACCTGGGAAGGGCATGAGGCGAAATCTTCTTAAAACTCATGGGTATTTGACGAAATTGGACAAACTTTTGTATGCCTCGCGAAATACCTGATACCTCAGGGGTACCAGGCGAAATTTTCGAATTTTCAATTGACTTAATTTGAAAAAGATGAATTTGTTAAATACATCTATATATAACCTTAATTTAGAAGACTTTGCTTACGTGTCAATCTTAGAGGAGTTTTAGGAATATTGACCAATTATGTTTTTTTCCTTGATTTTTTTGTTTCTCCTTTTCTCTTTTTTTTTCCATTAATTTTTTTTAATCCTCCATTCTCTTTTATTTTTAACATATTTACTAACAATCTACATATCTATACATAACCTTAATTTAGAAGACTTTGCTTACGTGTCAATCTTAGAGGAATTTTAGGAATATTGATCAATTATGTTTTTTTCCTTGATTTTTTTGTTTCTCCTTTTCTTTTTTTTTCCATTAATTTTTTAAATCCTCCGTTCTCTTTTATTCTTAACATATTTACTAACAATCTACATATAACCTTAATTTAGAAGACTTTGCTTACGTGTCAATCTTAGAGGAGTTTTAGGAATATTGACCAATTATGTTTTTTTCCTTGATTTTTTTGTTTCTCCTTTTCTCTTTTTTTCCATTAATTTTTTTAATCCTCCATTTTCTTTTATTCTTAACATATTTACTAACAATCTACATATAACCTTAATTTAGAAGACTTTGCTTACGTGTCAATCTTAGAGGAGTTTTAGGAATATTGACCAATTATGTTTTTTTCCTTGATTTTTTTATTTCTCCTTTTCTCTTTTTTTCCATTAATTTTTTTTAATCCTCCATTCTCTTTTATTCTTCATATTTACTAACAATCTACATATCTACATATAACCTTAATTTAGAAGACTTTGCTTACGTGTCAATCTTAGAGGAGTTTTAGGAATATTGACCAATTATGTTTTTTTCCTTGATTTTTTTATTTCTCCTTTTCTCTTTTTTTCCATTAATTTTTTTTAATCCTCTATTCTCTTTTATTCTTAACATATTTACTAACAATTGGGCTTAATTCAAAACATTGAATTCAATCTAATATAAGTATATAACCATTAGGCTTAACTCACATTTATGTACTAACTATTGAGCTTAATTCAAAACATTGAATATAATTAATAGTTGTGACACATCACATTGAAATTCATGATTCAGATTTCAAAATTTCTAAAAAAGTATTATTTTTACTGGGTGATTTAAAATATCTGCATTTATGTATTATGCTTTAGACGAGTTATAAAAAAAATATTTCAGAATTATAAGATACATCTATGGTAAAGTTTTTTTTTTCTTAACTTTTATTAGTATTTTATAATATATTTATATATTATTAATATTTTAGTTTTAAAAGACCGCGCCATGGCGCGGGAATTATACTAGTAATCTTTTAATACAATGACTTTTTCACGCTAAAAAATTCATTAAAAATATAGAATAATTTTAATACAACAACTATTTTATAATTTACAAATTTGGTAAGTATAAATGGAATTATGATCAAAATTTTAAATTGAAAAATAGTTAATGTGTTCTTTGTTATGTCCCTAGATGGATCATAACTAAGAACAAGGAGATTGATAGGGAAAAGGAAGAGATTAGGGAAGAAGATGATGAATTAGGGAAGAAGGTAAAATGAAAGGTAAAGTAAGGGAGAGATTAGGGATAGAGAGAGTAAGGTAAGGAGAAAAGAGTAATTGGATTTCCATATGATTCATTGATTATCCCTAATTACATCTAACAAGGTATTTATACTACTAATAACCCCTATACATGACATTACCTACCCCTCGTAAGAGCTTTGTCCTCAAAGCTAATACAAAAAAAAAAAAAAAAATACAAACTACGGTACTATTATTGAATAAGGCTACTCACATCATACTAATCACACAAATTTTATTTAGTGCAGCCCTCAACACTGACTAGCCAAATCCAACTGACAAGTAAAATCAGTACCACTCCACACATTCAACACCTTACCCACTAGCTAATTGAACCGGCTGGAGCACAATTTCAATTCCCTCCCTTGTTGTTTGACTTTGCCACTAAGTCTCCATGTGGATGATGTGGCTAAATGAATATGGTAACTTGAATGCTTTTGAAATGAGTAGAACTGTACTCATATCAAAATGTGTGATGATGTGGCTAATGTCATGTATAGGGGTTATTAATTAGTAGTATAAATACCTTGTTAGATGTAATTAGGGATAATCAATGAATCATATGGAAATCCAATTACTCTTTTCTCCTTCCCTTACTCTCTCTATCCCTAATCTCTCCCTTACTTTACCTTTTTTCTTTACCTTCTTCCCTAATTCATCATCTTCTTCCCTAATCTCTTCCTTTTCCCTATCAATCTACTTGTTCTTAGTTATGATCCATCTAGAGACATAACATTCTTACGATCATAATGTAGTATATCAACGGACTATAGAAAATTAAAATTTATAAGACTAAACTTTTTTTTAGAACAAGACCCTGAAAAAGTTAGGCACGACCCTGAGGACAGGGTTAGTGTAGGATGTGGTTAGGAGGTTAGAAGGATCTTTGTCATTATAAATAGCCTGGGAGTATGCTTGTACAGAGGTGATGAAATAACAACAGAAAATTCCCAACAACTTGCTTGTGCGAGGAACTTTCAGATCTCAATTCCTTCTGGTGATCTAGGAAGAATAGCAACTCTAGCTTATTGTTCATAGAAATTAGGGTCAACAATGACCGGTGGGGTTTGTTTAGTTCTTTTGATCATGCTGCCAAAACAACTAAAACTGGTGGGGCGGGGGCTGTTTTCTAGATTAGGCGGCAGTGGGTGCACGTTTAGGAATGTTTTTTTTAGTCACGGACTAATGCGTAAATATTTTATAAAAAATGACAAGTTACTCCAGTCCAGTGTAATTTTGAATAAACAGTCTTGCTATAATGAACAAATCTCATGTTGCCGATAGAGTATATGTTACAATATACATGAATGTCATTATTTGTGTGATTGAAGTGGATCCTTGTTGATACTGAAGGATAATTAGATGCGTTTAGCGGAATTTCAGATCATATCTAAACATCTAATTCAACGATCTTCATGCATAATTGATAGATCAATCATTGTTTAGAGGATATACCTTTGATGCGTGAACCGGATCGAATCTGGATGGAATCGAAAGAGATCGAAAGCCCCAAGCGTGACTTCTCTAATTAGTCCACACGAGCCCGGTGTCTAGATCTTCTTTGCCTTCGACTGCTAGGACGAAGGTCGAAAGACGAACAATCAAATTGATTTTGAGATGATGATGGATAACAACCTCTAAAATCAACACTTTGATTTTCTACAGTTGTGTCGTGTATATCCAAGAAAAGCCACAGAACCCTTTTTGTGATTTCTCTCTTTTGTGCTCTGTATAGTTGCCGTGTACAACCCATGGACATTCCACAATTTTATATTAAAAGGTACAAAATTAATTCGGAAGGAGTAATAGTGAAAACTAATTAATTAGAGGAGGGAGTGCAAACAACCTGCTCACCTCGCGTTACATTCTCATGTAACATCTTTAATTAATTTACACTTTGTAACTCCTATAATTAATTTCTGTAATAATTTATTTCAAAAATAAATAATATTCCTTAAAAATATAACATATACATGAAGCATCAACCATCATACCCGTTGATCTATCCCGTCAACTCTAAGTGTGTGACCTCATAGGACCCGTTTATAATAGTCATGAATTTATACCGTTTAAATTCATTAATCGTAGTTGGCTTCTAGCAAAGCACTACGACTCCTAAAATAACCGGATTGTATATCTCTATCAATCGTCCTATCTCATGTTTAGTCATTGCACATTTAATTAAAGGACACAATTCCTTCAATCTCCCACTTGTCCTTAAACAAGTGTGCAATTTAAGATACCCGTGTCTCTTAATGTCTTATTTGATGATATGGTGACATTCATATCTATTGTCAAATATGTTTCTTGAACTCCGAGTTTGAACTGTCAATTAAACGGATGATTACAAATAATCCATCCGAGCATGGCCATGCATTTTCAGTTCTTGCTCTTCAAGTGGCCTAGACACCTTTCCTTTTCGATGCATCACAGTATGCATGAAGAAGGAGGACATCTCCAGTCTTATACGACTATGACTCCCACTCAACTTTTGGCAATCCTAACTACGACCTTTATAACTCCCTGTTACGGAAAGCGTTTAGCCGTGTCAAAGAAATACCAATCATCAAGAGAGACCATAACATACTCATGTCTGAGGAATCTACTAAACATGGTTTAACTTAAAACTCTGCAATCCCTTTTGTAGAGTCTTAAGGTGGGTCTGTCCTATATGTATCATCCATACATATATATGTAATTGACTAGACATCTCCATGTCCCTATAGCCCATGAAACCTGACGCTATCAGTCAACTTACAATATAGTCATTAATAAAATCACCTATGTCTAAGTTGATGATTTCAGACTACGGACTTGCGATAATTCATAACTGCATTTCACTTAATGGGGTTTCATTTACCAGAACACTTAAGATAATCCCATTTGCGAACTATGAATTATTTGGACATTTTATTTATTACCGTTCAATACAATATATAAATAAAGATGAAATATCATATATCATAAAATCATCCAATCGAACATAAACTTAGTGTCTAACACTCTAAACATAAAATGTAATATAAAGCAATCTCAAATCCATTCTCCAATGTGTTTGAGACCCTTAGCCCTAGTGTGACTATCATGCTTGGGCCTAGACATGGGCTTTGTCAATGGATCTGCAATGTTGTCATCTGTATGCACCTTACACATCTTAATGTCACCCTCGGTGACTATGCGTCGAATAAGGTGATACTTCCTCATGACGTGTCTGGATTTGGAGCTTGAACTTGGTTCCTTGGCTTGGGCTATGGCACCATTGTTGTCACAATAGATGTCAATGGGCCCTGAAATGCTAGGAACAACACCGAGTTCATCTATGAACTTCCTCATCCAGACAACCTCCTTCGCTGCTTCACTAGCGGCTATATACTCAGCTTCTGTCGTTGAATCGGCAACTGTGTCTTGTTTGGAGCTCTTCCAGCTCACAGCTCCTCCATTAAGGATGAAAACATATCCCGATTGAGACTCAAAGCCATCTCGGTCAGTTTGGAAGCTCGCATCAGTATAGCCTTGCACGATCAACTTATCATCACCCCCATACACTAAGAAATCATCCTTGGTTCTTCTCAAGTACTTCAGGATGTTCTTAGCTGCACACCAGTGTGCCTCTCCTGGATTCGATTGGTATCTGCTACACATGCTCAAAGCATATGCAACATCAGGTCGTGTACACACCATAGCATACATGATAGATCCTATAGCAGAAGCATAAGGAATCTTACTCATCTTCTCTAGCTCAGCAGGTGCCTTAGGACACTGCGTCTTGCTGAGATATACACCATGTTGCATAGGTAAAAACCCTTTCTTGGAATCTTGCATTTTGAATCTGTTGAAAATCTTATCTATATAAGTTCCCTGACTTAATCCAAGCAATCTCTTAGATCTATCTCTATAGATCTTTATTCCAAGTATATACTCTGCCTCTCCCAAGTCCTTCATTGAGAAACATTTCTTCAGCCACTCCTTAACGGACTCTAGCATCGGAATGTCATTCCCAATAAGTAGTATGTCATCCACATACAAGACTAGGAAGACCACTTTACTCCCACTAAACTTCTTGTATACACAAGGGTCCTCTTCACATCTGATGAAATCAAACTCTTTGATCTTTTCATCAAATCGAAAGTTCCAACTCCTGGATGCTTGCTTAAGTCCATATATAGACCTCTTAAGCTTGCATACCTTCCCTGTATCACTTGGATCTTCAAAACCCTCTGGTTGTGTCATGTACACATCCTCTTCCAAGAATCCATTCAGGAAGGCGGTTTTGACATCCATTTGCCAAATCTCATAATCATAATAGGCCGCAATAGCAAGGATTATCCTAATGGATCTTATCATGACAACTGGTGAAAAGGTCTCATCATAGTCTATACCATGAATCTGTTTAAAACCCTTGGCAACTAATCTTGCCTTGTATACAGATACCTTTCCATCCTTATCTGTCTTGAGTTTGAAAACCCATTTGCTCCCTATGGGTTTTACCCCATCTGGCAAATCTATCAAGTCCCACACTTGATTTTCAAACATCGAATCCATTTCGGATCTCATGGCCTCAAGCCATTTCTTGGAGTCTGGACCCGTCGTTGCTTGCTTATAGGTATTAGGCTCATCATGTTCTAACAAAAGAACATCAAGGTTTACATTCAAGATGAAATCATCATAACGTCTTGGTTGTACCCTTGGCCTATCTGATCTACGAGTGGGTTCAACTGGTTCAACAACTGGAGCTGGAACAGTTTCCACGACTGTTTGTGGATCCTCTTGTTCCGGTTCTTGGATGATTTGGGGCTCTTGGCCTTCCAAAACCATCAACTCGTCCTCGACATCATCTATGTCATCTCGTTGTTGAGTTTGTTGCTCTTCATCATGAACTGGTTCAAGATGAATATTTCTCCCACTTGACTTATTGGAAATGAACTCTCTTTCCAAAAAGACAATATCCCTTGCAACAAACACTTTTTGTTCAGCGGGACTGTAGAAGTAATATCCAAAACTACCTTTTGGATACCCTATAAAATAGCATTTATCTGATTTAGGGGAAAGCTTATCCGTTTGTAAACGCTTTACATAAGCTTCACATCCCCATATCTTTATAAAAGACAATTTTGGAACCTTTCCAGTCCATATCTCATATGGAGTTTTGTCTACAGCTCTAGACGGAGTCCTGTTTAGTGTAAGTACGGCAGTTGTGAGGGCATATCCCCAGAAGGATACCGGAAGGTCAGCAAAACTCATCATTGATCGGACCATGTCTAACAGGGTCATGTTTCTCCTTTCAGATACACCGTTAAGCTGTGGTGTTCCCGGAGTAGACAACTGTGTTACAATCCCACAGTTTTTCAAATGATGATCAAATTCATGGCTCAAGTACTCACCACCACGATCTGATCGAAGTGCTTTTATTTTCTTGCCAGTTTGAGTCTCTACCTCATTTTGAAATTCCTTGAACTTTTCAAAGGATTCCGATTTATGTGACATAAGGTAAATATATCCATATCTACTCATGTCATCAGTAAATGTGATGAAGTATCTATAACCACCTCTAGCTTCTGTACTCATTGGCCCACATACATCAGTATGTATAATGCCCAATAGCTCAGTAGCCCTTTCATTTGTTCCTTTGAAAGGTGACCTTGTCATCTTGCCCATCAAACATGACTCACATGTATCAATGGATTCACAATCCACGTCTTTTAGAAGTCCATCTTTATGGAGCTTCTTCATGCGGTTTAAACTAATGTGACCCAAACGACAGTGCCATAGGTAGGCTTCACTCAACTTACTTGATTTTTGCCTTTTTGTATTTATGTTATAAGATTCTGTTGTAAGGTCGAATACAAATATTCCATTAATATCTTGAGCACGAGCATAGAAGATATCATTCTTGTGAATAATTATACCTTCATCTGTAGTGCTAAAATTAAAACCTTCAGAATAAATTACTGCAGCTGAAACAAGGCTCTTTGTAATGCTAGGAACAAAATAACAATTATTCAGTTCTAAGATTAAACCAGAAGGAAGAGATAAACTAAAATCTCCTACGACAAGTGCAGCAACACTTGCTCCATTTTCGACGCGTAGGTCTATCTCCCCTTTCTTCACTTGTCTTCTATTTCTTAGTCCCTGCACATTTGAAATAATGTGAGCACCACATGCGGTATCTAATACCCAAGTAGGACCATTATCTAATGTGAGGACATTGGTTGACAGTAATTCAATAACATAAATACCTGAAGTGTTGGAACTCAAAGTCCCATTCTTCTTGTCTTCCAAGTACTTAGGACAGTTTCTTTTCCAGTGTCCCTTAGCCTTACAGTGGAAACAATCATGGTCTGCAGCCACCCTTGGCTTCTCACCACCCTTCGGTTTTGCAACTTCCTTGCCTTTCCCTTGGGTATTGTTCTTGTTCTTGGCTACCTTCTTGAACCCTTTCCCTCTGTTGACGTTAAGAACTTCCTTCTTATTGTCAGTGGGAGTATTCTGCTCAGCAGCTTTGAGCATACCATGGAGTTCATTCAGATTTTTCTTAATACCATGCATATGGTAGTTCATCCTGAATGAGGCAAAGCCATCATGTAAGGAGTGCAAGACGATGTCCGTGGCCAACTCTTGGTCATATGGGGTACCCAGTGTCTCCATACGGCTAAAAAGACCGATCATGTTGAACACATGGGGACCTACTGGCTTTCCCTTCACAAGCTTGCTATCCAGTATAGCCTTGTGAGTTTCATATCGTTCAATCCTTGCCTGTTCCTGAAACAACATTTTCAGGTTGGAGATGATAGTGTAGGCATCCTGGTGTTCAAACCTCTTTTGAAGGTCAGGTTCCATGCCTGCTAGCATCAAACAAGTCACAGACAAAGACTCACTCTTTAACTCCATTACTCTCACCTTCTCCTCATCTGATGAGTCGTCGGTGATAGTAGGGATAGGGGTGTTCAGGACGTCCTCACGCCCTTCGGACCTGAGAACAATTCTCAGGTTCCTTTCCCAATCGAGAAAGTTTGTTCCATTCAATTTGTTCTTCTCAACAATTGAGCGCAGGGTGAAGTTCAAATTATCGTTCGACATAATGCCTATATATAAAAGAAAATGACATGCAAATCAGTATATGTTCGAAATGCAAATTACTTAAAATTAAACACCTTTAAAATAAGTAAATGCGCATTTTATTCAAATTGTTATCGTTCCTGGTGAATAAAATGATTCCAAGATCCCATTACAGACAAGACCCAACGTACTTTTGCACTGCCTTGAGTCTTGTGTGCTCAAGGTAAGTAACAATTACTAATTATAACTCCTTATAACTCTTGGTTGATGATCCACATCCAATGTTGAATCATCCTATGCCTCAAGATCCAAAACTTTGTCTTTTGGTCTCTCGTTGGGTACAACCATATCAAGGTTTATGAACCCCCGTATAGATTCACCCTCATTAGCCCAAGATTATGGAAAGACACCCTCACTTTTGTGAAGCCCATCCAACCAAAAATCCAAAACTTAATGGGTTATGATATGGAAAGGCATTGCCCCAATTTACCTTAGGAACTTAAGTCTTTTATTTATAAGTGAAAAAATGTCATAAATATAAAAACAATATAAAGACTTAAATAAAGCATTCAAAATGCAATAAAATTGTGATCCTAGTATGGCCCCTACGATGCAAAATTTTAAAGATCTAATCTTCATGGGTCTCCACCCTCGCATCCTTCACTGATCTCCATCCTTGAACTTCTTATGTCTTCTTCTTCTTGTATTACAATATTTCCTAATAATCTAATTACCGGAAATTAAATACAAAAATACATGACGATACGCAGATCGTGTACAAAAAAACATAACGATGCGCAGATCGTATTTATGGGCCATACTAGTCACCTTATGCAAGCAATTTATATCATAATATAAACCAAGCATAATAATTAATCTCAATTTAAAATTTAAATCCTTATATGGCATTAATCAATATTAACCATAAAATGTAATAATTGGATTAAATTGTATGAAAAAGATATAATATCAAATATTAATCTTAAGTGGGATTTCCTAACTTTTAGGAAATAATTAAAATAAACAATATCATAATATTATCCATCTTAATTTAATGGGCAAAATCTCAATTCACCGGCAAATATTTTACAACCAAATATTTTATGGCAAATATGTTATATCAAGTATATTTTGAGATCTAGCCAAATATACACTCGGAAATCATCCACCGTTTCGATTCCATCACCGATTCGGATCGAATCCGACTCGGATCGGTGGTATTCTATTTCCATGTCAATTCATACAATTTCATCTCTCAATTCATCAAAATCTCCATTTCAATTTTACATTTTATCCATATATAATTTACCATCAATTTAAATCAAGATCCGCATCAAAATTAACAATTAATCTATTGATCGTATCAATTTATGCAAGATGACTCTGATACCAATTGAAGGATAATTAGATGCGTTTAGCGGAATTTCAGATCATATCTAAACATCTAATTCAACGATCTTCATGCATAATTGATAGATCAATCATTGTTTAGAGGATATACCTTTGATGCGTGAACCGGATCGAATCTGGATGGAATCGAAAGAGATCGAAAGCCCCAAGCGTGACTTCTCTAATTAGTCCACACGAGCCCGGTGTCTAGATCTTCTTTGCCTTCGACTGCTAGGACGAAGGTCGAAAGACGAACAATCAAATTGATTTTGAGATGATGATGGATAACAACCTCTAAAATCAACACTTTGATTTTCTACAGTTGTGTCGTGTATATCCAAGAAAAGCCACAGAACCCTTTTTGTGATTTCTCTCTTTTGTGCTCTGTATAGTTGCCGTGTACAACCCATGGACATTCCACAATTTTATATTAAAAGGTACAAAATTAATTCGGAAGGAGTAATAGTGAAAACTAATTAATTAGAGGAGGGAGTGCAAACAACCTGCTCACCTCGCGTTACATTCTCATGTAACATCTTTAATTAATTTACACTTTGTAACTCCTATAATTAATTTCTGTAATAATTTATTTCAAAAATAAATAATATTCCTTAAAAATATAACATATACATGAAGCATCAACCATCATACCCGTTGATCTATCCCGTCAACTCTAAGTGTGTGACCTCATAGGACCCGTTTATAATAGTCATGAATTTATACCGTTTAAATTCATTAATCGTAGTTGGCTTCTAGCAAAGCACTACGACTCCTAAAATAACCGGATTGTATATCTCTATCAATCGTCCTATCTCATGTTTAGTCATTGCACATTTAATTAAAGGACACAATTCCTTCAGATACATGTATAAAATCAACATGAGATTGCATCCTTATGATCTAGCAAAAGGAGGCTTTCGGAGTAGGATCTCATATGAAACGCCGACAAAGCACCTTCAACCTCGAACTCGCAGTCCCTGATCCTCTGGCTCTCAGGGTCAAACAACAGCAGCCGATTCCCACTCGCCTCGAACACAACCTCCCCGCTCCTCCTCAGGCTCCGAATACGCCTCAGCATCCCGAACGATTCGATCACGAACCTCTGCGTCCACGATACTCCGTCCTCCGTCGCCCACATTGAGAACGAGCTCCCCAAATACTCCACCTGGAAAACCGCCAGCGCCTTCCCCCAGGCTGCGATCGTCAGATTCTTCATCGGCTCCGATTTCAATTTGGCCGGGAGAGCCACTCGCGTGTCGAATTCCTCTCTCTCCAAATTGAACCTCACGATCGCAGTCTCACGGCGGCCGTGCGCTAGCCAGTGAAGCGATCCGTTGATGTTCGCCTGGCGCCCTCGGATGAGAGGAAGCGACTCCGGCACTTGAACAGATCCCCATTCGCCCTTGCTCAGCCGATACACCTCGGCCGAGATCGGCGAATCCAGGTGATCGTGGATGCCGTAGACGATCCTGACGACTTTGTAATCGCCGGAAGCGGAACCGAATCCGAGGACGACCGTGTCGGAGGCGGGGATTGAAGGCGGAGGTAGGGCGAGGGAGCGGCGGAGGACGGGGTTCCAGAGGAAGAGAGTGTCAGTGTGGGCGAGGAAGTCGTCGGAGAGGCAAACGAGGCCGTCAACACAGCCAATCATGGTGAAGAAATCGTCGTGGGAAGGGAAAGGGAAATCGAAATCGGCGATCTTGTCGAGAGTGGAGTTATCAAGGCAGAGCTTATAGGAAACGGCCCGATCGGGGGAAGGGCCGCGGCGGACGAGGACCTTGTGGTCCTGATTGGCGGTGGAGGCGATGTGGGAGGAGATGAATTGGGGGGTGGAGAGGAGAGATTTGAAGGATTTGGAGACGGATCGGAAACGGAGGAGGGATTTGAGGGGGAGTTTGGAGAAGATTTCGAAGAGGAGTTCATCTGGTAAATCGGCGGCCATTGTTAATTGTTGAAGAAGACGAGAGCGGCCTCTAATTGTTTATATTCATTCATATAAATAACATAGAGGGGTGTTAGGAAGGAGCATTTTGTTTTATTTTTTCCTTAGTAAAAGAGGGCTTCGTTGAACGTTGAATTAAACCACGTTTACTTTTGGGCATTTTTTAGGGCTCTTTTGGTGTCGATATCTAAGATATCAAGATATGGATATTGATATCGGTATCAATATCAAAATATCGATATCGGTTGATATTTTGATATCAAAATATCGATATCTGTATCAAAATATCGATATCGGGTGATATCGATATCAAGTGATATCCCTCGAAAATCAAATCAGTATACTCCCTAAACTTGTCATTTTAGGGTGTTAGTTTTGTTCAAAAAAACTTGTCATTTTAGGTATTTTGCCCTTTACTTTACAAAAACGCCCTTGATGTGATTGATGGTTTGTTAGTTGTAGTTTTCGATAGAGTAAAAAAGAAGGGTAATAATTGAGGGTAAATGAGTACATTTGTTAATTGTCTTAAAACTTGTGAAATAAGCTAAAATGATAAGTTTTGCCGAACGGAGAGAGTATTAAATTAGGCTAAAATTGATATCTAGAACACATGAGAGACTGATAGATATCAATATCAAGGGGGCCTTAGACTTTACTATTCATGAGTGACGACTTTACAGCTCCACCTCCAAACGGTCAAAGGTGGTTACCTGCTGAGGCCTCAGATCCAACAGTGCTCCCTCCATTTGCAGAAGTAATCCTTGGGGCCCAAGCTAACCAGCCCAGTCAAAGTAAACTGTAATGATGAAGTATATTTAATGAGACCATCAAATGAAAAGGAAACCCAAAATAGGAAGTTCAAAGAGAGAGGCTAGAAGCTGTTAGGAGACTTCAAGCCTAAACTTTGAAAAATCCAGCTATAGCCCCTAAACTTTGAAAAATATATAAATAAGTCCTTATATTTTACTTTTATTCATTGAATTCTCTAAACTTTGATAGTTTGGACACATTTGGTCCTTATGTTTGTAAATTTGTTAAATAAGCATTAAATAATGCCATTATATCAACGTGGATTTGTATTAATGATATGAGTTAGGCTATACACATATAATTGATTAGTATTTGTTTTACAAAAGTAAAAAATTAGGTATTTTCCCATTGCATATTATATAATGGAGTTTATTTTTCAACAAAACACCTTTTTTCAACAACCTTATCTAATACTCCCTCCTAATACTACATGCACAAAAGTCAAATATCGTTTATTTTCGAACGAAGGGAGTATAATTCATTTAATTAAAGCACCAACTATTTAATTTTTTTTCCAGTGACATTTTATGTCTATAACTAAAATTTTGTTGTTTAACTAACATTTTTTTAAGTAATTGTATATAATAGAGTTTTTTTTATCAACATACCTTTTAATTTTTTTTAAAGACATTGCATATAATATTTGTTCTAATTTTATTTTTGGTTGGAAAATTCAAATACATTAAAATAATGACATGTCCTTGTATTATTTTTTTGGTGGACATTAAAATACTTAATAAAATATCATAGAAAAATTATAACATTTAGTCGAAAAATAGAAAGTGGTAGTTGAACTAAATGGATTATATTATATAAACTATTTTTGATAAAAATAGAAAAATTATAACATTTAGTCGAAAAATAGAAAGTGGTAGTTGAACTAAACGGATTATATTATATAAATTATAAACTATTTTTAAAGACATTGCATATAATATGATGCATTTTATGGAACCCCCCCCTACTTAGGTAAAACAAATATCGAGCAATTACATGTGTATAATACAACTTATGCCGTTAAAATAAAGCTACATTGATGTCATGACATTATTTGTTAACGAATTTAATAACAGAACGATCAAATATGTACAAACTTTCAAAGTTCAGGGATTTCAATGAATTAAAAATAAAATCAAAGAACCCGTTTGAACATTTTATCAAAGTTTAGGGACGATAGATATATTTTACCCAATTAATTAATTTCCTTATAATTACTACTACCTCCGATCCACACAAAGAGTGACGTTTAGTTAAAACGCACAGATTTAAGAAATGATTAGGTGTAATTCATCCCCCGTTGAAGAAATTACTGCTACACCACAAAATCAAATTTATACATGTATTGACACTTGAAATAAGGATGTACTCCAAAAGCCATAATCTACCCACGAAGCCATAATTACGGAGGGAATTTGCCCACCAAAAAAAATTACGGAGGGAATAAAAATGGGTGATTTTGGTAGAGGGCCTTTTTTAAATATCCAATTAGTCACCTAGCTCATAAATCAATTTAATTAGTTTTACCCTACTCCCCTTCCCATAGGGTGGGTTGATCAATGGTCAACCATTTGACCATTGACCGGTCAACGGTTGACCGTTGATCGGTCAACGTTGACCGTTGATCGGTCAACGTTGACCAACCCATTTTGATGCCAACTTTTTTTTTTTTTGATGCCAACTTTTTTTTTTTAGTGATGCCATATTTTACCGTTTTGATGCCAAAATTTTACTATGTTTTATTTTCACTTTGATGCCACTTTTTTATGTCAATTTTTTGATAATATTTTTTTTACCGTGATGCCATATTTTTGATGATATTTTTTCAATGTAGTATTTTTGATGACATTTTTTTCTTTAATGTGATACAAATTTTTCAAAATGGCATCAATGGTCAACGTGACATTAGAGTAAACAAAAAATGTCATGACAATATTTTGATTCCACGTTTTAAGCTCTTATGCCATCATTTATATAAAATTGTCACCACAAAATGTTGGCATCAAAACGGTAAAATATGGCATCACTAAAAAAAAAAAAAAGTTGGCATCAAAATGGGTTGACCGGTCAACGTTGACCGTTGACCGGTCAAGAGGGCTAAGCAAACTAAAAAAACAATTAATGGACTAAGCATGCTAAAAAAACAATTAATGAGCCTAACTAGCTAACCAAATATGCTTAAAGGGTTTTTTCAACAAATTCTCTCAATAAAAAACGTCATTTAAATTAATTACTCCTACATTTGAAGCAACATTTAATTCTCTAACACCAAACATTATTTAAATTGGATCAAACACACAAAGCTAAAACGTCACTGTTTGTGGATCGAAGGGAGTATAAAATAAAATAAGTTGAATTAATTGTGGATCACTTGACTATAAGCGTTCTACAATACCATCTTAAACTCTACCTTTCGTATTCTCAATAGCATCCAAACACATTCGACTTTAATCACAATCAGCAACAACCACCCACACAAAAACCTAATCGCCAACCGTGCGCCCCAACCAGCCCCGAACCTGAAACGAGGCCCAACATGACTTCGCCTCAGACCCACTTCCAGTTGGGGTCCCATATATATATATATAGAGAGAGAGAATAGATCATATGTATTCAGGTTTTATCGTGTATTATGTGAACAAATCTTATCCATTGATTTAGAAAAATCGGATGGCTGAGATTATTTCATAATATTGATTTATTGAAAATTAAAATGGACATAGCACAACTTCACTACTCTATCAAGCGCGTGAAACAACACACTCCTAACCCTAATCCACAATCCTGCCGTTGTGATATATAAATCAAAGAGAAAGAGAACAATCTCCTATGGCGATCGCCATCGCCACACCTTTTGGCCCCAATCGCTATCGCCATGGCTACAGCTGAACCATCTCCTCCGGTCTCCAGCACCCGCCGGCGCTGTAATCAGCCCCTACTTCGGTAAGCCTTTCCTCTTTCTTTCTCTCTTCAATTGAAGGTGCGATGAAGGAGGACGACGATTGCGATGCGACGAGGGCACATGGATTGCGAAGGGCGGTCGACGATTGCGAAGGCTGCGAGGGCGGACGACGTGGTGAGATTGAAAAATGCAGTTTCCAAGCACTTGTATTCCCAATCGAACAACTCCTCTTTCAATCGATCAATCGACCGGTTGAACCG
Organism: Persicaria tinctoria; assembly: GCA_037127255.1. NCBI lineage: Eukaryota > Viridiplantae > Streptophyta > Magnoliopsida > Caryophyllales > Polygonaceae > Persicaria > Persicaria tinctoria. Next base: position 44,435,885 of record JBANSL010000008.1, read on the forward strand.
CAATTACCTCCTTGCCTTCCTCGTTCTCTCGCCTCTAGGCGGTGGGTGGCCGCCTAGTGCCTAGGCGGACTTAGAACAAACATGATTGTTTCTTTATATTTTAACACATAACACATATCAATAATTCATATAATGCAATAATAATCTATAATATCACTTATAAACCCAAATTTGTGGTTCTTAACTAACACTAAAGTGAATAAACGCAAAAAAAAGTGTCCGACTAGCGACTCTAAGCCTCCTAAAATCCAAAACCATAGATTCGACTCAAAAGAAAATACATCCCGACTTATGGGATAAAAAAACCCTAAGTCGACTATTCACATGTCTATAAGCTAAAATTGAATAATCGTCGGGCTAGGCGGGATTAGGCGGGGTCTAGGCGGGACTAGGCGGGGTCTAGGCGGCGCCTAGGCGGGACAAGGCAGTGTCTAGGCGGAAATCCGCCTAGAGGCCCGCCTAGGCGTAAAAATTCCTAGGTGGCCTCCCGCCTAGCGCCCAGGCGGTGCCTAGGCGGCGCCTAGGCGCGATTTTTAGAACACTGCTCTCTTGGTTGACAGTGTACATGAAGGAATTGTGTCCTTTAATTTTTATTGTGCAATGACTAATTATGGAATAGGACAATTGATAGAGATATTCAATCCGATTATTTTAGGAGTCGTAATGCTTTGCTAGAAGCCAACTACGATTAATGGGCTTAAACAGGTTAAACCCATGACTATTATAAACGGGTCCTATGCGGTCACACACTTAGAGTTGACGGGCTTGATCAAAAGATAGATGATTTTATTATTAGTGTATATTAGATATATATTAATAATAATGGGATAAGATTTATTTGTGAAATAAATAATTAATCAAGTAAGGTATAAATATAAGCTTATAAAGATGGGCTTAGAAGTGACTTAACCTAATTAACACATCCGAGAGAGTGTAGCGTGAGTCTTGCCGCTTCAACAGAGTGTGAAGGCGGAATTCCACCATCATCAATCAAGAGCAATTTGATTGTTCACCTTTCGATCTTCGTCCTAGTAGTCGAAGGCAAAGGAGATCTAGACCGGACTCTTGTGGACCAAGTAGAGGAGCAACACGTGGGGCTCTAGTTCTCTTCCGAATCCTCCCCGTTTAGATCCGGTTCACGCATCAAGAGGTATCTCCTATGAACAATGATTTGATCTATCGATTTTATGCATGAAGATCCTTGAATTAGATGATAGAAAATAGTTTCTAAAACTTCCGCTGCGCATCTATTTTCCATCAGTGGCATCAGAGCATCTTGCATATATTGATATGATCAATTAATTTTCTTGTTTGTTTTGATTCAATTCAGCAGTGTATGATATATGGAATAATTTGTATGATTAAAATATGGATTTTAATTGATCGGATGTATAAAATTTCCTAGGTAGTTAAGAATCGGAATCGGATTTCGATTAAGGCCACCGCATGATCTTTTAATCTACATATTCACCAGCCGGCTACTTGATCATTGTGATTAGAAGTATACACGTATAGATCACTTTGTCAATTTTGATTGAGATTGTGGTGAAACTTTAATATTGAATTCGATTTCGAGAAAACAGAAATTTTGAAATAGCGTCAATTTTTTTTTCTTTCTGATTTCGAAAAGTATTACCTTTTGATGATGTTTCTTTCGATCAACTTATATATTATATGTAAGAGATATGATTTCTTATATAAAATATGAAATATTTGATTTTATAAAAGTATAAATTGATTTAAATCTAAGAAATTGAGAATTTCATGATTTTGATGCATAAAGTTGATAAATTTTATGTGAATTTGATTCATATATTAATTTGTCAAAAGTTATAGTTTTATGAAAATTTACCATCTTAATCCTACAATTGTCAAAAGAGTTTGTAATTGTTACAAAATTTACGTGGGGGTTGATGGAGGTGGAATTAGGGTTATGGAAGATATTTATGATTTTAGTGTAAAATCTTAAATTACCTTAATTAGATTTGGTAGATATCTTATCCCTAATAAAAATTTTCTATCCAATTATACAAGGTAATAGTTACCATAAAATTTATTCCATATATATTATTGCTAGTTTTTGAATTAAAATATCAAGAATGTTCATGGATTTATTATGCTTGTTTTATATTATGATATATTGCTTGCATACATAAGGTGACTAGTATGGCCCATAAATACGATCTGCGTATCGTTATGGTTTTTTGTACACGGTCTGCGTATCGTTATGTATTTTTGTAATTTATTTTCAGTAATTAGATTATTAGAAAATATTGTAATTGATACAAGAAGACATAAGAAGTTCAAGGATGCAGATCCATGAAGGGCGCGAGGGTGGAGACCCATGAAGATTAGATCTTTATTTTATGCATCGTAGGGGCCATATACTAGGATCACAATTTCATTGCATTTTGAATGCCTTATTTTAAGTTTTATGTTGTTTTTATTTATGATAATTTTTTCACTTATAAATAAAGACAAATAAAAGACTTAAATTCCTAAGGTAAATTGGGGCAATGCCTTTTCATATCATAACCCATTAAGTTCTGGATTTTTGGTTGGATGGGCTTCACAAAAGTGAGGGTGTCTTTCCATAATCTTGGGCTAATGAGGGTGAATGTATACAAGGGGTTCATAAGCTTTTATATGGTTGTACCCAACGAGAGACCAAAAGGCAAAGTTTTGGATCTTGAGGCATAGGATGATTTTACATTGGATGTGGATCATCAACCAAGAATTATAAGGAGTTATAATCAGTAATTGTTACTTACCTTGAGCATACAAGACTCAAGGCAGTGCAAAAGTACATTGGGTCTTGTGTGTAATGGGATCTTGGAATCATTTTATTCACCAGGAACAATAACAATTTGAATAAAATGTGCATTTACTTATTTTAAAGGTGTTTGATCCTAAGTAATTTGCATTTCGAACATAAACTGATTTGTATGTCATTTCCTTTTATATAGGCATTATGTCGAACGATAACTTGAAATTCACCCTGCGCTCAATAGTTGAGAAAAACAAATTGAATGGAACGAATTTTCTCGATTGGGAAAGGAATCTGAGAATCGTCCTCAGGTCTGAAGGGTGTGAAGATGTCCTATCAACCCCTATCCCTGACATTACTGATACCTCATCAGATGAGGAGAAGGCTAATGAAGTAAAGCTTAGGAGTGAGTCTTTTCCTGTCACTTGTCTGATGCTAGCAGGCATGGAACCTGATCTTCAAAAGAGGTTTGAACATCAGGATGCTTACACAATCATCACCAACCTGAAAGTGTTGTTTCAGGAACAAGCAAGGATTGAACGATATGAAACTCACAAGGCTATACTGGATAGCAAGCTTGTGAAGGGGAAGCCAATAGGTCCTCATGTGTTTAACATGATTGGGCTTTTTAACCGTACGGAGACACTAGGCACCCCATATGACCAAGAGTTGGCCACAGATATCATGTTGCACTCATTGCATGATGGATATGCCTCATTCAGGATGAACTATCATATGCATGGTCTCAAGAAGAACCTGAATGAACTTCATGGTATGCTCAAAGCTGCTGAGCAGAATACTCCTACTGACAACAAGAAAGAAGTTCTTAATGTCAATAAAGGGAAAGGGTTTAAGAAGGTAGCCAAGAATAGGAACAATCCCCAAGAGAAAGGCAAGAAAGTTGCAAAACCTAAGGGAGGTGAGAAGCCAAGAGTGGCTGCAGACCATGATTGTTTCCATTGCAAGGCGAAGGGACACTGGAAGAGAAACTGTCCCAAGTACGTACCTGGAAGACAAGAAGAATGGGACTTTGAGTTCCAACACTTCAGGTATTTATGTTATTGAATTACTGTCAACCAATGTCCTCACATTAGATAATGGTCCTACTTGGGTATTGGATACCGCATGTGGTGCTCACATTATTTCAAATGTGCATGTACTAAGAAATAGGAGACAAGTGAAGAAAGGGAGATAGAGCTACGCGTTGGAAATGGAGCAAGCGTTGCTGCACTTGTCGTAGGAGATTTTAGTTTATCTCTTCCTTCTGGTTTAATCTTAGAACTAAATAATTGTTATTTTGTTCCTAGCATTACAAAGAACCTTGTTTCGGCTGCAGTAATTTATTCTGAAGGTTTTAATTTTAGCACTACAGATGAAGGTATAATTATTTACAAGAATGATATCTTTTATGCTCGTGCTCAAGACATTAATGGAATATTTGTATTCGACCTTACAACAGAATCATATAACATAAATACAAAAAGGCAAAAATCAAGTAAGTTGAGTGAAGCCTACCTATGGCATTGTCGTTTGGGTCACATCAGTTTAGACCGCATGAAGAAGCTCCATAGAGATGGACTTCTAAAAGACGTGGATTGTGAATCCATTGATACATGTGAGTCATGTTTGATGGGCAAGATGACAAGGTCACCTTTCAAAGGAACAAATGAAAGGGCTACTGAGCTATTGGGCATTATACATACTGATGTATGTGGGCCAATGAGTACAGAAGCTAGAGGTGGTTATAAATACTTCATCACATTTACTGATGATATGAGTAGATATGGATATATTTACCTTATGTCACATAAATCGGAATCCTTTGAAAAGTTCAAGGAATTTCAAAATGAGGTAGAGACTCAAACTGGCAAGAAAATAAAAGCACTTCGATCAGATCGTAGGGGTGAGTACTTGAGCCATAAATTTGATCATCATTTGAAAAATTGTGGGATAGTAACACAATTGTCTACTCCAGGAACACCACAGCTTAACGGTGTATCTGAAAGGAGAAACAGGACCCTGTTAGACATGGTCCGATCTATGATGAGTTCTGCTGACCTTCCGGTATCCTTCTAGGGATATGCCCTCACAACTGCCGTACATACATTAAACATGACTCGGTCTAGAGCTGTAGACAAAACTCCATATGAGATATGGACTGGAAAGGTTCCAAAATTGTCTTTTATGAAGATACGAGGATGTGAAGCTTATGTAAAATGTTTACAAACGAATAAGCTTGCTTGCCCCTAAATCAGATAAATGCTATTTTATAGGGTATCCAAAATGTAGTTTTGGATATTACATCTATAATCCCGCTGAACAAAAGGTGTTTGTTGCAGGGATAATGTCTTTTTGGAAAGAGAGTTCATTTCCAATAAGTCAAGTGGGAGAAATATTCATCTTGAACCAGTTCATGATGAAGAGCAACAAACTCAACAACGAGATGACATAGATGATGTCGAGGACGAGTTGATGGTTTTGGAAGGCCAAGGGCCCCAAATCATCCAAGAACAGGAACAAGAGGATCCATAAATAGTTGTGGAAACTGTTCCAGCTCCAGTTGTTGAACCAATTGAACCCACCCGTAGATCAGATAGGCCAAGGGTACAACCAAGACGTTATGATGATTTCATCTTGAATGTAAACCTTGATGTTCTTCTGCTAGAACATGATGAGCCTAATACCTATAAGCAAGAAACGACGGGTCCAGACTCCAAGAAATGGCTTGAGGCCATGAGATCCGAAATGGATTCGATGTTTGAAAATCAAGTATGGGACTTGATAGATTTGCCAGATGGGGTAAAACCCATAGGGAGCAAATGGGTTTTCAAACATAAGACAAATAAGGATGGAAAGGTATCTGTATGTATAAAAGGCAAGATTAGTTGCCAAAGGTTTTAAACAAATTCATGGTATAGACTATGATGAAACATTTTCACCAGTTGTCATGATAAGATCCATTAGGATAATCCTTGCTATTGCCGCTTATTATGATTATGAGATTTGGCAAATGGATGTCAAAACCGCCTTCCTGAATGGATTCTTGGAAGAGGATGTGTATATGACACAACCAGAGGGTTTTGAAGATCCAAGTAATGTCGGGAAGGTATGCAAGCTTAAGAGATCTATATATGGACTTAAGCAAGCATCCAGGAGTTGGAACTTTCGGTTTGATGAAAAGATCAAAGAGTTTGATTTCATCAGATGCAAAGAGGACCCTTGTGTATACAAGAAGTTTAGTGGGAGTAAAGTGGTCTTCCTAGTTTTGTATGTGGATGACATACTACTTATTGGGAATGACATTCCGATGCTAGAGTCCGTTAAGGAATGGCTGAAGAAATGTTTCTCAATGAAAGACTTTGGGGAGGCAGTGTACATACTTGGAATGAAGATATATAGAGATAGATCTGAGAGATTGCTTAGATTGAATCAAGGAACTTATATATAGATAAGATTCTTAACAAATTCAATATGCAAGATTCCAAGAAAGGGTTTTACCCAAGGTTCTAAATATCGGGTATCGGGGTCGTATCGGTTAGGAGTAAAAATGATATATCGGGGATATATCGGAGATATATCGGGATATATCGATTTTGCTAATTTTTATTATAAATATTATATTTATACTTCAAAATGTAAAAATACACATGAAAAATGAATATTTAAAATACAAAATTACCAAATAAACTTCACAAAAAAAAAATTTAATTCATAAAGGCTAAAGTTACTTTATCAAAGTTGACAATTATAAATATCCCCGATATATCGCCGATATTGACCCGATATATCGGGTCATAAAGGTTAAATTTGCCTTATAAAAGTTGGCAATTCTAAATATCCCCAATATATCACCGATATTGACCCGATATATCGGCGTTGACCCAATATATCGCCAATATTGACCCGATATATCACGTTGACCGATATTTTCACCCGATATGCCGATATCGTATCGGATTCTAAATATCCCCGATATATCGGCCGATATATCCGATATTTAGAACACTGGTTTTACCTATGTCATGGTGTGTACACGACATGATGTTGCATTTGCTATGAGCAGGTATAGAAAATACCAATTGATTCCATGAGAGGCACATTAGTGTGCAGCTAAGAACATCAAGAAGTTCTTGAGAAAAACCAAGGATGATTTTTTAAGGGTGATGACAAGTTGATCGTATATTTTATGAGGATGTTTCACTTTATTTGACATTAAGATGTGTAAGGTACATACATATGACAATATTGCAAATCCATGGACGAAGCTTATGCCTAGCCCAAGCATGATGGTCACACTAGGGCTAAGGGTCTCAAACACATTGGAGAATGACTTTGAGATTGCTTTCTATTACATTTTATGTTTAGAGTGTTAGACACTAAGTTTATGTTCGACTGGATGATTTTATGATATATGATATTTCATCTTTATTTATATATTGTGTTGAACGATAATAAATAAAATGTCCAAATAATTTGTAGTTCGCAAATGGGCTTATCTTAAGTGTTCTGGTAAATGAAACCCCATTAAGTGAAATGCAGTTATGAATTATCACAAGTCCGTAGTCTGAAATCATCAAATTGGACATAGGTGATTTTATTAAATGACTATATTGTAAGTTGACTGATAGCGCCAGGTTTCATGGGCTATAGGGACATGGAGATGTCTAGTCAATTACATATATATGTATGAATGATACATATAGGACAAACCCACCTTAAGACTCTACAAAAGGGATTGCAGAGTTTTAAGTTAAACCATGATTAGTAGATTCTTCATACATGAGTGTGTTATGGTCCCTCTTGATGATTAGTATTTCTTTGACACGACTAAACGCTTTCCATAACAGAGAGTTATAAAGGTCGTAGTTGGGATTGCCAAAAGTTGAGTGGGAGCCATAGTCATACAAGACTGTAGATGTCCTCCTTCTTCATGCATATTGTGATGCATTGAAAAGGAATGGTGTCTAGGCCACTTGGAAAGCAAGAACTGAAAATGCATGGCCATGCTCGGATGGATTATTTGTAATCATCCGTTTAATTGACACTTCGAACTCGGAGTTCAAGAAACACATTTGAGAATAGATATGAATGTCACCATATCATCAAATATGACATTAAGAGACACGGGTATCTGAAATTGCACACTTGTTTAAGGACAAGTGGGAGATTGAAGGAATTGTGTCCTTTAATTTATTGTGCAATGACTAATTATGGAATATGACAATTGATAGAGATATTCAATCCGATTATTTTAGGAGTCGTAATGCTTTGCTAGAAGCCAACTACGATTAATGGGCTTAAACGGGTTAAACCCATGACTATTATAAACGGGTCCTATGCGGTCACACACTTAGAGTTGACGGGCTTGATCAAAAGATAGATGATTTTATTATTAGTGTATATTAGATATATATTAATAATAATGGGATAAGATTTATTTGTGAAATTTTTAATTAATCAAGTAAGGTATAAATATAAGCTTATAAAGATGGGCTTAGAAGTGACTTAACCTAAGTAACACATCTGAGAGAGTGTAGCGTGAGTCTTGCCGCTTCAACAAAGTGTGAAGGCGGAATTCCACCATCATCAATCAAGAGCAATTTGATTGTTCACCTTTCGATCTTCGTCCTAGCAGTCGAAGGCAAAGGAGATCTAGACCGGACTCTTGTGGACCAAGTAGAGGAGCAATACGTGGGGCTCTAGTTCTCTTCCGAATCCTCCCCGTTTAGATCCGGTTCACGCATCAAGAGGTATCTCCTATGAACAATGATTTGATCTATCGATTTTATGCATGAAGATCCTTGAATTAGATGATAGAAAATAGTTTCTAAAACTTCCGCTGCGCATCTATTTTCCATCAGTACATCCACAACTATTGAAATTGCTAGGTTTTTTTTAATTATCAATTACCATCTATTCATCTCGAATTCATCTATATGATCGTCGGATCTTACCGTCATCAGGTGAATCGACAGAGCAATTGTACTGTTTGTTGGATTCCTGTTGTGTTTATTGATTCCTACTGTGGTGATTTCTGTTGTGTTTATTGGATTTGGGATAGGTCTTTTTTTTGGCAGAATATGGGCTCCAAGATTCGTATATGTAATTTTAGATATATGCAATTTTAGATGGTTTAGTTGTAAGATTGAATTGTGCAAGTTAAAGTGTGATGCAATTGTGGCCAATTTGATTGGATGAATTAGGGGGATTTGGACCAAATTGTTAGAGATGCATGATCGATTTTGTGTTTTTTTAGATTTAAGAGGTATTCGGGGGAAAATGCATTGATACTATCAAATAATCATGTGATATGATCGAATAATCTAGCAATACGATCGAATAATCCAGTCATACCGCTGAATAATCAAGTCATATCGTCGAATAACCCAACGACACTATTGAATAAATTTTAGTTATTTGTTAAAATGACATAAGTAATCGAATAATATTGTAACACCATCAAATAATCATCCATCGATATCATCGAATAATCATTCATCGATACCATCGAATAATCAATCGATACCATCGAATAATCCGGCGATACCATCGAATAATCAAGCGATACCATAGAATAAACAAACGATACCATCGAATAATTTAAAGAGAGTGCACTACACACGCCCCAATTCAGCAAGTGGGAAAAAAACGAAAGCGGGTCCCACTGACTGATTTTTAATTAAAAAAAACTTAAAATTGCTTATTAATCTCAGCCATCGATTTCATTCAATCAATGGTCCTGATTTGTTCACATGATATACGATAAGAGTTGAGTACACCGGAACCAACCTATATACATACACACACACACACACACACATATATATATATATAACATAAAAGCATAGGAAAAGAATGCCAGAAAGAACGTCAACTCTCGCGGCAACTCGATACCAGGGCTCCGTCACTCCAATAATCCGATTGAGTTGGATTCCTCCAAACTCCAAAACCGATACCATCGAATAATTTAAAGAGAGTGCACTACACACGCCCTAATTCAGCAAGTGGGCAAAAAACAGAAGTGGGTCCCACTGATTTTTAATTAAAAAAACTTAAAATTGCTTATTAATCTCAGTCATCCATTTCATTCAATCAATGGTCTTGATTTGTTCACATGATACACGATAAGAGTTGAGTACACCGGAACCAACCTCTCTCTCTCTCTATACATATATATATATATATATATATATATATATATATATATATATATATATATATATATATATATATATATATATATATATATATATATATATATATATACACACACACACACACACACATAACATAAAAGCATAGGAAAAGAATGCCAAAACAAACGTCAACTCGACACCAGGGCTCCGTCACGGCTCCGTCACTCCAATAATCCGATTGAGTTGGATTCCTCCAAACTCCAAAACCGATGCCTCCGATTCTCCGAAAAAGACTTGAATGACAACTCGACAACAAGGACCGCATGACCCAAGCACCAAGGTCACCACTCACCCACTCGTTATTTGCCAATGCCCTAACTCTAATTAAACTCGTTTGACGCCGCCCTTATTCTACTTGATTTAAGGTAAGTATGCTCATTTGTTGTCTTTGTTGAATAATGAATGTATGAATTGTTGCCATTGACTTCTTTTTTTTTTTTTTTTTTTTTTTTTTTTTTTTTGTACAGTAGGCAAAAATTAGGAAGTCTTTACGCAGAAAGATCATCCTTGATCATCCTTTCGGATGATGATAGAAAGTTCCCTATTCAAAGGGAAGGTATGTAAGTTACATATAGAATCACATCTAGCTATAAAATCAGCTGCTGAATTTGCCTCTCTAAAGCAATGGCTGAAAGTTGTTGATGTGAATGACGTGCGAAGTCTTCCGATCTTCTCAATAGTTCTAAGGATCTCCCATGGAATCTTGGCTTGATCATTAATTGCATTGGCCACCGTAAGACTGTCTCCTTCAATTATCACTTGCGTCCATCCTCTTCTGTGGGCTAGTTCTAACCCCAAACAAAAACCAAGGGATTCAGTTAAGAGTACTGATCCCTTTTGTACCTGTTGTTGGAAAATCTCAATTACATTTCCATTCCAATCCCTAACTATACCTCCTACTTTGCAATCTCCATTATTATTAACCGATCCATCAACATTTATTTTGTAAATGTTCCTAGGTGGTTTCTTCCATTTGATGTTTCTTCCTTGCCTCCTTTTTTGATTGAGTGGTTTTACATTTTCTCCATCTTTCCAATTTTTTATATTATCAATAGTTTGTTGTATTACGTGATGGGCAAAGCTACTTTTGTCCAATTTATTTTTATTACAGTTTCTGAAAATAATGTTATTCCTAGTTTCCCATATAGTCTGCCATATAAAACATAACTCATTAAAGTTTGGATTGTTATTCTTTATTTGTTTAACATCTAGTGTACTGAGGTTGGAGTTCCTGTATCCAAGAAGAGTTTTGTTTGTCTTAGCTTCATAAGCATTAATCACAGCTTTCGTAAATTGGCAGTTTAGGAGGAGGTGTTTAGTGTCCTCGTCTTCTTGGTTGCACAAGCAACATTGAGAAGGGACCCTATTAAAGTACTTATTCAACCTTAACTTTGTAGGTAGCGCATCAACGACTATTTTCCAAATGAAGTTACGGATCCGGGGAGGGATATCAAGTTTCCAGATCCACTCATGATTGTTATTAATAGTTGTATTCACGTGACTTGGGTTTCGAGCCGAGTTTGTCTTAAAGTTTCCATCCTTATTATATTTCCAGATTAGTTTGTCCTCGACATCCCAAGCCGGAATGTCAATTGTTAATATTTGATTAACTAGTTGTGTAGGAAAGATTTGGTTTAGGAGTTGTTCGTTCCATTTTCTATTGGCTAGTAATAGACTAGCAACACACATCTTAGGATCAAGATTGTTTTGAAAAGGTTTTAGCGAGATATTTTCTATCCAGTTATCATCCCAAACGTTAATCTTTTGTCCATTCCCAATGACCCAATGCAGACCTTGTTGGAATTGATCGTTCAATTGAATTAATCTTCCAAATTGTCAGGAAGTGTTATGGATGTTCAAATTTAAATTGTTCATATTTAAGTTATATTTCTCGGTCACAATCTTAACCCAGATGTTGTCTGGTTGGTTGTGGATTTTCCAAAGAAGCTTTTGTTGTAGGCTAATATTCCTTTCTTCTGCTGATTTTATACCTAGACCTCCTTGGCATTTTGGTGCACAAATTTTCTCCCAACTAACAAGGGGGTTATATCTTTCAGATCTCAGTTTGTTCCAAAAGAAATCCTTATGAATTTGATCTATTTGTTGTAATATTCCTTTTGGTAACAAGAAGTTTTGCATCAAGTAGTTTGTTTTGGAACTTAAATTCGCTTGAATGAGAGTAGTTCTGCCTGCTTGGGATAGAGTAGAGGCTTTCCATTTGGATAGTTGTTTTTTCAGGTTTTGGGTTGCCTCTTCAAACACACAATTTTTAACTCTTCCATTGATTATTGGTATTCCTAGATATTTTTCCATACCTTGGGCTATGGGGATATTCATACGTTGTGCTAGGGATGTAGCAAGATTTTGATTTACATTTTTTGATAATTGAATGGAGCTTTTGTGGTAGTTAATTGTTAGTCCTGAGAGATTTGAGAAATTGTCAAGTGTGTTTTTAATTGTATCAAGGCTTATATGTGAGGCTTTAGCAAAAATCAGGGTATCATCTGCAAAGGTCAACAAAGGTATCGGGGTACCTTGTTGTATTAGTTTTATACCTACTAAGGCATCATCATGATGTGCTTCTGTTATGAGTTCTCTTGCTAATCCTTCCATCACTATAACAAAGATGTAAGGAGCAAGGGGATCCCCCTGTCGGATACCTCTTTCTGGTTTGAAATTGGTACCAGGCGAGTTATTTACAAGAACAGAGAATGTGGTTGTTGTGATACATTTCATAACCCAGGAAATCCATTGAGGGTGAAAGCCAAATTTTGTTAAAACTGCTTGAATATAGCTCCAGTTGATCTTATCATAGGCTTTTTCCATATCTAACTTTAGAGCCATCCAACCTTTCTTACCTTTCTGTCTATGAAAGGTGTGGAAAATTTCATGAGCTATTAAGGTATTGTCTTGAATGGATCTTCCTTCTACAAAGGCAGCTTGAAAAGGGTTAATGATCTTAGGTAAAATATGTTTAAGTCTATTAGCTAGGATCTTTGCAATGACTTTGTAAATTGTATTACAAAGGCTAATAGGCCTATAATGGTTGATAGTTTCAGGACTTTCAATTTTTGGAATCAAGGCTATGAAGGTTTGATTAATTTCAGAGAGAATAGAACCTGAGTGGAAGAAAGCTTTAACAGTTTTGCATACCGAGTTACCAACAATGCTCCAATATTTTGAATAAAATTCTGGTGGGAATCCATCCGGACCTGGTGTTTTGTCTTCTGCCATATTGAATATTACTTCTTTAATTTCTTTATTATTAGGTTGTCTTATGAGATCATAGTTCTGTTGAGGGGTGATTTCTTGATCAATAAAACGTATATCATTTGGTGTAATGCTTAATCTATTTGGGTTCTTAAATCTTTCAGCCATCTCCAAGGTAATTTTTCCTTTTATTTCATCCTTGTTTGTAATTATTCGATCATCTTTTGTCTTAAAAGATTTTGTTGTTGATCTAAAGTTTCTGATTTTAACAAAAGATTGGTAATATTTAGAGTTCTTGTCTGCCAGTTGGACATGTCTGACTTTAGCTCTCTGTTTCCAAAATTTGTGACTAAAATCAAGAATGTGGGTTCTTTTATTTTCTAGTCTTGTTAGTTTTTGGGCATCCCTAGCCGAGAGAGATCCCCAAGGTAGAGATTTTTGTAGTTCCTTAATCTAATCCTCAACCTTAGTTAATTGTCTAAGAAGATTGTTATTGTGTGATTTGCACCAATTCTTAGTGTTATTTTTTAGGAGCTTCTGTTTTTGCATAAGTGTAAAGCCAAAGGATCCAGAGAACTTGTTCTTCCATACTTGCTTTACCATATGTTCATACTCTTTGTATATAGTCCAAGCTATCTCAAAGCGAAAAGGAGATCCTTTTTCCTTTGAGGCTGAACCTATCTTAGTTGTAATGAGGCAGTGGTCAGATGACATAAAAGGATGATGGTGCATAGATAATTCTTTGAATTTTGAAAGGATATCTTGATGAACAAGACCCCTATCCAATCTTTCATAGGTATTATCTAAAGCTCCTGCATGCTTTCTCCAAGTAAAGGGTGAGCCTTTGAAAGGGATAGTTTGAAGATTAGTTCTGTTGAGGGGTGATTTCTTGATCAATAAAACGTATATCATTTGGTGTAATGCTTAATCTATTTGGGTTCTTAAATCTTTCAGCCATCTCCAAGGTAATTTTTCCTTTTATTTCATCCTTGTTTGTAATTATTCGATCATCTTTTGTCTTAAAAGATTTTGTTGTTGATCTAAAGTTTCTGATTTTAACAAAAGATTGGTAATATTTAGAGTTCTTGTCTGCCAGTTGGACATGTCTGACTTTAGCTCTCTGTTTCCAAAATTTGTGACTAAAATCAAGAATGTGGGTTCTTTTATTTTCTAGTCTTGTTAGTTTTTGGGCATCCCTAGCCGAGAGAGATCCCCAAGGTAGAGATTTTTGTAGTTCCTTAATCTAATCCTCAACCTTAGTTAATTGTCTAAGAAGATTGTTATTGTGTGATTTGCACCAATTCTTAGTGTTATTTTTTAGGAGCTTCTGTTTTTGCATAAGTGTAAAGCCAAAGGATCCAGAGAACTTGTTCTTCCATACTTGCTTTACCATATGTTCATACTCTTTGTATATAGTCCAAGCTATCTCAAAGCGAAAAGGAGATCCTTTTTCCTTTGAGGCTGAACCTATCTTAGTTGTAATGAGGCAGTGGTCAGATGACATAAAAGGATGATGGTGCATAGATAATTCTTTGAATTTTGAAAGGATATCTTGATGAACAAGACCCCTATCCAATCTTTCATAGGTATTATCTAAAGCTCCTGCATGCTTTCTCCAAGTAAAGGGTGAGCCTTTGAAAGGGATAGTTTGAAGATTAAGTTCTTGTTTAACCTCTTGAAGCCTTCTGAATCTATTGATTGAGGGATGGATGCCTCCAACCTTTTCTGTATCATTTTCTATGTCATTAAGATCTCCAATGATTAGGACTGGCAACATATGTCTATTTACTTTGGTATAAACATCTTCCCAAAATCTTGTTTTCTCTGATTCAATACTAGGAGCATAGACAAACATTATGGCTAGGCTTAAATCTTGTATAGTGAGTTCAATCATGAATATTCTGTCAGATTGCTCTATAATGTTATCTTCACTTATTATACTATTTTCTCTAGTGAGTATCCAAATGCCACCCTTAGTTCCAGAAGCTGGAATGGAGTAACAAAATTGGAAGCCTGCACTCTTGATTTGGTTATCCAGGGGTGGGAGGACAGATTTAGTTTCTGTTAATGCTAAGATATCAAGTTTATTTCTCATTCTTACTTGCTTGATTTCTTGCCATAGTAATGGCCTTCTAGAGCCTCTTATATTCCAATATCCGATACTAATCATGAGTATGTTTGAGGTTTTGCCTGCCGGCTGTTATGGTTGAGTAATATTTGCTAGCAGGTTTATGATAGTTTGATGTCCAGCAACCACACAAGGTGTAATTCTGTAGGCATTTATTTTGATTCCTGTTTGAGTGCTTTATATGGAGTTGAGCTTTGACAATGTACTTAAGTGTTTTGTGAATGTTATTGGATTTTCTATAAAAACGATCATGGTGTACCAAAATGAGATTCACCTTTGTTTTGGACCCCTTACAGAGAAGGGATAGAATGTTTGTGCAAGTTTTGTTTGAAGATTTGGGATAAAGTTTTGTGTCCTTGCCAATCACCACGTGCATATAAAGAATATGCATGGGACATGGTTTGGATAGTTGAGAAAGAATAACAAACCTTGTGACATAAGTGGCATTAGGTACCAAAGAGAGGTAGCAAAACCAAAGGACTAAAGGAAACTTAACCTGCAAAAAATCACCCACAACAAAACCAGGCCAAGAGCAAGACAGAGAAATCAACAAAAAACTGAAGGATTGCATCAGATTAAGATTAAGATTTAGCTTATAGTAGAAGTACATGATAAATTGCAAAATCCAAATAATAACAGTACTTAGTTGGGAAATCCTTCTAGAGCTAAAATGAACCTGGGAAACAACATAGTGATAGGAGTAGAAAATGAAACCAGCAGCAAAAGTTGTGAAGATATTCCATCTAGAGTAGACATGGTTGTGGTTATTTAGGGTGAAAACTGATGTACCCATGTGTCGACAGACTTTCCAAATCTGTTCAAAAGCAATGGCTATTAGCATATCATGGATGACATACTGAGGGAAAAAAAGCATTTGTTTACTATTAGTTTTGATGGAAGTTTGGTGTCTGAAGGGTTGAGTAAAGGTTTGGAGCCATCCACCACACAGAGCACACGAGAGCTGGTGGGGAAAAGGCTGCTGAGATAAAATCAGAGGATTAAATAAAAACTTACCGTAAACTGAAAGGATATCCTTGTTAATAAACAGATTGTTACAGTTCATCTTGCATTCCAGGCACAACCAGTCAAAATAAGAGAAGATCTTTGGAGTGAAAGGTGGCAAAATCATGTCCTTCTTAGATTTATGATATAAGATACAGTTCAAGACTAGAAATTCGAAAAGAGTGAAAACCAGCCCAAAGGAGAAAGACAATCTAACAAATAAGATCAGAAAATCATAAATAGCTTTGGTCAGCCTTGAACATCCCAAGGAGAGAGAATTCACATATAAGCTCAGAGAGAGATTATAGATATTAAGAAATAGAGCGTCGATAGGTTTATAGGTAAACTTACTTGTCCAGTGAAATTGCATGCTTATATACCTAGAGGGGGGTTTAGCATTTGTATCCACACCGAAGGGGATAGAAATGAGCACCTCCAGTAGGACAAATTCGGAAAGGTTTGGACTGCTGAGCTGAGAAAACTTGTTGCATGCTAGGCTTTGAGCCCGAAACGGGGAGAGTCCGAGCCCCGACATTTCGAGACAACAACGATTCCATATATAGTGTTTGTAGAAAAGTTTGGGGTTGAAATTGTTGGGTTTGTAAATACAATACTTGAAGATCTGATTAAGATTAGGGCAAACCTGGTGTGAGTATGAGAGTTGCGGGTTATTTGATGGCCACGGCGACAGCACCGAGCCAAATGCAGGAGACGGACAGAAAACGCACCCAAAAGAGGAGAGCGATGAAACGGAGTCGCAGAAGCAAGCTCCGAAGAAAATGGGGGCCGGAAAGCACCCCTTCCGAGAACTACCACCGCCACCAGCCCTCTTCAGCCGCAGCACCTCCGGAAAACGCCTCCATCTACCCTAGATTTTTGCACCCTTTTTTCTTTTCTTGAAATTTCGACACTCTTTGTTCGAATTAACACCTTCGGTTACCAGCTCATGGATAAATTGGGGCTTTCTACTCTTTCTTTTTTTCACGCTCAAGAGGATTGTGGGAGCAAATTTTTGACTTAATGTTTTGGCTCTTTCTATTTGGGAGAAGGAGCTTTTCAATCGGGTTGTATTTGGGTTTTTGGGTACCATATCGGTTGCTGATGGTGGCTTGGCTTGGTTTCCGGCAGGTTTGAGGCGGTGATCGATGAGGCGGTGGAATGGGACTAGTGGTGGCGGCGGGTTTAGAAATAGGTTTTCTCCACAGTCTGCCAACGAATATTTTTGTTCAAGTTGCCATTGACTTCTTATTTTCTTGAGTTTCTTCTGATTTCTTCCTAAACTTCCTTAAAGACGTTGACATCGATTCTACAATAGCTTAGGTTTTATAAGTTTTGTCTTTTGATTTCTAATTTCTAGCTTCTTGAGTTTTCAATAGAGTTTAGGATTTATGAATTATATATGATTTCTAATTTCTAATCTTTCTGTTCAAATAGGGTTTGGGGTTTATATGTTTTTGTCGAACTTTTGATTTCTCTTCTATTATTCTATGTAATTGTGTATACAATGTACTTGATATGCCTGTAATAGTCTAGATGAATGCGAATTTAAGGGGTTTATTTTGAAATTTCGCCTTGGACATTAAAAATATCAAGTCCGACCCTAGCCCCAACAGTGCCTGAACGCTGCCCAATCGTGTTTGAGTGTTATCCCAAATGCGCCTGAGCAGCATCCGAGCACTTGCCTGAGTACTTCGAGCGTCACCGAGCACTTTCGAAGTTCCAATTCATTTGTGAGCATCTTGCTCCGGTTACCAAGCATCCTTGGTGCTCTTGTTCCGACGACCTTACTTTCGCCTTTTCTAACCCTAATTTAACATCATCAAGAAGAATACCATCAAAAGGCTTCAAAGAATACTGCAAAATTAGGCATATCACGGTAGCTTGAGACGATTCAAGTCCATGAGCGAAGAAACAGATTAGCCACCCATCAAAAACTTATAAAAAGAAAGTTTATTTTTGTCATGAACTAGAGCAATGCTATTTTGATCTAAAATAATATATGTTTGAACGTTCCTTTAAAGAAGAAAGAAAAAGACATGAAGTTGTCTCATACTAAATATTTGGCTCATAAGTAATCTTAGTTGTTTAAACATTTCTTTTGTGAACAAGCTAGGTAGGCACGGAATCAGGAATGAAAATCGGGATGGGCTGAAATCGCCTTATATAATTAATTATTTTAAGAATTATTAATATTAATTATATAAACACATAATTTTTTTTACAAGAGATTAATATCAGTATATATGCTGTGATGGTGTCTTATTGTCTTTTAAGGAAATACAGAGGGAAAATAAATAAATAAATAAAGGAGATGGTGTCTTATTGTCCTTTAAGGAAATACAGAGGGAAAACAATAAATAAAGGAAGAAGCCCAAACCCGATTCGAACTGTGGTTGGTGAGTTTAAAAAATCCACCTATTCCCTATTCCCTATTCAACAAAGAGAAACGACCAACTGGGCTATTGGAACTATGTGTTACTACTAGGGCTGGCAAATGGTACGAAAATTACCATACCAACCACGTACCAACCACAAACCGACTATGTTGGTAACCACACTTGTGGTAACCATCGTGGTGGTAACCACGTGAAAGTGGTACGGTAATGGTAATGAAATCTGAATACCATGGTTACCATGGTTACCGAGTATATATATTAATTTTTTTATTTAATGTTTTATTGTTATTACCTTTGAGTTTTGAGTTTTTAATTTATATTTTTTGTTTTGATTTTTACCTAAATTGGTAATTTCTACTTTTTTCTACTAGAAACAATAGGAGCATTTTGAATGTTTGAAGACTATGAACTTGTTTTGTTTGAACTTGGAGGAACATTTTGAATGTTTGAACAATTGAACTTTGTTTGTTTCTCGAAGACTTTAAACTTGGTTGGTTTGATTTTTTTTTGTACTTTAGGTTGTGAACTTGATTTATTTGAACTTTTAAAAGATGTTAACTATATTGTTTTTTGTAACCATATTTTTTTTATTCGATAACTTTGATGACCATCGAAAGGTAGCCAAGGAGTTTCAAAAAAATACAAACAGAATTAAAGCTTGGTAACCATGGCAATGTACTGATGGTAACCACAAATCGTGGTTACCACATATGCGGTAACCATGACTTGTGGTTGGTACGTGGTATGAAAATTTGCGTACCACCAGTTTGTGGTTGGTACGTGGTAATCACCATTTTTTTGTGGCAACCGTACCATGCCAACCCTAGTTACTACTATATATACTTCTTATTTAATATATTTTGGAGTGGGCTACTGCAAAGCCCAGCCCACCCCTAGGTCTGTGCCTGAAGCTAGAGTGCTGATTTTGACTTGGGTCCTGGCCACTAGCGGCAGTCAGTGAACAAACTAGGGTTTCTATTGCTGAAGCTAGAGTGCTGATTTTGACTTGGGTGCTGATTTTCCTCCTCACTCCACCTTCTCTTCGATTGTTTTGTGGTTATGTTGATTTTATGGTGGTTTCTATTGCTCGTACATGGCTTAGGCTGGGTTTGGGGGTTTTCCCGGCAACTTCATCTTAGGTCTCTTAGGGTATTAGGTTTGCTTGGTACGACGGTGCACGAATCGCCTTTGATTTTCTTGGATCCAAGCTCTTTGTAATCTATATATATTCTATCTAATGAAAGGCAAATTCTAAAGGAGAATTTTCCTAAACCTAACATGGTATCGAGCTAGATTATCTTCAACGATAATACTTTTTTCCCTTTCCTACCATACCCTAGCTTCCGCTCTCCTCCACACCATCGCCGCTCACCTCCGTCGGTCGCTGCTCAACCCGCCAACCCTCGGCATCCCTCGCCTCCTCCCTCTCATTCAATGGGCAACTCAACCACCAAAACCCCGTTCCACTCAGCCCTTGTCATCACCAATGCAACATCTGAAACTCGATACCACTCATCCTTGATCTCGAGAACTCCCAATACAAATACTAGTGTGAATTGTTCAAGATCAATGCACGCGCTTATCGGGTCATAGACCACATCAACCCTTCTCAGCCTCGCTCGACTGATATCGATTATGATCTCTGGACCCAACTCGATGCTATCATCCTTCAATGGATCTATGACACGATATTGTTCAACCTTCTTCCCACCATTCTCAAACCAAACACCACGGCTCAAAAAGCATGGGATCGGTTGGCTAATCTCTTTCAAGACAACAAGGGCACCCACGCGGTTCTTTTGGAGAACAAACTCTCCACTACCAAGCTCGAGGCTTTCCCGAATGTCGCGGCTTATTGTCAACGCCTCAAGTCTCTTGCCGATCAACTAGAGCCTATTGCAGCTCATGTCATGGACCGTCGTCTTGTCCTCCAACTTATTGTCGGTCTCACCCTGGAATACCAGCCCGTTGCCGCTTTCATCCAACAATCTGATCCTCTCCCCTACTTTTACAAAGCTCAATCGATGTTGGCTCTTGAAAAAACTAACCGGGCTCGGCTGGACAAACCCATCTCCCAGCGAGCCTTAGCTGTTACCCTCACCCTAGCCCCACCTATTCAACCATTGTCAGCACCACCATCTTCTGCCCCTACGAATCGCGACCGCAATATCCACGAAAATGGCTCTTGAAGATGTGGGCATGACAAAGGCCACGTGCACGGGGGTCCTTCTCCGCCTCAACACTAGCCCTCTTAGTTTTGGGGGTACCCACAGTGGCCTGCCCCACCGTGTTCGTACCCATCTCTACCACCACAGAACTCTGGAGGAGGCATCCTTGGATTAGCGCCTCGTCCTCCGCCCCATGCATTGGCTGCTTTCCACTCGGCATATGGCGTCCATCCCACTACTTTGAACTCACAGTTCTCATCCATAAGCCTCATTCCTCCATATTTGACGTGGTATATGGATTCTGATGCCTCCTCTCACATGGCACAATATCCAGGTAGTCTCTCATCCATTTCTTTTAAGAGTGCTTCCACTTCTGTTATTGTAGGAAATGGTTTCAGCATTCCAATTTTGGGACAAGGCCGCACCTCAATCCCCACCCTCACTCATCATTTACTCCTCAAGCATGTTGTTCTCGCACCCCATATTATAAATAACCTTATTTCCATTTGCAAATTTACCATTGATAACTCTGTGTCGGTGGAATTTGACCCTTTTGGTTTCACTGTCAAGGATCTTTGCACAGGGATCCACCGTCAGAGATGCAATAGTATTGGAGATCTCTACCCTCTCACGCTGTCCTCCATCTCCCCCTCTTACTCACCTGTCTCTCTCGCCACCATGGCTCCACCCATCTGGCATGCATGTCTAGGCCATCCCAACGACCCTATCTTTGGTCTTCTATTAGGAGGAAATCTAGTATGAATAAATATGAAATATAAATCCAAACCAAATCCCTAGTCCACGCAAATAATATTACAAGACTTCCTCCCGCTGTAGTAGTAGGAGTCTGGATCGGTCCACGAGGAAGTGTGTCGGCGCTCGCCTAGATAGTCTCGTAAAACACCATCTGATGTTGACGAGAAGCCACTCAATATCGACTGAGATCACGTCGATGTCGAGTCAAGTAGTCGATTTCCAATGGCCGACCTACAAAACAACACAGAACACTCCACGTCGAGTAGAGCACTCGATATCGGGTCAGGAGCACTCGATATCGACTAATAAGAGTCGATGTCGAGTCACAATGCAGAAAAACAGAATGTAAACGTCGGAAAAGAATGTCTGAAGAATGTAAGGATGAAATCGAATGATGAATAGAAATAAGCAGAAAGGTTGTTGATTATCAATAAAATAAAAAACTTCCATAGCCGGGGAATTACCACAATGATAGCCATGTGAGCAACATACGTTGAATCACGAAAGAAACATGCTTTTCATCAAATAACTTTTGTTATTAAAAAATAGAAATGTAGAGGCTCTCGCATAAACCCTAATTGTTACTATCCTTTTCCATAATTAATCCAAATTCACAAGAAATTAACTTTCGCTTCAATATCATAAATATAGAATTGAATTGCCTACTACTCTCGCAGTGGAGTTAAGCAAATAGGATAGAAGATGAAAATCATATAAAGATCATAACTTTAAATCATACTTACATGGCTATCATTGGGCTCACCCCGACCCTAGGAGTAGAATGATACTCGCTATTCATCATAGCAAACACCATAGTTGACATGAAAGAAACTAACTCGAATTGAAATTGAAGAGTAAAGAGTACAACCAAATCGCTCCACAACCTCTCTCTCGCCTCCAATCCTCTCGGCCTTTCTCTCTGTCTCTAACTAGGGTTACACAATTGCTTGTGTGCTTGGATAATTGAAAATTAACTAGCCCCCAAGGGCTTTATTTATAGCTAAACTAATCCTTCCTAGCCAAGGAAATAAATCTCTATTTATTTTCTAAGATAAAATGTTCCTAATTAAATAAAATAAAACAAATAAAAGATCCCTAGGGTAAATAAGACTTTAACCCATAAGGATAGATGTTCCACAAGGAGATAAAAGATCTTCTCTTCTTCATTAAGCAATCCTCCTCAAATCCAGACTCCTCAAAATGCGTCCCCTGCACTCTATGTTTCACTCGACATCGAGTGATATGACTCGATATCGAGTCACTTGCTTCATCTCGAGTGGATTGTACTCGATCCCGGGTGATCTCTGTGGTGTCGAGTGCCTTCCTTCTTTCTGGGCTACAACTGTTGCTTCCTTTCACTCGACGTCGAGTGAAATCCAGTAGACGTCGAGTGGATCTTCAGTAGCTTGCTCTCTTCAACACTTAGCCAAATTCTGACTTCACTCCAGTAGATGTCGAGTGGGTTTTGTAGACATCGAGTAAAATTCCAGCTTGGTTCCTTCTTCTCCGAATTGCTAAAAAAATGCTTCCGATTTCTGCCAAATTAAATAGAAACTTGTGTAGACCTCCATAATTCCCATATAAACCTAAACTACACAAATCTCATACTTCCCTAACCCAAAAGTATAAAATATAGACAGAAATTGAAACGAAAATAAGTACAAAACATGGCAAAATAGGCGCACATCATCTTCTTAAAACTTACTTACCAGTTTCTTGTAATAAAGACTCATATAAGCGCTCTTATCATTCCTTTCAAGTTGGGAAACACATTAGACTACCTTTCTCTAGTTCTTTCCCTACTACTTAATTATTTTCCTTTTGAAATTGTGCGTGCATGCTGATCTTTGGACATCCCTTATTGTTTCTAAGTATGGCATCTGAGCGGTAAAGCCAAACGACGCGACTCTCGATCCTGGGCTAGCTAAAAAGATAATGAGATGCTAGACCCGTTTTCCAAGTGTCAACTAGAGGCAAAAAACGATCCTAGTTGCACTTGCGGGGGCGTGTTGAGAGAATGAAAGGAATGTGAACAGACCAAGAGTCCCACATTGATATAATATGAAAAAAGAAGCTGATGCGGGTCAAGCTGGCCTTCTGTGGGTCAAACAACGATCTTGATCCAGGTGACGACTCGAGGATGAGTCGATTTCAAATGGAGGAGAATGATGTCATCCTCAAGTGGAAGAAGAAGGCTCCACCTTGGGAGTCGTTAAAGAAACGACGTTAATTATTTTATTATTTATATTTCTTATTTTTTATATATATTCTATTTTTAGTAACTCCTATGTTAGTTGGAGTCTAATTATAGAATTGCTTATTTTTAGTATTTCTTAGTTAGATTAAATAAGATGGTTAGGAGAGTCTATCTTTAGGCTTTCTTAATTATCATATTTTATTATTTTATATATTAGGATTTTAGATTAAGTTTTAACTTCTAGGTTTATTTATCTTTAGGATTAAAATTCTATCTTTATAAACCTAAATTCTATCTTACACGGTAGAATTGGTTCTATTGAATTAAATTAGATTGAAATAGAATTGAGAACCCCTTTATGGATTAAAGGGTTCTTGGTTATCAATCCAAAACACTATCATTGTTCTATGTTCTTAAGAGCTTTCGGCAACATCATCACCCAACCCTCACCTTGGTTCTCGTCGAGATCGAGGAATCCCTGCGCTCAACCCTACTCGACTCAGCCAGCGCTCCGAGGACTCCAGCGTTTGGCGACACCCGCAAGCAGAGTCGCTCCCAGCGAGCGAGGCCATCCCAGGCGCCTCGCACTTGCTCCCGCTCCCACGCGTCCGTTCTCCCAGGCGCTCGCTCACGCGTTCTCCTCGCAAGCGCTCCCGCGCCCAATCGCGAATATCTTCGCTCCAGCGAAGCGCGTCTGGCCTTCGCTCCCGCGAGCAAGGCTCCTGAGACATCCGACCTCTGCGCGTCAGGCTTCCCTTTTCCCTCACTATCCCTCGCTTTGTTTTCTGTCGCTAAAACTGAGTCTTGATTTGCTGGAATTTTCTAAGTTCAGAATCTGCCGCTATTTCAGAAATCTAATTACTTGTTTCAATTGTTCTAATAAGGAGATATCAAAGAGCATTGCAAGATCTTAGCAAATATACGGCGTGATTCTTGATCTTGAGCCCACATGCGAAGGATCGGGTATCCCAAACGTATTAGAAGCCGTAGTATATAAGCTAGTGGGTTACTCCTATTGCCAATTGGTTTTAAGATGAAACCCCACTCGGCTTATGTGCTAGGCTCTTATCGCATGGTTTTCGCTATTATCTAGTTTTGCTTGACGATTTCAAATTTTTGGTAGGTCTTTCCAATCAAGTATAATCCCAAGTCTTTTCTATATTTTTCCGCTTTCACCCATATGTTGTTACTCAATTCTAGCGTCGTATCATAAGTTTTCAATGCGACATGGGGCGTGAATTCAATAATCATCCATTTCATAACTTGTTCTCCACCCAAGGCATCGATTTCTGCTTTTCTTGCCCTCACACTTCTCCACAAAATGGCAAAGTCGAGAGCTCAATTACCACAATTAATAATATGATGCGCACCCTTCTCCTTCATGCTAGCATACTACCATCATAGTGGCCACACGCTCTCACCACAGTCGTGTACCTCATCAACATCCTTCCATCCACGACAATTCACAACCAAACACCCACTTTCTGTCTCTTCCATAGAACTCCTTCATACCTTGACCTTCCTGTGTTTGGGTGCCCATGTTACCCTAATCTCTCCACTACAATGCCTCACAAACTCTCCCCTCGATCCAACCTTGCGTCTTCCTTGGCTGCCCCAACAATCATCGTGGGTACAAGTGTTTTGACCTCTCGTCTCAAAAACACATTATATCTCAACATGGATGAGCACACATTCCCTTTCTCCTACAAGGATATCTTTCCATCTCGTCATCTTCATGATTCATCATTATCTCCCCTTGCCCTTCATCGGTTCTTTGATACTACGCCAACTCAGACAACACCTACCCCACCTCCCTCCCCGCCGCCCTCTCTGCCTTCTCCTGTGACCAGCCCCCTTCCACCAGCACCATCCCCGCCGCCACTGCCACCACCACCCTCTCCCTATCAAACACGGTCCAAAAGAGGGATCTTCAAACATAAACAATTATTTAACATTTCCGCCACTCCATCCCTTATATCGCCAATCCTCAAATCCCATAAACAATCCCTCCTTGATCCCAATTGGAAAGTCACCATGACTGACGAATACCAAAATCTTATTAGAAATGACACTTGGGACCTAGTGTACTGCCCTTCGGGCTTCAACATTATACGCTGCATGTGGCTTTTCCATCATTAGTTCAGGTTTGATGGTTCTCTAGAGCATCATAAGGCTCGCTTAGTTGTCAACGAGAATTCCCAACAAGTCGGGGTCAACTGTGACGAAACTTTCAGCTCAGCGGTCAAGCCAGCAACGATTCAAACCGTCCTAACATTCACACTGTCTAAATCTTGGTTCATTCACCAGTTGGACGTCAAGAATGCATTCATTCACAATCATTTACATGAGATTGTCTATATGTTCCAGCCACGTGGTTTTGTTGATTCCGAGGCTCCTAAGAAGGTTTGTAGGCTTCGCAATTCTCTTTATGGACTAAAACAGGCTCCACGAGCATGGTACCAACTATTTGCCTCATTTCTTCTTCGCATTGGCTTCATCGGCTCTCGCAGTGACTCCTCGCTTTTTGTTTATAGGCGGGGCACATATATGGCCTACTTACTATTGTATGTTGACATAGTTCTCATCGCTTCATCCGATGCTCTTCGCCGAGAACTCATCGCCTCCCTCTCTACTGAGTTTGCTAAGACAGATTTAGGGCCCCTGCACGGCTGCACTACTTTCTTGGCATCTCAGTTTGCAAAACCTCGTCTGGCCTCTGTAAAGACCGGGAAATTTTAGAATATTAAATTATTAAAATATTGATTTATAATCATCCCGATTTCTAAGATTTGAAAGGTTTGGAATTTCCGTCCTTGAGCTATTGATTTTATTCTAAATATTTTAAAACAAGTTCCGACATTATTTAATTGAAAATTTAAAATATGTTATACTCTACTTTTATATACAAAAAAATTGAAAAATAATGTTCGGATTTCATTTATTAAATTCGAATTTGGAAAATTGAGGAGTATTTTAAACGCGTCGGATAAGGTCAGAGAGCGGGTCTTGAGATATTTGTTCGGGTATTTAAAATATCTTTTCGGGACATGGTACAAATTCCATTTATCTTTTTATCTTCCTTTCTTCTCTCATTTCTCTTTTTCTCTGTCTCTCATCTCAGATTCCCGTTAGAGGAGTCCTAGGCTCCTAGCTCCCTCATAGACAAGCTTACAAAAATTGTTGTTTTGTGGCAAATCTTATCCTATAGGAGACTACTCCCCCCGCCCTCACCTCCTCCTCATTCAGTCACCAGGAAATTTCCAATTCATTTCTTCTTTTCTCCCTCCTGAAAACCCAGAGGAAACACACTCGTCCTCACCCTCATCTCTTCATTCTGTTCCTTTGAAACACAGATCTGCGAACTCCAAGCACCAAACCGGGCCACCTCTTCTCGCCTATTGCAGCACCACCAAACCGTCGTGAATCACCACCCCTGTGCGTTCGGAGCAAGAAACCGCCGAGCTTTTGCCACCCCTTAATCGGCCCCGCAGTCACCACCAACGACCACCCCTCATAATTTTGGGAAAATTGTGGGAGACGGGAGATCTATTCTTCTTTTCTTCCTAGGTTGGGCTGGGTTATGATTCCGGGTCGGGTTATGCATCCGGATCCCTTCTCCTCCTTTCATTTCCTTCAGCACCGGGTTTGGATGTCAGATCTGAGATCTGGGCGGGTCCTTTCTCTTCTTTCCCTTCTGGATCCGGGTTTATCTTTCGGGTCCGGGCTCCTTTCAGATTTTGGGTATTGGGCTCAGTTTGGAAATAAGAGAGTTGGGCCTTGGGGTTGGGTTTTAAGAGTTGTTGATGATATGTTATGATTTTAGGCAATTATTATTTGTCCAGATTATTATTATTATGATAATTTTTAATATGTGTTTTAGAAATGATAAAATGGATGGATTTTGGTGATTTATTATATTTAAATAATATTTAGAGTGTGTTATTAATGTTGTTTAGAAATTGGATTTTAGAAATTGTGAAGTGATTTGTTGGTTTTGATTTATAAATACGGTTTTCGAAAATAAGATTATTTTGGTATTTATTTATATAATGATTTTGAAATAAGAAACATGTCGGGATTATTTTCTAACATAATTTTGGGAAAATTGTTAAGGATTTAAATAATAAATGTCGGAATTTGGTCAATTATGATTTGAGAAAATGTTTGAATATGAGTGACTTAACTTGATATTTAAGAGTTTGGGAAACTTCGGGAAATGAGTTTGGAAATATTGTTGGTAAGATTTATCGATGGGTTTGATTGGAAATGAAATGATTTTGGTTAATGTTGATCATATCGGAAAGGTTTTGGAGAACGGTTTTACTATCGGTTGGTTTTGAGTATGTTGAGAACTTGGGTTTCGTGCGAATGAATGTTGGTTCAATGGCTCATGAAAATGGCTTGATGATAGGTGTGTATTGCTTTTGGATTGCTTTGGACTTGCATTTGGGCCCTTGCTTGTATTATCCTGCTGTTCTGCATCTTCAGGTAAGTTCCCTAGGGGGCTTACTCAGGTTGGACATTCATGCCTGTTGTTGCATATGCATAAAAGCATGCCATGTAGTATCCTGTTTAGGTTGCACCTATTGAATGAGCATCTGCTTACTTTATGCGTTTGAAACAGAACAGCCGTTATCTGTGATAGTCCTAGAGTTTTTGCTAGGGTCATAGGGTAGCCCAACCTCATCGGGTACCCTGAGTCAATCGAGTCATGAACTTCCTTATATTATGAGATGTCTGCGGGCTTTATTGTGGAGCGGGTTAGGCATGTGTGCCGCCCGATTATGATGGAATGCATTCACGAGCTGGCCAGTCTCCGCCCTATCGGAAGGGGGTGGAGGTAGGAGAGGGATATGTCCCTTGGCATTGTCTTGGGCCCTTTACAACATTTTGTACACATTATTATAACTAGGATCATGCTAGTGTGTTTGACTTTTGTACTGCATTAGAGCATCTTTATTAGGTATAGCCAATGGTCTAAATATCGCTTATCGGGGTCGTATCGGTTAGGGGTAAAAATGATATATCGGGGATATATCGGAGATATATCGGATTTATCGTATTCGCTAATTTTTAAACATAAATATTATATTTACACTTCAAATTGTAAAAATAAACATGAAAATTTAATATTTAAATTAGCAAATGAAATAGAAAAAAATAAAACTTCATACCGGAGTATAAGGCTAAAGTTCCAAAGGTCGGCAAAAATACAAAAAATCAAAAATCACATTTTATACTTGTAAATAGACCAATTATATTGAAACCCATATTTATTCAATTATTTCCTATTAAACTAATTTGTTCAATTAAGAGCAAATGAGGAATCTTGAAATCAAATGAGGCCGCATACCGTACAAATGGGGAGGGAGAGGCGGCGGGAGAAGAAGAGGCAGCCGGAGATGAAGTAGAGGCAGTCGGAGAAGATGCTCAGGCGCTGGAGAAGAAGCAGACATTGGCAGCCGGAACTTCTTTGCTGAGTCTGCGGTTGAGGCGGCGTGGTCGGAGAAGAAACGATGAGGTCGTTGAATCATTGAAGGGTAGGTGGCCTGAGACTAGTCGGCGGCCGGAGCAGAGGTTGAACAACGGCTGAAGAAGCAAGCCTTAGTGGCGGCCAATCGGACTATCGGAGAAGAAGCAATGGCGATTCCAAGCCCTACTGTCGAATCGGGCACGAAACTCAGCTCCAATTTCCCCCTTTTTTTTAGCCTAAAACACAAAACGACGCCGTTTCAAGTGAAGGATATATCGGTCAAACCGATATTGACCCGATATATCGGCGTTGACCCAATATTTAGCGTTGACCGATATATTTAATCCGATATGCCGATATCGTAACGGATTCTAAATGTCCCCGATATATCGCCGATATATCGGCCGATATATGCGATATTTAGAAAACTGGGTATAGCACATACTATGTGGCCTCAGCGAGGACTGCCGGTCCCGCATGAGTGGCTCGATCTGACTTCTTTCCCCGTTCTTTTTTTAAGGTATTTTCTACAGATTTTGAGTGCTCGATGTCTATATGACGGGGTTTGTTTTTGGCGAAACGAAGAATCTGGTTAATATTCTAACTTAGTAAAATGGTAATTACCCACTCATGATTTGGTTTTGACCCGGCTCTGCCGTGGCTCTTGTATCTCTACCTTGCTTCTGCTTTACTTCCGTTTGAAATAGATTCTGCGACATAGTCTTAGGACAGGTTAAGGGTACCCAACGACCCTTCGAGGTTTTTAGGATTTGAAATCCCTATTTCCACTAATCTTAAAATGAGTTTGAAACCTCGACCCGTACCTGGATTGCAAGATCCGAACAAGGGGTTTTATCCCTTGAAACGTAACCCGGAAATCATAATTCTGGGCCGTTACAGCCTCTTCCTCTCCCAGTTAAAGTATGCAACCGAGATCATTGCATGGGCTAACATGACTCAATGTAAACCCGTGCTCACTCCCGTGGACACCAATGCCAAGCTGAGTGCCTCTTTGGGCACTCCGGTGACTGATCCTACCTTATATATATCGTAGTCTCCCTAGAGCTTTACAGTACCTGACCTTCATACTTGCCCTGAAATTAGTTATAGATCAACAGGTCTGCCTCTTTATGTATGATCCACGCGAGCCTCATTTCAATGCTCTTATATAAGCGTATTTTGAGGTACCTTCAGAGCTCCCTTCATCTTAGCATGCAGTTGACAGCCGCTCCTATCTCCAGGCTTGTGGCATATACAGATGCCGATTGGGGTGGGTGTCTAGACACCTGTCGGTCTACTTAGGGATACTGTGTTTTCTTTAATGACTATAGTTGCTTGGTCCTCTAAGCGTTAACCTACGTTGTCTCGCTCTAGTGCTGGAGCTGAATATCAGGGAGTCGCCAATGCTATCTCTGAGTGCTGCTTCCTGCGCAATCTTCTTCTTGAGTCGCATTGTCCATTGCCTCGCGCCTCCATCATCTACACAGACAATGTAAGCGCAATGTATCTGGCTAGTAATCCAGTTCAACATCAACGCACCAACCACATCGAGATGGATATTCACTTTGTTCGGGAGAAGGTAGCCATCGGTGCTATCCGCGTCCTTCATGTACCCTGGTCCCGTATCAGTATGCTGACATTTTTACCAAGGGTTTGCCTCGTTAATATGTAGTTCCTTGACTTCCGGGACAGTCTGACCGTTCGGCCCCCTCTCTCTCTGATTGCTGGGGTCTGGCTGTTAATAGATAGAATAATAGTATTTATGTAAATCACATATTTGCATATATATCTTTGATTTTCTTTGAGCCCAAGATCTATATTATCTATATGTATTCTATCTAATGAAAGACAAACCCTAAAGGAGAATTTTCCTAAACCTAACATTACTCTTTGTTACTAAATATTTGGCTCATAATTAATCTTAGTTGTTTAAGGGCTTATTTTTTCCTTTAACATTTCTGTACGTGTGTATTGCGTTGAAGTATTTTAACGTCTTAGTTGCAAAGTTAAAACCAATTTTTCTGATGTTATTAGCTTAATTGTTTCACAAAGCAATTAATTAAAGTAACATCGAAAAATGTTAAATAAACAAGAAAGAAACCACAATACCATTAAATTAATTCCTTCAACAGTTCACCCTATAAATGTCCAAGAAAATGTTCAAAGAAATATAATCAATCACTCGCAAACACAGCCATATCAAAACACATATTATCTTATCTACTTTCTATCAGGATATATCAACCATGGCAATTTCAAAGCTTACGGTGTTCTTCGTCGCGGTTCTTGTGGTTTTCTCTCTTAATGCATACGAACTGGTGGAAGCAAATCACATCAGTTGGGGGGCGATACGACGAGGAGAGTGCGAGGTCATCTGCAGACACAAGTGTCGCAGTCATTGTGTCGCCGGTCGCAACCCTCCGCCGGTAGCTCCAGCCTACAAAGCAATAGCAGCTTCAGATCCAACCATCACGCTTACTAATTAATATTTATCCTATATATATTTTTTTTATTTTTGAGTTGTAATAATGTACGTACCTTGGATTGGAGAATTTTCAGCCCGGCAATTATTACAATATAATATCCATGCATGTAAGTTGAATTGAATTGTTAATTTTTCGTGCTCAAAAAAAATTGTTAATTTTTCTTTTTCTACTTTGATAAAAATGTTTTGTTTATCTATAATACTAGTGGACTACCTCGTGTTACGCACATGATTATCGACTTTTATATCTCGATGAGTTTATACATTTATATATTAATTTGAATAAAAACAAATCAAAATTAAAAATTAATTAAATAGAAAATCGATCGGTCTAAACTATTTGACCTTTTTTAAAACTTTTTTTCATTTCATATTTTAGTTATTTCTTAAATTAAGTATGCAAGGTTTTAATTTTCCATCTAGATTATGCTACAACTATTTTAGTTTCGGTAGCAGGAAAAGTGAGAGAGAGAGAGCTACTCCTGAAAAGCGAAGAAAAGTGTGAGAGACAGAGATGGAGAATGAGGGAAAAAGTACACTTTTGCAGTCGCAGAGGACAGAAGGGAGAGAGGTCAGTGAGAGTGTCAGAGAGAAGGCATAAAAAGATACTTTCAATTAAATTATAGAGAAAATGGCAGAAAACCACCCCTTAAATATAGCTCTTTGCATAAAACCACCCCTTAAAATTTAAATTGCAGAAAACCACCATTAAACCCATTTTGCCTATAAATTGCCGCCCATGACCTTTTTTTCCGTTAGCTTGTCGTTAAAAACAGTGAAAATTCATTTTTACCCCTCCCTTTTAATGTTATTTTAATGAGAGAAAAATGTATGAACTGAAATAAATTAATAAAATTTATTTATTCATCCCTTTTAATAAGAGAAAAAGATATGTTATTCTATTAAAATAACATTAAAAGGGATGGATAAATAGATTTTATTAATTTATTTCAAATCATACATTTTTCTCTCATTAAAATAACATTAAAAGGGAGGGGTAAACATGACTTTTTACCGCTTTTAATGGCAAGCTAATGGAAAAAAATATCGTGGGTGGCAATTTACAGATAAAATGGGTTTAAGGGGTGGTTTTCTACAATTTTAATTTTAAGGGGTGGTTTTCTGCAAAGAGCCACATTTAAGGGGTGGTTTTATGCAATTTTCCCTAAATTATAAGTTTCAGAGAAAACCAATTGAAGAAGGAAGGGGTCGAGGGTTTATTTGAAGGATCACATGTAAGTAGTAAGTTTTAATTGGACATCAATATCAAAGGCACATGTCATAGATTGAATTTAACTAGACAAGATTGCTCGGAGAAACAGAGCAAAACGACATGCCACCTATTGGAATCGACTAGAGAAGATTTATGGGAGAAGCAGATTCACTATAATGACATCTTTTTTTATTTGTGCCCAATTATAATATTTACCCATATTTCGATGCCATGATTTTGTTCTCTCTTGTCGACACTACTATGATTTAATGTGATTGGTCCAAGTTTAAGAGTCATAGTGAGAGTGACAGTGAGGGGGCATAAATATACTTATAATTAAATCTTAAGTTTAAGAGAAAACCCATCGAAGAAGAAAAAAGTGGGAGGGGTTAATTTGTAGGCTGACGCGTAAGCGCTTAGTTGTAACTAGGCACTTAATGCAACAAGACATGCCACATATTAAAATCTAGTGGACATCATATCTCAGAGACAAATTCACTAGCATTAAAGAAATACAACACAAGAGCAAACATTTAAAAAAAAATAGCAAAGAGTAGTAAAATAAGAGACATTGAAATTGAATTTTACGGTAACAAGTAGCGAAATTGCGGTTGCGTGGTGAATCTGTATCCATCCCACTCGAAGTGTGGATGCATACTGCATGCACGATGATCAGTCGTCTCCTCGCTCAGCGGGAAGTTGACCGTGAAAGTTAGGTCATTCCCATAACCGGACACATCAATGATCTTGCTGGACCAATACCCATCGTTGACGCGACAGTCGACACGGTCCTCGACCATGTAGGCGTCATATGAAATACGAGGCAGACAGGGATGAATTCGTAAAACCGGGATGATTTCCTTCAGCATGTCTCTTTTGTTGTTGTGTAAGAGGGTCACATATTCCACCTCCCAGTGGCTAGGATCCACTTTGCGTACAAGGGTCGCCTCGTAGAACGACCCGAGCATCCCAGCCTCACTGCCAACGATCTCTACTTTTTTATTTCGACGGTATGGCGGCAGCGACATTTGTTCTGCATTAAAAAACAAAAATAAGGTAGTATAATCATACAAGTATCACAAATGAAATCTAAACCAATGAAATGATTGACAAACCTGCACTCTCATTCCCATCGTCCGAGCTGTCGGATGATATAACGATGGGGACAGGTCGGGAAGGGAGGCCAAATGAGGAGGCGCAATGGTGTTATGAGGATGCCATTTCGTTGAAGGATTGTTGGAGAAGTGGTTAAATGGAAATGAGGATTTAACTTCACCAAATTGTGGAGAGTATGGATGGTGAATGGCTAGCATATATGACTGGGGTATGGAAAATAACAACACTGCTAAGCATGCGACCGTTAAGGGGGGGGGGGGGGGGGAAGCAATTGCAGAAGACATTAATGTGAACTGTTTTCTTGATGTCTACCATGGAAGTGTGTTGGTATATACATGGCACATGTCTCTTTTGACACGACAGCAATGAAATGGCATTACTGCTTGTAGGTAAACGATACATGAAAACCATAAAAATCAACACTTCATACTCATTATATGCAAAACCGTAGAAAAATATAGCAATCAGAAATATTGAAACAATAAGACCAATAAATACAATTTCATAAAAAAACACACACACACACACACACACAGAGAGAGAGAGAGAGAAGCAAGGGTCATCCTGCAGAGGAGAGAGAACCTGTGAGAAAGGACAGTGGATAAGACATTGGAGAGAGAGAGAGGGGGGGGGGGGTGTTTCCCCCTAGGAAATAGCGCCAAAAGGGAATAAGAGGGAGAGGAGGGAGGGGGAGTATAAACCCATTCAAGAGCCTGATACTTATTGGGTTTTACTGGACAGACACCGACTTTGGATAGAAAATGAGCAAGTATTCCTTCTACTTAGGTAATGTGATACGTTTCTCTCTAAAATATGTTCATCTTCCTGTAAAACTGACTGTGTCCCCCTATAACTAATGGAACAGGGGACAAATCGTACGTCTATATGACTGTATTGTTTGGAGGACGGCGGGCTTGTGAAGAGGGCACATGGGTCGTGAAGGGGTCAAGGAGCCAAAATGCTATCTTGGTAGACGAAAGTATTGACTACGTCTCCCTGAAGAAATAACTTATGGCCAAGTTTAATGTCGATGGGAGGAGGCATGACGTCGAGCTCACATATCTAAAGCCGAAAAAGGAAGGGTGCAGACCTTTTTCCATTGGGGATGACGAAGACCTGGAGGCCTACAAGTTTATAAACGGGCTATCTGGAGAACGATCTTGGTCGATCGACCTTCACGTCTCCCTGCTACGCAAGGTTGGTGTAGAAGTAGCCATTATAGAAGTATCCACAACGGGTCACTCAATCGTGGGTGGGCCACTCGTGACCCAAGAAGATCACCCACAGACGGACCCCCGCTTGGCAGGGGATGAAGAAGTGGAAATTTTGGTGGCATAAGGTGTCGATGGACACCGAATAGGTGTCTAGTTAGAAAATCAGCTTGTCCAGTCAAGATATCAATGTGTCCAGTTACAACCAATTGATGAGTTGGACCTGGAGCTTGTGAAGAGTGTTAAGAACGCACATGCAGTGGGACGTGGGAATTAGCTAATTTGTGTGAGCAGTGACGTCGAAGATGTAGTCAACCCATAGGATCATAAGGCGGAGCGAGCGGTGAGGGAAGTAGAGGAAGCATATTGATGCGGAAAAGGGATGTCCGGAGCGTTTCCGACGACTGTCAAAAGTGAACCAATAGAGTGGGCGGGTGTAGCTGGAAATTGCAGAAGCGGTGCCGCATCTTTTGCAATTAAGTATGTAGTTACCCCATTTTTGTGTGAAGTATGATGCCTTTGGAAACGCAGGCGCTCAACCTTTTGCAATTCAGTATGTAGTGTCCCCATTTTATATCTTTCGTTTGATCGACTTTGTGGGGCGGGGGGATTGTTTAACGGAAGTGTACATGACAGTAACCGCTTTTTGACATGTCAGATAATAAACTTGACATGACATTATTACTAACCAACCAAGTATGCAAACCAACAACAAATGCAAAGCCAAATGTCTCAAACGAACCAACAACAGTCTAAAACGAACCATCAAGAGGATAACACCAACCAACAACAGTCTAAAACCAATCGGGAATTACTTTTAAGGATCGGGTGGGGATGTAAGACATCCATGAAAGATGGCAACATAAAGGAATTGGCGGTACGCCGCAATGATGTCATCGTCAAGGCCACGGAACTTGGTGTCGCCGACTGCGAGGAGCTGCAGATGGCGGATGACGTATACACCACAGTCGCCCCTACATCACGACAATGAAATACGTTCAACCAACCTACGACAATTGTTTATAATCGGAACAAGTGGAAATATCGACTTACGATTGTTTGTTTTGGGGAATCCCCTTCACCCTCCTCTTGTACACCAAGGGTTTCGAGACCTTGCCAACCCATTTCACCCGAAGTTTGGGATGGCTGTTCATCAGAATGGGGAGAAGGTGGGTCACCGGCTTAAGAAATCCCTCCATATAGCGCTCAATGATGTGGTTGATGTCGGGATCGTAGACGTTCAATGTCCACTCCACAAGATTGATCTCTAGCGTTGCCCAGTGCTCGTTCTTCAGATTCCAAGGCGCCAACAACCGGTCGACATCGGCTCAAACCGTAGGAAACCTCTCCGGCAACTTGCCGTCAAAGTAGTGGCTCAGCTTCTCGTCCCCCTTGACCACGCCTAGGTTCCCCTTCGCGTCCACCAATTGCTTTTGCAGCAGATACCCCTAGAAAAAATCAAGAACGACGACGCCTTCGTACTTGCCATCGTCCTTGATGTTCTTCTGCGGGAGGGCGCATGCCTGCTCGATATGATGTACGCACGGACAACCATTTAGATGGAAGAGCATATGACGAGAAAGGTTATCCATAGAACCACATTGTGGGAACCTAACCTTGTAACCCAAGTGGTCGGTGACTGGAGTACCCTGAAGACCTCCCTCTGCAGTAGGGTGCCTTCTACCGATCGAACGAGGTGACTTCCCGCTTTCATACAGGCAGAGAACACATCAACGTCTACCCTCGTTGCCATGCCTAGGTCCACGGCATCCACTGCTTGCGATGACTTCTTGCCCACACGCGGCTTCTTTGTTGGATGAGTTACTTTCGTCTGGGAGAACGTATCAGGATGTTAACGGGTACTCCTAATCCGCCATTGGAGGGGCAAGCATCAGTATCAACCTGGGAGGCCTCGGGTGCCACCAACTCTTCCTGCAAACAGCACACCATAGTGCGTATAATATGACAGTTAATAAAATTGACATGACAGTCTAGTGCCCATACCTCACTAATGTCCAGAGTAGGTTTTTCCGACTGACCCCCCCTCCTTGTCCTCCTTGGTGGGCTGTCTCTCATCCTTGTCCTTGTACTTGTCCTTGTCCTTCACTTCTCCATGAACCTATCCACATGACATCTAATAAAATTGACATATACTAATATTTTCATGACATGCACTCACATTTATATGACATCTTATAATCTTGACATGACAGTTATATACAATTACATGACGCTCTATATATGATGACACGGGTAACCTTACCTCCTTCTTCGGCAGAACCTCTCCTTGCTTCTCTGACTCCCTAGTCCCCTTCCCCCTCAATGTCCTCTTCAAGTCTTCGATCGACTCCTCAAGCGTGGCCATCTTCGATCCTAACTCCGCAATTATACTCCTCACCATGTCGTCCAACTTTGCTAGTAACATTGACTCAATCTCTAAGATGCAAGCTTGTGTCTGCGTACCCGCCCCTGATTTTTGCGTTGACCCATGTGCTTCCTTTGGTTGTTTCTTCCGTGGGGGTTTCGCATTTGCCGCTACGAACGCCCGGACAATTTCGTCGAAGAAGTTGTCCCGCTTATCGCGAGTGTTTCGGGCATCACGGTACAAACGGATAGCGTCCTCTACTTTATCGGGGATAAGAACCGGCCTCACAGCATTAGGGTCATCGAAGAACCCTAGCGCCTCCTTAGCCACCCGCAGTCGGGTTTCGACGGCGTCATACTCGAGGTTCTCTTCTTTGGACTCGTAACGCAGACACCTAGGGTACAACTTCTCGTCTATGATGTTCGCACATGTTGGGAGAGCAAAAATCAGTAATCTCAATATCAATTCGTGTCTCCTAACCCACAGTTCCCTTAATATTAGTCCCACAAACATTTCGGCATTCCATATGTACATGACACCAACATAGTTATACATGACACCTTAAAATTAAAACATGACAGGTGACTTATTCATTCTGTACATCTCTAATTGCATATGAGTTTGAAAATATCTATCTGAAATTTCGTACTACTGACATAAATATTCAGTTCCCCTCACCAATTTAAACGTACACATATGAAAATTCACCCTTTCCAAAATTTCTCCTAACCTTAATTCGCCCCATTTGGCCCCAATTTCTCCCTAAACTGACCATATCTACAGTCATCCTACTCCTGATAATTTGGATTCCACATAAACGTTCCTCAATTTCTTAACAACAACAACAACAACAAACCCAGTGTCTCCCGCTTAGAGCAGGGTCTAGGGGGTCGAGATGTACGCACCCTTGCCCCGACTAGGTCGAGAGGGTGTTTCCGAGTGACCCATGATCGGACATCAAAGAAAAGAGGAAAACCACACCACAAGAAACTGGAACTAAGATAGGGACAAAGACGAAAAGTTGGATAGGATGCATGCAAGGAAAGTTGAGATAGAAGGGAAGCATGAGTGAGAAAACATTGTCCTTGACTAGCGTTCGTCAACTCGGATAGCACTCATCCACTGAATCATGTCGCGTGTCATCTCCTCCAAGAGTCCCAGAGCGGTTAGATCATGTCTAATCACTTCACCCCAGCTCTTCTTAGGACGCCCTCTTCCTCGTCGAACTCTTTCGATAGCCAAGTTGTCACACCTACGCACTGACGCATTTGGATCTCTCATCTGAACATGCCCATACCATCGGAGTCTTGATTCTCGCAAATTAGCCTAAATACTAGCCACTCCTACCTTTTCTCGGATAGCCTCGTTTTTTAATCTGTCGCGCACACCCCATTTCCCAAACATTCCACCATTTGTTTTTAACTTGACGTTGGTTACTTTCTACATGACAGGGGGAAATTTTGAACCGTCAACCCATTCGACCCCTTTCTTCCATTTTCACACAATAAAAAACAGTTTAGGTTCTTCCAATCGGTTCCCCCCTACGAATCCACCCAATAGTTAATTAATCGGCCGAGTTAGGGTTTACATACTTGAAAATCTCCTTTTTCAATCTCGTCTCGGTTTCTTCTTCTCCTCTCTTGCACTGTCGTCTTCTTCCTTCTCTTTTTGTTTTCCTCAGGTTTACATGAGCGACCATTGCTCTCTCTCTTCCTCTTTTGTAAGCCCATGAGATCGACAGTTGATTTTACAGTTTTTTAATAAAACTGTCCAATTTTATCTTCCTCCCTCTCTCACTCTCGCTCTCTCTCCTCATTAACTTCCACTGATTTCTCTCTCTCTCTCTCTCTCTCTCTCTCTCTCTCTCTCTCTCTACATTCACTTCCTCTCTCCTCTGTCTCGGTTGCTTTTCCCCCTTTTCACCGGTTGGGTTACAATTTTTTGAGGGGGGAGGGTTAACCTTTGCAAATTTTGTGGATAGAGGGTTATGGGCGCCACGCTGTCCAGGTTTAGGGTCATTTTGTGCAATTTCCTCTATAATTAAATTTTTTTTTTCATTGTATATTATTTTTTTGGGTGAAATTTTCATTGTATATTATGTTTACTCAAGTGTTGATTTTTTTAATAAAATACTCAATTGTTGATTTTAAAAATGATAATTGGTTTTCTAATTTCAAAATATTACACAAAGAATTGAGTAGATATTAATGTTAAATTAGATTTTTTAACTTCTTATAAAATGATTTTTACTCACGTGATGATTAGTTTTTTAAAAATAAAATCTTAAACATTTCTTAGGCCATGTTTGTCAAGGGATACTAGGGATAATAGGAATACTATTATTTTATTCTTCTCTCCACCACATCATCCTAGCATCTCATTATCATTTTTCTCACTTTATCAATAACATCCCTAATATTCCAAAACCCATCTTTTCATACCCAATCAATTTACAAATATACCCCTCCTAAACAATTGTTTTCATTTTCGATTATATTATTATATTCATTTATTGTTATTAAAATATTAATATTAAATTAATATTATTTATAAGCGAATATTGTTTTCATAATTATGTATTTCATTTCTTACATTATTTATTATTTTAAATTCTTCCATAATTATAACTCAATTTTTCGAATAATATTTTGCATATTTATAATCAAAGAGAAATTTTAAAAAAAATATATAGTCAAAGATATTCAAAATTGATGTCTACATGTTGGTAAAAATGAATCTAGTATTGTGGTAATTTTTTTTACATTTTTTTTTCCAAAAAATTGATTTTAATAGGTAAAACTGAATCTAGTATTGTTGTCCATGCTCCAACACGTGGCGCGATCCGGCTTCCTCTCCTGCGGGCAAATCCGATGCCGACACTTGTCCTCCCATGTTGTAGATGCATTCAATGCTTCTTCTCTCCCCTAAGCTAGTATCAATACTTTGGTAGTATCGGTCTAGTATCCCAATTTCAACTGTTCAAATTTTTTATTAATAAAAGTCCTAGTATCTTGAATAGTACTAAGCCAGATAATAATGTTCTTATTTATGCAATCTCATTTAAACAAAAAAAACTTCTTTTACTATATAGAAAGATAATATGTTAAATGACTAGTACTTTTCCACTGGTTTTATTTTAGTCTAGCTAAATTGCAAGAAAGTGATTTATTAATATAGCCATTAGTCATAAATCATCCTTTAAATTAATCTTTTCATAAAACCTCATTTTAATTGATTTTCGTCAC
The DNA here is from genome assembly GCA_037127255.1 of Persicaria tinctoria. Taxonomy (NCBI): domain Eukaryota; kingdom Viridiplantae; phylum Streptophyta; class Magnoliopsida; order Caryophyllales; family Polygonaceae; genus Persicaria; species Persicaria tinctoria. Next base: position 44,476,813 of record JBANSL010000008.1, read on the forward strand.
CAATCAATCATGTACTTAGACGTGGCCACGGGTCCGACCCGGTGGGTCGACAGTTTCTACCCGTCGGGTTAAGGGTCGGGGAGGGGTGACCCGAACCCTACCCGGGAATCCCACGGGTCCAAGGGTTTGGGTCACCCGGCGGGTCACAGGGTCGACTGATAGGATCCGGGTTGACCGGCTTTGCTCCTTTGCAAAATTGCGTCGTTGCGATGTTTTAACATTTTGAAAATACCTTTTCGTGTTTATCGTTTGCGTATTATTTATGTTTGAGTGGGGGGGGGGGGGGGAGAAGGGCTTGAATCGGTTTCCCGATTTCCTGCGTATCCTCCCGGAGTTGAGGAATCAAAGTTCACGTAGTTCTTTTACCTGTGTAAGTCTGAACCCCACTTATCTATTTCGCTTGATCGTTTGAGCCTCCAACTGACCAGTCTCCATCAGTGATCGCGCCGTCGATAGAGCTCCCAACGGACTCTATATCCACATCGTCGTCATCCTCAGATTCAGTAGATAAGATATTCTTCTAAACCCGCATATCCGCCCTCTTCCAATTTGCAAGGCAAACTTGGGCTTCAAGGTTCTCGAGAAGCAATATTGATCTCTTCTCTGTCAGAATTTGGCCTCCGCGACTGAAAAGCTGCTCAACGGCAATGGTGGAGCAAGGAGCCCCTAGTATTTGTCCGGCGATTACCTGCAATGTTGGAAATCTTTGTCTTTCGGGACGGCTCCACCATTATCAGACATCGAAATCTTCTTTCTCATCGATATGGAAATCAAAGTTAATAGACAAATATTCTTTGAGCTCTGAGTGGGGGCTCGATGAAGATTTTGACCTCTTTGTGCCACGAATATCTTTGGCAAGTGCCTTAGTTCTAGCGGTAATACTAGTTCGTGATCCGCTCGAACGAAAAGGCACGGGAGGACGAGCGGATGGCACTCTATCGCCTTTATATAATGAGTATATAATTCTTCTAATAAACCTCTAACTCTAGCAACTATAAGTGGAACATTGCATTCGAGATCATCCTTGGGGAACTGCTTTGGGCGAGTTTGGTGAGAGCGGCAATAGGCGCTCCATTGTTGGCGAAGTTGTTTGCTTTGCCAAAGAGCTCGCAAAACAAATCGAATTGGTTCAACAACAGAATGTAAAAACGTTAAACCATCTTGAACACAGAAGTTTAAAACATGAGGGGCGCAATGGATGTGGAAAAATTTATCGCCTATCCGGGGCTGACAATATTGGATTAATTCCACAATAGATGCGGTGTTGGAAAAAGCGTTGTCAAAACCGATAGTGACAACTCTTTGAGTCAATCTATATTCTTGTAATACATTTAAAAGGAGTCGTGCTATGTTCCGTGTCGTGCGAGCGTCGTCGAAAACTCGAAAAGCCAAAACACGTTTGTGCATTTGAGACTTTTGATCAACCCAATGACAAGCAACACCATATATAAGAGTGATGCTGCAAATGGTCAGTTCAAATGTCACTACAAATCGATACATGTAAATCGTGGTTTTTTCAAAATATTATATTAATTCATTCTTATGGGTGTTATACCGTCTAATTACTTTCCTCTTACCCGTGCTTCGACTAATACCTTTCCATGCAGGTTGAACATTTTGTGTCATAAAGTCATTGAAACATAAACGTTGCGAAAAACTATAAGCTGAACCTTCGGCAGCTAACATTTCCGCAAAGTTATCGCTACAACTACGATAATCATAAGACCATAAACCAGGGGGTTGAAAGGAAGAAGACGCGTACTCGGTGAGTTTCGTATGTCCTTTGGCGAGGCCGAGCTTTTCAGGATGTTTCGTCCAACTATGGCAATCGTAGTTCCCATATCCGCCTCCCTTGGGGTGCTTGTAGACCGTCCCGTAAAAGTTGCACTTGGCCGAGCAACTGCTTTCCTCCCAGGTCGGTTCCCTCAGGCCCTTCATGAACCAGTACTTGAACGTAGCGGCTCGTATTTGGGCCGTAGTCAGAGCGGCCCCTAGGTCATCGCCTTCTGCTAGAGTCCCTTCGCCTCCGAACCCGGACTCCTGGGTCGGGATCGCCGAGGGTGTTCCTTGGCCTGTCCCCTCCTCCTCCATAATGTCCTCGGTGTTGTCGGCTAAAAGAGCTTCATCTCGACGTCTTCGCAATCCGCTCCCCGCCAAGATCGAGGCACTACGACGAAGGCTTGGTTCCGCCGCTTGTCGAGCCGATAATGGGTCGTCGTCAACGCCGGCCGCTTGACCACTCGAGGATGGGGCTTCACTAACACTCTTGTGACCTCGGGTAATTCGGGACAACATTTTTTACTTTAAGAGCAAGTAAATTGATTAGGGAGCGATTAGAAAAATGGGACTACAAGAGCGAATATCGAGCATTTACCACTGATTAGAGAGCGATTAGGGAGATGAAGATGAGAATAGAGGAGATGAGTGATGTGTGGATTGATAATGGGAGGTAAATGGGGTATTTATAGGCCAAACCGAGCCAATGGGTATCGGTCTCGACCGTTAGGCAATGGTCGACCCGGTGGGTTAACCGTTGAAAAATAGTCGTTGGGGACTTTGTGGGCTTTTTTTTTTTGCTCGACATGTCTTGAAATAAATCCAAAGTTGATGGGTTTTGTAATTTTTTTTTTTGGATTTTCTCAATTTATATTGATTTGTTTACAATGGAAAACGTTTTTGTAGCTTTCTTCGAAAATTTCCTTAATTTTTTTGATGGTTTGATTTGTTTTCGAAAATGATATTTAATTATAAAACTACATCTTCATCTTTCACAACTTAATAGACTCATAAACATGAAACACCTCACAATCACACACGAGTACATGACACACTCACACACCTAGTTACCCGAGGGCCGATGCCGATGCTCCATCGATGTTCATCTTGTCGGGATGCTTCCTTGTTATATGAAGCTTCAAATTTCCGTAGCCAGATCCTCTTGTAATCATGTAGTTGTGACCGCAATGATGGCAAATCGCTTCAACCTTCCCCGGCTCTAGCTCGACCTTGTCGAAATGGTTGTGGAACAACATCGCGGATTGATCGGCCATGATAACATTGGTATTACGAAAATGAAATGTATTATTTTAATGCAATTGTAAGTTGATGGGATTATGAGTTATTAGAAGTGAAATGTTTTGACTTTAAGGAGACGGGATTTTATATGCGTTTCGGGTCTAGCTAGCCGTTACTTGCACAACGGCTACAATGTAAAAAAAAACTGATATGTGGGGCCCATAAGTTGCAACGACCATTTTTTTTAAAAAAAAAAGGGTCAACCTCGGGTTGATCCGTCGGGTCAGCGAGTTCCCTGACCCCCGACCCTAACCCTAACCCGCCCCCACCCTCTGACCCGATGACCCGTAACCGGTGGATCACGGGTCAAATGATGCAGTACAAATGGCGATGACTCCTGGTGACATTGAGGACAACATGAAGGTGTCATTTGACGGTCCTATCACTCGTACAAGGGCCAAGAAGATTCAAGATGCACCTAGAGCACTTCTTGTCCATTATCAAGGAATGATGGAGCAAGGGTTCAGGCCACCCATGATCACTTTGCTCAAGACTAGACCACCAGCACAAGAGTTGAGCTTGCGTTCACACACGGAGCTCATGAAGACTTGTCAACACCCGCCTTGAAAAGACACTCACTCGACCACTACATGGTCACTCGGCCCAAGCCATGTCAAGTGCAAGAAACCCCATGTCGAGTTGATTTATAGCCCATGTCGAGTACCTCTTGTGGTGGGCCGGTTTTGGTTATTTTATATTAGATATATTTATTTTATGCAATTAGGAAATAATGTGGGAGAATTATATGTCATCTAGATTAATTCTTAACCACCAAGTTATTTATCTATCTTTAATTAGATTGAGTTATCTATCTTAGGATTTCTCTATCATTAGTTTATTTAATCTATCTTTAGTTAACCAAAGTTCTATCTTTGCAAGGTAGAATTGGTTCAAACTTTTTATTTAAACTCTTGTATTTCCTTCAATTGGAAGTAGATTGGAATTAATATTATGGAACCTTTATAGGAATAAAGGTTTCTACAATTTGTCAATCGAAAGGCTCACAAACTCTCTTATGCTCTTGTTCACTCGGCACCACCACAATCCCAAACCATCACCTTTCAATCCATTCGGCAACCCAAGAACACAACCTGAAAAAACGTCGAAAAAACCCAGTACAACAGCGAAAGAAGCACCGGTCGCTGAGCACCTGCGTCGGCCTCGCTAGCAACGAGCGCTGCGCTCGCGCACGCCTAGGCGTCCGCGCGCCTTCGCTTCCGCGCTCGTCCGCGAGCACCCGCACCCGGCTTTGCGCGCACCCTCTCTCTCTCTCTCTCTCTCTCTCGCTCGCTTTCCTTTGTGCTTTTGTCACTATTTCCGGATTTCAAGTTGCTGAAATTGTAAAGTATCGTTCTATCGCTATACAACAGTCCCTAATCCCTTGTGTTTAATTTGTTCCAAATCAGGAGATATCGAAGAGCATTGCAAGAAGGGCAAATCTACGGCGTGGTTCTTGATCCTGAACCCACATGCGAAGGATCAGGTATCCCAAACGTATTAACCCGTGACCTGTGGCCAAGCCTAGATGTACTCTCAAAATTATTCCGACTAAATCTCAATTAATATTATTAATTTACAATTTTACCCCTTTTTAATGAAATTGGGAGGAAACAATTGATGCTATTTTTTCTCTCAAATTGAATGTGTGTAGGAGCTAACAAAGAATTAGAAAGTGATTTGGAAGAGGGGAAAGCAAGCAGCTCGATCGGAGGGAGAGCAATTTTGTAGGAGTTGACTTCATTTTATCGATTATTTGGAAAGATAAAATGACGCAAATGTTTTCTTCCTAATTTCATACTTACTTATTGGTTTTTTAAAAAACAATTGGTAAAATTTTATTAGAATATAATATAAAAGGAGGAGTAAAATTAAAATTTATCAGATTGAACTTAATGGAATAATTTCGGGGTGGTTGAAGGGCAAGATCAGACAAGAAAGAGAACAAGTGCAAGAACAAAAAAGGGCGAGAACAAGGAAGGGCGAAGGAGTTCTAAGGATGACGGGGTTGGGGGCAATGAAGCTCATCCGCGAAATCAAATTCTTGCAGAAGAGTGGTCAATGAATCTTCAATTGAGAGGTGTTGTCATGACTTCCCCGCGAGATTGCAAACTTCCAAATACACTAGAAATTCGGGAAATTTTTTTTATGTTTGTCTATTGTGGAAGTTATGATTCCATTCTTTAGTTTATATCATCTGTTAGCTTGAATTTTTGTCGTTTCGAATTGGGTACGATTATTAGGGTTTTCGAATTGGGTTTAAGTTTTAGGGTTTCTAATGTAAATTTCGATTTGGCCCTTCAATAAGTGATATGTATAATGAGTGTGTTGTCATCGAATTACCAATTTCAAGTAGATTCCATTTTGCTGCCATGGATTACTTCACGCGGGCTAAATTTTTCTGTGGGAGATGTTATTGTCATAAGTGTAACTTTGTTTTGTTGCCATGGATTCGATTTTGTTGTCATAAGTTTGGGAAGATGCTGCTTAAAGTTGAGCACTAATGGCAGTCGATTTATATAGAAAAATGTAGGCTCAATCTTAGGAGATTGTTGTCATACTTTTTTTTTTGTTTTTTTTTTTTGCTGATGTCGAGCAGAGGACAAGGAAGAAAAGCACTCGACACAGCTAGTCGATATCGACCACTTCTAGTCGATATCGAGTACTTCCACAATCGAAATCCAAAAGTCGAGCAGATTTCACTCGAGGAGCCCGGTTCTAGTCGACGTCGAGTAAACCTACTCGATTTCGAGTACATATCGATTGTCCAAAACATAGCCGAACTCGAGTACAACCCAAGAGGAGAAGACCGTACTCAATGTCGAGTAACCTAGTCGACGTCGAGTGGCCCAGTGAGCGGTCCGAGTCAGAGACCGAGTGGAATCTGAGTTGATTAGCTTGCTTCTATACCAATGCACGTGAATTCTATCAACATCAAGTGAAGATTTATCAAGATGGAAGGGATTTATCCACAATAATTCTAGTTTCCTAATAGATTTATTTCTTTTATCATTAATGTTTTATCTTGTGTTTTTAGATAGAAAGTTTTAGATATAGATATAGTTGTTCTTTCCAAGATTAGCTAGGTGGAACACTATAAATAAAGCTTTAGGGGTTGGATTTTAGAATCATCCAAGACAAGCCATTAGTTACATCGAGTAGAGAGAGAGAAAGCTTGTAGCCGAGAAGAGTTGGAGTGTTGAGAGACGTTTTGGCTTCGATCGGTTGTAAGTTTTTGAGTTTATTAATGCAAGTTATTTTCCTGAAATTATTCATGTGTTTATTTATGATGAGAAGCAAGTAGTCTCCCAACTTCTAGGGTCGGGGTGAGCCCGACGGTGCCATGTAAGGTAATGCGCTAAAGGTACAATCTTTTGATGCGATTTGCTCTTCTATCCCTATGAGCATGATTCTTTTGCGGAAGTTGAAGGTGATCCTTGTTTGTGTTATTGAAGCAAAAGTGATCTTAATACAACTTGGATTAATTATGTGAAAAAGGGTTAGTAACAATTAGACATGATCTTTTATACCTTATGTATTATTTTATATGGTTATCGTTGTGGTGTTGAAACCCCGATCTTGGAAGTGTTTTATTTTATTGAATTAAATCCACCTATTTCGTGTTTCGTTCTGTCTTTCGTTGCGAATTTTTGGTTCTGCATTACTCGAGATCGACGACATTGGTCGACGTTGAGTGCTAGTAGTCGACGTCGAGTACCTTCACTCGACATCGACTAGGCTTTGCTTTCGTTTTCTTGCGTTTCTTTGCTTATGTTCTCTGTTTTGCAGACTGAGTGGTCGACTTCGAGTAAACCTAGTCGAAGTCCAGTGCTTCCTGGGTCACTTTTGAGAGTTTCTGGACTGAAAAGGCGGGCGCTGACACACTTCCTCGTGGATCGATCCTGACTGCCTTCTACTACAACGTGAGGAAGTGTTGTATTTATTTGTTGAAACAGAGAGTCAGTTTGATTTCAAATTTAATATTTATTTCATACTTGACACATCCTCCTACAACAAAAAATTGGAGCCGTTGCCGGAGAAGCAATCAATCAAGCCCTTTTTAGTTCCTTTTACTCTTCTTTTTTCTTTTTAGTTTCTTTTTACTTATTTCTTCTTGTTTTTGTTTTCCAGGTGCATGCGAAGAACTGATCACACACCTATCGACCCTATTCTTGAACTTGAGCAATACTTCCATCTTCGACAAAGACTAAGGAGGATGTCGCAAGTCAACAATGAGAATGAGGTACAGCTCACACCAGCGCAGGAGCTTGAGCAACCGTCGCTTACGAATTGAGGAACTCACCGCCAGAGAAGCAGAACATGTCCGACGAGAGGTGGAATACACATAGAATCAACAAAGGTGGGAGGCAAGGGTAGATCGCGAGGTCAACGCGAGAAGGGAACTTGAGAAGCAGATTGGGAATGTCCCAGCCAACGCAAAGGAGTGTATGCATCCTACTTCTGAAGTTCCAGAATCACCGATCGTTCTTTCTCCTTTTAATTATGAAATTCGTCCTTATTTTATTACCGAAATTAGGATGAGTCAATTTAGGGGAAAATCTAATGAGTGTCCTTTAGAGCATGTTACAACTTTTCTAGATTTATGTGAAGCTATTGCAGATGATGCTAATCTAGAATACTTAAAACTAAAGGCTTTTTGTTGTTCCCTTGCAGGAATAGCCTCATAGTGGCTTAAAGGATTGCCATCACGATTGGAATGAACTGCAAGACCTGTTCCTTAACAAGTTCTTTCCTCCTGTAAAGACAACTTCTCTCAGACAATAGATCACGACTTTCAGACAAAAGCCAGGGGAAACAGTAGCACAGGTCTGGGAGTGCTACAAAAGGCTTCTAAAATCTTGTCCTATGCACGGACAGCCACCCTACGTGATGTATAGCAATAGGCTAGACCGGCCAATTGCTAAACTAATCCGTCAATCTTGCTTATGCTCTTTGATTTCTCTGACAATTCGGCCCGATCACACACTAGTTGTCGGTACGGAACGTAAGTCTTGAAACTAAACGAATGAATAACTAGCTAAGGCCACAATTCTTTAACTTAAGAAAATTAATAACGAACAGTGGAGGAAATTAACTAACTAAATCTAAACTAGAAAGTAACAGCAAAACATTAACAAAATTAAACTAATGGAAAGCCAAGTTGTTAACTTAAGAATTCAACATATTAACAACGAAGGAATTCCAAATTAACTAATCAACAAAAGTGACAGACGAAAGATTTCAAAGAAGCGATGAAGAAAGAGCGCAAAGCGCGGATGTTCGAGGGCTGGCCGTCAGCGGTGAAGGCAGCGCCGAGCACACAGGAGCGGGCTCCTCAGGGTGTGCAGACGCGGCGACGTCGAGGAAGCCGGGTGCAGAAACGCCTGCTGGGAGCGAGGGCGCTGGTGCGCGAGCGCGAGGACGAGATAGCGAGGGCGCTCGATCGACGGAGCTGTGCACAAGCCCAAGGGCGCGAGCGCCTAGCGCGACCGACTGGACCTGCTTCCGCCAAGCGCCCAGCTTTCCGGTGGCGACGGCCTGACTCCGGTGTTGTTGAACCAAAGTGACGGTGATGTGATGAAGGTGAAGGTGATGAACGAGGGTGATGATGATTGTAATTGGCTGAATGTAGCAATACCGTAAGAACCCGATAACTTTTGGATTGATAATCGAGAACCTTTAATCCATAAAGGGGTTTCTCAATTCTATTCAATCTGATTTAATTCAACAGAACTACAATATTTAAATAGAAAACCTAAGAACCAATTCTACCGTGCAAGATAGAATTTAGGTTGATAAAGATATAATTTTAATCCTAAAGATAAATAAACCTAGAAGATAAAACTTTAATCTAAAATCCTAATATATAAAAAATAACAAAATAATTAACGTCGTTTCTTTAACGACTCCCAAAGTGGAGCCTTCTTCTTCCGCTTGAGGATGACATCACTACGTCCTCTAGGAGATCATCTTCAACTGCCTGGATGCGCCTACTAAGGATCGGATCAACAACTACACTATATATAGGTATCTCGAGTACACCCCACGGCGTGCTTGGGAGACCTTTGAGACGATGGCTAACTACGACAACACATATGTGACTTCTGCGGCTTCAGTCGAAAGGTATGAAAGGCCTACCCCATCTATGCCCTTATACGAGCCACCAAAGGAGATTGATCCGGACGTCAGGGACCAATTCGATAATGACCAGGTACGTCGGCTTACAAAACAAGTCAAGTTCTTGTCTAAAGATCAGCCTTGTTTGGAATGTGGGTCTGTGAGGCACAATACTACTGCATGCCCGCACGTCGATCAAGTACACCAGGCAGAATCCCAAAAACAGGTAAGGTATGCAGGGGGACAGTACTCAAGACAACATCAGAACTAGAACTGAAGCTATTATCGCCAGCCCCAGCATCAAAATCCACCGCCCTACAGAGCTCCTGGTCACCCTGACAAAGAAGGTAAGAAAGACGAGTTGCAGCTGATACTTGAGGAGATGTGGAGGAACCATGCAGAAAGAAAACATTCCATCAATTCCATCCACACACAGCTGCACGACGTCAACTCAAGACTTGGGGAAATTGATATCTGGCGGAAATCTATGGAGACCCAGATTGGTCAACTGACAACATCCGTCCCCAAGCAATCACGTACACTCCCTGGATCCTCCGAACCTAATCCTAAAACTAAATCTATGGGACAGGTAGTTGCCATGAATCTAAGGAGTGGGCGATAGATACAGACGCCCGAGCAAAGCACGGAGGAGAAAGCTGTAGAGGACTCCTCGACATCGACCAGTCCAGTCGACGTCGACCAGAATCTGGTCGATATCAAGGAGCCCTTGGTCGATATCGACCACAACACTGCGCCCAACCCGAAACCGACTTCTATACTCGACGTCGAAGAGCCTCCAGTCGACGCCGACCAACCTTCTGCCTCTGTCGACCACACTCCTGCACCTCCGACGAAGAAAAAGTTGTCATTCCCAACAAAATCTCCAAAGGATCCAGCAGAGAAGAAGTTTTAGCGGTTCGTGAAGAAGCTTCAGCGACTCAATGTCACAATTCCTTTCACAGAAGCCCTTCGTGAGATGCCATCCTACATCAAGTTCCTCAAGGAGATTCTAAGCAAGAAGCGGTCGATGGTTGAGATCGCAGAGGAGTGTAGCCAGATGGACGTCCTAGAGAAAAGGCCATATCCAAGTAAGTTCGCTATAACCATTGGATTTGGTCAATACAAATTTAATGTTTTGTGTGACTTAGGAGCCAATGTAAGTATTATGCCTCTATCAATCTGGTCCAAAGTCAAGATAGGTGCTTTAGAGTCTATGGATGCAAAACTATACATGACAAACAACACTGTGGTCATCCCAACAGGCATGGGGAACAATGTACCGGAGCAAGTAGGTAAGTTCTTTGTCCCTGCTGATTTTCTAGTTATTGATATGGTAGAGGACCCTGCTTGTCCAATCATATTAGGAAGGCCCTTCTTAGCGATGGTGGATGCCAACATAAGCGTAACGAAGGGAGTACTCACTTTCAACATCAGCGATGAGGTAATTGAGTATTCTTTTAATAAAACTGAAAGGCATACAGGTCCCATGGAAGAGGTCAAATCAATATCAGCCAGGTACATCTCTTGCGGTGAGCCTAAGGTAAGAAATATGACCCCCGAGGAGCTGGAGAAAAGAGACATGGAAGCCCAGGTGGAGGAAATCATGGCCATCCTGAACGAAGAGACAGAAAATCTACTCGACATCGACCAAGGTAAGTCGACGTCGACTAACTTTTTTTTCGGATGCTTTGCCAGGTCTTAAGTATGGGGTCAATGTCGACTAGAAGTACGTACTCTAGTCAACGTCGACCAGATCCCGGGCCCTTCATCGACTGCAACACCATCGAGTAGCACACCCGGAGTCGAGGAGTACTCAACGTCGACCAGTCCCCTGAGTCCTCGATCACTTCTTCCTCGACGAGCAATCCACTGGACGCGACAACGTACTCGACGTCGACTACTTGTACTCGAAGTCGAGTAGAATCTGAGGTCCCCAATTCCGATTCTGCGAAAGTAAGCCAAGGTACGGACATCTCTTCTCCTATTTCAATTAAAGATTTATCTATACATGGGAGAGGTTTGCCTTGGTATGTGCGATTGTGTAGGGTTTCCAACGATGATCGCAAGGAGTATGAAGTAGGAGACAAATTCTATGTCGCCAAATCAAAGGATCATTGGTTTCCCAACAAGTTCAACAAGAAGAAGATGTGACCTTTCACGGTAAACAAGATCCATTCAGGAGGGCTACAACTGATGGACAAAAATGGAGTCCTGTTTGGAGCCTAGGCTACGTGGCCCCTGTAGATGCCACCTTGAGCTTTCACGGAGAAAGTCGGCCTAGCGACTATAAAGTCTAGAGTTTGTAAATAAAACAATTAGTTTTTTTTGAATTTTTGGACATTTGTTTTTGGGTTTTTTGGTTTTGAAACATTATTTTTAAGTTTTTCTATTGTGGATATTTCTGTTCTAGCGATTTTTGCAGGTACGAAAGAGTTGCAAAAGTACTCGACGTCGACCACCATCTCGAGCAAAGAAGTCGTGGTCAAGGAGAATGGTCACCCTGAGGTTTCATTGTACTCGAAGTCAAGTAAGGGTAGTCAAAGTCGACCACATCTCCCCAAAGTCGACTACTTCTACTCGAAGTCGACCACTTCTTCGCATACGCCATCACTCGATTCCGACGATCAGCACACCTGTCTAGTGAGTTTCTTTCTTTACCCTTGTTTTTATACAGTGAGGACACTGTAATATTTAAGTATGGGGTGGAGGAAGGGCTTACTTTGTGCATATTCGACTATATTTGACATTATTTGTGCATTATTTCTTGAATTGCTTATACACGGCTATTTTGGAATTCATTATGCAATCTATGTGCTTATATGCATGTTTTCCAAAGTTTACAAAACTCACCCCCATTGAAAATTTTGAATAAGTGTCATGGAAGCTTTTATTGAACTCGACGATGCAAAGTTGGATTCATTAGAGATATAGCATGAAATTGCCTAGTAAAGGGAAGTCAAGATGAAGTGTATATTTTTCTTGAAAACCATGAAAGGAGGTAAAATTTGAAGTTGCTTTTGACATTATGCATGATAAGAGGATGGAGGACTTTATATTTTCCATATGATGCTCACATTGTTATATCCTAGCCATACCTATGCTTTTGCATCACAAAAAGCCATATTATGCCTTATTTCATATATGCTCCACATGATCTAAATATTGCTCATTTTCTACCTTATTTCCTATCCGGGGATTATGTTGAGAATGATGTCACATTATGGAGGTTGTTACATGATTGTTGTGTTGTTATATATTATTATTGAAGTTTGGCAGGAAAGTGAAAAGTTATGGAAAATTTAATGAGTGAAAGAAAATCCGGTCACCTCAGAAGATAAAGGTAGATCGACCATGCATGTGTTGAGATAATAGTTCCGCAGGATGGGACACCAAGGTGAGGAGTCCGAAGCACTAAGTATCCGGGGCCATTCATGACACCCATGTTTGCGACTCGCGAGAAGGCAGTGCTAAGGTTAGAGAGGTAAAAGCATTATAATGAAAAAAAAAGCAATTAGCGAATGAGCTAATGAGCGCAAGGTGAGAAATCAAAGAAAGAATGAATGTGGTATGAAAGTTTGGAAAGTACTCCATTTCCCCGGATCATTAGCACCACATGGCCAAAAATTGCCCACCTTTAGCCTTTTACCAATCTACTCCTTATTGAGCTTAAATTAAAGTCCTCTTGATTATTAATGTTTTGTCACTTATGAATTGTTTTGCATAACCCTCCTTTTGCGAGTAGATGTTGCTTCTTTGCACAGGCATTGATTTTGTGACATAAGTACCTTTGTGAGGATGGTAATTGATTGCAGGGACATATGAGAATGAATCTAATATGTTGAGAGTTTTTGATTTCTTCCCCTGAATGACCATTAAAATTATTGCTTGAGGACAAGCAAGCTTAAGTATGTGGTGTTTGTTGTGAGCCTAATTTGCAATGTTTTACATCAACATTTATATCGATTTCTGTATACATTTCATACATTTGGGTTAGAATAGTACATAATCTATGTAGTTTACACTTATTTGCCAAATTTTGGAGTCTACACTAGTTTCTGTTTAATTTTGCAGAAATCGAGGCAATTTACAGCAATTCGAAAAAAAGGATGAAAAGCTCGAAGTCAACTACAGAAAGTCCAAGGTCAAGGAGCAGCTGAACCAGGACAAATCTAGCAGAGGACGAGGAAGAAAAGCACTCGACACAGCTAGTCGATATCTAGTACTTCCACAGTCGAAATCCAAAAGTCATGCAGAGTTCGCTCGAGGAGCCCGGTTCTAGTCGACGTCGAGTAAACCTACTCGATTTCGAGTACATATCGACTGTCCAAAACGTAGCCGAACTCAAGTACAACCCAGGAGGAGAAGACCGTACTCGATGTCGAGTAACCTAGTCGACGTCGAGTGGCCCAGTGAGCGGTCCGAGTCCGAGACCAAGTGGAATCCGAGTTGATTAGCTTGCTTCTACACCAATGCACGTGAATTCTATCAACATCAAGTGAAGATTTATCAAGATGGAAGAGATTTATCCACAATAGTTCTAGTTTCCTAATAGATTTATTTCCTTTATCATTAATGTTTTATCTTGTGTTTTTAGATTGAAAGTTTTAGATATAGATATAGTTATTCTTTCCAAGATTAGCTAGGTGGAACACTATAAATAAGGCTTTAGGGGTTGGATTTTAGAATCATCCAAGACAAGCCATTAGTTACATCGAGTAGAGAGAGAGAAAGCTTGTAGCCGAGAAGAGTTTGGAGTGTTGAGAGACGTTTTGGCTTCGATCGGTTGTAAGTTTTTGAGTTTATTAATGCAAGTTATTTTCCTGAAATTATTGATGTGTTTATTTATGATGAGAAGCGAGTAGTCACCCAACTTCTAGGGTCGGGGTGAGCCCGACGGTAGCCATGTAAGGTAATGCGCTAAAGGTACAATCTTTTGATGCGATTTCATCTTCTATCCCTACGAGCATGGTTCTTTTGCGAAAGTTGAAGGTAATCCTTGTTTGTGTTATTGAAGCGAAAGTGATCTTAATACAACTTGGATTAATTATGTGAAAAATGGTTAGTAACAATTAGGGTTTATGCGAAAGCCTCTATATTCCTATTTGTTAATGACGACAATTATTTGATGAAAAGGCATGATCTTTTATACCTTATGTATTATTTTATATGGTTATCGTTGTGGTGTTGAAACCCCAATCTTGAAAGTCTTTTATTTTCTTGAATTAAATCCACTTATTTCGTGTTTCGTTCTGTCTTTCGTTGCGAATTTTTGGTTCTGCATTACTCGAGATCGATGACACTGGTCGTAGTAGTCGATGTCGAGTACCTTCACTCGACATCGACTAGACTTTGCTTTCGTTTTCTTGCGTTTCTTTGCTTATGTTCTCTGTTTTGCAGACAGAGTGGTCGACTTCGAGTAAACCTAGTCGAAGTCGAGTGCTTCCTGGGTCACTTTCGAGAGTTTTTGGACTGAAAAGGCGGGCGTTGACACGCTTTCTCGTGGATTGATCCTGACTGTCTTCAACTACAACGGGAGGAAGTGTTGTATTTATTTGCTGAAACAGGGATTCAGTTTGATTTCATATTTTATATTTATTTCATACTTGACACATCCTCCTGCAACAACACTTTGTATTCAACCACCCTTTGCTTCACCATTTGAAACTCCTCATCAGAAGTATCCACATCATGCCCTTACAATCCATACTCCCATAATTCCTCTTCGTCGAATGACTCATCTAGTTCATATAAAACATTTCCCCCTTTGGAACTCCTCATTGAACGACTTCCTTCTTCTTCAACTGTTGACATGCCTTTTTCCTCGTCTACATCTTCACTTGAAGAATATTCATCTGAGTCAATATAAGATTCCTCCTCAGACATGGCACTATATGTTTGATCTAAAAACTCATTCCAGGTCATTGTAGCCATTTCATTTTCTCCAAATCCCCAACTTTCATCCTCACGTGGGTTGTTATTAGGGTTGGTTCTACCAACATCAAGTTCATCCATGGTTAAACCTATTGAAATCATTCCATAAGTTATCAAACACTTGCAATCCTAAACTATCGACAAACCAAAAAGCCTAAAACGAAAATTCAACAATTTTAGGAAATCGCTCCATAGTCATGAAATTAAACTCGCAAGAAACACAAAAATTATACTTACTTTTGTCCTCGGCAACGAATTTTAAGTCTCCAACTTTGGCGCCTTCATTTGCTCGATCTTCTTCTTTTGTCGTTCTCTGTGTTCTCTACCTTCTTTGTTCTCTGTAATCCTTAATTAATTGGGATATTTTTTTTCATTTTCATTTTTTTAAGTTTTAATAAGTATAAAACATACATGGGTGAGTATGGATGACGTGTCAATTTTTTTTTTTTGCCTGGTTGTAATTCCGGTGTACATATGTACACCCTTGCCGAAAAATGAGTCGGCATGTTATTTTTGGTAAATATGGTAATAGTTTGGCTATAATTTTATAATTTTAAAAGTTCGTATTATTATTGTTCACGGGTATTAGTTAATATTATTTTCAGTCATTTTTCCTAATAATAATAATATACCTAGAAGAAGAATATATATATAAAAAAAACTAAAACGACGCCGTAATAGTGATCTGAAAACGACGTCGTTAAAAGAGAGTTGAGATGATAAAAAAGGAAACAAGAGTCAATAGACCCGAGTGCAGCTGCTTACTCAGAGACGCTAGTAACGCGACGATCCAATCGAACAGACAGAGAGCGAAGGAGAGAGGTGGTGGTGAAGATGGCGGAAGATCTGGTGTTGGACACTGCGATCAGAGATTGGGTGTTGATACCGCTTTCGGTGGTGATGGTGCTCATCGGAGTTCTGCGATACTTCGTTTCTAAGCTAATGCAGTCACACCAAACCCCCGATCCAAAGATCGTCAAAGAAGGGTTCGTTTCCTAGTTTATCGCTGCCAAGGGAATATTGCTTTTTCAGATTTGGAGAAATTTTGTGATTTTTCTGAAATTGATTATTCGATGATTGCAGGCAGCTGATAATTAGGGCTCGGAACTTGAAGGCGGCCGCCAATTTCATCCCTCCCAAATCCTTCCTTGCTCGCCGCGCTTACTTCTGCAACGAGGTAGCCCTCTCTCTCGCACTTGCTCCATCTTTTAATTTCCCAACAAATCGGGAGTTGTGTTAGTTGAGTAGCAATAGAAATCGGTTACAACCCTGATTGGGGAAGGGCCTGTGTCGTCTTCCGTTTGAGCTTGAACATATGCATCTGCACCATTGATTTAGAACTTAAAACCAGCTTTAGAGGGTTTTAGGAATAACAGGGAACTCGTCACACTAGGAGATCACACAGGGATGTTCAGTAGCAGATCCCAGGGAATATAGGTCATTAATAATTCCCAAGGATGTTCTCCCGGGGCCTAATGCAAAACACGAGGGCTGAGCCCTTATTATTTAAACACAGCCGAATTAGGCATATGTAGTCCCTTTGGATTGTCCTGCAATTGCTGGTGATTGTTGCCTCACCCTTTTCCTTGCATAGACCTTACATGGTTGCTTTGGCTGTGGTGTCAGTTTTATCAATATAGCCATTCAGATATGTGCTCCTTCTGTAAACCTTCATCTATCTTGTAACATTTAAATGAACAATCATGTCTACAAGAGAAAAACATATGTCCTTAATCTTTTGCATCACGACAATAGAGCCTGCGAGGGTGGTTTAAAGAATATAGTAGGACTGATGCTATGTATAATAGTATTGCAAGTTCAGGCAAAAATTTGCTCAGATGCAATAGTTCTGACAATCTAGAGCTGAATAAGTATGTAGGTTATTAAGGGTTCAGATGCAAAAAGATCAGCAAATTAAGGGTCAAAAATTAACTTCTCGATTAATGAGCAAGTTTATTGTTTGCTTCCTCTTAATTACCGTTATTATTATGCTAAAAGCTGAATCCAGGTATTCCCTTAATGGAGCTGACCTGCTTTTCTACATATTAGCTGAAGGAAGAAAAGTTCCATATGGGAGAATGAGGACAGCTACACACAAATAACTTTGTGTTTTGGCAGAGCTGGACAATGCTATTTTTCGCTAATGAGAATGGGTAATAGATAGATGCCAGAATGCGAGATAGAGCTGTAGAGTTGTTAAGAGCCATGTGTTCATGTGTGAAAATCAATAGCATAGAGGAAACAACAGATGGATACAAATACTAGAAAGTGGAAATGGAATTTTAGGAGGGTGATAGAGCTACAGTTCGGATCAACACAAAACACAAACAACTTATCTTAGGGAACGAAAGGATTCCCAAGGCCGCAATTCTAGAAGAGTTTTTCTGGCCAAATACAAGGCAAACCCCTTTCAATTACAAAATTCCACGATCCCTTTAATTCACCCGGTCACTTATTTATACCAACCCTCTAAGTCGTAACAAAATGGAACTATAACGTGCCTTAGATTCAAAGGCAATTGCCTTTCCACATATCATGTAAAAACAGATTAAACTTTTGTTGCTTTCAAGTTTAATAGTATAAAATATGTTTATGATGACATAAAACCAAATTGAAAACCCAGTATTATAATAAAACCAAGTCTAAAGCGTCGTAGATACTAAATGCAAGTTTAAAGCATAAAAGATTAAAGAAAAGAAGACTTCAAGGGTGGAATGGTGGATGGTTAGGGAGTGGGTCAAATGAAATCATCAAGGTCATCCAGGCTGGATCAGTTCATCGTTCAGCGCCACTCCAGCCCTATCACCGTAGAGAGAAATAAGGTTCTAAACGTAACATTGATGGTCCATGATTGTAACATAATACACAATCAGAAGTGAACAGCGCATCTGGCGTCATACCTCGAGCGCCTATGGAGTGCCTTTCCACTTCATAGGTGCCTTGGTCAAGTCCCGTGCTGGCAGCTCCAGGTTGCTATAGTGCGCTATCACCTTTCTATTTTAAACATTGGTTTTTAGTAATGCAAGAAAATTTCAATTCTCAAAGGAAAAGGAAGAGTACCTTGGCTTTTGGAACCAACAAACAAGTCTAGCACTCTATTCTTTCACCTTTTTTTTTTTTTTTTCTTTTGGTATGTTTAACTATAATAAAATATTAACCTTTTCGTCTTTTTAACTAATAATCCATTTGTTTTCTTGCTTTTATGAATTTCCTACTCCAATGTTTTTTCGTACTTTTTTAGTTTAGCAGCTGCAGAGATCCATTTTAACACTAAAAGGCTTTGCATCATCCTTGAATGCAGGAGAATGGGCTTTTACATGTACCTAAGGGACAGGCTTCAAATCCACAGGCTCAAATGTTTTCTGACCCAAACATGGCTATGGACATGATGAAGAAAAACTTGTCAATGATTATACCTCAGGTATATTATACTCTTTTTATTTTCCCAAATCTGCTGCTGCTTTCTTACTGTTACATGTTATTTATTTCTTCTGTGAATTTTCCAGACTCTTACGTTTGCTTGGGTCAACTTTTTCTTCTCCGGATTTGTGGCAGGTATGTCCCTTTCCTAGATTCTCTTATTAGTTTCTAGCTTTACACCTACCTTCTCTTTTTTAGTGCCATTTAAACTATTTTTTATGTGCTCCTTTTTGCTTATTGAATTTGTTCCTTGATCCCTTGCCGTGCTAAAATTCTCTTTCACTTCACTGTTTGTGCATGAGGTTTCCTGTATATGATCTTTATTTTTCAACACTTGATTTTGATGGACTATTCTGTCTGATGCAAATATCTAAATTAGAATAACAATGGTGTGACTTTATAACCTTGCCAGCCAAAATACCCTTTCCACTTACACAGAGGTTCAGATCAATGTTGCAAAATGGGATTGACTTGAGCACTGTTGATGTTAGCTATGTAAGCAGCCGGTCATGGTATGTCACCAATTTCATGTGTTAGCTATGCTATATATATATATTATCTACCCTTGCTTATTATATCTAGCAATTAAAATGTTCAACATAACTGATGATTGGTCTTGCTTTTTCTCAGGTATTTCCTTAATTTGTTTGGGCTAAGAGGTCTTTTTAGCCTAATTCTGGGGGAAGAGAATGGTATTTTTCCGCACAACACTCTTATCACTATATGCAGATTGAGTTTTTTGAATTTTTTTTGAAAACATTATTCTCTACCCTCATCTAATATTCTAATCTATTATGGGAGAAAGTGAAGTTATTTCTTTAATATTCATGCAGCCATGGATGATACACAACGCATGATGCAGATGGGCGGTTTTGGCTTTGATCCTTCAAAGGTAATGATTCAACACTTCCAACATTGGACTTTTATATATGAGGGTTTCGACTAGATAACTTCTTCCACTATTCTACTCTTTTGTATGATTATTGCGTCTATACAACTTCTTGGTCTGTAACTATGGGGCATGCTTCTTAGCTTGTGGGGATGTTGTTTTCCTTGATAATTACACCATATCACTACCTGTATGTAGTAATTATTATGTTTGATGGACAAATACACTTCTTAAATGATACTAAGGTATTGTTTGGACAGCATTCTTAAAATAAGGAGCTTGAGATTAAATAAAATAAACTCTAAAAATTGCTGAAAGGCTTTGTTTGGACATGCTTGCTCTCCAAAAGGAAAGAAAAAAAAGGAGCATTTTGAGGAGCTCAAGCATAAATCTTCAGAGTTGGTTTTTCAATGGGAAGACAAACAAGTTCCTAAAAACGCTGAAGCTCAAATATAAGCTTCCTGTCAAACATATATATGCAGCGTTGTTAGAAAAATGTGTGTTTCCTCCCATCATGTTGCTTGTCTACCTATATGAGGTCTTATTATCAACTACTACACTTTTGCATAATTTTGGTTGAATATTTCTTTGGTGTCATTATGTGAAAAATCTGTGATGTTTATGTCATTTTTTTTTTTGTGTGCCTCTTTTCCCATTTTCGTTGCCAATCTAATTCTCGAACTTCCTTTTCGCAGAGCTTGGGTGCAGAGAAAGACAACCTTGATATTGTCCAACATGACTGGACCCTGCCCAAATTCGAGCAACGGGCAGAAGCTGTTTTGAGGAAACTTGTCTGCTAACTTCTTGGCTCATCAAACGGAAGCTGGGTGTGCCCGAGTTTCACTGAGAAACTTATTTATCCTAGTGGAAGATCAGCCAGACTTGTCAAGGGAGCTAGCAGAACCAATTCTGGTGCATCTGAATTTTACTTTAATGCAAGCTTGCTTTATGAGAAAAGGATCATTTGTTATAGAAATGCTGTGTGTATGACACAATATGGTTGCTTGAGCCTCTAGAACAGTAGCTAACATATCATGTTTTATGATGACTCATCAAGCTGTTATTTAGGCATGACTTCATGGTAAGCTACGCAGATTACTTTGTTTCGAATTGACTCATTGATAGATTTTTGTTGCCTACTTTAATTGCTTTCTTGATGCTTCGGAATGCCAGTTTGAACCTTCGAAAACTGTTTGGGGCATCGCCATGTTTGAGGTCCCCATCAGCATTGATTTGTCCTTGCTTTTTGATGTCTCAGACCGGGTTGTTTGCGTGCTTTTATCTGCCCAAATGGCAGCAAAAGATGAAGTATTGCCATTGATGGTGTAATTTTAGTGTGGGAAGGAGTGATCAGAGTTTGTTTTTACTGTTAACTCCCTTTTGTGAGGCTCTTAGCTGGAGTGATTAGTGGTAAAGATCTTCAATCACTTTTTTTTTTTGGTAAACAAACGGGCTAGGGCCCGGGGAGGATGGAAGCAGCACCCTACCCAATAATGCACACCCTGGGTTTAGAGACCCCGAGTGTGTCCTAATCGGCACCCGAAGGAACCGAGTTCAAAATAAAACCGACAGGAAAGGAAAAAGCAAAACCCGCAAGATAATCTGCAAGGGAGTTGCCTTCACGGAAAGTGTGTCGGAGCTTGATATCCCACCTCCTACTGATGAAGCCTTGGCAAACGTTCACCAGGCTAGACAAGGGTGTGCCGGTTTAACCGTTCCCTTGAGAAGTCTTAGAGCATCTTCCGAGTCTGTCTCACATTCTATTCTGCGATGTCCGAGATCCCACGCAACTTCCAGCCCTTTGGCTAAAGCCCAGAGTTCGGCAGCAACCACCGAACAAACCCCAATGTTCATGGTGAACCCAGTGATCCAGTGCCCCTTTCGTCCCTGATGACTCCGCCCTGGGGGAAGGGCTTACTTTTGTGCATATTTGACATATTCTGACATTATTTGTGCATTATTGCTTTAAATTGCTACATGACTATTTTGGAATGCATTATTGATTTATGTGCCTGTGTGCATGTTTTCCAAAAATTTGAGAAAAATGACACCCATTGAAAATTTTGATTAATGTCATGGAAGCTTATATTGGACTCGACGATGCAAAAATTGGATTCATTAGAGATATAGCATAAAATTGCCTAGTAAAGGGAAGTCACAATGAAATGCATTATTTATTGAAAACCATGAAAGGAGGTAAAATTTGAAATTGCTTTTGACATGTTGCATGATAAGATGATGGAGGACTTTATATTTCCATATAATGCTCATTGTTTATAATCCTAGCCCTACCCATGCTTATGCATTACACAAAAGCCATAATATGCCTTATTTCAATTATTGCTCCACGTGATCTAAATATTTCCATTCTTTACCTTATCCGGGGATTATGTTGAGAATGAAGTTACATTATGGAGATGATATATGGTTCTTGTGTTGTTTGGAAAGGAAATTGTTTGAATTATATGGAAAATTTAATGAGTGAAAGAAAATCCAATCACCTCAGGAGATAAAGGTAGATTGACCCTGCTCTCTGAGATAATAGTTTGGAGAGATGGGACACATTGTGAGGAGTCCAAAGCACTAAGTATCCGGGGCCATTCATGACACCCATGTTTACGACTCGCGAGAAGGCAGTGCTAAGGTTAGAGAGGTAAAAGCATTACCTCGGCTAAAAGGTGGGCAATTTTTGGCAATGTGGTGCTTTTGATCCGGGGAAATGGAGTACTTTCCAAATTGAATTTCCACATTCCTTCTTCCATTTGATTCATCACCTTTCATAATACTTTTCTCAATAATAATGCTTTTACCTCTCTAACCTTAGCACTGCCTTCTCGCGAGTCGTAAACATGGGTGTCATGAATGGCCCCGGATACTTAGTGCTTTGGACTCCTCACAATGTGTCCCATCTCTCCAAACTATTATCTTAGAGAGCAGGGTCAATCTACCTTTATCTCCTGAGGTGATTGAATTTTCTTTCACTCATTAAATTTTCCATATAATTCAAACAATTTCCTTTCCAAACAACACAACAACCATATATCATCTCCATAATGTAACATCATTCTCAACATAATCCCCGGATAAGGTAAAGAATGGAAATATTTAGATCATGTGGAGCAATAATTGAAATAAGGCATATTATGGCTTTTGTGTAATGCATAAGCATGGGTAAGGCTAGGATTATAAACAATGAGCATTATATGGAAATATATAGTCCTCCATCATCTTATCATGCAACATGTCAAAAGCAATTTCAAATTTTACCTCCTTTCATGGTTTTCAATAAATAATGCATTTCATTGTGACTTCCCTTTACTAGGCAATTTTATGCTATATCTCTAATGAATCCAATTTTTGCATCGTCGAGTCCAATATAAGCTTCCATGACATTAATCAAAATTTTCAATGGGGGTCATTTTTCTCAAATTTTTGGAAAACATGCATATAGGCACATAAATCAATAATGAATTCCAAAATAGCCATGTAGCAATTTAAAGCAATAATGCACAAATAATGTCAAAATATGTCAAATATGCACAAAAGTAAGCCCTTCCCCCACCCCATACTTAAACATTACAGTGTCCTCACTGTATAAAAAACAAGGTAAGAGTAAAGAAAGAAACTCACAAGACAGGTGTGCATGGCCTCAAAATTTCGAATGGAGCACCTCCTGGCCGAGTATTAATGTAGCTTGGTTCCATCCATGGACCTGAAAAGTAGAAGACATATACCCACAATAGCAAAACTAAAAGTGTTAAAAACCAAAAACAAAAAACAAAGTCTTAAATGTCCTAAAACTTTATATGTACATGCTCTAGATTTTATAGTCGCTAGGCCGACTTTCCATTAATGCTCAAGGTGGCATCTGCAGGGCCCATGTAGCTTGGGCCTCAAATAGGACTCCATTCTTGTCCATCAGCTGTAATCCTCCAGAATGGATCTTGTTCACCACGAAAGGTCCCATCCGCTTCTTGTTAAATTTGTTGGGAAACCAATGATCCTTTGATTTAGAGACATAGAGCTTGTCTCCAACTTCATACTCCTTAGGCTCATCATTGGAAATCCTGCACAATCGCACATACCAAGGCAGACCTCTCCCATGTATAGATAAATCTTTAATGGAAATAGGAGAAGAAAGATCCATACCTTGACTTACCTTCGCAGAGACGGAATCGGGGACCACTGTGTTTGGTCGATCTCGACTAGGGCTAGTCGATCTCGACAAGCCTGTAGGTTCTGGTGGTGGTCGGTTTGAAGATTCAGAAGTCGAGGAAGAACAAGGCTTGTCGACATCGACAAGGCTGGTCGACCTCGACAAGGATTCTGCTCCTGGTGTCTGCAGCGTCGAGGGAGGTGCCATCGAGGAAGATGTGGGCTTGTCGATCTCGACAAGGCTACTCGATCTCGAGTAGCCTTCTCCTCCTGGTTGCTTCGTCATCGAGGAAGAAGGATCCGGGCTCCCCGATTGGTGGTCGACCTCGACAAGCGTGGTCGAGATCGACGAGGCTGGTCCTGGCTCTGGTTGTCTCAGCGTCGAAGAAGGCCGAGTAGGGTACTGGTGGTCGACCTCGACAAGTCTACTCGAGGTCGAGTAGGATGGCTCCTCTGGTTTGCTGCTCGACGACGCTGGGCTGGTGGAGGCTCCTTGGTCTGGTCGAGATCGACTAGGGCTCTACTCGATGTCGAGGAGCCTTGGTCGATCTTGACCCCATACTTAGTCCCTGTCAAGGCATCCGAAAAATAATGAATCCACAATGACTTACCTTGGTCCGTGTCGATTGGATTCTCTGTGTTCTCCTTGAGGATTGCCATGATCTCCTCCACCTGGGCTTCCATGTCCCTCTTTTCCAGCTCCTCAGGGGTCATATTTCTGACCTTGGGTTCCCCGCAGGTGATATAGCCAGCTGAGATAGATTTGACCTCTTCCATTGGACCTGTATGCCTTTCAGTTTTATTAAAGGAATACTCAATTACCTCATCGCTGATGTTGAAGGTGAGCACTCTTTTCCTTACGCTTATGTTGGCATCCACAGTCGCCAAGAATGGTCTTCCTAAGATAATTGGACAAGCAGGATCTTCTTGCATATCAACTATTAAGAAATCAGCAGGGACGAAGAATTTACCTACTTGTATTGGGACATTTTCCACCATGCCTGTTGGAATGACCACCGTGTTGTTGGCCATGTAAAGTCTAGCATCCACAGGCTCTAGGGCACCTATCTTAATCTTGGACCAAATCGTTAAAGGCATTATACTCACGCTAGCTCCAAGATCACATAAGGCATTAATTTTGTATGGACCAAATCCAATAGTTATAGCAAACTTACCTGGATCCGGCCTCTTCTCCAATATGTCCAGATGGTTGCACTCCTCTGTGATTTCAGCCATCGATCGCTTTTTGCTCAGAATCTCCTTCAGGAACTTGACATAAGATGACATTTCATTGAGAGCTTCTGTGAAGGGGATGGTGACGTTGAGCTTCTGAAGCATCTTGATGAAGCGCTGAAACTTTTTCTCCGCCGGGTCCTTTAGAGATTTTGTGGGGAAATGCAGCTTCTTTTTCTGATTCGGGGCCAGAGCAGACGTCGGAGGTGCTGCAGACTTCTCTATGTCGACCAGGGGCTCCTCGACATCGACAAGGCCTTTGTCGACATCGACCAGATTGGGCCCAGTCGAGTTGTTGTGTGGTGCAGACGAAGATTCTGGAAGTGTCTCCTCGAGGTCGACGAGGCTCTTGTCGAGGTCGACCACGGCTTTGTCGAGATCGACTTGCTGTTCCTCGTCGTTCTGCTGCTTTCCGACCTCTGGCTCTTGCAGTTGATGGCTGCTTCTGAGTTTTATAGCAGCGATGTGTCCAGTCTTTCCCTTAGGATTTGGTTCTGAAGATCCTGGAAGTGACCCTGACTGTCTGGGGATTCCTGCTGCTAGCTGACCAATCTGTGTATCAACTGATTTCCGCCAGATATCAATTTCCCCAAGCCTAGAGTTGACACCTTGCATCTGAGTATAGACGGAGTTGAAAGATTGTCTAGTTTCTGAGTGGTTTCTCCGTATTTCCTCCAGGACTGTCTGTATATCGTCCTTTTTCTGTTCCCTTTCCGGATGTCCTGGAGCTCTGTAAGGTGGGGGATTCCTAGGGATACCTTGGTTCCATTGTGGTTGCTGAAACCTTTGGTCCCCCATGTAACGATTGGGACCCCCTGCGTAAGCTGCATCCTCATGGTGCTCTGCCAGCCTGACTTGCTCTGTGTGTGGGCACTCAGGAATGGTGTGCCTTTACGATCCGCATTCTATGCAAGGCTGGTTGACAGAGAGATACTTTACTTGCTTGATGAGCTTCTTATTCTGGTCTCTGTAGTATTGCTCCCTAACGTCAGGATCAATCTCCTTAGGTGGCTCATATAGGGGCATGGATGGTGCTGGCCTGGCGTATGGGTTCTCTTCATAGGTTGCAGTAGACCCATACTTGTTGTCGTAGTTGGTGAGCTTCTCTAGCACACCCCATGCATCACCTGGCGGCATTGTCAGATACTCATAGCGAGTATAGTGGTTGATCCTGTCCTTTGTGATTTGATCCAGAGAGTTGAAGAAGATCTCCTGAATGACGTAGGGTGGCTGTCCATGAGTAGGGCAAGATCACAGAAGTTCCTTGTAGCGCTCCCATGCCTTTGCCAGCGGTTCCCCTTGCTTCTGTTTGAAGGCGGTGATTCTCTGGCGGAGATGTGCTGTTTTGGCAGGTGAGAAGAATTTGTTCAGAAACTCTTGCTCTACTTGGGCCCAGGTTGTGAGTGATCTTGCTTTCAGCCCTTCCAGCCATTTCAGCGCAAGCCCAGCGAGAGACCAGCGAAAAGATTTCATCTTGACATATTCCAGGGTTGTACCTTCAACAATAGTACGACACATGTCAGAAAAGTTTGTAATATGTTCAAGAGGACACTCATTAAATCTACCATAAAAGGCATTATTTTTAAGCTCTATAAGAAACTGAGTGCGAATTTCAAAAGAGTTATCAGGGATTAGGATTGCCGATTCAGGCACGACGAGAGTTGGGTGCATGTAGTCCTCTGCCATGGTTGGATATTGGGCAAGCTCAGCCTGTGCTTGTTCCCTTGCTGCTCTCTCAGCGGTGATAGCAGCATCTTTAGCGGCGATAGCAGCATCCTTTGCGGCTAATTCCCTGGTAAGCCTAGCGACTAGCTGTTCCTGTGTTTCCGCAGCCGCCATGATCCTTTTGAGTTTAGAGTGGATGTGTAGGTAGCGTTCCGGTTCGTCTAAGCTGTCAAACTCAGGTGTTTGACCAGAACGACGCATAAACCTGAAAAGTAACTCAAAGAAACAGTGAGAACTGACTATCCAAGGCGCGAATGATTGTTTCCCCGGCAACGGCGCCAATTTGTTGACTTGCAGGAGTAAATCGAGTATTGAAATAAATATAAAATCAAGTTCAGAGTGACTTCCCTGTTTCAGCAAATAAATACAAGACTTCCTCCCGTTGTAGTAAGAGAATAGTCAGGATCGAATCCACGAGGAAGCACGTCAGCAGTTCTCAGGTAGCTGTAAATTCTCACAGAAGCAGCAGAAAGACAGAAACACAGAAAGGAAAGAAACAAATAAACCCGGCAAGGGCAACTAAAACAAAAGCAAAGAACAAAGCAAAACAAGAAAAGACAAAGCAAAGCAGAAACTAAAACGAGGACACAGAAGCTACTCGATCTCGAGTAAGCTGTCCTCTATATCGACAAGGAAAAGCGTGAAAACAGAAAACAGGAACGAAAGCAAACAACTCGACAGACAAAGCTCTACTCGATCTCGACAACAGGTACTCGAGATCGACCAAGGTAGGCAGAAACAGAAAACAGAAAGTGAAAATCGACGACAACAGAAGAACAACAGTACTCGACCTAGACGAGCACCTACTCGAGATCGACTAGAAGCAACTCGATCTCGACCAACTCTTCTCTATCTCGACAAGAACACATAAACTTAAAGTGCAAATTCTCGAACACAGATTTCAGAAATTCGATGAAATAAATCAATATATTAAAAGACTTCCAAAGCTAGGGTTTCAACACCGCAACGATAACCACGCAAAGTAACACATAAAGGCATAAAAGATCATGCTTTCCATCAAATAACTTTTGTCATTAACAAATAGGCGTATAGAGGCTCTCGCATAAACCCTAATTGTTACTAACCCTTTTTCACATAATTAATCCAAGTTGCATTAAGATCACTTTCGTTTCAATAACACAAACAAGGATCACCTTCAACTCTCGCAAAAGAATCATGCTCATAAGGATAGAAGATGAATCGCACAAAAAGATCTGACCTTTATCGCATCGCCTCACATGGCCACCGTCGGGCTCACCCCAGCCCCAGAAGTGGGTGGACTACTCACGCCTCATTGCAATCGCAGACATTGATGTATAAAAAGAAACTTGCATTAACTATATTCAAAGCCTTTTACAATCCTGGCAATCAACTTTCGCAGAAAGCCAAAACCTTAAAAATCATAGAACTCTTAAAACTCTATGTGTAACTAACTAATTGTCTCTGAAATTGAATGAATAAAACCGAGTCCCCTAGGGCTTTATTTATAGGCTTCATTCCCTAGCTATTCTAGGAAAGAAGATATCTATCTCTATGATGTTGATAGATCTTGTCTCCTTGGATAGAACTTGATGGAATCGGGTAGAACTTCGGCCAAATCGACTCCTTCGGCCCCAAGGAATCCCAAGTCTAGTCGGATATGTCTTCGTCGGGAAGTTTCTGGAAACGGCTCTACTCGACCTCGACCACGGCTCGTCGACCTCGAGTAGGGTGGTTCGTCGACTGGACTTCCTCGGCTAGATCTACTCGATGTGCTCGGAGTTGGCTCACTGGGCTCTCGTCGATCTCGACAAGCCCTAGTCGACCTCGAGTAGGCGTAGTGACTCTGCTCGATGGGCTCCGGATCTGGACTCAGGGTCTCGTCGATCTCGACAAGGCGTAGTCGAGATCGACTAGAGCGGTGTTCTTCCTTTCCGCTTCCGCGAGTTGCCTCTTCCGCTGGCAGCGAGTTTTTCCGCGGCAGCGAGCGGTCCGCTGCAGCGAGCGGTCCGCTGCAGCGAGTCGAGTCGCTGGCAGCGAGTGCCGCCTGGTCGTCCTCGGCTTGTCGACCAGCTCTTCTTCTCGTCAACCCCGGGCGTGGCGCTGAGGCTTCGTCGATCTCGACTAGTGGTCCTCGAGATCGAGTAGGGCCCGGAGCCGGGTTGTTCTGGCTTGCTCGATCAGGCTCTGCTCGACCAAGGTTGCTCGGTCATGCTTGTCTAGGTCGAGTAAGGTCTACTCGAGATCGAGTAGCCTTGATTCCCAGACTGGTTTCGTTGCTTTGACCTTGGACTTCTGTAGTGGCTTTCCGAGCTTTTCCGACCTTATGTAGAATTGCTGTAATATGCCTCGATTTCTGCGAATTAAACAGAAACTGGTGTAGATTACATAATTTGGCAAATAAACATAAACTACATAGGTTCTGTACTATCTTAGCCCAAATGTATGAAATGTTTACAGAAATCGATATAAAGGTTACTGTAAAACATGGCAGATTCAGCTCACAACAAACAGCACACCCCGAATTCTTCACAGCTCCGTCTGTATTGATCTTCGTCCAACCTGGGCTCGGAGGAACCCAACTAACGTCCACCGTTATCTCCTTCTTCTTCATCCGCCTATCTTCATCCTTGCAGCTCTTCTTGTAGTCCGAGACGTGGCTCCAGCAGGCGTCCGGGGTGAGGGGAGGTCCTTTCGAGCCATTGTCGAAGACCACCTCGTTCCTTTTCCGCGCTATAGCCACTAGAGCGCCACCACAAAGAATGCACCCCACTCCTCTCCACTCCTCCCAACAGGCTTGGCGAGAACGTTCGATCGAAGCCAAGCTGCGAAAGGAAGGGAAAAGAAGTCGGGCATCCTTTGGGTGTCTTCAACCTGCATCCAAAAGCTACGCACAGGATCACAACCCCTAAAGAGATGCAAATCACTCTCACACTCACTTTGGCAGATGGGGCAAAGGACATTGTTACCTAAGTGACGACGAGCTCTTTCCACATTAGTTAGCACACTTCCATTGCTTGTAAGCCAAAGGAAGGCCCTAACTCTCTCGTTAATCTTCATTTTCTAGATCGCTCTATAGAAAGACCTATCTTCATGACGAAAATCTTCCAGATTCTCCAACGCACCATACACAGACCTAACCGAGTACTCTCCGTCTCTGCTGCAGCTCCAACTCAACGAGTCCTCTCGGTTCGTAACCACGGTAGCAGCGATCTCCATCACCGTGGAGGCGGGAAAATCATTCAAGAATAACTCCCATTTCCAGCCATGGTCAGAGTCCCAAAAGTCAACAACAAGAGGGTTCTCACCAGGTCGGGTGGCAGCGCCAGTTTTGACCGAGGCAAGAGTGATACCCAGCCAAATATCATCCCAGAAGCGCACCTTTCTACCGTCTCCGAGGTTCCACTTCACCTTGGGCTTGATCACCAGATTAAAAGCCTTCACTATACCTTTCCAAATGTGGGACGTGCCTCCAGATTGGCCTAGAGCGGAACTCGCATATTTGCTCGTGAGCACCTCACTCCAAAGCCCTTCCTCCTTCGTCATAAGTCTCCAACCAAGTTTAGCCACACATGCTAAGTTCGTCTCTTTCATCTTCCTGATCCCGGGACCTCCCAACTCTTTAGGCAGAGTCAGCTCGCTCCAAGCAACTTTGCTCATCCGGCGCTTCTCCCTGGTAGAGCCTCCAAACGAAGCTTCTACACGCTTTTTCCATTTCCTTGCACAAGCCATCCGGCAACAGCAGCGTAGACATAGAGTAGGTCGGGAGAGCGGACCGAACCGCCTTAGTGAGGGTAACCGACCGGCAAAGCTGAGACATGAGGCTTTCCACCCCGCAAGTTTAGAGGCAAAGGAGTCTAAGATAGGAGAAAACAAACCTTCCGAGACTCTCTTATGAAGAATGGAGATACCCAAATACTTGCCGAGGTTATCAATGACTTCAATCCTACTGTCCAAGAAGATTTTCTCTTTCAAATTAACCGTAACATTCTTGGAGACAAAAATTCTAGACTTCTGGAGGCTCACACGCAGCCCAGAAGCTTCGCAAAACCTATCACAACAGTCTCGAATAACTCTGATATGCTCCCTCGAGGCCTCGACAAAAAGCAGGATGTCATCCGCAAAGAGGAGATGCGATAGTTTGGGCCCCCCTCTCGCAATAATGATAGGCTTCCACAACCCTTCTTCCACAGTCTCAGAGATCAAATGGTTCAACCTTTACATGGATAGGATAAAGATGTAAGGAGAGATAAGATCTCCTTCTCTAATTCCGTGTGAAGGCGTGAATTTTTCTGCGACCTCCCTATTCCAAAGAATCTGCATTCTAGGTGTTCTGATGCATTCCATAATTCATCTCACCCACGTATCCGGAAAGCCGGCACATCTAAGGGTCTCTTCGATAAAATTCCAACTTAGCCGATCATACGCTTTCTCAAGATCAAGCTTGAGACACATCCAACCTATTTTCCCTTGCTTCCTTTTTATAGAGTGAACAACCTCTTGGGCAATAACGATGTTGTCCGAGATGTAGCGCCCCGGAACAAAACTCTCTTGGGTCGGCCCAACAAGGCGACTCATAAGTGGTTGTTAACAGACGGCAAGTATCTTGGTGATCACTTTGTAAACAACGTTGCAAAGACTAATCGGGCAGAATTGTTGGATGGTCTCAGGTTTGCCTACCTTAGGGAGTAGAGTGATTAGAGTATCATTCACTCCTAAGGGAATCTTGGCCGACCTCAAGAAATCATTCATAAATTCCATCAAAGAACCCCCCACAGTACTCCAGCATCTTTGGAAAAATATTGGTTGAAACCCATCAATCCCAGGAGCCTTATACGCCCCCATGATCCTGAATGCCTTCCGTATTTCATCCTCAGAAGCGCACGCCGAGATACCAGCCCAGGGGTTATCATCAAGCTGAGGAAAACCATTCGTACAGGTGTCGCCTATTCCGCTAACATTATCATCAGAAAACAAGTCTTTAAAATAGCTAAGGGCGAGCGCGTCTATCTCCTTGCTATCCTCCTTCCAAGTCCCCTCCTCCGTCATAAGTCCCTCAACCCTATTTCTCTTTCTCCTGCTAATAGTAGAGGCGTGGAAAAACCTCGTGTTCCTATCACCAAAAGTAAGCCATTTCTCTCTCGTTTTTTGGAACCAAATGATCTCTTCTTGTTAGAGAATAGTATCGAGCTCTTCGATCAGCCTAGCTTCCCGACCACGTCCGGCCGCCGTTGGATTCGTGGACAGCTTCTTCTGCACATTGTCGATCGCGCGGATGATATGAAACTTTCTAGCCTGAATATTGCCAAAAACTTCCATATTCCATTTAGAGAGGTCTGTTTTGAAAGATTCGAGAGCCTCCGGGGTGGAGCAATCAGACCACCACTTATCCTCTAACAAGTCGGGAAACTCCTTGTGCATTAACCAGGCATCCTCAAATCTGAACGGACGATGATCCTTGTTCATCACCACTTTGGGATCCAACTCCACCAGGAGCGGGCAGTGGTCCGATGAATACCAGGGTAAGTGTCGCACCCTGGCATTAGGGAATAACAGCTTGTCCTCCACATTGGTAAAGAATTTGTCAAGACGTTTGGAAATAATTCTCCCGCCCAGAGAGACCTTACTCCAGGTGAATTCCTGTCCCGAGAAACCCATATCCACCAAGGAGTGGCGATTCACGATGCTTCTAAGGCATCAGTGTCACCATGCGTTTCCGTAGGGCACAAAATGCAATTAAAATCGCCTCTCATAATAACCGGACTTGGCTCATTCCCAAGGCATTTATCCAGGTTTTCCCTAAAAGACGTCCTTCTCGCAACAGAAGGCGGGGCGTAAATGGCAATAAGATGAGCCTTCAGATACCCCATCTTCCAGGACGTGTGAATAAAGTCAGCATCCTTCTCATGGACACTCAACTTGCACTTTTCATCGTTCCAAAGCAACCAGACGCCTCCCTTAAAACCCACGGCCTCAATACGGACGACATTCGTGAAATTCAATTTCCTACAGACCTTGTCTGCACAAGCACCCGAAATCCGAGTTTCCATCAAGGACAAAACATCAACCTCGCAGTGCTTCCGAATAAATCTAATAGCTATTCCAAAACTCTTCTTACCTGCACCAAAACAATTCCAAAAAAGTATATTAAGATTCTTACCCATTAGAAACAAAACGGGGAAAAAGAAAAACAAGAAAAGGAGGACGGATAGCGCTCAATCAAATGGTGGTCTGGGGATTCTATTCCCCCTTTCCATTAGATATACAACCGAAGATCATATCTTCCCTCCTCTCATCATCCTTCTGATTTTCCTCCATCGCCCAGAATTTCCCAACAATGGGGATTGAAGACCCTACTATCGGAGCTTTATTCCAAATAACATCCACCTTCCCGGTAGTATCCACAACAGTATTAGCCGAAGAAGATGGGGAAGCACTAGCGTCAGCCCCGCCGTCACCCTCCTTAAGCTTCATCACCAAGCCTGTCTGCACGAGGATACCACTGATTGCCTTGGAAGACTTAGAAATCCTCTTCTTCTGATTTTTCCTTTTGAACGAGGAAGACTTCACCACTTTAACCTGATGGGAATCCTTATTACTCGGGCCCGTTGAATCACCCAACTGAGGCCCAGTTGAGGGCACATGTCTCGCTTGGGCCTCTTTTGTTAACTCAACCTGAGTCTCCGTCCCATTATTACATAAAATCGGCCCATCACTCCTGGCGTTACTTTC
The DNA here is from genome assembly GCA_037127255.1 of Persicaria tinctoria. Taxonomy (NCBI): domain Eukaryota; kingdom Viridiplantae; phylum Streptophyta; class Magnoliopsida; order Caryophyllales; family Polygonaceae; genus Persicaria; species Persicaria tinctoria. The sequence goes on from JBANSL010000008.1 coordinate 44,510,066, forward strand.
CTTGCCCTCCTTAACATTTGCCTTGCTCGAAGCTTCGTCGTCCCTCGCAATGGTCCCCACATCATTCTCCTCTATCTTCTCAACGATATTAATAACATTCTTGCCGTTGTGGCAACTTCCCAGGCCCTCATCATTTTGTTGGGAATCCCTAGAACCATTAATGCTCTGCCTTTTCGCTTCCTGTTGAGGCTTCTTTGGTTGTTATACCCGGTTGACCGGTGGCTTACCCGTCCGACCACCAGAAGCCGCCGCCAAACCAGGAGCATCATCATTGGTTTTCTTAGGGCGGCCCCGCCTAACCACCATCATCCACGGCCCGTGATTACTGTTGCCATCCTGCGAAGCGTTATCCTTTTCCCCATTGACGGTCGTCGTCCTCCTCAAAGACTCACCTTCAGACGCCTCAGCACTAGTTTCCACATGGACCGTTTCCGGACACCCATTCTTATCGTGCCCTACTTTCCCACAAGCGAAGCAGATCTTCGGAATCCCTTCGTATTCGAGAAGGTACCTCACACCATTGATTGTAATAGTGCCCTTCAAGGGCTCTTTTAAGTTCACCTCCACACAGACTCTCGCGAAGTTCCCTCTATTGGTGTACATCATCATGTGGTCGACTCTGATTGGTTTTCCCAGACTTTCCGCTATCTTCATCAGAACATCTTTTTGTTACAGAACAATCGGTAAATCTACGATCTTGATCCACGCCGGCACAGTCTTTATGGCGTCCGAAGGCTTGAACTCTGGGGACCAGACGCCTAGGACGAGGCATCTGCCAAAAACTGCCCAGGGGCCCCCCGTGAGGGCTTTCACACAATTCTCCTTGTTTTCGAAACTAGTAAGAAAATTTCCGAACGGAAGATCCACGACCTGAAATCTTCCACAATCCTTCCAAATCTCTCTCAGTTTTCTGTCCATGATGTGTAATGGGATCTTAGGACCCAGAAGCCTAATCACCAAAGAATTCTCCCAAGTACCCGCCAAAGCGCTCATCACTGCCGGAGCAATGGAGATTACCGGATCCCCCTTGGGACCAAAGGAGATCTCAATTTTGCCTTTGAGGAAATCTCCATCCATCACAGTCTTCGACTGACTAATACCTCCCATCATAACTTTGTCTCTCCAAGATGGGGATGCTGACGGCAGAGGGCCGCTGCTTCCTTCCGGAATGCTTTTCCCGGAACCAGGAACCTCCTTCGGAGGTATCTGTGGATCAGGGCCAGTTAGCATCTCGTCGGGACTTCCATCCTCTGGCTCCTTAGGAGCATCCGATTTCCCCATTTCTCCATCCTCGGGACCAGGAACCTCCAGTGAAGGTGTCCATGGGTCTAAGTCCATTTGCATATCGTCGGCGCCTCCATTCTATGACTCTTTGGAAACCTTCGGTTTCCCGTTTTCTCCTTTCTCTCCGCTCTCCATTTCGAAGCGGTTTCGACACCCATCTTTGGAAATTCTCTCTAATCTTCAATCACTTCTAATCATGACGACAATAAGAGTCAAGATTGCTTAAATTTAACATTTTCGAGTAGGGTCGGGTTGAGCTTTTCGAGTAAGGTATTCTCGAATCGGTACATCCTGTTACCAAAACTTGACTTAGGCACATCTGGTTTTAACTAGGTCTATGTTTTTATTTATTTATTTTATATTAGTAACATAATTCGATACTCTAAACAAATATGAAGTTAAACAGGGCGAATAAGTTGACAGATGGACAAACTGCCGAATACAAACAATCAACATAAAAGAAAAAAGATATAGTAACAAAGAATAAAAAACATTGGAAAAAACATTAACAAGCTATGTAGAGCAAAAAAACTAAACCAAAACTAGTAAAACGGGTCGACAAGTTGTCAAACTGTACAAACAACACATAACACTCTAGGTAGGGAAAAAGTTTTAGCTGTAAGCTCCTCATATTATGAACTCGTTAATAGCTTTTAGATATCGATCAAAAATTCACAACACTTTTTTTAGGAGTAAAAATACTACTCATTAAACAATAAATATAACATCATGTAAGCATAAAACACTCTTTTAATTACTTAGTATAATTTTAAAAGTAATGAAACGCACTGACATGGGCTTATACAACAAAACTCTTGTTATCAACATGACCTTAATTTAAATATTTAAAAAAAAAAACAGAGTATATTATAGGTTCAATTTAGTGGATGTTAAAAAATATATTTTTTTGTACATAATTAAGTAAATGTCCAATTTTTTCTACTTTAAAAAAAAGTAGTATATGATGTTCGTCTATTAATTAAAACATATCGTTGAGAATTTGTTGGTGGTGATGCCGCCGACAGAGCCGATCCTATCATTTTAGAGGCCCTGGGCGGGGAAATAAATTGGGGCCCTATATATATAGTATTTTATATCGGTCATTTTTATATAAAATATCTTACATCAATTTGAAGTATCAAACATCACTTAAACTCTAATGTCATGTCCTAAAAATAATAGCATATCTCCTCCAACAATTAAAAAAAAATGATAAGTCACTAATACAAAATGTATATTACTATTGGGGGTTTTCGAAACTTATGGTTTAAATTAGAAAGGTTGGCATGATATATGTTTATTAAATAAATAAAAAGAGAAGACCCATTTATAAATTTCAACCATCTCTAATGAAGACCAACTCTAAAAACATTGTTCAGTAAAAATAAAGAAAGAAGAAGAGTTTTAATTCGCTTATTGGGCTTTTAAGGTTGGACTTTATGTTTGTTAGGCTTTTTAAACATGCAGTAATTTAATTTAGTTTTTTTAAACATTTATAAAACCACACAACATATTATTTACAAAATATTTACATATGCATACAATCCCAGGTTAGGCCCTCATCCGGATTGGGCCCTGGGCGGTCGCCCAGCCTGCCCTTGCCTCTGGGCCGGCTCTGAGTGATGGCCATCCTACTCACTTTACCTGTACATGCCCCTAAAAATATCTTTATATTATTTATTGTAATCTCTAAAGTTGAATATGAAAACCCCAATGACGAACAAATAGTATGTGAATCCCAACAGGAATTCATACTCATAACCATGCTTATATGTGAGTCCCAACAAGATTCCATATTACTATCCATACTAGTATGTGAGTCCCAACAGGACTTCATACCCAAAACTTTTCTAGTATGTGAATCTCAACAAGGTTCCATGCTCGCGAAATCTCCAAACAACTTATCCCCTCTACTCTTGATTCTTGTTATCATCCATAAGCCCCAACGGATCTTTTGCACTCCGAATGGCGGTGAGCACAAACTTTACACACAACCTTTGGAAAAACAAAACTCAAACAAAAGAAGCAAAAACTTTACCAAATACAAGCCAAAAAGGCATTATCAATACAACTTTTATGATTAATATAGCATATTGGAAAGTTAGAGGCACTAAACGGCCACTTCTGTGGCAAGAGATTAACCACTTTAGATTTATAAATAATATTGATGTCTTAGTCCTTACGGAAACAAAATCAGAACTAGCCCCATCTGATATCCAATTGAAGAGCTCTGGATTCCACAAAGCCTTCAGTGTCCCATCTATTGGACGCAAGGGTGGAATCTGGCTGCTATTCAAAACAAAATTTGAAGAGATAAGTAGCATCCTTGAGCTGAAGCAAAGAGTTGTAGTAATAAAAGCCACAATAGAAAAACACGAAATTATCCTAATCTTTGTCTATGCTCCATCTGTTGAAAATGAGAAGGATGATTTCTGGCACGATATCTATGATACGGTCAATAAATACATGCTCCCCATATTCATCATAGGTGATCTTAATGATATAGAATTGGATACAGAAAAAGTTGGAGGATCACTCCCTAACACCAATAGATTTAGAAGAACCCTAACACCAATAGATTTAGAAGAATTAGATCTATCAAAGATGAACTTGGATTAGAAACCTTACCGTTCTCGGGCTCGCCCTTCACATGGAGGAAAAACAAATCCTCAAGTAACAACACTTATGAAAGACTAGACAGAATTCTAGTCCATCAACATGTTCTAAATTGGTTCCCCAATCTCTGCATCAAACATCACCCTTTCTCTAATTCGGATCATACTCCTATCTCTCTCCAAATCGGCTCCCATGCTAAAAGAAATGGAACTCTGTTTAGATTTGAAATGGCATGGACTACTAATGATGCTCTTGAGTTGATGATTAAAAGAGTATGGAGTAATAAGATGAATGGTTCCCATGGTTTTAACCTTATTCAAAAACAAAAGCTTCTAAAACGAAATATCAAGAAATGGTGCAAATCTAATCCTAACAATATAACAAAGCAACTTGCTCAAGTGGATCTTCAAATTAAGGCTCTTCAAGACACAATGCCATGGGGAAATATATCTTCAATAGAAGAAGAGAAGCTTGCAAGGCTAGAACACAAGAAATTTCGACTTCTTGAATTTAATCATAAATTTTGGAAACAAAGAGCTAAGATTAGACACCTCCAACTGGGAGACAAAAACACTAAGTATTATCAAGTTACTGCTAGAATTAAAACATCTAGAAGATCGACTAGATCCTTTACTACAAAACAAGATATTTTACTAACAGATCAAGATCTAATATCAAAACACCTCACAAGTGAAATGTCGGAAAGATTTATAAGTAATAATCAACCCAGAATCTCCACGGAAGATGTATGGAATATTCAATCTCAGATAACTTCAGAGGAAAACAATAAGCTTATTTCTGAGCCCTCTAATTTGGAAATTAAAAATACTCTCTTTAACATGGCAGAAGATAAATCCCCAGGGCCAGATGGATACCCCCCAGAGTTTTATAAACGATACTGGGATATCATAGGCCAATCCTACTGTAAAGCTGTGAAAGCCTTCTTCCACTCTGGCCAAATCTTATCTGAGATCAATCAAACGTTTATAGCCCTCCTTCCGAAAACTGATTACCCAATGTCTATAAATCATTACAGACCTATAAGCCTATGTAATACAATCTACAAGATAATCTCAAAAATTCTCGCTAACCGTCTTAAACCCATCCTCCCTAAACTCATTAATCGATTCAAGATAACACGTTAATAGCTCATGAAATCTTCCACACCTTCCATAAACAAAAAGGCAAGAAAGGTTGGATGACTTTAAAATTAGACATGGAGAAGGCTTATGACAAACTAAACTGGAGTTATATTTATGCGGTCCTTGAAAAATTTGGGTTTCATCAAACTTGGATCAAATGGGTAATGAAATGTATCACTTCCACTTCGTTCTCTATTCTAGTTAACAACATTTCCGGTCCTCAATTTAAACCTAATAGGGGTATTAGACAAGGTGATCCCCTTGCCCCTTACCTTTTTGTCCTAGTTATGGAAGGTCTTTCTAGAGAATTGCATAAAGAAGCCTTTCTAAACGACGCCTTAATTGGAATAAAACTAGCAAAAAATGGTACTCCAATTCATTTCTTAACATTTGCGGATGACACTATCATCTTCGCAAAAGAAGCCGATACCAGTCTAAACACAATTCAGAACATTATAAACAACTTCTCCCATTAATCTGGCCTCACTATTAACTACAACAAAAGCTCTCTACAATGCTCTAGAAATGTTAATCCAAATCTCACCAAGGATTTGGCTACCCATATGGGCATCCCGGTGTCTAAAACCTTTGAAAAATATTTAGGAATTCCCCTAGTCAATGGTAGAATTAAAAATTGTGTTTTTGAGGATGCAATAGACAACATGAAAAAACAACTTTCTAAATGGAAAGCTTCCAATTTATCGCAAGCAGGTAGGACGATTCTCATTCAATCTAACCTTAGCTCTAAAACCAATTATTTAATACAAAACTTTCTTCTCCCAAAAGGAATTCTCAATCAGATGGATCAAGTCAATAGAAATTTTTTCTGGAACATATCCGCCTCAGACTCCTATATACCCCTCATTAGTTGGGACTCAATTTGTAAAAACAAATCCTTGGGAGGCCTTGGTATTCACAAGGCTGAGAATCTCAATATCTCTCTTCAAATGAAACTTTTGTGGAAAATCTACAACAATGAAGAGAGTATATGGGTAAGAATTATAAGAGAAAAATATCTCAAACAAGATAGCATCAGGAACTATTGCAAGAAAGAAACCTCCTGGCAATTCGGAAGACTACTTTCTCTAAGGGAAAAATTTGAAGAAGGTCTACTTTGGCTAGTTGGTAATGGTTCCACCATTAATGTATGGGAGGATCAATGGATCCCATCTATTAGTCTTAAGCAGTATATGGGACCACTTGATCCTAACATGACTGTAGACTCACTCATGAATGACAAGAAACAGTGGAAAGAAGGTGAAATCAGACAAATATTCCCACAAGATATTGCTGGTAGGATTCTACAAATCAAGATTCCGCAATGGCATACGGAAGATAAGCTGATTTGGAGACCCGATCCGGAAGGAAAGTTCACTACCAGGTCAGTAAAGAAAATCCTAACTCCTACACCTCAAAACATCTGATAGATTACACAAGTCTCCTCGTTTATAGTGGGATAAAAGCCCGTTAAGGCACAATACCTTTGTAACCTATATATACCGAGGTCCGTTGGGACTCAGGACCGGGGTTCGTGTGCACACGTGCGCCCATGCGCATATAGCCTAGCACATAAGCCGGGCGGGGTTCCATCCTAAAACCAATTGGCATGCGGCTATGCTCGACGAATACAGGGCCCTTACAAAGAATGGTACTTGGGTTCTTGTCCCTCGCCCTCCAGCGGCGAACGTCGTTCGCTGTATGTGGCTCTTCCGTCACAAGTTCCGCTCTAATGGGACGTTGGAGCGCTACAAAGCACGTCTTGTGGTCAACGGTCGATCTCAGCAGGTAAGTATTGATTGTGATGAGACCTTTAGCCCCGTGGACAAGCCTACCACTATCCGAGTAGTGTTGAGCTTAGCTCTGCCGCGCGACTGGGCCATTCATCAGCTGGATGTCAAGAACACTATACCAAGCACGTCTGTCTCCTGAAGCGCTCTCTATATGGTCTGAAACAAGCTATGCGAGCTTGGTTCAAGCGCTTTGCTTCTCATATGCTCCGCTTGGGTTTCATTGGAAGCCGCTCGGATTCGTCCCTGTTCATCTATCGCAGAGGCTCCGACGACATCATTCTCACCGCCTCTTCTGATGCTCTTCGGAAGTCGATTGTTTCACAGCTGAGTGCTGAGTTCGCCATGTCAGATTTGGGTCAGTTGTCTTACTTCTTGGGAGTTGTTGTTCAGCGTCATGCGTCTAGGCTATTTCTCTCACAGAGTAAGTATGCTGCTGAGATTGTTGCTCGGGCTAAGATGAGTAACTGCAATCCTGTCGCCACCCCTGTCGATACATCCAACAAGCTCAGCGCTCATTCTAGTCATTTGGTTGATGATCCGACATTGTGCAGGAGCCTTAATGGTGCTCTTCAGTGTCTCACCTTCACCAGGCCTGATATCAGTTACCCCGTTCAACAGATCTGCTTGTTCATGCATGCACCCAGGGAACCCCACTTTCATGTTTTAAAGCGGATCATTCGGTACATCAGCGGCACACTCGAGCTAGGCACCACGATCACTCCTTCCTCTAAGCTTGACCTTGTTGCTTACACTGATGCGGATTGGGGTAATTGTCCTGACACACGTCGCTCCACATCTGGTTACTGTGTCTTCCTCAACGACACCCTTGTGTCGTGGTCGGCCAAGTGTCAGTCTGTCGTGTCTCGCTCCAGCGCTGAGGCCGAATACAAGGGTGTTGCCAACGTTGTCTCCGAGTGCTCTTGGCCTTGCAATCTTCTTCTTGAGCTCCATTTCCCTCTTCAGAAGGCCACTCTGGTCTACACTGACAACGTCTCCGCCATCTATCTGGCTAGCAACCCAGTCCAACATCAACACACGAAGCACATTGAGCTCGATCTCCACTTCGTCAGGGACAAGGTTGCCATTGGACATGTCCGCGTTCTACATGTCCCGTCCTCTTATCAGTACGCTGATATATTCACCAAGGGTTTACCTAGACAATTATTCATTGATTTTCGTTCCAGTCTCACTGTACGGCCTCCTCCCGTTTCGACTGCGGGGGTTTGATAGATTACATAGGTCTCCTCATGTATAATGGGCTAAAAGCCCGTTAAGGCCCAATACCTTTGTAACCTATATATATGTTTATCAATGAATGGAAACTCTTAAGGAGGACTTTACATCAATCTTGGGATCCTACAACATCCAATCTCAAAATTGGATTTTGAAACTGAAACTCCCTTCTAGAATCAAGAATCTCTTATGGAAAATCAAGATTGACGGTCTACCTACGACAAATAGACTAAATAGATATGTAAATAGAGTCCCAAGCCAATGTTCTCTATGTAGCAAAGCGAATGAGGATGCAACTCACCTATTTACTAGTTGCACCTTCACCAGAGAACTCATTGCACAGTTTGAACAAGTTTCAGGTATGTATTTTCAGGGCCTTAATTCTCTAGAACCTTTGCATACAAATTTAGAGAAAATCAAGGATACTAACACTAGATTTGAAGATCTAATCGTTATTTAGCAAGCTATGTGGGAAACTAGAAATGATCTAATTTTCAGGTCTAAGAAACCGCCAGGAACAACCATCATTGTTCAGAAAATCAAGCAAAACATTAAGGACTGGGATATGGAAGGAAGTGAAGGAAAGGATAGCAAGAAGAAAGGAAACAGAAGGGCAAAAGCCAAATGGACAAGACCCCCAAGAACTATCTACAAAATTAATGTAGATGGTTCTTTTTCCCAATCTGGCAAAAGTTAGGTGGGAAGAATCATTCGTGATTCCGAAGGACAGATCATTGATATTTTCTTTCAAGAAGTCAATGCTGGATCTATCATCCAAACATAGGCTTCAGCAGTGATTCCAACATGCGAAGATGAAAGGCTTGAGGAAGATCATCGTAGAATGTGATAATCAAGTCTGGGTTAAAGCGACCAAAGGAATACAAGCGCCCAAATGGGAGGTTCTGAGACAAGTAGAAGAAATTGGCAGACTTACATCTGAATTCACCTTTGCAGAGATCAGACACATTTTCAGAGAAGCAAATAATTCTGCAGACTTCATTGCTAGACGAGGAGTAATTTGTAATTTACAATCTATCCCCTACCATAGGGATCTTTGTAACATCATCCTTTAGGATGATCCGGGAGTTAGGTTACTGTATTAGTAACAGCTCCCACTGTTTGCCTACTGTAAAAAAAAATTAAAACATATCGTTTACTATCCATGTATACTTTTTTGGAATGATAAAAACTATATAAAATATTAATTTCTTTTACATTATTTTTATAAATTCATCCTTAATCGTAATAAGAAATTATTAAAAAAATATTTTAAAAGTTAATATCTTAACACCTAAAAAACGTGCATAAATAGTAAAATATCAAGTTTTAATTAGGGTGTAGCTATGTCAAATGTCATGGAATTTATAATAAAATATTTAAAAAAAAAGAATGTCAAGACTAAAAAAATTATTTACAAAATGTGTTTTGCTGGAAAGTTTGAAAATAAAGATGAATAATATTCCCAAGTGGAGTTATTCCACCTCAATTATTGGAAGAAAGTGAAGCAATTAAGCAAAGAACAAATAGTCCAAATGGCAATTCAGACGTGTGCAAGCCTGGCTAACATTTCATGGTGGAAATCACCACTTCACAAGATTCATCTTTTTATATTGAGGGAACTCAATCTACTGCATTAAATTAAACTGATAGATTTGATTGCTTTGTATTCAACAATTTGCTCCGGCCTTTAACAAGTGGAACCCTATGTTTTCATATCATGTTATAAAATCCAAAGTGAGAAGTAATTTTGTGAATTGGAAGGGTAAAAAGTGGAGACAATACATTATGGAAAGATACATAGTTCTGTAAATCCAATCCATTACACAGGAATCTAATCAATTGATGTTATGCTATCTTTAGGAATCTATATATCGTTGAGAATGACACAAGTCTGCGTATAGAATTTGTGCACTAAGTGATCCATATATCGACAAAATAAAAAAAAAATGTTGGATTGGAGATCATTATTGAATTGGTCCGATCACGATGAATAATTTCATTAAGGTAATGTTACTAATGTGTACATAGTAATTTTCTTTTTTCTTCTTGGAGAGAATCTGCAAAGTAAAGATACTAAAGAATAATTAGGGGGAATCAATACAATTATACAAATCAAGGGACATGACATCATTATTATGCCTATCACTTTGGCCAAAGTTGTTGCACTAACTAAACAACTCCACCACCTCAGAGAATAAATTGAATTCTAGGAGATATGATAAAGTAAACCCCTTCTTTAATGCAATATATATAGTATATACTAGAAAATATATTTTAACCGTAAATTTTTTTATATCCACCCGAATTTGTAAATAAAGAGCGGTCATCCGAAGTTAGAACTGGAACCCTTTGGGTACTACTCGCAAGTCATTACCAGTTGAACTATTTCAAAATGGTTTTTCTATATCCACCACAAATCACTAATCAGCGCGGGTTCATGCGGTTTAATCACCCCATAATCACGTACACCGCATCATATATCGGTGGATTTGAGATACGATTTCAAACTCACCACCACTCCATATGGTGGATTGGTAGCGGCTGAAGGGTCCATTGTAGCCTCCAACGGTGAACCGTTGCACTCCAAAACCCATCAGAGTTGATGGTTCGCGGCCCACCGCATGGAGCGACAGTGGGTCTAGAGCCCATAAGGGAGCCGAGCCGACCCTCCCACCGCATCACTCTCGCCGCTCCACTCCACCGAGTCTCCCCTTTCCTTCTTCCTTTTGTTTGTTCTCCCCGTTCTCATTTGAGTTTCTCTTGTGGTCCCGTTCTCCATTCAGTTTATTGTCTGTCTAATCCCCCCCCCCCCCAAAAAAAAAAATTAATACATGTAGTTACTCGTGGGTGTGGTGATGGTTGAGGTCGGGGTTGTGGTATGGGACATGAAGCCCGTGACGCTTTACATGTACATGAAAATTTTGATAGTTATTTACCAGTTTTGAAATAAAATTTGTGAATTAGTAGAATGTTTGTTGTTGACTATGTAGCCTATCGCCAGGTACTACAGTGGACTTGATTAAGATGTCCTTAATCCACTGCATCAACATGCGGTGGAGATAGTAAAAATTAGCAGCGAATTTATCAACCCCCAATATATACATACCAAAGCGTTTATCAAAGTAACATGCATACACATTAGCATGCTTTTTTTATACCTGAAATAATTCAAAATATCAAACAAGCTTGGCAGATCGAGGAGCCGACAGTTTGGACAAACCGTCACATAGTACAACACAACACATGAACACAAAAATGCAATACAACACAACCGAATATAATTGTTATTGAGAAGACAATCCTAATTGTTGAGCCAAGGATCAAACTGGAAACCCTCATGTCAAAGAGCCGACGTGGAACAAGCCAAGCCCTATGACAGTAGCGCGGCTGGCCAGCAATACAGCAAGACTCGAGCTCTTGTGGGTGCCTCCCAAAAACAGAGTCATCATGAACACATTGTCACGACTCCAACCAGTCACCGCCACACCTTTAACAAATCGAAAAAACACCAATGCCCACCAAAAACACCATCATGGAGCAACCCAAACAGCTAACGCTAGAAGGATCAAGACCTTCCCACGACAAAGGAGCTAAAAAACAAATGAAGATTTGACCCCACCTATACTATGTTTTTCGTGCAAGGAGAGGCCATCCGTGTTTTTTTTAACCAAGTCTAAGAGCACTTGGCTCTAAGAGTTGATACTAAAATCCGACTCGGATGACTAGGGGTCGTGTGGTGGGCGCACATACGCTAGTAGCATAGCACATAAGCCAAGTAAAGAGAGTAGCCCACCGACTTATTTACTAACAACTTTCGATGTGGGACTTTTTCGAACCGTTAGGCTAACCGCTTTGATACCATATCAACGTACACTATGGGTCGTGTGGTTGGGCGCACATGTGCTAGTAGCTTAGCAATAAGCCGAGTGATGATTCATTCTAAAACCAATTGACAATAGAAGGAGTAACCCGCCGACTTATATATTGAGGCTTGTTATGCTCAAATTTCGACGTGATACTCTTTTTGGTCTCATTCACATCCCTCAACCGTTGAACGAAGAAATGGTGAGCAAGGTGGTGTTCAAGGAATTAGAAGAGTGGCGCAGATGGCGATCCCAAGGAACAAGCCGGAGGTCGGAAATATAACTGAACCTCAAAGAGCCAGTCTATCGGGAGTTAGACAGAGGATGATTGAGAGGGAGATTGAGGAAGGTATTGCAAATGACATTCCTGAGGGCCAAGTCAGAGGAAGACGTCAGAAACATGATCGTTCAATCTATTAGTCGATCTATTGGTGTTCGGAAAGACTCAAATCAAGCAATGAAGTTCCGAAATCACAACAAGGGAGATTTGTGAAGAATGTATATGTGGTGGTGTGGTCCTATGATGGTGGTGGTAGCGCTAGGCATGGGTGGCAGTGGAAATCCAATGGGTTTTGTTTTGGCTTTCTAGAGGGAGGAGCTCTCTCTTCTCTTTAAAAAGGGGTTTATTATACATTAGTGTATTACTTTAACATGGATTTGAACCCGGGGTTTATTATACATTAGTGTATTACTTTAACATGGATTTGAACCCGCGGCCTAAATATTTTGAAGGTAAACCCCTCTAATATATAGGGCTGGCAAATGGTATGAAAATTACCATACCAACCACGTACCAACCACAAACCGACTATGTTGGTAACCACACTTGTGGTAACCAACATGGCGGTAACCATCGTGGTGGTAACCATGTGAATGTGGTACGGTAATGGTAATGAAATCTGAATACCATGGTTACCGAATATATATATATTAATTTTTTTATTTAATGTTTTATCGTCATTACCTTTGAATTTTAAGTTTTGAATTTATATTTTGTGTTTTGATTTTGACCTAAATTGGTCATTTTTACTTTTTCCACTAGAAACAGTAGGAACATTTTGAATGTTGGAAGACTTTGAACTTGTTTTATTTGAACTTGTAGAAACATTTTGAATGTTTAAACAATTGAACTTTGTTTGTTTCTCCAGGACTTTGAACTTGGTTGGTTTGAATTGGTTTGTACTTTATGTTGTGAACTTGATTTATTTGAACTTTTAAAAGATGGTAACCATATTATATTTTGTAACCATATTTTTTCGTTCGATAACTTTGATGACCACCGAAAGATAGCAAAGGGGTTTCAAAAAAATACAAACAAAATTAAAACTAACTGGTAACCATGGTAATGTACCGATGGTAACCACAAATCGTGGTTACCACATATGCGGTAACCACGACTTGTGGTTGGTACGTGGTATGAAAATTTGTGTACCACCAGTTTGTGGTTGGTACGTGGTAATCTCCATTTTTCTGTGGTAACCGTACCATGCCAACCCTACTAATATATTTCAGCTAGTGCAACTTTAATTACCTCTGGGCACTATATAAATCATTTTTCTTAAACTTCTAAGGAAGAATAGCAAAAAATACCCAAAATCTATAGGACATTTGTAAATATACCTTGTTTTTTACTTTTTTGCAAAAATGCCTAATAAAATTGCAAATGTGCCCAAAAGAAAAAAAAAAACGGATTTTCCTATTTTGTAAAATAAAAAATAAAAAAGAAAAAGAAAAAAAACGAAAAAAAAAAAGTAAAACAAAAAAGACCGGAAAAAGACCAAAAAAAGAAAAATAAATAAAAATGAAAAAAGAAAAAGAAAAAGAAAAAAAAAGTTGTAAATGGGAAAAGATAAAAAGTGAAAAAAATCATAAAATCCCTCATCCTTCTCCCCCAAACGAGCAAACGAGCAACGATGAAGCTCTTCCTCAGTCGGCGTTGAAGATCTCCTCTCAGACCGAGCCTCCTCCGCCGACGGCTTCTCACAGGTGTTGGCTCTTCGGTCTCGCCATCAGCAATCCACCGCTCCGTCGAAAATTTCGCCCCAAATCTTCGGTCTCGACAGTTCCGCCGCAGCTAGCAAAAACACTGGCGAGGAGATCAGAGTTGTCGCCATCGGTCATCATCGGGTCGAGTGTCGTCCCTCGAAGTCCTCTATCGTCGAATTCGGGAAACCCTAGGTATGTAAAACTTCTGCAATATATCCAGACTTTGAAAATTTTAGGAAAAGGACAAACAGGGAGCGACTATCTCTGGTTTCTAATGCACAATGAGAGGTTCTTGAGAATTTGTTGCCTGTTTTAGACAATTTTGAGAGGGCCAAAGCCCAGATCAAGGTGGAAACAGAAGGTGATGAGAAGATAAATAACAGCTATTAGAGTATATACAAGCAGTTTGTGGAGAGTCTTGCTTGAGTTGGTGGTGCCACTGTAGAGACCGTGGGGAGTTCTTTTGACCCATTGGTAAGTGCTAATCTTGATACATTTATGTACATTCGAAGTATTATGTTAAGTATTTATATAAAAAAATCTGGTTTTTTTTTTCCAATTTCTCAAAATCTTTTTTGTTTTTCTGAAATTCTGTTTTTCGAAAAAAAAATCCGAATTTATGTTTTTTTTTCCATTTTCCATAGTTCTTTTTTTTTTAGATTTCAAAATGATATTTTTTGTGTTTTCTAAAAATATATGTTTTTTTTAATATCCGAAAATCATATATCTTAATTTTTAATTTCATAAAATACTAATTATATATATTTATTTTAATTTAAAAAATGCTTAAACACACAATATTTTTATTACAAATATGCCTAAATAGGCATCCCTTACAAGTTGGTAAAACTAGAGCTACTTTTGTAATCCTTTTTTTTTAGTAGGGTATATCCGCAAATTCGCCAACTTCTAATATACATATTCAATCAAACATATGAGCAACCATTATAAATTTATAATAGTGCATAAACAAATGATAGTGATGGTAGTTTTCAACCCCATAAACTTGTTAATTTGGTGCAAAATAACTTTTTGTTCATATAGATGAAATTGATCATATGCATTCACAAACTACCTAGACAAGTCAAAAGCCCAATGGGGCGGTTGAAGAACGCGCTTGTTCACGCGCCCCCAATCCTCTTTGCCAAACTCTTTCCCCGACCTCTTGCTCCGGCAAGCGCTAACCCTAAATCGAATCGTTTTGATTCTTTCTACTTATTCCCTCGTCTAATTAGGGGTGTTCTCTCCCGTAACCATGTTTTGGTGCTCAATTTCGAGTTCATTCTTCAAAACTATGTCTCTATTCTCGCCGTTTGGTGCTCCAAATCCTATCCTCGGTTGGAACCAAATCTTTTCTGCCCTTGGTTTTGGTGTTCATCTGGCGGTAGCTCAAGCGAGATGAAGTTGGGAAAGAGAGTTGAAATCCCTATCTGGTGGGATTTCAGAAAGAGAAAGAAAGATCTCTGTTCAAGGTGGCGGCGGTGGTGGCCTTCTTGTTCTTGGAGGCTTGCTGAATGTCGCTGGCTGCGTGGCCGGGGTCGGAAGGTCAGCTCGGTGCCTTTGTGGCTGGTGTGCAGTAGTTTTCGAGTCTCACTTTGTTGTGGTGTGGTCGGTGTCCGGGCGTCGGTGTGGCGGCTCTTTCCTGGTTCGATCGTTGTTGTTCGGGTGGAGGTCTCTTCCACCAAATCCACTTTTGTGGCCTTTATGCTGCTGTCAAGGTTGAGGTACACAATCTTCTATTTAAGTATGTTTAAATGCATTATACTGTCTAGAAAAATCACATCCACCTTTGTGTGGATGGTAAACCCGGTGTTAGAGACTAACGTCTCTTCACTCCCTACCCCCCGATCTTCGGGCCTTAACAAATCTGTGGTGTTTGGGGCTGTCATGGCTCCTTTCCCCAGTTTGAATGAAGAATTGTTTGTTAAAATTATTGGTTATGCTAGTTTGATATTAGCCCGAGCTGCGGTTATTTTATTAAGAAACAATATCTACCGTTTTTGGTTAGGGGTTATGCTGATGGTCATTTTCCGTGTCTTGTCCCCTGATCAAGCCTATGCTTACATTGACCTCACCATCCTTGGCCTCCTTTTCGGGTCCATGGCTGTCAGTGTGTTTCTTATGAAGGCTGATATGTTCCATTTCCTTTGCAAGTTGCCATCATGGAGAAGTCGCGGCGCCAAGGACTTGCTGCTTTGTTTATCGTTAGGGGTCTCCTCACTCGAGCCCCTTTCAAACACCCCCCGAAAGGGCCCTAAACCCTCTACTGAGGAAAAACCTGTATCGGGTTCCTCGGAGCTCTACTATGGTGAAGACAAGAGTCACAAAAATATTGTTGGATGGGGATCCGTGCTGTTCTTGGTGACTCCGACAGATTTGAAAACTTTCCTAGAGCATGCTCTGGTGATCTTCTCCTGCTCTTTTCAGGGTATGGTTGTTGGTAGCCCATACAAATCCGACCCGTCACCATTCGCTCTAATGGGTTCGGCTACAAATTCTTCAAGTAAGTGGTTATGCTACTGTAAATCTTGTCGTAGATATACAATCTCTTCTATTGGTCAAATGGAGTTAAGGTTTCATTTTGATCTACCTTGTGTGTGGATTGATCTTTTCTTGAAGAATCCTTTCTTGTACAATTGGTCAAGTAAATTGGTGTGGCCAATTATTTGTAAATCAATGAGTCTAAAAGAGTACAAAGGAATGTATGCAGCTTCCCCCTGCAAAGGTAGAACAGACCATTATGGTCCTAGTTTAATTATTGTTTCAATTTGTGTTGTCAATTGGCATAATGAAAATTTTGTGAGTGCACCCTGTATTATAAATCCTTGTTGGTTTTTGCCCGTGAAGATTGGCATTTCTTGTGCTACTTTGACTCTTGAATCTGAATTCCTTGCACTCTGTTGCATCACCAATCCATACAAGCTTAGCTTTGATCTGTTAAGGGGTTTTGCCTTGGCTGTTCCCCAGCTGAAGGGTGTACTCCAAAAGAACTTTGTTGAAAAAAGATTACCTCTTTATGAACAAGAACCTCTCTCATATGTGTACTTTAATATAACAGCTTTACCTTACAAGTTTTACTGTAAAAAAATTCAAGGAAAAAAGCCTTGGCTAATTAACTTCTATAGTAAAAATGGCCGGGCTTGGTTCTTGTCCTCTCGGCTGATCTTCGACGTTTTGTTGTGCTGTAAGCATCCTCCTTGCATTACTCTGAATGTTTACATGTTGTTTCCTTACCCCAGTCTCGGTTTGGTTTATCATTCTATATCATGTATAAAAGTTTTGGGCTTTGTTGTTTACTGGTTATTCGGTAACGATTGGGACTTTCATGTGGTGGACATGTTTAGCCTATTGGATTGTGGTCTTCTTCAGTGGCTTAGTTTCTACTTTGAAATAAAAAGTTGGACTTGGTCTTTTTTTATACTAAGTGATATTTATTTGGCGGTGGAAAATCGGTTTATAAGCAAATTACATTCATTAATCAAGCTGGCTATACCTTTGCTTTTCGATATGAGGACACTTAATCTTTGTCTTCATATCTCAGAAGGTTATATATGAAGATCACCTTTTGGAATTGTAGAGGTATAGGGAAAAGGACGTTTTGGACGAAAATCAACACGTTATGTAAAAATAGTCATATTCAAATGATGGCACTAGCGAAAACTAAATCAGAATCGATCCCGGAAGACAAATTTTAGAAGTCGGCTGGCTTCGATGAGGCAATCTTTTCGCCTTCTACTGGCCGATCGGGTGGATTAGGGGTTTTATGGAAATCCTACCAGCTATCAAATGAAATTATCACGGTAGAAATTCACTTACCACGAGTTATAGGGCTACGCTACGAAAATGTAAATGATGGGTTTAGGGCTCTTCTTCTATTTGTGTATGCCCCGCCCGTCCCCCAAGAGAAAGATCCTTTCTGGGAAACCCTTACTTCAATCGTTAATGTTTCGATTATACCATGCATTGCGATAGGAGACCTAAATGAAATTTTATGTAGTGAAGATAAGTTGGGAGGCGCTGACACCCGTTCCTCCCGGTTCATTAGACTCTTAAAATTCAAAAACGATTGTTCTCTTTTGGATCTCCCTACATTCGGGAATCCTTTTAGATGGAGAAAGAATGCCGAAGACGAAAACAACATTCGTGAGAAACTGGATCGGGTCCTTGTTCATCATCAGATAATTCAAAAATTCCCTAACCTAGTCACAGATATGGGGCCTTCTCATCATCTGATCATTGTCCCATATCTATAACACTAAACAATAGTCTCGTAATCAAGGCTCCGCCTTTTAAGTTTGAGAACGCCTGGCTTCAAAGAAAGGATTTTCGGAACATAGTTAAACAATCCTGGTGAGCCTCATGTCCAGGTTCTACTATGTTTCAACTTATGTTCAAACATAAAATTTTAAAGAAAAAAGCAAAGGAATGGAATAAGACAACTTTTGGAAATATTTTTCGTCAACTGAAAGATGTGGAGAATGAACTACTTAATATCCAATCATCGCAATCAGTAGGTAACATGCAGACAAACAACGGTAGAGAGAAATGTCTTATTAGAAAGAAGGAAAAGCTTCTTGTTTTCCAAAAAACCTTTTGGAATCAAAGAGACAAAACAAAGCATCTAAAACTTTCGGACTCTAATACTTCGTATTTTCATCGAGTAGCATCCGGGAGAAGACATAGAAAACAAATTCGTAATATAACTACCACCGATGGCACATTAATTATAGGTGAGGAAAATGTCAGAAATGAAATCAAAGGAGATTTTGAGAAAATATTTAAGAAGGAGTCTATTGATGATAGGCTTTTAGATGAAATGCTAAATCTAATTCATCCCTCAATAACCACAGAGGAGAATGACTTTCTCATACGACAACCTTCTAATAAAGAAATTAAGTCTGCAGTGTTCAACTTGGGTAATAATAAATCCCCAGGACCTGATGGTTTCACTGCCGAATTCTACAAAAAATATTGGGATATTGTTGGTGTGTCCATAATTAGGGCTGTTAAGGGTTTTTTCCACTCGGGTAAAATCCTTAAACAAATAAACCACTCGTTTATCTCACTTCTTCCAAAGTGCGACAATCCTACTACTACTAGTCATTATCGTCCGATTAGTTTATGTTCAACTCTATATAAGATTATATCAAAAATCCTAACGGAAAGAATCAAAACAATTATTGGTAGGCTGATTCACCCCTTACAAGGGGCTTTCGTATCTGACAGGGCTATTCAAGATAATGTGTTGGTAGCCCACGAAATTTTCCACTCTTTCCGATCACGTAGGGGTCGTGAGGGTTGGTTGGCGATAAAATTAGACATGGAAAAGGCATACGACAGAGTTGACTGGAACTTCATCAAAAAAGTGTTAGAAAAATTTGGGTTTCACAACATTTTTGTATCTTGGATTATGGAATGTGTAACGTCCGTCTCATTCTCATTACTAGTAAACAATGGTCCCACTGATTTGTTTCTCCCCTCTCGTGGTCTTCGACAAGGGGACCCTCTGTCCCCCTTCCTGTTTATCCTTGGTGCCGAAATTCTCGCACGCAAACTCTCAGCGGAATCAAATCTGAGTGGTAGCCCTATTGGCTTTACTTTCGGCAGAGACGGCCCTCGGGTTCCTTTTCTATCCTTTGCTGATGATATCATCATTTTCACAAAAGGAAGCGTGGAGGCAGGTAATAAAATTAGAACAATAATTGATACATATTGTAAAGTTTCAGGGCAAAAGGTTAATTACCATAAATCAAGCTTCCAAGCCACAAGAGGCATTCCGCAAACTAGGATTGCTGAGCTTCGCAATTGTTTGAATATTACAAACATGAACTCGTTAGAAAAATATCTCGGTTGCCCGATTGTTAATGGAAGAGTTAACAAACATACTTTTGAAGACGTCATTTGCAAATCTAAAGACCAGTTAAGTAAATGGCGTGCAAACGCCTTGTCACAACAGGGTCGGACAATCCTTATCAATTCGAACTTATCAGCAAAACCGTTGTACACAATGCAAAACTTCATGCTACCCACTTCAATACATAAAGAACTTGATCAAATTAATAGGACGTTCTTCTGGAACAAAGATCTTCAACACCGACCTCTTATAAGCTGGGATAGGATTTGTCGACCTAAAAAGTGTGGAGGATTAGGGCTTAGGAAATCGAAAGAAATGAACGAGGCCCTCCAAATGAAACTTCTGTGGAAAATATTGGCTGAACCGAACAACGTCTGGGTCACTTTGATTAAGCACAAGTATTTACGTTCTGCTAATATTCTTGAATACAAGAAACGAGGTGACTCCTCTTGGCAATGGGCCAAACTGACTACTCTCATTGAGAAATTTAAATCGGGGCTCATTTGGTCTGTTGGAAATGGAAAATCTATCAAATTTTGGACGGATAATTGGATTACAACCACATCTCTGCAATCGAGGGAAGATTGTCCCCAAATTGTAAACATGGAGGAAACGGTTAGTGAATACATTATGGGTGGTAGATGGTGGATGGAAAAACTTAACAATAGGCTACCGGTTGACATAGTCAAAGAGATCTTGGACATTCCTCTTCCTGTCTCTACTTTTGAGGATATGTTATATTGGTGGCCGGATAGAGAAGGTTGGTTCACCACTTCGAGTGCATACAAACTAATCACATCTCATTCTGCTTTGACTCTAGATAATAACGCATGGATATGGAACTTGGATATTCCACCTAAGGTTAAAAATTTTCTGTGGAAGGTCTGTCAGGATGGTCTCCCAACTGCCTCTAGGCTGGCCCAACGTGGGTCATCCGTTCTTTCCACTTGTACCCTGTGCAATTGTGCAGTCGAAGATGATGTTCACCTCTTATTAGAATGCCATTATCTGCATTCTTTATTTCGTTTCCCGTCTCGCATACATTCAACTATATCCAATATGATAATTCATTCTCGGGATATTAAACCTATCATTTCCTTCATTGGGAACAATCTTGCTTCTACGGCTAAGGTGGAACTTGCCTTTGCTTGGTGGTCAGCCTGGTACATTCGGAACCAACATGTGTTTAGGCATGTTCCTGTCCCGCCTAGAGATACTTCAATACATATTATTAAATCTCACAAGGAGGATTGGATTAAAACATCTCAAATAGAGTGTAGTCTAGATGAGAATTTTCTCTTAAACACAAAAAATTCTAATCACCCAAAGAAAAAAAATAAGCATAACAAGATTATATGGCGTAAACCCCCGAGGGGAACTCTGAAGCTCAATTTTGATGGATCTACAATTATGAACAATGACAGCTCGGCTGGAGCTATTATCCGGGATTGGAAAGGACACCCAATACAAATATGCTATCAAAAACTTGGTAAACAAAGTCCTCTAAAAGCGGAAGCTCTTGCTCTGAAACTGGGAATCCAACACGCTAATCGACTCCATATCGACAAAATCCACATTGAAGGTGATTCTAGCATAATTATAAACCACCTCAACCAAAAATCTAAATGTCCCTGGGAAATTGAATTAATCGTGTCAGATGTTAAACTTCTCTTATCGACTATGAAAGAAGTATCTTTCTTTCATGTTCCCCGTTTAGGCAACAGAGTGGCGGATAAGGTTGCACACCTTTGCCACTCTGCCTGGGGTGTCGATATTCACAACGATTTAGGTCTTTTAGACCTCATCCGAAAGGATGCTGTCGGGTAGAGCTCGCTCGCCCGAATTTTTTCATAATAAAAAAAAAACTACCTAGACAATAATCACAACTCAAAAAATCACATGTTGATATCATATACCTTGCAAATTGTAGACAAGACAAAATACGACTTGTTCATTTCTTTATCAGGTATTTGATTATAATGAGTAGTTATACAATTAAAAATCAAATAACTACTTGCGATTATCGAGTAACTCGCTGAAAAACACAGGACACGTATTGCAATTAACCTTGTCTGCAATTCGCAAGGTATCCCTTGTACTCAAGTGAACCTGCTCCTAATAACAAAACATGAACTTTCAAGGGGAAGCTATTATATGCACGGTGAAATTATCGCTATTCACATGGTACTAATACCGACCTTCTAAGTCTGCAGTCCTACCGATACCGACTCCCTAGGTCGACAGCATTGTGCTGAGTGGGAAACATAGATGTTCTAAGTTGACAGTTTATTATAGGTCGACAATCTCACCAACACCGACTCTCAGATCGGTACTATGCATATGGCGATATCTCACCGTGCAGGATCGCCTTTTGAGTTGGGAATAAGAAGTTAGTTGGACAAAGTTCTTGGAGTGGGTCCACTTTCCTTCGGCCTCCTGAAACGTGTCCCTCTTCATTTTCTTTCTCTTTCTTTTTCACCTTTATATATAGCATTCTAAGAGTAGCACTCCCTTCATCTCACACTACCAAGAGTAGCACTCCCTCCATTGCTTTCTTGATCAACCCTCGTTACCTTTTTCTCACCCATAAATCACATCTCTCTCTTTCTCTCTTTGCTCCCAAATGGCCTCCGCTGAGGTATGGAAATCTACTTGTTCTTGTACTATTGTTTTACATACATCACTTTGTTTTTTTCGGCAAAACAAATAGGTGTTGCATCTTTCTTCTTGGTTTACCATCATAAGTGATGGTAGATGTTACTGTTTCTCCATCTTTCGCTTCTGCTTTATAGGTCTAAGTACTTGCAAGAACCCTTTGTGGACATCATATATACAATCTACTAAATCAATTAGATCAGATGACAATCCCCGCTACACTTGGTGGCCCTCATAGATCCCCGAGAAGATTTGATGAACTACATATCAAACTAACCCTATACGATTACTCAAAATCGGATCTGTACTTTAAAGATCCAATCCTATGAACTGATCACATGTTATACCCTGGATCCTTCAAACTAATGGCAATGAAGCAAGTTCACTGGACGTTTTTTTTTTCTTTTGATGTAAAAAATATGCCCTTTGTAATCTAATAAATAAAAACTGTGTATCTAATGCAGGTTGCAGCAACCACAGCAGCTCTGCAAGAGAATGAGAAACCAGAGTTGACCCAGGTCCAAGAGGCTCCAGCTGCCGAGGAAGCCCCAGCACACGAGGCTGAAACCGAGGTAGTGACAGAAGAGGCCGAAGCTGAGGAACCAGCCCCCACAGAAGAGGATGCTGCAGCGGCAATTGAGACAACTGTGGAAACCGAGGAGACAGCTGCTGCTCCGGAAGATGGAGAGGAAGCCAGCACAGAAGTTGCAGTTGAGGAGAGTGAGTAGAAAAATCACATACATGCCTTACCGATGACTATCATTTTACTTTAATGCCGTTGATTGAATGAAGAGTTTGGCTTTTGTAATTTGAGGTCGATATAGTTAAAGCCGTTAGGGGGTTTCTTATGAATTTGTTTGGTCAAGTGGTTTACGAGTTTGGTATGCTGGTTTGTACGAGTTTCGATCTTCAGTTCTAAATAAACTTGTGTTTGTAGTACAAGTTTCTCTTTCTTGCCACTCGCTATTTGATACGAACTAGAAACATATCACCTGATACTACGGTGAGGATCTAGTGCTTCAGAGCCCCTTCAAGGTCACGTTTGGAGACACTCTCTCTTAGTGCTTGCAATGGCGATGTTTTTTTATCTACTATTCACTTCATATACGGGCATAGACCAACTGGCCTGAAAACTACACAGAATGCAGCAGATGAAAAGAGATGCAATGCGGATGCTGAATCAACCAAGCTATACTCTACAATTAACACGAGGTGACCATACAAAGTTATTTTCTTACGAATAAAAGAAAAAAGATGCAATCGGGGATGATGAATCAACCAAGCTATACTCTACAAATTAACATGAGGTGACCATACAAGGTTATTTTCTTACGAATAAAAAAATCTAAGATAAAAGTAAAACCATGGAAAAACTGTACACTTTTTCTATTTGTTAACAGAAAGATCAATTTACCAACCTATTGTCGTAAATTATCACCAGGTGCCAAAGCTACTGCTAACATGCTCCTTAGTAATGACATGAAGACGATCCCGCATTACTTCCTTGGAAGGATACGGTGGGAGGGATATTCTGAAGAAGCAGGTATGAGATGAAGGCAGGTGATCGGAGGATTCAAAGGATTTGTCTATATAAAGCCGAGTAGCCAACCCACGAAAGCCATCAATGGGTAGATACTTTATGGATGTCCAAAAGAAGAGAAGGGTTCTTCTGTGCTCTTCAGACATTTCACCAACAACCTTGAGTAGAGAAAAATGAAACAGAATAAATTCAGTTGGCAAATAATCACCATCTGAATTTTAGTTTGAACTAAATACTAGCCCTGCAGATCAATACAATACAAAATCTTTGTCCAAAGTTTATTTTGACCAATTCAAGGGATGACAGAATGCGTGAGCACATACACAGCGCTTTTATGATACCAGTCTCATCTGGGTTCAAACTCTCAGGATCCCACAAACAAAAGAAGATAACACCATGTAGTCAAAGGAGAATCTTATCGTATGATAAAGAAAATAAAGTATAAAAATAGAAGATGCACAAGGGCGATTAACAAAATGTGAACTAATTGAACGGCAGAGATAATGGACAATTGATCAACATATAAGATTAATTTAATTCAAAACAATAGAATTACGAGATCCTACTAGCACATACCTCCCAAAACCATGAGATTTGAGGATCTGACTCTTTATAGCCACAATATTCTGTATGCAACTTCCACTCCTCGACAGGGATATCAGAGCTACTTCCATGCAACATACGGTCTAGATCCTCCAGTTCTAGACATTGGAAAAAAGACTTTCGGACGCTAGCATTAGAAATAATATCAGTAAAACCTTGAGTAAAATGGGTAACTTGTTCACTGATAGATTTCACAAATGCATGCTCGATAAGGAGCTCCACATATGAATGCCTGTTTTTACTATTTACAATAATCTGCTTTCCCCCTGGACAAAGTTCGACGACTTTTCGTGATCCCAATACTTCAAATTCTCGAACAAAAGTCAGTCCTAAGGCATCTGAATCAATAAAATCAGGATCCATCTCCAGTATCTGTTTGCAACTAGTATAAATATAAGGATCCGCATCCCTAATATCTTCAAGGGTGATTTTGGTTTCAGCTAGTTGAAGGAAAAAAACACGATCCAGAAGAATACCAATTTGTACTTTTTGCATCAAGGCCAAGGCAATGACCCTGCCTGAAAAGCGGAAATACTCAAGGTGCAATTGATCTACCTTAGACGCTGCAGAAAAGGATATAACTAATAAGCGATGAAAATATATGGAAAAAAGGAAACTCGCAAAATACCAACAAAATTTTGAACATGCTACTTGTAATCAGAGAAGGCAAGCATTTCAATTGGAAGAAAAAAATGCATGGTTAATTAGACAGACGGCAAATAAGATGAATGAACACAAACTTAATTATTCTCCAAAAACTTTTTCTTTTTTTCATTTTTGCAAGTTTGATTGTTCAGTTGAGGATAATAACACGTGGTTGGGAAAATACGTGGCAATCGCACAAATACAACATAGACTCTGCACTGCAACCATTTAATTTATTTGATGCAGGACACTCAATGATCTTCAAAACTGTCAGAAACCCTAGCTTCAGTGTTTTTCTCTCTAGGGTGTTCTAAGTCTTGCAGAATACGAAAATCCTTTGTGTTCCATTGTTCTTCCATTCTCTTTCTTTTTAATTGTATTCACTCGTGAAAATTCACAACAATTGGTATCATAGCACCTGATTTCGGTCTTTGGCAATGGTGAGGGAAGGATCTCCTAGCGTGGCAGGGGAGGTTAAAGGGTCCGAAAGTCATGAAATTTGATTAGTTGAAAAATGATGACGGGAGAAGATACAAGAGAAGGCAATATCGCGTATACGATTTTGCCAGGAGGATAAAGTGATATATCATGTGACCGACATTGAGTCTTTGAAGAAGATTCGAGTTCAATCATAGAAGAGGTACATGTCAAAGTCTTTATCCAACAAGTTGTATCTACTACAAAGGTTGTCAAGGTGGAAGATGGTGGAGGGTACCGGGCTGGTGTGACGTTCAACCATGAGAAAGTTCAAGCGGCACTACTTGGACATGATCGACATCACTTGATGAGATTCAAGTGAGGAGTCCAAGAGGATGGAGCAAAAGAGCACCAAGGCAGACAAGATCCTAAAGTTGTTTCGATATGATGTTATAGATAGATTATTTGTCTAGGTTGAGATTGTTGTACGAGACAATTAATAATCCTAAGTAGACAAATAAATTGGACGGGGCCCAAGTTAATTTATCTATAGCAGGTTTTATCTATATATGGTTTATATACCTAGGAGGTTTATTATAGATGATTTTATCTATCTATAACAGTTTCTAAATAAGATAGGTTTTATCTATATATAGGTTTATCTATAGGAGTTTCTACTTATAGGAATTTATCTATTATATAAATAGATCGAGGGTTAGGAGTTGAAATTATTGTGTGTCTCGGTATCCATCAAAGCATCACAATAATAAGAAACCCTAACTATAAAGAGGTTTTTATTTGTAAGGTCTACGACACAGTCCTTGCCAGAATACGAAAATCATTTTTGTTCCATTGTACTTTCATTCTCTTTCTCTTAAACTATATTCATTCGCAGGAATTCACAACGACGACTAAAGTTGCTTGTTTTTTTCACAGCCTATATTTAATTTGCTACACAACAGCTCATTCGCCTACATCGACTTCCAGAGTGATTTTTCTTCAAACTTTTATATGGTTTAACGTTCCTCAACTCAATTGCAATGTTCCACAATCAAAGACATTTCAAAGAGGTAATCACAAATCTAGAGCAACACATAACAGAATATATGATAATCAATTGGGACATAATCTTTCCTTTCATATGGATCAATGTTCCTCATGTCAACATGCAATGTTCCACATGGATTATTCTTTAAACTCTTGAAATATATATAATTAAGGTTGGCAGTGAAACCACCAAAGGGAGAAGAAAATACGTTAAGCATGCTAAATGAAGTCACTAAACACCAGAAACCTAAGTCAAGGATAAGATACAGAACAAAATGGTGCACTGAGACTTTACACTGTCCCATAGATCTTTGTTTGCTTCTTGGGCCTACGATGAGTTGTAAGATTCTTAAGAGGTGTTTGTTGTTTCCAGATATCAGAATACATAATCATAAGTAGGCATTCCATCAAACTGAAAAAAAAGAGAGAGAGAGAGAGAGAGATGGGTATTCTCTCACTGCAGTTATAATCTCGGATGTTGTTTCTCAAGTTTACAAATGCTCTTGTCCACCATAAATGTAAAGCATGAAGCAATAGTGAAAGTCATAGCAAAAAGTACAAGTGAAAGATGGTAGAGCAGAGGATCGGATTTGGAATGGCTAATAAGAATTAAGTGAACAAAATAATTAGCACAGCACTGATGTAAGTACCTGGGTTCGGGAAGAATCTCCTGCGATCTAGGGGACATGCGATAAACAGAGCACGGTCTTGGTTAAAAATTGCTTGGCAAACTAATAAAAACCACTCCCTCATAACACCAGGACCCGTAGCCTCCTCATTTTTGAATTCTATGAATAATCCTGCATGCAGTGAGAAAGGGTCTGCATTTGATATGTATTCAAAGGATTCAGACAACATCTCTGACCTATCAATCAACATCTCATGCAACTCCTCATAGTCTTCTTTTACCTCTGGGAACATCAGCATTGCCAAATGGCTCCTAGATTCAAAATGCAACATGCTCTTGTATGGAAAAAGCCAACTATAATCATCCTCATGGGTAGCAAATTTAACAATAAGATCACGTACTGCTGCCTTTCTACATCTCATTATGTTCCAGAAAAGATTGTCTGCCCCTTTATATAGTTTACCAATGCTATATAACTCTTTTAAGAGAGCAAGATACTGCGACCAGCCAACTTCAAAACTTTCTTTCGCGGAGTTACCCTTCACTGCTACATGCTTTTCTATCTTTTCAAGGCACTGATCCATTGAACAACACAAGTCATTGAAAATCTGAAAAAGAACCAATATTTCATCCCAGCAAGGCCGCAGTGAGCTCTTACCCTTTCCAATTGGGGATGAAATGGGACCTCCCAACACAATTTGGTCTTCAACTAAGCTCCGCAATGGGTACAAAAAAACAGAAAAATCACTGACATCTCTATACATAGGACCTTGGCAACCATTTGATTCCACACTCAAAGCCATGTCCTTCTTCAGCCTACTTACCACTTCTCTCAGAAACGGCAAAATGTCCTGAACTGTCATGAAGTACTTTATCTTGTCGACTTCATCAGGTCCGCTAGCCAGCCCAACATCCTTCGCCAATGACCCAAGTGTACTCCTACAATGTAGATAGAGCAGATCATCATCAACATTATCTTTACAAGCTGGCATGAGCAACCTACAAAACTCCAACAGTACAGTGGCGAAGAAAGCTTTCACCGGCCCCATAGAGAAGCTGTGGGCCAAACTAATTATGGACCGAATGCAATCATCAGCACAATTCTGGTTAGCCTTAGCAGAGGACCTATATAGGGCAACCAAAGCCTTGGGCGCATCATAGTCCACAAAAATTTTAAGATAGTCAATCACCCATACTTTCTTATAAAAACTGTTCAATTGTTGCTCTTGCTCCTTTCTAACACCAATGATCGCATCAGCGTAAGTTTCATGTTGAAAATTCCTCTTAGTTATAGCGGCGATGAATTCATCTACCTTCGGTCTAAGAGATTTAACCATCGTAGATGGCAGATAGTGACTTCTACACATGATCATAATGGTTGAAACGATATCCTCAGTTACCTGGAAAGCAAGCGGGTATCCAGTGCTCCTCATTCGGCTGACCAGGTGGATGCTGGAGTCCCTCTGGACCAAGCAATCTTCCAAGCTCTGCTCCCACCGGAGCTCCTTCCCTTGAAAAATCAGCCGCTGATCCATAACCCTAATTCCTGTCAGCGATCGGAGCTCCTCATGGAGCGTCAAGACCGTCTCTCTCGATTTCATACGGAAAATGACCGACTTGCCATCGATGATCACGAAAAATTGGGTGAGCTCCGAGCCGCCACTGTTGTATCGGCTGGACACACATCTCACAAAAGCAGAAAAACGCGAGGCGGAGAAGGAATCGACACCTTTACCCTTCCAATTGGCGGAATTAGACATGGCGAGCTCGGTCATCGTCGGGACGAAACGAGAGGAGTTGTGGTCGCGAATTTTGGAGTCGCTCACCAAGCGGCTAATCTTGAAGGAGGATTGGAACTCGGCAGCGTCTCCATAACGGAGGTTGTGGCTGCTGCCGGCGGTGGCGGGGACGTAATCGTCGAGCTTCCTCTTGGACGGGAGAAGATCAAAGCAACGGGTGGAGCTGTCGAGGAGTGACATGGTTTGAAACGCGAATCGGTCAAGAGCGGCCGCTTGGAGTAGACGATCAGTAAGTACCTAACACCATGGGAGAGGGTTGAAGAAGAAATCAAAATTCTAGGGTTTGGGGAGAAGAAATTAGGGGAAGGGATCGGTTACAAAGCGGGAGCTTGCGGAGTCGCATTGGGAATAGTCGGCCAAACTAACGCTACGCAAATTAATTTTTAGGGGAAATTACAGAAAACCACCCCTTAAATATGGGTGTTTTCACTTAACCACCCCTTAAATTCAAAATTACAGAAAACCACCTTTTAAATGGTTTTTACTTACAACTAACCACCCCTTCATCTATTTTCATTAATTTATCATTACATATATTATATTTTAATATCTTTAAACTCAAATTTGATTATAAATATGTTCAAATTTTGAATTTAAGGGCTTGATTATATTTTAGTGATCATTTTATTTATTTTTAATAAATAGTTAATAATTTTCAACTTAAAATATGAATTAGATCCATTTTATTTGTTATATGTAACTTTTTTCTTTAAATTTATCTACTTTTTTTTTTAAAAATAGGTTATCAATTAATCATATAACTTAAATATAATTATTAAGATAATAATTTTATGCTATATTTATTATTGTTTTTTAAAAATAAACAAAATTATCACTAAAATATAATCGAGCACTTAAATTAAAATTTTGAATATATTTATAATCAAATTGAAGTTTAAAAATATTAAAATATAATATATTTAATGATAAATTAATGAAAATAGATGGAGGGGTGGTGAATTGTAAGTAAAAATCATTTAAAGGGTGGTTTTCTGTAATTATTAATTTAAGGGGTGGTTAAGTGAAAACACCCATATTTAAGGGGTGGTTTTCTGTAAATTTGTCTTAATTTTTATCTAGCCAAGGTTCTACGGGTTTATTTAATAATTAATTTTTATTTTTTTTTAATATTGGGCAAAAAGGGGGCAGAAGTCCCAAAAGGGACGCCACCTTCCTTACGGATGATGTTACAGAACTACCTATTAAAAGAGATATTGGACATAGTACACATATGAGTAGACTTAGCTAAATAATCTGCAGGTACATTCGCTTCTTTAAAACAATGTCTAAACTCAATGTACTCAAACTTCGCCTTCATACTTCTGATGAATTCCACCTCCTAGAAAATTTCCCACCTTGTTCTTGATCTATCATTAATGCTCCTGATCACTTCCAAACAATCCCCTTCAATTACAAGTCACCTCAAACCTTTTGATAGAGCTAACTCGACACCTGCACAAAACGCAGCAGCTTCTGTTTGAATGGCAGAGCTGCTAGGAATCTGCTTTTGAAAAATATCCAGAACACGTCCTACACTATCCCTAAGGATCCCTCCCACCTGAGAGAAGTCAGTGGGTTTAGTCAAACCATCTACATTAATTTTGTAGTTGGTTCTAATCGGCCTCTTCCAACCAGCATTTCTATTTTTTTTCTAACCTGATTGAAGCCCTTGCCTTTGTCCTGATTCATGGCCATCTGCCATTCTCTAAATTGGATAAACGCCCTAATTGCAACATGTGAAGCAGAATCAGAATTCTTATTCTTAAAAATCAAGTTATTTCTAGTTTCCCAAAGACTTTGCCAAACATGGCAAAGATGTTCAAAGTTGGATGAAACTGGTTTCGAATGGATGAAGTCTTGGATCGAGATTTGTTCATTCCAAGGTGCCCCAAGAGCAGTGCCTGACAGTTGTTCATAGTTCGATATCACACGTCTAGTGAAGGAACAATTCAAGAATAGGTGAGAGTCGTTTTCTATATTGTCATTACAAAGAACACATTCCATAGGGACTCTAATAAAATATCTATTGAGTCTTTCCTTGGTAGCCACAACATCCTGGAGAATTTTCCAGACCAAGTTTTTCACTCGTGGGGGAATGTTGAGCTTCCAAATCCATTCACCCCCCAACATATTAGTCGCATTGTTATGATATAATTGCCTACAAGAGGAGGTGGTGAAATGACCATCCGGGTTGAGTCTCTAAATTAATTCATCTTCGGGGCTCCGCGAAGGAATGTGAAGTTTCTTGATCTGTCTAACTATAGAATCCGGGAATAAATTTTCCAGTTTTCAGAGATCCCACTGTTTATCTTCAGTTATGAGCTGGCTAAGAAGAAGATTTGGTTCGTGGTGAGCCTGCCAGGATTTCAAGTCCACATTCGACAACCATGGATCTCTCCAAACCTTTATTTTCTGGCCATTACCTATAATCCATAGTAATCCCTTCTTGAATTGACTTCTTGAATTGACTTCTGAGCTGTAGTAACCTACCAAATTGCCAAGACGCACTAGTACAAAAATGTGAATTTATCACGGATATTTTATAGCTAATATCACGGATATGTTCAATTTTACTATTTTACGCCCGGGCTTCACGTAAGTGTGATAACAAAGAGGGCAACTCTAATATCACGGATCTCAAAACACAAGCCCGTGATATTAGGTCCGTAAGGTTTTTAAAAAAATTATTATGTTAGAGTCCGGGTATCCAAGACCCGGGCTATAAAGTCTTGTTTTCTTTTTTAAAAAAAATAATGCGCCCAGATCTGATTTCATCATCCAGATCTAGGTTGCTCCGATCGGTATACACCTTTCATTTCCTTAGAAATCATAGGTGAATGTCGCAATACACCACCATTCCAGTTAGTTTTCAATTTCACAATCACTCAAATTTAGATTTACCTAAAAAAATGAATCAATTAACAAAATCAACTCCAATAAAAAAATCAATCTATCAGATAAAAAATGAATCAATTAATGTTAGGAACAATGAGTAACAAGAACGCGCTCCACGCGCGAGCTGAAAACCCCTCCCCTTCCAAAGTCTGCCCCCAAAAAATCCCTCTTCGAAAGAACCCTAGATCCAAAAATGCTTCCTTCAAAGTTCATCGTTTGTGTCGAGTCGCTTCAGAAAATGTTCCCTGTGAAGATTACAGTCACAATCAATCGATTTTTGCTACCTTTTCTCCTGATTATACCCCGATTACACCGGATTGTTCCCACTGGCGGTGGGTGAAGAACAACCAGTTCCTTTCCTCTGTTGGAGACTGTCAGAGACGGCTTTCGCTATGGGGCTCAAAGCGCTGGGGTTTATGCCTGGGTGGACTCAACCGTCCCCCGCCATGGCCATCTTTACTCCCAATCCCCTTGTCCCAAAACTTTCCCCCAAAAAACCCTTCAGTTGAAAACCCTAGATCTAAAATCGGATTCTCCAGAGAACTTGTTTTCTGTTTAATCACCTTCAAACATGCCTTTTGGGGGATCCAAAGGTTCGATCAAACGCTCCACGAAACTTTTGTGGCTGGCTATCTCTCTTCTTTGTGGGGAATTTTCTCTGGGGTTATCGCCCCTTTGCCGAACATCAGTTCTGGGTCTGGGGACGGTTTTATCTCTGTTCTCCCTCTCGGCGGTTGTCGGGTGCGCCGTGCTCAGAGAAGATCAAACCATGGGGATAAAAGCCTGGTCTGGTATGCTCGGCCTCCACCTTGGCCATCGTTAAAAATCGTGACTCTGCGGTCTTCTGCCCTTCCGTTCGTCTGTGTCGTCCGGGATGCTCAGCCTTGGTCGGTTCTGTTCCCTTTCCGAAGGCTCTTCACTTCTGGTCGTCATAGGTTGGGTACGTCTCTAAGTCTCTCTCTAATCCTCTCTCCTTTTCAGATCTATAAGAACAATGGGGGTTGTCTGTCTTCAGCATCCGTTCACAACATTCTCTCTAATCTTCCCTTTCCATTTTCTATCTCAACTGTGGCTTCCTCCTCAAAGGAGAAAGAGAAAAAACCAATGGGGGACGAGCTCCTTGTCCCCCTCCCAAAACCATCCCGAAAGGGAAAAAATCAGATTCTCATCGAAGAACACATTGTCACGGAGAACTGCAACAAGGTGGATGCCGATGGAGGAGATCAGAGGAAGAAGGAACTGCTTATCTTGGCGAAGCTGGTACGTTTCGGTTTGTATATATATGATGCTAGTATAAAAATCTCTAATGTAATCTTTGTTCCGATCGAATCGACTATGATCTGCAAAATGGTATGCAATATCTCCGATTCCAGTGTAAGTTGCCTTTGTGGTGGTTCTGTTGGCCTTACTTTCGAATCGGCTGGGCAAATGAAGGTTTGTAGCACCATGGATGATGCAAATTCCTATATATATAAATTTCTATACAAGTTTGATGCATTAACTGGGGGTTGTGTAGCCATGATTAATTTTATGTTCCTTGTATTCCCTTTCATCAAGCTGGCTAAAAGAAAACTTCCATTATTGTATTCTTGCAAAAGGTCAGGGTGCCTTATTCTAGCGTTAATTTCTGTCTATGAGTTTAGGTGGAGAATGAGAGTACATTACTTGAGAAGATATGGCTGCACTTGCTTTATGTTTGTCTACTACCGAACTTTGTTAGCATCCCCCATGAATAACCTTAGATGGAATCTATCTATGTATAATCACATCTTACTTCTAAACTCATTCTATAACCAGTTCGCCTCCTTTGGCTGTAGGTGTTTGGAAACTATGGTGTTTACATGCCACTTTGTTAAAAAAATTCACACACTTTTTGGCACAAACAAGTATCAATTTGAGTGTGTAGGGAATCAAAGTGCTGCTGCCTACCTTCTGAGATCAGGTAAAGCCCCTTGCTCTGAGTATGTCTCTAAGAATCATTGTCTAGAATTCATAGATGCATTTCATACTAAAAGGTGGTACATTTTGATCTGCTATATAAAATACACCTTGAAGTTAATCCTTTTCTCTTCCATTAATTCTTGGAAAATTAAGAATTGTCTCAACCTTATAATTAAACTGGCTCCCTCTTATCTTGCTTGGAAGAAGAATGAATGTGTGGTTGTAGGTAGCTTGGTTGATTGGGCATCTCCGATTCCGACTTCTGTCTATTGCCTAGTTGATAGTGCTCGAATCACTGGGCTTATTTTGGTTTACGAACGTCATGTCCACTACATCCAACTTAATATAATTCTTTTTCATTGTAGTCCACTAACTCATAAGTGCAAAAATCTCAACAATATCCTTAACGGCAAAAGTTTAAGGATGAACTTACTCTTCCAAAAGATTAGGAAAAACAAAATAGAAGTAATGAAACTCAATTACCTTGACAGTATTAAATATCCTCATGGACAACTCTATGATTTAACTATAGAGACATTATCAAGCAATTATTGGAAAAATGAAGTTTCCAGTTGTTCTACCCCCACTTCATCGTATCCAGTAGTGATTTTTAGTAGCTTAATCAATGCAAAAACCCTTCTTTATAACTCATCCGAAAACATCATGGACCTTCCGTGGGATCAAATCTCCCTTACTATGGTCAAAGATGACCCCCCAATCTAAGGAAAATCACAGAAAGGGTGATGTGTTGGTATGGGAGAGATCACCTTATGCTCGACCATACAAAAACGATGTGGTCATGATAATACGATATTGGAATTGTAGGGGAATTGGGAAAACAACCTTCTGGTCTAATATTAAGGGATGGCGTACGTTAGATCATATACAAATGCTCATTCTAGCAGAAACAAAGACTGAAACAGAACCAAAAGAATCTCTATGGAAAAATACAGGATTTACAATCTCGGTGGTTATGCACCTCCCGAGAATCATAGGAGTAAAATACGAAAATATAAAAGAGAGTTTTGAATGTTTTATGTTTTTTGTATACGCACCCCCCAACCCTGCAGAAAAAGAGGACTTCTGGAGAAACCTATATAGTCTTATTGCCCAAAGTAACCTCCCTTGCTTAGTGATGGGTGACTTAAATGAAATAAGTCAACCATCGGATAAGTGTGGTGGTGCTGAAACTCGACCGGGTAGATTCCAGAGAATAATAGAGTTTAAAGATGCGTGTTCCTTGTTAGAGATTCCTTCGTTCGGTAACCC
Source organism: Persicaria tinctoria (assembly GCA_037127255.1). Lineage (NCBI taxonomy): Eukaryota > Viridiplantae > Streptophyta > Magnoliopsida > Caryophyllales > Polygonaceae > Persicaria > Persicaria tinctoria. Next base: position 44,545,273 of record JBANSL010000008.1, read on the forward strand.
ATTTACATGGAGAAAGAATCAAGGTGGCCCAGATAACATTTTGGAAAAACTTGATAGGGTGTTAGTTCATCATGAAATTATTGACATGTTCCCCGAACTGGTAACGAAAAATGGTGCATTCTCAAACTCGGATCATTGCCCCATTTCAATCACCCTCTCAAAGAACGCCCCTTTCAAACCCCCTCCGTTTAAATTTGAAAACGTCTGGCTTCAGAGGAAAGATTTTCGCAATATCGTCAAGCAATCTTGGAGAGCCACTTGCGCTGGCTCTGCTATGTTCCAAATCATATATAAATCTAAAATCCTCAAACAAAAAGCGAAAGCTTGGAATAAGAAAACATTTGGAAATATTTTTCGACAACTCCAAGAAGTCGACGAAGCCTTATTGGATATACAATCGACCCACAACCTAAACCAAAACTCAAATGCATCCACTATAGAACAAAACCTCCTATCCAAGAGAGAAAATCTTCTCCGATTCCATAAAACTTTTTGGAATAAAAGAGCAAAGTCAAAACACTTGAAACTAGCGGATACTAATTCGGCCTATTTCCATAGAGTAGCGTCTGGAAGAAGAAATAGGAAAATCATTAGAACAATTACTTCTGCAGAAGGAACCCAAATTGTTGGGGATGAAAATATTAAAAAGGAAATACAGAAAGACTTTGAAAAAAGGTTTAGACGAGAGCAACTCTTCCCAATACAACAGCTTCATGAATACCTTTCAGTTATCAACCCTGACATCACAGATGAGGAAAATAGTTTTCTAATTAAGCAGCCAACAAACAGTGAAATCAAAAAAGCGGTTTTCTCATTAGGAAGCAATAAATCTCATGGTCCTGATGGTTTGACCGCAGAATTTTACAAAAAGTATTGGGAAATTGTGGGAATTGATATTACTAAGGCAGTTAAAGCTTTTTTCCACTCTGGTCATCTGCTGAAGCAAATCAACCACACATTTATCTCACTTATACCAAAAAATGATAACCCCTCTACGACTACACATTATCGACCGATTAGTCTTTGCTCTACTATATATAAAATCATCTCCAAGATAATCACTGAACGACTAAAAATGATAATCGGAAAACTTATACACCCTCTCCAAGGAGCATTTGTATCTGACAGAGCAATTCAAGATAATATACTTATAGCTCATGAAATATTCCACTCCTTTCACACAAGAAAGGGCCTGAAAGGTTGGACTGCCATAAAACTTGATATGGAAAAGGCGTACGACAGAGTAGATTGGCAATTTACAAAGTTGGTGCTCCAAAGATTCGGTTTCCACCAACGATTCGTGGACATAGTTATGGAATGTGTAACTACGATTTCATTCTCTGTATTAGTTAACAATGGACCCACAGAACCCTTTAAACCAACTAGAGGACTACGTCAAGGAGACCCTCTCTCTCCCTTCCTTTTTCTCCTTGGTGCAGAAGTGTTGGCTCGTAAACTGTCGATAGACGCGGAGGGCCCAAATAATAGTATTGGCTTTAAATTTGGGAATTCTGGCCCTAGCATCCCTTTTCTGGCATTTGCAGATGACATTATGATTTTCTCAAAAGGAAGCATCTCTGCATGTACAAAAGTAAAAGAAATAATCGAGGACTACTGTAGATTCTCGGGACAGAAAGTAAACTACCACAAGTCATCATTTCAAACCACGCCAGGAATCCCAAGGACAAGAGCACGAGACCTAGAAGGAGTTCTAAATATACCCTTAGAACGAAGTTTGGAGAAATACCTGGGCTGCCCAATTGTAAACGGGCGGGTAACGAAGGAAACCTTTGGCGAGATTATATGTAAATCAAGAGAACAACTCAGCAAATGGCGGGCAAACAGCCTATCTCAGCAGGGAAGAGCCACTTTAATTGCATCTAATCTATCATCAAAACCTCTGTATTCTATGCAGAGCTTCTTGCTCCCTGCTTCAATACACAAGCAACTTGACCAAATTAACAGAATTTTTTTTTGGAACAAAGATGCGCAACACAGTCCACTGATTAGCTGGGACAAAATATGTAAATCCAAATCAACTGGCGGACTTGGAATACGGAAAGCAAGAAATATGAATGAAGCCCTCCAGCTAAAACTGTTATGGAAAATTCTAGCAGAGCCCGAGAATAACTGGGTTAAGATTATACAGCACAAATACCTAAAAGAAAAACACATACTTAAGTACGTTAGGAGGGGGAATGCCTCGTGGCAATGGTCAAAACTCAGCTCCCTGATTTCAAAATTTAAATCAGGGCTTATCTGGTCAGTAGGAGACGGAAAATCTATCAATTTCTGGAAAGACAACTGGGTAACAACAGAGCCTCTTCTGGATAAAATTGAACTCCAACCCAATATAGACCAAAAAGAAACTGTAAGCGATTATATAATGGGGGGAAAATGGTGGAGAGAAAAGCTTGATTCCATTCTCCCTGAGGCTATAACAAAAGAAATCAGCAAAATCCCGCTACCCATCAGTCCCCTTGCTGATAGACTATATTGGTGGCCGGACAAAAAAGGCTGGTTCACAACGTCATCCGCCTATAACCTGATTTCATCCAGCACACGCATAATATCAGATGAATTCACCTAGATTTGGAAAATAGACGCTCCACCAAAAGTCCAAAATTTTATGTGGAGAATCAAACAAAAAGGACTACCCACTGCTACGCGATTAGCCCAGAAGGGGGTTGCTGTTCCCACTACATGCATCTTGTGTAACCAATCATCGGAAGATGATATTCATATCTTCATAGAATGCCCCTTCAACAACTTTCAACAACAATTTTCCAGAGAAATATCCCAGAAAGTCAACACAATTATATCAGAAAACAGAGATATAGATCAAATTCTTCAACTTTTGAGCACCAATCTTTCGAAGGACAACATACAGAGTATATCATTTAGATGGTGGACACTGTGGTTTGTGAGGAATCAAATAATCTGTAGGAACACCAAGATCCCTTCTATAGAGGGCATTAGAAAAATTGTTTTGGAAAATATCTATAATTGGAGAAGAACCATCAAACTGAGCCTTGAAGACGACGAGGATACCACAACCCAAAATAGGGTAAAAGCCCACCCGAAAAATACCAAAAAGTCCATCCGATGGAAAAGGCCACCCATGGGCAAATACAAACTAAACTTTGATGGATCATATATATCAGATTCTAAGAGCTCTATTGGATACATTATACGGGACTGGAATGATAATCCAATCAGCATGGATGGTGGGGTGATTGGAGGACACTCTCCTATAATGGCAGAAGCATTGGCACTACGACTTGGGGTAAAAAAGGCAAAGGAACTAAATATCGACAATCTAATCATTGAAGGGGATTCAAAAATAATTACGGATTTCTTAGAAACACACACGAACTGTCCTTGGGAAATAGAATTAGTAATGTCAGATATTCAGACCATTCTCCGAGGTGTAAGGATTATAGGAATCTCCCACATTCCCCGCATTGGTAACCGGGTAGCGGATAAGGTTGCACACCTTTGCTACTCTACCAGGGGACCAAATTTATACAATCACTCAGGTCTACTTGACCTCATCAAATTACAACCCCTTAATTAGCTAGGACAGGATTTGCCAACTTAAAGATCAAGGAGGCCTTGGCCTCAGACTAGCTGAAGACATTAACATCAGTCTCCAGATGAAGTTGTTATGGAAGCTACTCACATCCCCGGAGAACATTTGGGTAAAGGTTATCAAGAAAAAAATACTTGCAAAACGAAGATATTTTTTATGCAAATCCTCTTCACCCGTCACTAGTACAAAAATCACCTTTTATCACACTAGCTAATATCCCGGATACTTAATTTACGTGATAAAATGTGTGTAAAAGGTACCAAAATATAATTCCTTTTTTTCTTTAACTCATTAATAGAATAATATACCGAATATATGAGAAGATAACCGGGATATTAGGACTATTACGAAGTGAGGTATTAGCATTGCACTTGCAAATAACTCACCAGCTTGAAAATGCCACATGCCCAGAATATTACCGAGGGTCACACACTCACACCGTGATATTAGGCTCTCTTTTTTCTTTCTTTTTTCAAAAGTCCATAAGGCCCGGCCCGACCCAATTAGTCCAATGCAATCAGGAAGATTACTTAGGGTTTTTGCTTTTCTTCATACGCCGCTCTATCTCCTCTCTACTTCATCTCTACTTTGTTAAACTAAGACTCCATATGTCTCCTCTCATGGCTTTCTATCAACCATTTCTATTCTCTATTTCTTAACCAGTTCTTTGTCTTTGCAATTTTCCAGATCACAGGGAGAAAGCGAGCGAGAGAGAATCGTTTCAATGGAAAGCGATGTCTCGATGGTTCCGAGTTTCCGATTAACGAGAGCTTTGATGGCGCCGATTCTACATCTTCTTCCGCTAGATTTGACAACAAAAGCACCTCTCAATTAGATCTGTAGCATAGACAGTTTTATGATATTCGATTGGATCTGAGGCGAAGAACGCTTTTTCCTGTCACCCTCTCAAATTGAGACGAAGAATGGTATTTGGTTAGATCTGTTCAGTTTTAATTTTGTTTTAATTTTTTCCTTCCCTTTTGATTTATTTATGTTGAACTTCAATTTCTTGTACTTGAATTTGCGACTCTGATATGGGGCCATGGAGGCAGACTTAATCACTTTCTTATTTGCAATTTATCGAGAATTTTTGGATTACTTCTTTAGTGTTGAGATTGCTCCTTCAGTATATGTTTATTTGTGCTTCGATTTTACGATTTCTACTTAAATTTGCGCCGAAGGCGCAAATTTCCTAGAATTTTTTGGTTTGGGATTAAGACTTGAGTTTCGTGATTACAGATTCATTCTGTGTTTATGTATGCTTCGGTTTTGCAATTACAACTTCAGTTTTGTGATTATTGATTCAATTTGTGCCGAAGGCGCAAATTACAAGTTCGGTTTTATGATTACGAATAGAAATCGTGTGATAACAAGTGTTGATTACGCCAAAATTTGCGCCTTTGCGCGGAAATTTATGAACAATTGTTCCTGTATCACTGTAATATTCATGTTTTACATTGCTCAGGTCATCTCTATGATTGCTTATAATGCACAGTGTATATCAGTATAGAATACTTTATGCTTATATATGTTTATACATTCAGTAGCATCTTTTGCAGATTTGCGCCGCAGTGTATATCAGTATAGAATACTTTATGCTTATATATGTTTATACATTCAGTAGCATCTTTTGCAGATTTGCGCCTTCGACGCAAATCTATGTTTATACATTCAATATAGAAATATTTTATGCTTATATATGTTATAACAGTATGGAAATCTAAGTTTATACATTCAGTACCATCAAAATATGCGCCTTTGGCGCAAATTTAATCTGTGTATGTTTATTTATGCTTATTCATGTTTTACATCGCTCAGGTCATCTCTATGATTGCTTAGGATGTGATTTCAATATGATTGTTTGTGATTACGAATTCGAATCGTGTGATTACAAGTGTTGATTACACCAAAATTTGCGCCAAAGGCGAAAATTTTTGAACATTTGTTCCTGTATACTTGTAATATTCAAGTTTCAAGTTTCCTCTGTGTATGTTTATGGTTATTTATGCTTATCCATGTTTAATCCATGTATTGTATCCGTTTTGTTGTTCATGTCATCGTTACACTTGAATCTGCACTCTATATTGAAGTATTGATTTCTTATTAGACATTGATTGCTAATGTCATCAATAGACTTCCTTATTCAATGTAGATTAAGCCATGTCATCACTGTAATAGAGTCATAGTAAAATTGGACAGTGTATATCAGTATAGAATACTTTATGCTTATATATGTTTATACATTCAGTAGCATCTCTTGCAGATTTGCGCCTTCGGCGCAAATCTATGTTTATACATTCAGTATAGAAATATTTTATGCTTATATATGTTATAACAGTATGGAAATCTAAGTTTATACATTCAGTACCATCAAAATATGCGCCTTTGGCGCAAATTTAATCTATGTATGTTTATTTATGCTTATTCATGTTTTACATCGCTCAGGTCATCTCTATGATTGCTTAGGATGTGATTTCAATATGATTGTTTGTGATTACGAATTGGAATTGTGTGATTACAAGTGTTGATTACACAAAAATTTGCGCCTTTGGCGCAAATAAAGGCGCAAATTTTTGAACATTTGTTCCTGTATACGTGTAATATTCAAGTTTCAAGTTTACTCTGTGTATGTTTATGGTTATTTATGCTTATCCATGCTTATCCATGTTTAATCCATGTATTGTATCCATTTTGTTGTTCATGTCATCGTTACACTTGAATCTGCACTCATCGTTATTTATGCTTATCCATGCTTATGCATGTTTAATCCATGTATTGTATCCATTTTGTTGTTCCTGTATACGTGTCATCGTTACACTTGAAGTATTGATTTCTTATTAGACATTGATTGCTAATGTCCTCAATAGACTTCCTTATTCAATGTAGATTAAGCCATGTCATCACTGTAATGGAGTCATAGTAAAATTGCACAGTGTATATCAGTATAGAATACTTTATGCTTATATATGTTTATACATTCAGTATAGAATATTTTATGCTTATATATGTTATAACAGTATGGAAATCTGTGTTTATACATTCAGTACGATCAAAATTTGCGCCTTTGGCGCAAATTTTTCATAACAGGTTAATTCTAATCACTTTGGTTGGTCGTGTCATCGTTATTGAACATTGATTAAGCAATGTCAGCATAACAATTCAGTCATCGAAAAACTGCACACGGTGTGTAAATCTATTACTTAAATTTACTTATCCTCTTAAATCCATAATCTGCAGATTGCAAATGGCAACCCACATTATTACAGTTGTGTGTGGTGGGAAATGGTTGGATAATGATTCATGTCCAGCCTTTGTTGGAGACACTACTTCAAAGGTGTTTATGATTGACGAGACAATAACATTGCAGGGTTTAACTGAAAAAGTTCACACCAGATTCAATATAGATAGTGCATTGGAATTGAAATTCAATCATTTACACCCTTTCAAGCTGTTGAGATCTCCGCTTCTTGTGGAATGTGATGCTGATTTGAAAGAGTTTTTAAAGTTGTGTGACCTAGAGAATGTTAAGTATGCTGTGGAGTTGTGTGTTAGCATTAAATCAAATAGTGCAGACATTGTGGATCAACAGCCATCCTCAGCTGAGAGTTTACAGTTGGATGCATGCAATCCAGCTATTACAGAAAACGTTACAGAGGAAAATAACATGACATTGATTGGTGACACCAGGATTAAAGGTGTATTGCTGGAAGATGTTGGGGATGACATGATTTCTATAAACAGTGACACTGCAAGTGATGAAGATTCTGCCGATGAAATATGGAGAGCATTCTATTCTACAGCACACAGAAGAGAGACTACACTAGAAGATTGGGATGCTGACAGCTCTACTGTGTCTAGTGTGAATCTCAATTCACAAAAGTTGATTTGCGTAGGCAAAAGCTTTGCATCAAGGAAAGCAGTTAAGCATGCTTTAGAGATGTTGTCAATAACTGAGATATTTGGTTTTCGCGTTGTAAAAGCAGATACAAAGTATTATAGAGTGCATTGTGTAGATCCTGACTGCAAATGGAAAGTGCATGTCAAAACTTTTGGTCCAACTTGGCATGAGGTCATAGTGTGTGTAGAACTGCACACCTGAACATGGGATTTCAGGACAAAACGGTGCAAACAGCCTTCATCTTCTGTGATTGCAAGTATCATCGAATCAACGTGAGCAATTTTTTTAAGAGATAGTATATATATTTTAACTTGCTTTCTAATATCTGATTTATTCTAATATGACTATGATTACACAGTGTTGATGTTGGATACAAACTAGCACAGATAAAGGATAAAGTGAGAACAGAACAAAAGATGCAAATTAGCTACTGGAGAGCATGGAAGTCATCAAAAATAGCTCATGAAATGGTTAATGGGACACCAGAATCAAATTATGCAGATTTGCCATCGTTTTGCCATATGCTCAGGGAGAGAAACAATGGGACTATAGCATTTATTTCAAAAGACAGCGAAGATAGATTTCTGTACTTCTTTCTGTCATTTGGACAGTGCATCAGAGCATTCCCACTCTTAAAGAAGGTATGTCTTAAACAGTGTCAGCACAAATTCTGTTGTCATCGATTTCCTTAATTTTGATAACATAAGTAATTTTATTTGTTTATATATCAGGTGGTTGTTGTTGATGGAACATTCCTAACTGGCAAATATAGAGGGACGTTGCTTGGAGCAGTTGCACAAGATGCAAATAGACAACTCTTTCCACTTGCTTTTGGTATTGTTGACTCCGAAAACAACAGCTCTTGGGAATGGTTTATGTATCAGCTGCTGCAGGTTGTGCCTCCTTAAAAAATGACTTAGTGTTTGTCTCTGATAGACATGCTAGCATTTCAAGGGATGTATCATTGGCTTATCCAACAGCTACACATTGCATATGTATGTGGCACCTGAAACAAAACATCAAAGGAACGTTCAAGAAAAAAGAGCTGGGGAAAATGTTCAAAAAAGCAGCAGAGAGTTACACTATCCAAGAATTCAACATCCACCTTGCAAAAATCGAAGCAACCTGCCCAAAGCTATTAGAATATCTGGTGTCAGCAGGATTTGATAAATGGGCAAGAGCACATTCAAGGTGTGATAGATACAACATGATGACATCCAACAATGCTGAGAGTTTGAACTCTGTTTTCAAAGGCAAAAAGAATTATCCCATTGTGGCACTTGTGGAGTTTGCTAGGGAAAAGCTCACATCATGGTTCCTGGACAGGAGAGAAAAAGCACTGGCAAATCAAGACAGACTAACTCCAGATATCCTTAAGTTGATAAGAGAATCACAAGCGCAGGTTGGTGTATGCAGAGTAGAGAAGATGAATGAATCACAATTTGAGATCAAGGGTCGAGGGGCTGTAGCTATAGTTGATTTATCAGCGAGAACATGTACGTGCAGGGTATTTGATGTCGAGAAAATGCCTTGTGTACATGCTCTAGCAGCAATAACACACATAAAAGCAAATGTGTCTGATTTTGTTGCAAAATTTTACAGCAATGACGCTTGGCGTATGACATATGCAGAAACAATATATCCAGTGTTGGATGAAGATGAAGGAAATATCCCTGATGTGATCAAATCCATCAAATGTTACCCACCAGTAGTAAGAAAAAGAGCAGGAAGACCCACTACAAATAGAAAGCTTTCTTTGGGAGAGTACAAGAGGAGGATGAAGCATTCAAGATAAGGCTGTCAGCACAAATTATGTCATCAGTATTATATAAGAATAATATTAGTGGATAATACAGTTTATAAATTTGTAAATGACATTTGTTTTTGCTTATTAACATTAATTCATTAATTCAAGATAAGTCTGGCAGCACAGATTATGTCATCAGTATTTTACCATGCTGAGCAAGTTTTCCCAATTTAATTCTATTGATGAGCAAGTTTTCCCAAACTCTTAAGCAACTATGAAGACATAATTAGATATAACTAACATTTCGTTCCAAACAAAGTGTTGTTGTGCATTATATAAACAATCATGTTGAGCAATAATTTAAGAAGAAACTTTGAAAACAAAATTAGATAAAAATTACATGCCATTACAAACAAGGTGTTGTTGTGCACTTTTATTCCATTGATGAGCAAAAATAAGACAATGTCGAGCAATAATCTGTTAAACAACTATCAAAGCGTAAATAGATATAAATTAAATGCCGTTGCAAACAAAGTGTTGTTGTGCAATATATATACTATGGTTGAGCAAAAATAAAGTGATGTCAAGCAAGTTTTCCCCATGCATAATACGTTGTGCAGTTTTATTCCATTGATGAGCAAAAATAAGAATATGTTGAGCAGTAACGTATTAAACAACTATGAAATCTTAAATATACAAAAATAAGATGCCATTGCAAACAAAGTGTTGTTTTGCAATATATGTATTAACATTATGGGAAAATACAATGATGTTGAGCAAGATTTCCCCCTTTGTACTTTGTTGTGCAGTTTTAATCTATTCATGAGCAGAAATAAGAGCATGTTGAGCAAGTTTTCCCCACGCATAATATGTTGTGCAGTTTTATTGCATTGATGAGCAAAAATAAGAAGATGTTGAGCAATAATGTATTAAACAACTATGAAATCATAAATAAACAAAAATAAGATGCCGTTGCAAACAAAGTGTTGTTGTGCAATATATATACTATAGTTGAGCAAAAATAAAGTGATGTCAAGCAATTTTTCCCCATGCATAATACGTTGTGCAGTTTTATTCCATTGATGAGCAAAAATAAGAAGATGTTGAGCAGTAACGTATTAAACAACTATGAAATCTTAAATATACAAAAATAAGATGTCATTGCAAACAAAGTGTTGTTTTGCAATATATGAATTAACATTATGCGAAAATACAATGATGTTGAGCAAGATTTCCCCCTTTGTACTTTGTTGTGCAGTTTTAATCTATTCATGAGCAGAAATAAGAGCATGTTGAGCAAGTTTTCCCCACGCATAATATGTTGTGCAGTTTTATTGCATTGATTGTAACGGCCCAGAATTATGATTTCCGGGTTACGTTTCAAGGGATAAAACCCCTTGTTCGGATCTTGCAATTCAGGTACGGGTTGAGTTTTAAAACAAAATATTTGTACTAAAAGAAGGGATTTCGAACCCTTAAAGATCGCGGATCCATTGGGGATCAAATACCTGCCTTAGTCTAATCGTGAAATCGAGCGAAAGCAAAAATAAGGTTGAGTTCAAATACAATCCGAAAGGGGGTATAAAAGAGAGGAAGTGTGGTGGTCTCTCAACCTCTCGATCTAACGCCAAAGGTCTGAACCCGCCAAGCATCCACATAAGCAACGATAGCGGCTAACGGTTACCTGAATCTAAAAAAAATGAGGGGGATCTGGGTCAATCATCAGGTCACTCATGCGCGTATGTAAACACACTCTGAGAGGCATATAATAAGCACCCTATTCTTAAGATGAAATGCGTAATGCCATACGTAAATTAAATCACATATATATATACTGACAGATTAATATAATGCAGAAAGCGATAAATGGATCCACACAGAATGCCAAGTGGCATGTCCCTCTCGTACCTCCACCCCCCTTCCGATAGGGCGGACACTGGCCAGTTCGGTGCTATAGCATAGCAAATTCCTCGTGGTGGTGCACAACCCACGGCATCATCATATCATATCATATCATATCATCGCTTGCCCGATGGTGTTGGGCTATCATATCATGCTCATATAGACTCGATTGACCCAGGGTACCCGATGAGGCTGGGCTACCCTATGACCCTAGCAAAGACTCTAGGACTATCACAGATAACGGCCGTTCTCTTGCAAGGACATATAGCAATCATATGATTTTCATTTTAGCTCCTAAGCATGATTCTAAGTCGTATGGTGCATGGACACTAGCCTACTATATAACACCCAGTGCATAGAGCGCCCATCATGAGTAAGTTCAAAGAACTTACCTGGAGTAGCAGATCAGCAAGACGAAAAGCAGCAAGGTATAAGCAAGCAAGTTACAGATCACCTAGCAATTATTAATAAATATGCATAAGTAAACTGCACAAAACGGGATCCATTTACCACTACATAACATGCCCACCAATCCATTAATCATAGCATCATCAACATTCTTTATCTCAACTTATGGCAACATCTTATATCATCTTATTCCATTGTCATTTCCATTACTCGCTCAATCATACTGCAATCCATATAATCTCACTAGCTAGTCAAGTTGTTATTTAAAACAATTACTTCAAAATTATATTTAGCCATTTCTAATTCATAAAATATTTAATCTTTAAAAATACTTCCAAAAATCCATTTAAATAATCCCGACATACTTTACTTTAATTTAAAATCATTCTTCTAGGGACTTAAATAATTTTCAACCGTTACTAAATAATTCAATTTATATACTTTAAAACCGACCCCTTTTAAATACCGACACACAAATCGATTTCTAAATAATCAATTATCGGAAATCGGTTAAACTATTAATTAATAAATCTAATAAATAAATAAATAACAAATAAACCCAAACCGAACCAACGCTTTTAACCCAAACCGAACCGAACCCGCATAAATCTCAACCGGTTAAACAAAATAATGAAACGAAGGAGTGGGGCCACGTATGCTGACTGGGCAGGGGCCCCGCTTGATCCATCTTCTTCCTCCAATTTCGAAATGAGCTGCCCTCGCCTGAACCACGCCGATCGACGCCGTTCATCCATCCCGGATCCCGCCCTCGAGATTCTCCTGCCTCCCCGCTCGCCGGACCGGCTCACGCTCGCAGCCAACACTCTCGCACCCGCTCACGCCCTCGCGGCGCTCTCATGCCCGCGTTTGCCTCTCCTCAGGCCGCTCGCTCACGCACAGTTGCTGCTCGCTCACGCTCTCGCCTACGCCCTCGAGCTGTCGGAGCTCTCGAGCTCGCTCGACTCCCCACACTCAGCTCTCGCTCACCCCCAATTAGCCCAAACATCGAAACAATTCAAGACATCGAATGAGAGAGAAAAGAAGGCTAGAGAGCTCACCGAGAAATTTCGCGACTTCGGAGCTCTCGATCGGAGTTCTGAGCGTCGTCGGAGGCTCCCGATGGATCGTCGGACCTGCGTGGGACATGGATGAGCGTGATGGTGAAGTCCGGGAGTGGCTTCGATCGAAGACGGAATAGAATCGCTTACCGGAACATGGCTCGCGATCGAACATGGGAGGAAGAGCTTCGGTGGTGGTGCTGTGAGCTCTCAACGGATCGCTAGCTTCGTCGGACTTCGGCTTCGCGATGATGAGGTGCTTCTGCTGGCGCCGATGGTGATCGATGGAGGGCGATTAAGGTGATGAGTGAAGAAGTGATGGAGATGGTGAGCAAGAGACGGTGATGGCGATGATGCTTGTGAGTGAGGGTGACGATGAATGAAAATGGAGCGGGGTTGGTGAACCGATGGGAGCGGGAGAGTGAGGGAGGGAATCAGTTAAGGTGATGGTGAAGAACGATGACGACAGTGATGGTGACCAAGTGAAAGTGACGGGGTGAAGTAGGCAGGGGATGGGTTCGGGTTGCAGGGTAAGGTAGGAGGGAGTGGGTGAGGTTAGGGTGTGAAATTGGTTAAAACAATACCCGGAAATAAATTCCAAATACGCAAATTTTGAATCCCGCAATTAGTCCTCAAACGTTAGTTTTTCCGACTCTCGCTCTCTCGATCGATTAGATTTTTTTAAAGTCGACGGATATTGCCATCCGATAATTATTTTGAGTTTTTGAGGTGAAAGGACGGAAATTATTTGCCAAATTTTATATTCCGATTTAATTTCATTTTTAATTCTCTCTTTATTTTTTTTTTTTTTCCGCAAAAATTAGGATTTAAAAATCCGAGCCTTTACATCATCCACCTCTAAAAACAAGTCTCGTCCCCGAGACTAAAATCATTTTAAAACAGGGGATGAAGTTTTAAAGCGATGAGTCCAAGGATCATGTCATTGATCCCGTAAACACCTCATAAGTGCCCCTATGAGGTACTCACAGTACCGTTGTCGTGATCATAATATCCCCAAATAGACCGTAGTAAGAATGTAATATGGGCCCCTACCACATCCTTACTCCGACTCTTTGGCCATATCATAACTCAAATATTATTATCCACTTCGTGAGGCGCCATAATGTAAATCCAGTCCCGAATGATTCAAAAGAGTTTTGCAAATGGAAAGATTGACCTCGAAATCGTTAAAATTCTTGATAGGATTTATTCTTTTAAAATCCAAGTTAGTATTTTTCAAATTCGTTCAAAATCTTCAAATTCGACGTTAGTCAAGCAATTTCACATCACGAGAGGTGGAATCATCCACCTCTAAAGACTAATCTCATATTCTCTTCCTAGTTTCCGAATCAAATCAATCATCGTTCTCAACTCAGCATGAACAAAAGTAAACCAACTCATCAACTCATAACATCATTAGCCACCTCTCATGTGGCAAATCTCAACATCAATCATGATAATCTCAACCACATAACATTTTTACCCATAACATAAATCATACCATCCCTTCAAAACATGCCAAAAGCAATAACAAAATCTCAACATCATACCACGAGACATAAGGCATATCTACATCATACTGAAGGCATCACAAGTCCGTGATCGAATTCTCATAACTTATCATGCAAGCACACATGTCAATAGATCAATGGGCTAGGTGTCACGGGGTTAGTATGTCAATACACATCAACTCTCACAATCGCATAACATCGCACTACAAGTAGAACCCGTCATAGCAGATTTACCATGTCAACATATCAACACATCAAGATCATGCTATTAGGATTCAGAAAAGGAAGATCAAGTAGTATATAAATCACCAACATGTCAACATGCTATCAAAGACATCACCTCAACTAATCACAATATCGAATGATGATCATTAAGTAACCAGGCACCATTGAGTCATGTTCATCATTTGACGTATCAATAATCATGTTTAACTATATAATACATCATCCTGCTTTCATATAATAACACATCATTATCTCATATATCATGTCGCAACACATTCTAACATGTTTCCACAACAACATAACAAGTTAGCAAATCATCAATATATCATGATAGCATTTGTCACTTTCACTAGATTTCAATATTGCATATCAACATGTAGTATTGTTCCATACCAAGTTCCTCATGGTCGCTATCTAACATCATGTCAGTACATATTTACAAGTCATGTAAGCAAGAAAATTCCCAAATTAACATTAGTACGTCAACAAGTCTCAATTTGCTATTATGCCCAAAATTATTGCAAAATATCATATAGGAACATAGTCAATTCAAGCTAGCAACTTTCATCATAACCTTATTAGAAAACAATTCAGGTTCGTCAGCATTCACAGTTCATACTTTTATAGACAAAGGAATTTAGATCATGCTTAACAACTCACATTAGCAACACATCAAGACATCATGGTATATAAGAACTGCAAGGCATTGAATCATATAATCATAATCAATGGACCCTCAGGAACCATTCATTACCAAGTCAGCACATCAACACGTAAATTTCATCGTCAGGTCAGTGCAATATCGCCATCAACTAATTTCGAAGGATTAAGAGTTAGAACGGAGAACACTCCCGCTCGCAAGTCATAGCGTACTCAGTAATCGTCATCATCAAAACGTGCTTGTCCTGCCGAAATCGTTTATCTTGAGGCTCGTGGGTAATGGGCACACGCCTTCGCGGCGTTGCTCTATCGCTATCAGACTTCCCATTTCCTCTTTCATGTCGTCAATCGTCCAACGTGTCGTGTAGGAGTTCAAGTTAGCGAAGATAGGGGAGGGACAAGAGCGGACAACCCAATGTTCCTTTCGGAACGAACACACACCAACCCTAAGGATGACAACTAGAGACGAAACTCTGACCTGAGAATAGCAACGATGCCCTTATGGAAGTCCATTAAGTTATAATCGCGACAAGCAAACACGAATTCATTATGGAGCATATCAATCACGCTAATCCACACTAACAGGTACCTATTTCAGAGGAGCAACATTCGTATTCATTTCCAACGACACGATCGATTCCTATACTGATGCATGCGAGACAAGATAATAGTCTATTATTCCATGAAAGCAGTTATGCCTAGCAATTTATGCGGAATCAAGAATGAGCATGCAGGATTCGAGGTCATGTGGGATTTAACGACGATGACGAGTATGGTGTATATGAACGAATGCACAAGCATGGTGTACGCATCAATAGGTGAGGTCAAATATGGCATGGCAAGGTGTAACATAACAACTAGATTAAGCGTCATACGAGAACATATAGGAGCAACCTAGTAACTATCTCATCCAAACACACTGGTCATATAATAGGTCAAGCATGGCACGTAATCATATGATGAGATACATTTAGAAAGCACATGTCCTACATGATACTAGCGACACATATAAAGGTACAATAGTTATCACATCATAGAACAGGTACAATATGTAATCATTTAGCGAGTCATACTAGAAATCATAAGCCCTACGGGATACTACTAGCACATATCGAATCATGACCACAATCAAGGTAACTCGCCTAAATTCATTGTAACATTTATGCGTCATACATATGCAAAATGATATAACGTGGTGTGTAATCATGCGAGGTGCCAAGTCATACATCTATGCCAACACTACAGGAATTCATAAGGTAATAGGGGAAACACTACCGAGTGATAACATGTAAGCATACCAGGATAAACCACCACATAAAGCAATTGATCATCGAATTCAACATCAATCTAATTTACATGAGTAAGATATTTCAAGGTGATGGAAAGAGGAAAGGATCACACTATGAGGGACCTAGCTCGAGAGAGAATCAGTAATAATGCAAGCAAGGTATGTATTCCAACTCAACAACCATTTTAATAAGGCATGCATTTACCAAGACATCACGTTAAATAGCATGATCACAATTGAACTAATAATTTAGTCAACAAACCAAGGGTAACATCGACTAATCATGCAGGGAAGATCATCTTACGACATTCATACAAGGGAAATGTAGCACACTATCATGGGCCTAATCTAGGGGAAGACAATAACTATATACATACACTTATCATGCAATTCATGCTTCAAATCAGCCGTTAGTACGATCAATACAACAAGTCAATTAGACATGCGAAGGCGACATATAATGAGGACAGGAAGCAAGGTGCAACATGGGACCTAATCAATGGGGCAAGCATGGGCACAAGATGTCATACAACCACGAATTTACATTTAGGATCGTCATCTTAACATGTACTGGAAATTACGTATCATATACGGCATGCTGATATCAAGTTATAACACATAATCATCAAGTATGGAAGTCACTCTATCATGATACAAGACCTGAACAATCACACTATCATGAACCTATTTACAGGGAGAACATTAATCATGCGGCTTCCTAACACGTGATATTTACATTCATGCAGTAGTATGACGGTGCAACATACCGAGTAGGGCATGCTGGGATGATAGACACGTAACATGTGTAACTTGGACTCACACAATGGCCATCATGAGGTCATAAAAAAATTAAAGCATGCATTCATCAAGACTCAATTATACCACATATTCCCCATCCAACGCAACTAATCACACAACAATATCAAGTGCAAACAACCAACAATCATTAATCTGATGAATACAAAATAGATGGGCATGTTGTAGATTCTTGTCATAAAACAAGTAATAAGCATCAAGGCGTCATCCACTAGTATGCTAAAGATATCATTTACAGGCATTCATACGAAGAAGAGTTTATCACACTATCATGGACCTAACCCAGGAGAAAACAATTATCATGTAGGTTTATATCATGTGGTTTATACGCTTCCAATCAATCATTAGTACAACTAATACAATAAGTCAAGTAGGCATGCTATGGCAACGTAATCACGATAGAGAGTGAGACATAACACAAGACTTGATCAATGTAACTAATCACAGATGTAATAACATGAGCAACATTTTACAAATAAGCATTTTGCAAGATACATGCAGGAGGTTACAAAATCATGCCATGCAGTTCAGAGAGAGTCACCATTACAACCGGACAGAAATCCCTAAGGGCAACCATTGACCTTCCCCAACTTACTCATCACCCCTATTTCTTGTGGGACCTGGGTACGTACGACTCTTTGTGGCAAGAAAACCTCGGTTGATCATCATAAGAATCAAGGAAGACAACCCCAAAACACCTTACTTTTGACTCAAAATGACATCAAGAACTACCTTCCAATACTCAATCAGACAACCTTCATATACATACATGAGTTTATGACGCAATGTGTTTACCAACCCGATTCCCATGAAAGATACCGACATCCGGGAGAAAGACTCGATAGAAGCATCAAAGGGTTAACAAACATAGTAGAATGAGATATTTCACACAAGCTGGGTTGACCACATAGAATTAAGGTTACTCCCACTATCTCGTTTGTACGGATCAGTCGATACACATTTAATTGTTAGGCATACCAATCAGACCTTAGCATATCAAGCACTCAACATAGAATTAATCAATGACAATTATAATGACCTCCTTCGAGGGAGATCGTACTCAGTCTCAATATATAAAGCACATCAAGCTATCTAATGTCGCTCTTCAAGGAGCGACTGACCGGAGGGGCAAAAACCTCGCGATCCTACCTAACTCGCCACTCCAACCACCTTGATGCAAATTCCTTGGAGTCTTCCGGACCCTCTGTAAAGAGCAAGCTAGTATTTTGCCTACCGTTCCCAACTACACACAATAGGGGTGGTTTAGCGCCTTTACTACCCACTCGCGTCCCCATTTGGTCGATTTTCCTCAATTATTACAAGTCGAGTTCATTACTTAATCCAATTTTGGTTAGGCATCTTAAGTTCATTTTGCCCCTTTAAATCCTTTTCAAAAAGTCCTTGAAACTCGTGGGCGGTTTTCAAAACTTACACTCGACCCTTGTGTACCCGAATTGCACAACCTGAGCTCTGATACCATCTTTGTAACGGCCCAGAATTATGATTTCCGGGTTACGTTTCAAGGGATAAAACCCCTTGTTCGGATCTTGCAATTCAGGTACGGGTTGAGTTTTAAAACAAAATATTTGTACTAAAAGAAGGGATTTCGAACCCTTAAAGATCGCGGATCCATTGGGGATCAAATACCTGCCTTAGTCTAATCGTGAAATCGAGCGAAAGCAAAAATAAGGTTGAGTTCAAATACAATCCGAAAGGGGGTATAAAAGAGAGGAAGTGTGGTGGTCTCTCAACCTCTCGATCTAACGCCAAAGGTCTGAACCCGCCAAGCATCCACATAAGCAACGATAGCGGCTAACGGTTACCTGAATCTAAAAAAAATGAGGGGGATCTGGGTCAATCATCAGGTCACTCATGCGCGTATGTAAACACACTCTGAGAGGCATATAATAAGCACCCTATTCTTAAGATGAAATGCGTAATGCCATACGTAAATTAAATCACATATATATATACTGACAGATTAATATAATGCAGAAAGCGATAAATGGATCCACACAGAATGCCAAGTGGCATGTCCCTCTCGTACCTCCACCCCCCTTCCGATAGGGCGGACACTGGCCAGTTCGGTGCTATAGCATAGCAAATTCCTCGTGGTGGTGCACAACCCACGGCATCATCATATCATATCATATCATATCATCGCTTGCCCGATGGTGTTGGGCTATCATATCATGCTCATATAGACTCGATTGACCCAGGGTACCCGATGAGGCTGGGCTACCCTATGACCCTAGCAAAGACTCTAGGACTATCACAGATAACGGCCGTTCTCTTGCAAGGACATATAGCAATCATATGATTTTCATTTTAGCTCCTAAGCATGATTCTAAGTCGTATGGTGCATGGACACTAGCCTACTATATAACACCCAGTGCATAGAGCGCCCATCATGAGTAAGTTCAAAGAACTTACCTGGAGTAGCAGATCAGCAAGACGAAAAGCAGCAAGGTATAAGCAAGCAAGTTACAGATCACCTAGCAATTATTAATAAATATGCATAAGTAAACTGCACAAAACGGGATCCATTTACCACTA
The DNA here is from genome assembly GCA_037127255.1 of Persicaria tinctoria. Classification (NCBI taxonomy): domain Eukaryota; kingdom Viridiplantae; phylum Streptophyta; class Magnoliopsida; order Caryophyllales; family Polygonaceae; genus Persicaria; species Persicaria tinctoria. The sequence goes on from JBANSL010000008.1 coordinate 44,564,934, forward strand.
CATAACATGCCCACCAATCCATTAATCATAGCATCATCAACATTCTTTATCTCAACTTATGGCAACATCTTATATCATCTTATTCCATTGTCATTTCCATTACTCGCTCAATCATACTGCAATCCATATAATCTCACTAGCTAGTCAAGTTGTTATTTAAAACAATTACTTCAAAATTATATTTAGCCATTTCTAATTCATAAAATATTTAATCTTTAAAAATACTTCCAAAAATCCATTTAAATAATCCCGACATACTTTACTTTAATTTAAAATCATTCTTCTAGGGACTTAAATAATTTTCAACCGTTACTAAATAATTCAATTTATATACTTTAAAACCGACCCCTTTTAAATACCGACACACAAATCGATTTCTAAATAATCAATTATCGGAAATCGGTTAAACTATTAATTAATAAATCTAATAAATAAATAAATAACAAATAAACCCAAACCGAACCAACGCTTTTAACCCAAACCGAACCGAACCCGCATAAATCTCAACCGGTTAAACAAAATAATGAAACGAAGGAGTGGGGCCACGTATGCTGACTGGGCAGGGGCCCCGCTTGATCCATCTTCTTCCTCCAATTTCGAAATGAGCTGCCCTCGCCTGAACCACGCCGATCGACGCCGTTCATCCATCCCGGATCCCGCCCTCGAGATTCTCCTGCCTCCCCGCTCGCCGGACCGGCTCACGCTCGCAGCCAACACTCTCGCACCCGCTCACGCCCTCGCGGCGCTCTCATGCCCGCGTTTGCCTCTCCTCAGGCCGCTCGCTCACGCACAGTTGCTGCTCGCTCACGCTCTCGCCTACGCCCTCGAGCTGTCGGAGCTCTCGAGCTCGCTCGACTCCCCACACTCAGCTCTCGCTCACCCCCAATTAGCCCAAACATCGAAACAATTCAAGACATCGAATGAGAGAGAAAAGAAGGCTAGAGAGCTCACCGAGAAATTTCGCGACTTCGGAGCTCTCGATCGGAGTTCTGAGCGTCGTCGGAGGCTCCCGATGGATCGTCGGACCTGCGTGGGACATGGATGAGCGTGATGGTGAAGTCCGGGAGTGGCTTCGATCGAAGACGGAATAGAATCGCTTACCGGAACATGGCTCGCGATCGAACATGGGAGGAAGAGCTTCGGTGGTGGTGCTGTGAGCTCTCAACGGATCGCTAGCTTCGTCGGACTTCGGCTTCGCGATGATGAGGTGCTTCTGCTGGCGCCGATGGTGATCGATGGAGGGCGATTAAGGTGATGAGTGAAGAAGTGATGGAGATGGTGAGCAAGAGACGGTGATGGCGATGATGCTTGTGAGTGAGGGTGACGATGAATGAAAATGGAGCGGGGTTGGTGAACCGATGGGAGCGGGAGAGTGAGGGAGGGAATCAGTTAAGGTGATGGTGAAGAACGATGACGACAGTGATGGTGACCAAGTGAAAGTGACGGGGTGAAGTAGGCAGGGGATGGGTTCGGGTTGCAGGGTAAGGTAGGAGGGAGTGGGTGAGGTTAGGGTGTGAAATTGGTTAAAACAATACCCGGAAATAAATTCCAAATACGCAAAATTTGAATCCCGCAATTAGTCCTCAAACGTTAGTTTTTCCGACTCTCGCTCTCTCGATCGATTAGATTTTTTTAAAGTCGACGGATATTGCCATCCGATAATTATTTTGAGTTTTTGAGGTGAAAGGACGGAAATTATTTGCCAAATTTTATATTCCGATTTAATTTCATTTTTAATTCTCTCTTTATTTTTTTTTTTTTTCCGCAAAAATTAGGATTTAAAAATCCGAGCCTTTACATTGATGAGCAAAAATAAGAAGATGTTGAGCAATAATGTATTAAACAACTATGAAAAAGTATATAAACAAAAATAAGATGTTGTTGCAAAAAGTGTTGTTGTGCAATATATGTACTATCGTTGAGCAAAAATAAATTGATGTTGAGCAAGTTTTGCACAAGCATAATATGTTGTGCACTTTTATTCCATTGATGAGCAAGAATAATACATTGTTGAGCAGAAAAACTATTAAGCAAATATGAAAGCATAAATATATAAAAATAAGAAGTTGTTGGTACCAAAGTGGTGTTCTTGTGCAATACATATACTATCGTTGGGCGAAAATAAGGTGATGTTGAGCGAGAATAATATGATGTTGAGCAGAACTAGGGTATGGAATTATATGAAAAATTATAACAAATACATAAAGTCTCACAAAATTGCAGAATTATTAGCAAACAAAAAAAAAGAAAATGGAAACGGTTTTCCTAAAAAAAAAAATATATAAAATCCAACTAAGTGTGAGTGCGCAAAACCCTTTTCCAGGTTCAAGAAGTTTTCCATCACCTCCTTTTAGTTTCTTCATCCAGCTAAATCTACTCTGTCCATTTCTCTGCGAGATTGCCTGAGGCTTGATTGTACGCTTGTAAGAAGGAGATCTATCATATACATAGAGATGTCTTCAGATCCGAAAGGTTTGATTTCGTGTTTTCTGTGTATTAAATTTCAAATTAGAACGAGTACGATTTAGGGCTTAGTTTCCCACGAAAATTAGGAAATATCGCAATTGTTCAAGCGAATTTAAAGTTTATAATCAAGCAATTATTCAGCCTTACAAGATCTACCAATGCTATTCCAATCTCTTTGGCACAATAAATTGAAGTTAATGTGATTAATCTAGAGGTTGAATTTGCGAATTTGGGGATTTGTTCGGCATAACATACAGTCTTTCGCAGTGTCATCTTTCCAATTATATTTGTATAAATTGATTGTAAGTGTTCATTCTATAGGTAAACGTCCACAGAGTGTAAGTGATTTACCTGTTCTAGACAGTCAAAATACAAATTCGAAGAGATCAAAACGATCTGGGGTTAAACCTCCAGTAGTTGATTTATCTAGAGATTCACCTCCCTTCAAAGATGAACTGTCTGTTGACACTGAGACTGGAAAATCCTTGGAAGCAGGGGAGGGTTGTATGTCACTTGAATCCAAAGATTCGCACCCACTTGTAAGAAGAAACAGTAAGAGAGAAGTGCACCCTGCAATTGATCTTCGTGTTAGCACTGTTGCTGTGGAGACCATTGAAATTGCAAGGCTGGAAACACATTCGCCTAATGAGACGGTTGTTCATCATGTAAACCCAACTGTGCATATCATAACATCTGATGAGCAAACAGATACCACAACCATACAACCTGTCGAACAAAATAGGCAGCTGGTTGTGAGAAGTGAGAGAAACACTAGACAAAAAAATCTCCCATCATTGAAATCACGGTCAAGCCCACGCTTGTTGGTGTCATCCTTGAAAAAATTGAATGCCAAGCAAAGGAAAATGATTGAGGATATTGGCTTTGGATTTTTGTTCAACTTGGAGATTGTTACCCTACCACTACTTCTTTCGTATTGGTTAGTGGAGCAGTTTGACCCTAACAAGTGTTGCTTGGTGTTGGCTAATGGAGGCGAACTTGAAATTGCAGAAATAGACGTGCATATCACAATGGGATTCCCAATGGGGAAAGTTTTAGTTGGAAGAAAATCACCTAAAGAGAATTTCAATCTTGTGCAAGAGTGGAAAACCACATTTGATGTCCAGGACAATATAACAACAGCTATTGTTATGGAAAAATTGATAGCTGACACTGACTGCAGTGATCAATTCCTTCTGAACTTTATCGTTATACTGGACTCTATCTTGGTTGATACACTAGGAAACGGCCATGCCAACCACATTTTAATAAGAGTAGTTCCTGAATTGGGTGACCTGAAAGACCTAAATTGGTGTGCTATTGTGTTGGAAAGTTTGGTCGATGCAAAGAGAAGCTGGGAAAAGAACAAGAATGGCCATTTCAGAGGGCCTCTGTTATTCTTGGTTGTAAGTAATTTTTTCAAACCTTCGCTCTGACGTTAACTTAGTTTCTTTACCATATCAGTAGTCCAAATGTCACCCCTCAGACTTTTATCTACATTTCTACAGTATTCTTTATGTCAGCATTCACTGATCAATCGTTATACTGATATATGTTTATCCCCTTGGTGTGCCAGTTGTTTTACATGGATAGGGTGAAATTATTCACAAGCACATCTCTAAGAAGAATGACTCGTTCTTTCCCGGTTTTCGTTGGCATAAATTACAAAATCTTGCGCCAACGAGAAACTGATGATATAAGTACTGGAGGCTTTGGCTGTGGCTTAGTCCAGCCTCGCCAAGTTGTGCCTCACCAACAAGACGTACAATCTACAGCTTGTCCACAACCTACTGCACAAAACGGTGAAGGCACCAGTCACCATGCTGATCCAGAGAAAGAGACACCCCCAGTTGAGGTTTGGATGAATTATTTCAACCAATTCAATATAATATTATTAGAGTATAGCAATGTTCTGGTATTTACTGATGACTTTTTATTCTTATTTTTTATGTGATGTTATCTTCTAGAGTTGGATAAAGTTATTTGCTCAAAAGACTTCTGCACTTGCATCTGCTGTTTCTGATTTTGCTGAGTGGTCTACAAAAGTCCCTATTGAACTACAGAATGATGACAAGGTACAAAGGCTTCTAAATGGAGCAAACCAGCTTTTAGGGGTGGGAAATGTCATTCCTGAGGCACCTACGGCTACGGATGCTGCTGCCATGTCAAATATGAATGACCCTGTAAGCCCATATTTTACTGAATCACAAGAGAAATTCTGGGCAGACCCTGTTTTTTTAGATTGCATCACTCAAATAGAAATGGCATATCTCAACAAACAAAAAATGAAACCAAATATCAAAGTGGACGGAGAATTTTCCTTTGATATATTTCTAGATGACCCTGCTTTTAAGAAAGATGAAGGGACGTCATTGAACACATCAGTTGAAGTGAAGAATGCTAATGAAGCAGCCAAGACTCCCCCAGACAGCAACGGGAAGTCTCCCATACAACAGCGTGGTGAAGCTATTCCTAATCCCCTACCCACTCAAATTAAAGCTAATACTCCACCAGTGAACCCTTTGGGAGATACAATAGAATGCATTCCCCCTGCTGCCTTGCCAACAAGAAGGTCGCCACGGATCAACATAGTTGATGGAAATGCTGCAGATCAACTTAATAACCCGAAGAGAGAAGAAGCTACAAGGAGAGCACATAAACCTTCTGCGTCTTTGAGAAGCCCATATTACTCCCGTGTTGTTGACATTACAGACCCTATCTCTGAAATTGAGCGCACTGTTTCAGCCTATTTAGCAATGAAAAATCCACACAGCACGTAAGTTCATTTTAAACTTAACCTTGTTAAAGTATGTTCAGTTAGAAGTAAAAGGTTATTTTCATATAATCCATCTTCAAAATGATTGACATTGCAGGGAAATTTTGTTTAAGCACAAGTCTGTTGAGATTGTTAGAACAGACATGGCTACGCTTGAGGAGGAAACCCACTTGTCTAGTGTCGTTATTGGTGCGTGGACAACTATCCTCAACCACAAGGAACAGTATAAAAGTGCTCAATCACCTGCAAGACTTTTTGTCGATATCAACAAAACCGTAATATTCTAACAATTTTAACTTCCAATTACACTCTGTTGTTAGCCGTTATTACAATTCGTCTGTTTTTTTTAACTAATTTCTATTCTTCAACCAGTTTAATGTAGCGAGTGTATCAGTACGAGCTTCTGATGAACAATTCAAGAGGTTTAACCTCCACATGGATACTGTGTTGTCATCGTCACCACACCTTTCTTTGAAGGATATAGACATGGTACTACCTTGCAATTAAATAAATAAAGTTCAAAAGACCAATCACTAATGTTTATTTGTTTTTTTATTATGTTGATTAGATTGTATTTGGGGTTGAACGAACAGCAGACTATGTCATGGTTGTCTTCAACTTTAAAAACAAAATGGTCCAAATTGTTGATGTCACACCACCTTCTGGTGATCCAATTAGACACTTCACACCACCCTTTGAATGTTTGGTATGTTTTACTACTGATATCTAATATTTATTTCCTTCTCTTGATTTCATTTAAATACCAACTCATTTTATAATTAAAATTACATGAATTCTAATTCAATCCATGCAGGGTGATATGCCGATTGCTTATCTAACAGAGAAGGGGCATCCAGCAAAGGCAGAAATAGTGTCAGATGCAACACCATCAAAAGTCCCCATTACATGGGCTGGGGAGGAGAAAGTTCAATATTCTGGAGTATGCCTCATGCGCCACATGGAGACATTCTTTGGGACAGAGAGAGGGTACAAGTGTGGATTCGAAAAGGGCAATTTCAAGAATATTTCAAAGCTAGGTGTGAAGTATCTGACAGATATAGTATGTTCAGAGTTAAATGAAGTGAACGCAGATGTTGTGAAGGCAGCAAAATCCCATGCAAGAATGACTTCAAAAGGAATTCAGGGGCAGAGACTGAATCTTGGTTGAACAACCATAACACAATTTCGTGTTTTTATTTTCAAACTTTGGAATGAATTTTGGTGTGGACAGTTTTATATGCTACTTCTGAAAATTCTACTCGTACCAATTAAGACAGTTGTTGTCACTGTGGTCAGGTTTCTCGTACCAGTCAAGACGTTTGTCGTCCATGTGGGTTTTTGATGGATAGTATTTGTCAAGATGCATACAAATATAACTGCTACTAAACAGTTGTGTTTGTTCTTCAATGTGTTAGCACAATTCTCTGCGCTTATAATCAAGTGGTCTATTATTAAAATCAACTGTTTGGTTTTAATAATATCTATTCGTTTGTTCTGCAATTGTAAACTAGTGTTTAGCAATACTAAGATGATGTTGAGCAAATTCCGAGTAACATAAAAACTTAGTTAGACAGTGTCAGCACTACTTTTACCAAAACAATCCCGCGCTTTTAATCAAGTGGTCTATTATTAAAATCAACTGTTTGGTTTTAATAATATCTATTCGTTTGTTCTGCAATTGTAAACTAGTGTTTAGCAATACTAAGATGATGTTGAGCAAATTCCGAGTAACATAAAAACTTAGTTAGACAATGTCAGCACTACTTTTACCAAAACAATCCACAAACTACCCAAATGTGTCCGCAGTATAACAAGGGATAGACGTAAAACTTCAGGCACAATTTATAATTTGGAATATGAGGAAGGAAATTACAAAATAATTATATGATTATTATGATAATAATATATTGCATCATATCATTATGATGGAACACATATAATCTAAAATAACAAAAAAATAAAAATAGCATCAACATATAAATAAGTACCAATGTTAATACGTATTAATAAAGTAGAACTACAGCCCTAAAAAGGCATCAATCTTCTTCCTCCTTTCCATTTCTGCATCTAAAACCTCTTTAACACACACCATTAGATTGTCCTTTGTGTCTTCAAACAACTGTCTTTGATTGCCCAGTTCTCTTTCTATCTATATAAAAGATAAAAGACAATACTCAATCACAGTATGGAAAAAAAATTTATGGATAAAACTTCAAATATCACCTTTGATAATGCTTCACCATCTTCATCTTTGGCCGCAATCCGAGCGTGATGTTCATTTGCTATTATGGATCTTTGGTATTCCTCATATAATGTGTAATGAACAACAACAGCCTCCAACAACTCAGCCCTGCGGGCCTCTTTGTTCGTCTCGCAGGCTTCATCAACTAGATTCATGTGATAACCAGGGTAAACAACACTATCCAGCACATCCATCAATTGATGGAAACTGATGCAAAACCTTACAGTGTTATCATAGTTCATCTTTTTAAAGAGGGATGTGTTTCTGTTAAAACCAGTTTTCAGGCGCCAATGAATAACAAAGAATGATAAATGGATATATATAGCCAACAATTAGACAGTTTTCATCTTGTAACAGTTATTTATGACAGTTTATTTCAGAGTAACTATAAAAAAAAAACTGTCAAAACTGTAAAACTAAAAACTGAAAACGCATTGCAGTTATTTGAGTTATAGTTATCATTGGAAGACATTGCCTAACTCGTGTCAGCAATACTTTTAGCCTTATCCACCTAGTGTCATCACAAAAATATCAAAAACAGAAAACAACCAAATATATAAGAATATTGTCACCAATAGACCCCAACTACTCTAACCAACAATGTAACAAAAAGACTTTGAACACTAGCCAATTCGTGCAACATCATAAACTTGAAAATCACAAAAAGAATAGTAGTCCAAGGTCTCAAGTAAATGTACCTAAAATCAGTGTCAGCGCTACTTTGGGACTTACCCTAATAGTGTCACACACTTAAGTTTTAATATCAGCAAATGTCAAGACATAAACTTCAATAGAAAAAACCACCAATATGATCAACTTGGGTCACACAAAATTACATACTTAAATGTCAAATATTACCATAATTTGAATATAAACCAGAAACAAATGTGATCAAGGACAAACTTAATTCATAGAATGTACTTTGGGTTACATCAGTACCATACAAAATTACATACTACACTAATATCAACTAAAGCTAGAATTCTGCCCGGTAAAGAGGACAGTTGTTGTGAACTAAAAGCCAAGCTCGTAAACAATCTGGATGAAAGTGATGTTGGCATGGCGTTTGAAGAACAGGATCTGACTCCAACATTGGAAGCAAGCAAATTGGACATTCATCATCATCAAGCTCAAGATGATATATCTCCCTTAATCCGTCAACCTCCATAGGATCTGGAGGTGCTGGGGGATCTGCTTGGTCAACCTCCATATGAATGTCATCGTTTATGTCGGACTCATGGCTTGCTTCAGACGAGGAGTCATCATAGACATGTATATTGATGTTGATGTTAGGACAAAGACCATATTCAACAAGATCAACATCGACGTCAAACCAACTTCTAGTGTAATCCATTAGAAGCCGATTGGCTACCTGGGTTCTAACCTCAACCGTTAATCCTGCATCCTGTAGCACTTCGTTGCAGCGAGCAAGACTCATAGGCAACCCATTCCAAGTAGACGTGTGATAGAATGTGAAGGGAATGCTGTCAGAGTGGATGGCCACAAGAAGTAGACTAGGTCCATACCAGTCCGACTCAGATCCTGATATTTCAACTTCATAAGTCCCAACGATGTAGTCGTAGTCTAATTCAGTATAGGTTGGGAATGCCATTGAAGAAGAGAAAACCTACACAGCCAAAATCAAAATATACTCATACATTAGACATTGAATTAAAAATAAAACATTACATCGATATTATAAAGAAATAAACAATTGAGAAAGACAATAGAGAAAAAATGCCTGAAAAACTGAAAAAACCCTAACCGATGCCTTTTAATGACAATAAGAATCACATACACCCAAACGGGATACAATGCAATAGGAAATAAGAAACACACACACCAATATATGAACATTACTAGACTAAAAAGCAAGGGGGAATTCAACGAAACCCAGAGAATACAACAATTAGATTTTTGCTGAAGCAGTACATAAAAATAACAGAACGTATTTTTTTAAAGGAAGAAAACAGAAAGAAGTACATACCACACACAGGAATCGCACCTTGAAAGCAAGAAATCTGGATAAGAACGAGAGAGGATGAAGATGAACAAGAAGAAGAAGATGAAAAGACTTGCAAACAATCTGAAAAGCGTTTTAGAGCAGTATAAATAAGCGGGAAATGGGCCGCCCATCTCTAAATGAAGCCCAACAGTTGTGTTGAGGGCAATATCAACGGTTTAAACATTTGTGCAAAATTACTGTGTTGATGAGCAAAAATAAGATAATGTTTAGCAAATTTCCCCCAATAGCCAGTGTTGGGAAATTTACATCTGATGATGAGCAAAAATAATAACATGATGCAAAAAAACAAAATTTCTGGAAATTTTTAATATTATATTGACAAAAAATATAATCATTATGATAACATTTCAACTATAAACTACTGTTGTGCAACTATAAACTACTGTTGAGCAAAACTAAAATGATGTTGAGCAAAATTACACCAATCACACCCACACATTGTGCAGCTTTGTTCTAAAATTGCGGCTATTTAACCCCATGTTGTGTAACACTCTAGTAAGGAACTATATAATTAGATTGACAAGTAAAATTGAATTATCATGGACAAAATTTCACAAGTCTAGAACGTGGTGCAAAAATAATATATTGTTGAGCAAGTTTATCTTACACAAACTGCTATCAGTGTCAGCACTATTTGTAACTAGTATCAGTGTCAGCACTACTTTGGGTCTAAAACACTTAGTGTCACCGCAAGAAATTCAAATATCAAAAAACGATCAACCTGTTGCAACCACAAATTCAAACTAATATAACTCACAATTTCAACAATAATATGGACATTACACACCTCTTTCACCCCCCCTTCACTGATGAATAAAAAAATACAACAATCGTGTCATCGCTAGTTGTAATATAATATGAGTCAAACCAATACTTCAATATCAGTGTCATCACTAATTGTAACTGATATCACTGTCAGCACTAATTGGGCCACCAAACACCCAGTGTCACCACACACACTGCAATATCAAAAAATGCAAGTATGGTGTCGGCATTACTTTAACCTAATCAGACAATAAATGTTAACAATACTTTGGGCATCAAAAATATCTTTACAGAATATACACTTCACCAAGAACAAAGACTAGGCCACTGTCACCACCGATAATATATAAGCATATTCATCAAAGATCAGGTGGGCTTCTCTTCCTCAAATAAAACACATTATCATACACAGCCAAATTTAACAATGCCTTAATTTCATTAATATTATACATTTCCCAACACCAGTTACAGCAAATAGTTACAAAAGCAAGTTGGTATGATTACAATGGAAATCATATACAAAAAGGTGCCAGATACCGACTTCCATTCATACCATACATTCAATTTACCTTAACTACCACAAAATAGATACACCAAGAATGTCTTTCCCAAGCAAATATACATTGCAAATATGCCTAAAAGGGTGATCGACAAAGTGGACAAATAGGTTGATACGACACCCACTCTATAATACACGTTGTGTGGAAGGTATGATCACAATATGTCCGAAGGCTCGACGTAGATGGAAGCATCGGCTCAAGGCATATAGAGCACAGGTCCACCTCATCTGGAGAAGCTGGGGGGTCCACATGCTCTTCAGAGTCTATGCTCATCTCAGATTCAGAGCTCAAGTCATCTCCAGATTCTACAAGGAAACGTACATCAATAATGAGATCAGGGCAGAGCCCGTATTCAACGAACTCAGCATCGTCTGAAACCCACATGTGAGTATAATCCGCTAGCATCAGGTTGGCGACTTGAGTTCGCACCACAGCAGTGACCCCTGCTTCATGAAACAACTGATCACACTGTTCAAAAGACATTGACAACCCATTCCACTCAGTAATATGTTCCGCAAACACCTCAGGGATCCTCTCGGAATTGATAACCACGTGCAAGATACTAGGTCCATAAACAGGCGTCGGCCTTGGTGTGATTGACACTTCAAAATACCCAACAGTGCTATGGTAACCAATTTGAACTTCAATTGGAAGTGCCATCTAAGGATACAAAACATAAACAACAAAAAATAAATATACACTCATATAAAATGCTAAAATCAAAACCCTAACAGACTGAAAGATGATGAAAAACTCATCTAAAAATCACGAATACACAAAATAAAACACATCTAAAAATGAGGAAAACAGAAAAAAGCCCTAACCGATTTTCTTGAAGTAAACACGAGACCGAAAAGTAGAGAGATAGATGAGAAAGGGCGCACCTTGGAAAGAAGACTCCGAAAAAGGGAAGAGCTTGTGGAGGACGAGCAAGAGAGTTGGAGAGAGGGTAAGGATGACGGGAGTGGAAAGGGTTTGAGTGACGTTGAACTGTTGAAGAAACGAGAAACAACACCGCCTTAAATAAATTACCGACTTGGGCCAACTTCTTTCACCAGTTAATGGGCCACTGTCTCATATCTTGAATTTTAAAATAACCAAACCACCAATTTTGTCCAAATCCTGTTGTTGTGCAAAATTTAACCTCTTGTTTAGCAAAAATATTATAATGTTGAGCAAATTTCGACAAATCGACAATGGTGTGCAATTTAATTTTTATTATGGCCAAATAAAGGACAACACGATGAGATAAATATATTTCAAAATTCACAAATTATATTAAGTACAAAAAACATTATATTAGGAACACACTCACATAGATCAATTGTTGTGCAACACTTAACCTAGTGATCACCAAACATATGATCATGTTGAGCAAAATTGCACTAATCGACCATTGTATGCAATTACATTCTAACGATGACAAAAAAAAAGGCAGCACCCTAAATAAATATAAATTTAAAGAGTCAAAAATTCTAGTAAGCAAAAACAAGATGTTATTGGGCACAAATTCACAAAGATTACTTGTTTTGCAAAATTTACCCTGTTGTTCAGCAGAAATATGATCATGTTGAGCAAATTTTCACCAATCAACCACGGTATGAAATTTAATTCGAACGATGACCAAAAAAAAAACAGCAGCATAAGAAAATATATATTTAAAAAGTACAAAATTATATTAACGAAAAATAGGAACATAATAAGCAAAAAAATCAGAAAGAGCACACAGTCTCAACACTGCTTGAAAACAAACATCAGTGTCACCACTATTTTCGTACATAGGCAACTGTTGTCAGCACATAATGTTCTCTTATCTATCTTGAGCAATTAAGTTGTCAGATTACATCCAAACTTCGCCCCCTTTACAAAAGAACACCCTATCTAACTAATGGTTCTAAAACCTAAAACTCTAAGTTTCTTTGATCAGATCTGCACACATGAGTTCTCTGAAACGAAAGATCTTTTCGTTGTTGAAGGTTGTAACATCTCCCCCAAATACAGAAGCTTCAATGGCTTTTAATGTAAACACACCGCATGAAGCCCTGTAGACAAGGAAAGAAACAATGTAATGTAAGTACATAAATAACAAGTACCTAAACGTAAGCAAAGAACATAACAAGATAACAAATACATACCCAGTTGAATCATGCATTAGCCCAGGGACCATATATATTTGGAAAGGAGAGGAATCAAAGTTTTCAAATAGCCCAGCCTTTGATAAATGAATTGGAAGCCAAATAGCAAACGGTTGCAGTTGTTCTTCAAGAACACCTCCCCTAACAGCAGGAACATTGCAATCGAACACATTGATTACCCTATCTTCAATTTTTATCTCCAACGCCACCCAGTGCTTGTTTATAACATTGAAAATTGTGTAAATTTTCTTTACCGATACCCATGGCTTCCCATACTCGGCAGGGCACATACCGACAAAATAATCCTCAGTGCTGGATTCAAGATCTATGTCTATCCCATAACAAGTAGCATAGTCGGGGAGGTACTTCAGATAAAATAGCCAATCAAGAACAAGAACATCTCGATACTTGACAGGGTCCTCATGAATGCGCTTCCTAATATGAATCAAACCTGCTTCTAGATGCTAAACAAAGTAATAAAAAAAGTGGATTCAACAATCAAATAATACAATAAAACGTAATCCACAAATATATATATATATATATATATATAAAATATATAATGTAGAAATATAACCAGTTATTACCTGACAATCAAACCACATATTCTTCAGTAAAATACGCTGGAAAAACTTTCTATCAACCCTTGAGGTTGGACCAACAACAGAAAAATTCCTGCCAAGGAGTACACAAAGCAAAAAATAAAAAATAAAATATATATATACAATAAGAGGCTGTAACTAATACAATAACAACAATATTTTATACCAAATACTAAACATAAAATTAAACCATACCTTTGTTTTTTTACGAGTCCATAAATAAATTCATGATCTTCCGAGCTGATCAGTGATTTCTTAGGGGCATGCTTTGGCATCCTCACTTTCTTCACTTCAACAACTGGACCATACAAGAATTTACTGTTTGATGGGATAAGATTGGAGGCCTTTAGTTGGTCAACCTCAATTTGAATTGCAGAATCCTTAGCTAACAAATTCCAATCATCGCCTTCACCCTTGTCATCATCATTGTCAGACAGAAAAATGTACTTTTCAAGGGCTGGGTCAACCTTAACTCCAGCAACTTTACCACCAGCGAATTCGCCTTCACACTTTGTAGATTGAGGCCCTTCAGCTGAAGTTGCTGGGATCCCAACCTCATCTCCAGAACCCTTAAAATCAGTGTCAGCAACAACAGTTGGAGACTCCTTACACACTACTGGAACCTCACTACTAAATGAAGGCAAAGACACGGGCACGCATTCGCCAGAAACGGCAGATGATTTGAACATTAACTTCTCGTCAGGGAACGACTGCTGAAGATCAGACACAACATCATTCACAATTTTGTTCACATCTTCAGCAACAGCCTTCACGGGTGTGGCCTGGGGTTCACCACAACTGACACGTTCACAGTCACCTCCCACAGGAGGGCCATCGGACTTGCCAGGAACTTGCTTATCATCAGACTTCGCGGTTGTGTCCTGGGCCTTAGCAGACCTCACATGGTCAAAATCAACGATCGCAGGAGAGCTCACCGACTTACCAGCAATATGCTTAGCATCAGCCTTCGCAGGTGTTCCCTGGCCCTTCCCACCACTGGTGCTTTCATCATGAAATACCACATGAGAGCTCACAGTCTTACCAGCAATGTGCTTATCACAAGCCTTCGCAGGTGTGTACTGATACTTAGCACCACTAACACTTTCGTCATCAACATTTACAAAAGTGTCCTTGACATCAGGCTTGACAGGGTTTGACTGCACCCTCTCAAACAAAGCTTCATAATTAGCAACCCTAACCTCAAGCTCATCGTACCTCTTTGCCATCTCACCAAACACTTGAAGGCTCCCATTCAGCTCAACAATCTTTATTTCAATTGCATCTACCCTTGCAGACAACATATGCATAATTTTTGGGATCTCTTCAAGCTTCGCAATCTTCCTATAAATCTCCTTCACCCAGTCAGGATGAGATGGGAGAGAAGAAGCAAAACCATCATCATGTGATTTGGGAGGCAACTCACAAGTTGGATTATCGGTAGCATTCATTTGAGGAGAAACATGTTCAATATCTTCCACTTTCTCTGATGACACTGCTATTTTCACAGCTTCATCACTTGAAATGCGAACATATTCATTTTCACAAGCAGCAGATGTTTGCCCCAGCACAGACTGCCCACCACCAAAATCATGTGCTTCAACACTCCCTTGGGGAGACTTCTGAACAGAAGGGGTCGGCACATCACCCTCTCTATCACTGTCAGCGGAAGGTGTGTCAACTCCTTCAACAGTGTCACCACAATCAATGCCATCTGCAAGGTCGGCCAAAACATATAGCCTCGCAGTTTGAGAAGCACACAATTTATCGGATTTAGGGGAATGGGTGTCAGAGTGCAAAACATAAACCTTGTCATCACAAACAGGAACTTCACCACAGGATTTGGAAGTATGGGTAGCAGCACTAACATCTTCACCTTTGTCATCACCAACACTGACTTCGCAACCAGATGTAGAGACTGCAACATGAATATCTACAGGCTTCACTACATGTGCATCCGCGATACCAACAACGGGAGCTGAAGGGATAATAACAGGCTTGTCAACATTACTATCATATAATGGCCTAAAACTACTTACACCACCGGTCCTCTTCATCTTAGACCTCCGTTGAAAGACAACATTCAACGACGCATCATTTTCTAAAAGATCAAATGAATCAGTACTCAACCGACATCGCTTAGAAGGTGAAGCAACCACATCAACCTCCTTGTGCAAATCTGTGTCAGGGGTAAGTCTCTTACCCTCCTCAGATGGAATAACTATAGCACCTGTCCTCATTGCTGAAGCCTTCTGCCGAGGCATCTTTACATCACTCTTGACAGATTTTTTTCGGTCTAGAGCAATGTATGGATTGATTAGAACACGACTTGCAGAACGACCCCTCCTCAGGGGAACCCGTTGCTCAGAGCTATCGCTGGACTCAACCTTCTGTTTCTTTTTACCACCCATCACTCCAGCAGACGATTTCCTCTTCTTTGAGGTCCTTGCATCTTCTTTATCACCCTCTGGGAAAACTTCAAACGCAGTTTCAAAGGACTTACCATCCTGTTTCTTTCTGGCACCCTTGCCTCTCTCCACAGCCGTCTTCTTCTTTGACGTCTCGCCTTCATCATGTTTCTGCAACACATTAGCTTCTTCCTCCTCAGGCTGGGTGGCCCTATTTGAAAACTTAGCTTTATATGCCCTTCTACGAACACGACAACTCTCGTACAAAGTCGCATCAACAGGTCCAGAAACTATTTCTTCAACTGACCCATCAACTACAGCATCAACTACATCATCAGCTTTTTCACCAGCAAACGCCATTAATTCAGTGCGTGCAAACTCCCCGTAAATAGGGAACAACGGGCTCTGGACAAATGCACATGTATCAGAATAAAAACACAAAGATGCATTAAATAAAAATGTTATTCCAGAGAGAAATTTTAAAAAAATTACCAAATCACCATGAAAGAACTTCTCAGCTTCAGCATATACTTGGCTATAATCACAATGCCAGTATGGATCTAGTTCAGGCATCTGAAATTTACAGTCAAAATTAACTGAGATAGTTGGGAACGCTTCTAATATCCAAGCCTGTTACAAAAGAAAACTCGTTATACAACAACAAAACAATATTTACATAATGCTCACATAACCATTAAAGTTGTGCTGACGCAGACAACAAAATAATGACATAAGACATGCAATAACTAAAGCACAATACCTGGAATGCAAGGCAATACCCATACATTTGATAAGAACCCCTAACCCCATTCCGATCTGCAACAGAAGAACTCTTAATTGACCTCAACAAACGGGTGTATGACTCTCTACCCCAAGGATATAGTTCAAACTCCTTCTCATTGCACGCAAGAGATAAGAATTGTGCACTTACAACTTCTGACCTCCTATACACAATTAGCCTCTCAATCAGCAACAACTTTGCCATAATCAACTTTTTCTTAGACATCTTTTTCTCAGATATGAAACGATCAAGTAGCTCATCATGAGTCATTTTCTTCTGCCCAAAAAATTCCAATATTGACACTTTCTTTGGGATATTACAAACACGGTCTTCGCAAGGAAGCCCTGTAATAACATGAAACTCAGCAATTGAAAAACGTGCAAGATGTCCTCCAACTCTAAACCACAACTCATGCTCTTTTTTTGTTTGTACTTGACGGAGCACCATTTGATGCATAAGCTGGAAATTGATAACCATATTGGTGCCTTGCGTCAGCACCCATCCAACGCAACTTTTTTGCAGAGTTTTGTAGTGAGAAGGACACAAATGCTCCTTGATCAGATCACAGACAGGGGGATGTGAATATATGTTGGATCTACAACGAAATCGCTCAGAAACAGGAATGCAATATTCCAAACCCTGATAAATAACAGACAAGTAAGCAAAAAAACAACCATCAGATTAACAAAAAACTACAACTTGCTCATCAAGATAAAAAATAACTTACATCAGAGCCATGATAAGAGGTGGATGAATCAGAAGATTGATTTCCTGCAAGCAACAAAATAAAGAAAATGTAAAATAGACAATAACAGAATATGGGATGACATAAACAACAACAAACAATGACAATATAATGTTACACATCCATACTAAAATAAAATGAACATCACAAAACACACAAACAAAATACAAAATCCAAACACATACATTGTTGGAACTACAACAAACAAACAAAAAAACAAACAGTGTTAGCGCCATACACTTGAACATAGCAGCAGATAAGTACCGTGTCATCGAAAAAAAACAATCAAAAGCATGGAAAAGAGGTCCGCAGTAGACGAAGAACACTAAAAAGGAACTTACAAAGTGCAACACCGCAAAATTGACGAAAATAAACAGTTCAAAAACCAGAATTTACATATGCAACTTCCAAAAACGACGAAAAGTACTAATAACCGCACATAAGAATGCACATAAAGCATCGATTCACCATAGATTGTTGAACAAACAATAAAATCAACATAAACGAACATATTCCAAAACCCTAGCACGACAAATTTCGCAAAAATCCACCAAATTTATACCTGAGCTACTGGATGACGACATTGAGATACAAGAGGCAAACTCTGAACTTTACCGAAGCAAGGACGAAAAATCGAGCGAATCAAACCAGAAAAGCACGAAATCGGAAAACGAACCACAAACAAAGCCAGGGGTAGCAAGATGAAAAACTCCGAGCAAAGAGAGAGTTGGAAAAGAAGAGGAAAGCGATTTTATGAGAAACAAGGAACAATGTCCGTACAACGCGAAATTAGGTATATATAGGGGCTATTTCGCAAATTTGTCCAAACCCGCGTCTATTTTGCAAATTCGTCCAATTAATGTGCCCGTTTTGCAAATTTTTTCTAAAATAAATGGATGGATAAAAATTAAGGAGAGAATTGATGTAATATATCCATATTTAACAAAATTGGGTAAAATCTTGTAAAATGTATTCATATCTAATGAAATTGGATAAAGTAATTATTGATGTCATTTAATTAATATGACCATGTAATATATTGATAAAGTTATTATCTTCTAAAAATATGTTCATATATAGTGAAAATAGGTAAAATCTTATGTTATATAATAGTCTTTAAAATTAGTTAATATCTTCTAAAAATATATCCATACCTAATGAAATTGAGTCAAATTTTATCTTATGCATATATAGATATATTGATTAAATAGAGTTAGAATAAAAATTTATCTTATGCATATATTTTAAAATTATTTAATATCTTCTAAAAATATATCCATATCTAATGAAATTGAGTCAAATTTTATCTTATGCATATATAGATATATTGATTAAATAGAATTAGAGTAAAATTTTATCTTATGCATATATTGATTATTACAAAAATTTGTGATTGATTCATATAACTACGATGAAGGAGAAGTCATCTTGTGTCTCAGGCGACTTCTCCTTTATTATATACTAGTAATTACTTTACTCGCTCGTTGTCCGGTTTCTTCATAAATAAAATAATGTTTAATTTATATTTTATTTCTTAAATTTGAAGGTTATAATAGTTTGGTTGAAATCTTTGGATCTTTTAATATAAATATATATATATATGGAAGCTTTAAAATGTAAAACATCCTTAACGTGTAAAATTTAATTTTTTTAATAAATCAACATGCGCTTCAGATGGACAACATCCCGCACTTCACATGTAAAGCACCGATCAGGCCAGCATCGACTTCTCTCTCGGCCTCCCACACCCACCTCGAGCCACCTCCGGCCACCAGACCCTAGTCGCACTCGAGCCCACCCTTGTTCGAGCCCTGCAGCCGCACCACCGAGCCTTTCTTCCCCTACTCACTGTTCGACATATTGACCCTTCCATAGCCCGTCGAGCCACCTTTAACCCACCAACCACACCACCCTCGAACCCCCTCCCTCAGGTGCACCCCCTGACACCGGAACCCCCATGGTTCGAGCCCAACCGAGCTCACGCCGAGCCCATCTCCCCCATAAGTGCTGTTCGACATTTTTGGCTCGGAATAGCTTCGAAATCCCGATTTTGCTCCTTGTTTCAACTCGAATTTGGTATGATTTATAACCCTAAACTTGTTTATTACAATTATTTAGATTGTTTGAATGATTTAGGTTGAGATTGAAAATCTAGGGTTTGATTTAGGAGCGGAATTTAGGGCTTTTTGCCAAAAGCCAAATTGATTGAAATTGATGATGTGGTTGTGTTGTTGGGTTGATTTTGAGTTAATTTCATGTTCATATCATTGTCAAATTGTTTATAGATCATTAGCTAATTGGATTTTAGAATTTTATAGTGCGATATGCTTTAGAATTCGGGGCTTTTTTCCAAAAGCCAAACTGATTGAAATTGATGATATAGTTGTGTTGTTGGGTTGATTTTGAGCTAATTTCATGTTCATATCATTGTCAAATTGTTTATGGATCTTGAGCTAATTGAAGTTTGGAATTTTATATTGCGATATGCTTTAGAATTTGGGGTTTTTTGCCAACAACCAAATTGACTGAAATTGATGATATGGTTGTGTTGTTGGGTTGATTGAAGCTAATTTCATGTTCATAGCATTGTGAAATTGTTTATGGATGATGATCTAATTGGATTTTAGAATTTTTATTGCGATATATTATAGAATTTGAGTATTTTTGCCAACATCCAAATTGATTAATATTGATTATATGGTTGTGATGTTGGGTTGATTTGGAGCTAATTTCATGTTCATAGCATTGTCAAACTGCTTGTGAATCATGAGCTAATTGAATTTTAGAATTTTATTGCGATATGCTTTAGGTCGATTATGTTCTTCTATTTTATCATAAAAATCATAATTTAGCCTATTAGCTCAATTGGTAGAGCAATGTGCGTTTGCACAAAAGATGTGGGTTCAAATCCCACATAGGTGACATAATAGACAAGAGCGCAACAATCACAAATTGTTAATCATGCACATTATAATCTTAGTTATGCACTTTTTAACCTTAATTATGCACACTTTAATCTTATTTATGCACTTTAATTTTAAAAGCTTATACGTAAAAAAATCGATTTCAAACTTACATCTATCAACCTAAATTATCCGAGAGGTGAACCCAAACTCTCAAAAGTAAAAAACAAAACAAAATTAAACATCGATTTCAAAAGAACATCTTTTATCTTATTAATGCACATTATGATCTTACATTTGCACAATTGTATTCTAAATTTGCACAATTGTATCTTACTTTTGCACAATTGTAGTTTAAATTTGCACAATTGTATCCTACTTTTGCACAATTGTATCATACTTTTTCACACTTTATGTTCTTATATTTGCACTTTAAAGTTGCACAGACGCACTTTACAGTTGCACAAATGCACTTCACAGTTGCACAAATGCACTTCACAATTGCACAAATGCACTTCACAGTTGCACAAATGCACTTCACAGTTCCACAAATGCACTTCACAGTTGCACAAAAGGTGTCGAAAACGGGAAAAAAATGCATTTACTCATAAAATTAGACATATTTACCAATTTACCCATAAATTAAACATATTTCAATTATAAATTTTTATAATTGAAATAGGCACATTTACCTATTTATCCCATAATGAATTATTATGTCTGCACAAAATAAACTTATATTTGCACAATAAGATGTTATGTGTGCACAAAAGCAAGTTTTATTTGCACAGCAGAAAGTGTTAACGCGAAAAAAAATTCTGGGACCAAAAAAAAAATGGTCAGAGAAGGGGGGCAAGGGGGGGCACACGCATGGGTAGGGGGGGGGGGGGCATTCTACTAATGAAATTAGGCCATTAGTAATTAAATTAGGCCCATTAGTCATTAAATTAGGCCCATTAGCAAATTTTACACGATAATCAAATTTTACACGTTAAGGACTTTTTACATTTGAAGCAAACCATATATATATATATATATATATTAAAAAAATAAATTTTACACGTTAAGCGGATTTTACATGTTAAGGAATTTTTACATTTTAAAGCTTCCCTATATATATATATATAGGATTGGGTTCAAGTGCAAAGGTAGTCAAAAGTGAGAAGGAAAGAAGCTCCCTGATTGGTCAATTAAAAAAAAACAGACGCGCTTTTTTTTGAGGTAAAGAACACGCGCTTCTTAATAAACTCATGGGATGAGGGCGCGTGGTTTTCACCTCCCTTCTCTCCCCCTTTCTCACATCTGCTCTTTCTCAAATTGCTCGGCAGATCAACCCCATCTCCTCCATAGCCATCGATTCCTGTGTGGTCCGAGACCGACTTCACCAACTGCAATCTGGATCCGGCTCTCGCACCCGCCATCGCCGCCGACTGTTATGCCCTTTCCAATCTTCGCGTCACCGGCCCCGCACTCCGCAAACTCAACGACGACGACGGATGCTCAGTTCTCCCGGTGGAACAACCCCAACGCCGAAAAGTTCGACCGGAAGAGCCGCACACTAAAGGAAATAGAAAACGACCTTCGCCGGACAATTCGGGATTCCGATCAATCGGTCTCCTTCTTCCATCCCGGGTAAAAGATCCAAGTACTCCAAAATCCGAAAACCTAACACGAATCTGATGAGGATCAACATCTGTTGCTTGGCGAACTGCAGGCGATTTTGGCGGCCCAAATTGTGATCTTTTTTGCAAATCAGTTTGATTCAATCTGCTAATTTGGGTTCCTTGCAGTAGCTTGCTTGGGTTCATGTCCTGGGTGTACTTAAGATGAGATTTTAAGATAAGCAATATCAATTTGATGGAGAGATTAATGTTTGTTGTTGAATGAATTTTTAGTTACGATGAACGCGAACAGTACATTGATCAGCAAGATCAATGTTTAGACCTGTTTTTTTTTTAGCTATGTTGAGATGTCTTTCAGAGGATTGTTTGTTCTGAAATGAGTTTGGTGTTGAAAGTGCTGTCTGAATGATCAATGATGTTCGTTGGCTGTATGATTTTATAATGTGGTGATTGCTCTTTGAATTTGTGAATGTGTGGACCCTGTAAAATCATTGCTCCAAAATACCAAGAAGGCAAGAACTATCAATTTGATGATGTGTGGACCCTGTAAAATCAATGATTTTATAATGTGGTGGGTTGATTTTGAGCAAATTTCATGTTCATATCATTGTCAAATTATTTATAGATCATTAGCTAATTGGATTTTAGAATTTTATAGTGCGATATGCTTTAGAATTTGAGGCTTTTTTCCAAAAGCCAAATTGATTGAAATTGATGATATGGTTGTGTTGTTGGGTTGATTTGGAGCTAATTTCATGTTTATAGCATTGTCAAATTGTTTGTGAATCATGATCTAATTGGATTTCAGAATTTTATTGCGATATGCTTTTGAATTTGGGGTTGTTTGCCAACAGCCAAATTGACTGAAATTGATGATATGGTTGTGTTGTTGGGTTGATTTGGAGCTAATTTCATGTTTATAACATTGTCAAATTGTTTGTGAATCATGAGCCAATTGAATTTTAGAATTTTATTGAAATATGCTTTAGGTCGATTAGGTTCTTCTATTTTAGCATAAAAATCATAATTTAGCCTATTAGCTCAATTGGTAGAGCAATGTGCGTTTGCACAAAAGATGTGGGTTCAAATCCCACATAGGTTACATAATAGACAAGAGCGCAACAATCGCAAATTGTTAATCATGCACATTATAATCTAAGTTATGCACTTTTTAACCTTAATTATGAACATTTTAATCTTATTTATGCACTTTAATTTTAAAAGCTTATACGTAAAAAAATCGATTTCAAACTTAAATCTATCAACCTAAATTATCCGAGAGGTGAACCCAAACTCTCAAAAGTAAAAAAAAAACAAAATTAAAACATTGATTTCAAATTCACATCTTTTGTCTTATTAAGCACATTATGATCTTATGTTGTTGCAGGAGTAAGTCAAGTATAGAATAGAATATGGTTTAGAACGACTCCCCTGTCTCAGCAAATAATTACAAGACTTCCTCCCGTTGTAGTAAGAGAAAAGTCAGGATCGAATCCACGAGGAAGCACGTCAGCAGTTCTTAGGTAGCTATCAGATTCTCACAACAGCAGCAGAAAAGACAGAAACACCAGCAGAAGCAGAAATAAAACAGAAACAAATAATCCTGGCAAGGGCAACTAAGACAAAAGCAAATAACAAATAAAGAAGACAGAAATAAAAGCAAAGCAAATAAAAGCAAAGCAAGTCGACAACATCAAGCAAATTGACAACAGCAAGTAACTCGACCGAATCTTGTCGACACAGAAGTCCTCGATATCGAGAAGTACTCGACACAGAAGGCTTATCGACAAGATGTTCTCGACAAGACACAGATCGACAAAACAGAAAACTCGACTTCAGCAAAAAGTTCTCGATGTCGACAAGTGAACTCGATGTCGACAAGATTTTCCCGAGATCGATAAGAACAGAAATTTAAATGCAAATGCTTTTCGAACACAGAAACAAACTTTTGATGAAATAAATCAATAAACTAAAGGACTTCCAAAGCTAGGGTTTCAACACCACAACGATAACCATGCAAAGTAACACATAAAGGCATAAAAGATCATGCTTTCCATCTAAATAACTTTCGTTATTAACAAATAGGAATATAGAGGCTCTCGTATAAACCCTAATTGTTACTAACCCTTTTCACATAATTAATCCAAGTTGTATTAAGATCACTTTCGCTTCAATAACACAAACAAGGATCACCTTCAACTCTCGCAAAAGAATCATGCTCATAGGGATAGAAGATAAATTGCACAAAAGATCTGACCTTTATCGCATCGCCTCACATGGCCACCGTCGGGCTCACCCCAGCCCCAGAAGTGGGTGGACTACTCACTCTTCATTGCAATAAAAGACATCTTCGTAAAAGAGGAAACTTGCATAAAAATAAACCAAAGTTTACAACCGCTCGAAGCCAACTCCGCTCTCGCTTCACAACTCCAACCGGCTGCTCACTCTCTCTCTCTCTCTCTACTTCTCCTACTTACTTCTCTCTGAATTTGAATCTAACTGAAATTGAATGATTAAAACTGAGCCCCTAGGGCCTTATATATAGCCTTCATTCCCTAGCTATTCTAGGAAAGAAGATATCTATCTATATCTAAATTGCTTAAAAGATAAATAAATGTTTTAATGGAATTAAATCCATAAGAAAAAAGATAAAACTAATGTGGTAAGTCTTCATGTTGATAGATCTTGCTCCTTCCATGATAGAACTTGATAGATCGGATAGAATTTTACGGCTTTGCGACCAAGCAACTCCAACTCTACTCGGACAAGGCTTTGTCGAGCAGCTTCTGGAATCTGGGTCTAGTCGACTTCGACAAGGTCTCGTCGACCTCGACCACGATGGTTTCGTCGACTGGACCTGGCTGGCTTCTCTGCTCGATGTGGCTCGTTTTGGTTCACTGGGCTCTTGTCGACTTCGAGTTGGCCTCGTCGACTTCGACAAGGGCTAGGGCCATCGACTAGACCTCCTCGGGTGGATCTCCTCGGGTTGCTCAGACATGGCTCAGGGCGGCTCGTCGATCTCGAAAAAGGTTAGTCGAGATCGAGTAGAGGTGGCTCGGCTTTTCGTCCTCGGTTTGGTGTGCTCGATCGGCTCGGACAAGGACTCAGGCGCTCGTCGACTTCGACAAGCCCTAGTCGACTTCGAGTACGGTGGCTCGCCAACTAGGGTTTCTCGAGCAGCTCTCCTCGAGGGACTCCGGATCTGGTGCTGTGGCTTCGTCGACCTCGAGTAACGGTCCTCGAGATCGAGTTGGCTTCGGAGCTCGGGGAGCTTGGTTCTCGATCATGGCTTTATCGACTAGGCTGTGCCCGGACATGCTCGTCTAGGTCGAGTAGGCTTACTCGAGATCGAGTAGCCTCGACTCTCAGACTTGTTCGCTGCTTTGACCTTGGACTTCTGCAGTGGTTTTCCGAGCTTTTCCGACCTTCTGTAGAATTGCTGTAAAACGCCTCGATTTCTGCGATTTAAACAGAAACTGGTGTAGATTCCATAATTTTGGCAAATAGACATAAATTACACAGATTCTGTACTATCTAATCCCAAATGAATGCAATGTATACAGAAATCGATATAAAAGTTGCTGTAAAACATGGCAGATTCTGCTCACAACAAACACCCCATACTTAAGCTTGCTTATTCTCAAGCAATACTTTTCTTTGTCATTCAGGGGAAGAATTCAAAACTCTC
Source organism: Persicaria tinctoria (assembly GCA_037127255.1). Taxonomy (NCBI): domain Eukaryota; kingdom Viridiplantae; phylum Streptophyta; class Magnoliopsida; order Caryophyllales; family Polygonaceae; genus Persicaria; species Persicaria tinctoria. The sequence continues at coordinate 44,590,647 of JBANSL010000008.1, forward strand.
AACATATTAGATTCATTGCCATATGTCCCTGGATTCAATTACCATCCTCGAAAAGGTACTAGTGTCATAGATCCATGCATGTGCAAATATATAAAAGCAACATCTACTCACAAAAGGAGGGTTATGCAAAACATTCATTCGTGACAAAGCATTGATAATCAAGAAGACTTTAATTTAAGCTCATGAAGGAGTAGATTGGTAAAAGGTTAAAAGGTGGGCAATTTTTGGCAATGTGGTGCTTTTGATCCGGGGAAATGGATCACTTTCAAACTTTGAGTTTTACATCACATTCCTTCTTCCATACGATTCATCACCTTTCATATTGCTTTTTTCAATAATAATGCTTTTACCTCTCTAACCTCAGCACTGCCTTCTCGCGAGTCGCAAACATGGGTGTCATGAATGGCCCCGGATACTTAGTGCGTCGGACTCCTCACAATGTGTCCCATCTCTCCAAACTATTATCTCAGAGAGCAGGGTCAATCTACCTTTATCTCCTGAGGTGATTGGATTTTCTTTCACTCATTAAATTTTCCATATATTTCAACAATTTCCTTCCAAACTCCAATGATAACAATCACAAACCATATAACAATCTCCATAATGTAATCATCATTCTCAACATAATCCCCGGATAAGGTAAAGAATGGAAATATTTAGATCATGTGGAGCAATAATTGAAATAAGGCATATTATGGCTTTTGTGATGCATAAGCATAGGTAAGGCTAGGAATTAAACAATATGAGCATTTATATGGAAATATAAAGTCCTCCATCCTCTTATCATGCAACATGTCAAAAGCAACTTCAAATTTTACCTCCTTTCATGGTTTTCAAGAAAATATGCACTTCATTGTGACTTCCCTTTACTAGGCAATTTCATGCTATATCTCTAATGAATCTAATTTTGCATCGTCGAGTCCAATATAAGGTTCCATGACATTAATCAAAAGTTTCGATGGGGTCATTTTTCAAAACTTTGGAAAACATGCATATAAGCACATAAATCAAATAATGTATTCCAAAATAGCCATGTAGCAATTCAAAGCAATAAGTTCTAAATATGCACAAATAATGTCAAATATGGCAATTATGCATGAAGTAAGCCCTTCCCCCACCCCATACTTAAACATTACAGTGTCCTCACTGTAAAAAAAACAAGGCAAAGGGTAAAGAAAGAAACTCACAAGACATGTGTGCAGAGCTGCAAAATTTTAAATGGAGCACTTCCTAGTCCGAGTATGACTATAGCTTTGATTCTATCCATGGACCTGAAAAGTAGAAGACATATGCCAACAAAAGAAAAACAAAAACCAAAAACAATGTTCAAAACCAAAAACAAAGTCTCAAATGTCCTAAAAAGTCTATGAACATGCTCTAGATTTTAGAGTCGCTAGGCCGACTTCCATTAATGCTCAAGGTGGCATCTGCAGAGCCCATGTAGCTTGGGCCTCAAATAGGACTCCATTCTTGTCCATCAGCTGTAATCCTCCAGAATGGATCTTGTTCACCACGAACGGTCCCATCCGCTTCTTGTTGAATTTGTTGGGAAACCAATGATCCTTTGATTTAGAGACATAGAGCTTGTCTCCAACTTCATACTCCTTAGGCTCATCATTGGAAATCCTGCACAATCGCACATACCAAGGCAAGCCTCTCCCATGTATAGATAAATCTTTAATGGAAATAGGAGAAGAAAGATCCATACCTTGGCTTACCTTCGCAGAAACGGAATCGGGCACCACGGTGTTTGGTCGATCTCGACTAGGGCTCCTCGAGATCGACGAGTCTGCTGGTCCTGGTGGTGGTCTGGTCGAAGAGTCAGAAGTCGAGGAAGAACAGGTCTTGTTGACCTCGAGTTGGCTGGTCGACCTCGACAAGGGATCTGGTCCTGGTGGCTGGATCGAGGAGGAAGAAGTCGAGGAAGGGGGTTTGTCGACATCGACAAGACTGGTCGACCTCGACGAAGACTCTGGCTCTGGTGGCTTGCTCCTCGAGAAAACAGGGTCTGATGGCGCCGATTGGTGGTCGACCTCGACGAGCCTTGTCGAGATCGACGAGGGTTTCTCTCCTGGTTGCTGTGGCGTCGAGGCAGCAGGGACTGGTGGCTCCGAGTGCTGGTCGACATCGAGTAGCTTCCTCGAGATCGACAAGGGCTCTGGTCCCTGAGTTGGTAGCGTCGAGGAAGACAGGTCTGGTCTCCCTGAGTTTTGGTCGACCTCGACAAGATCTTTGTCGATCTCGAGTAGGGCTGGTTCCTCCGGTTTGCTGCTCGACGAAGCTGGTGCTGGTGGAGTCACCTTGGTCTGGTCGAGATCGACTAGGGTTATACTCGATGTCGAGGAGCCCTGGTCGATCTTGACCCCATACTTAGCTCCTGTGTTCTCCTTAAGAATTGCCATGATCTCCTCCACCTGGGCCTCCATGTCCCTCTTTTCTATCTCTTCAGGGGTCATATTCCTGACCTTGGGTTCCCCGCAGGTGATGTAGCCAGCTGAGATAGATTTGACCTCTTCCATCGGACCCGTATGCCTTTCAGTTTTGTTGAAGGAATACTCAATTACTTCATCGCTGATGTTGAAGGTGAGCACTCCTTTCCTTACGCTTATGTTGGCATCCACCGTTGCAAAGAATGGTCTCCCTAGAATAATTAGACAAGCAGGATCTTCTTGCATATCAATAATTAAGAAATCAGCAGGGACGAAGAATTTACCTACTTGTACTGGGACATTTTCTACCATGCCTGTTGGAATGACCACTGTGTTGTTGGCCATGTAAAGTCTAGCATCCACAGGCTCTAGGGCTCCTATCTTAATCTTGGACCAAATCGTTAAAGGCATAATACTAACACTGGCTCCAAGATCACATAAAGCATTAATTTTGTATGGACCAAATACAATAGTTATAGCAAACTTACCTGGATCAGGCCGTTTTTCCAGTATGTCCAGCTGGCTGCACTCCTCTGTAATTTCCGCCATTGATCGCTTTTTGCTCAGAATCTCCTTCAGAAATTTGACATAGGACGACATTTCATTGAGAGCTTCTGTGAAGGGTATGGTGACATTCAGCTTCTGAAGCATCTTGATGAAGCGCTGAAACGTTTTCTCCGCTGGGTCCTTTAGAGATTTCGTGGGGAAAGGCAGCTTCTTTTTCTGAGGCGGAGCCAGAACAGACGTCGGAGGTGTTGCAGTCTTATCGACATCGTCATGGGACTTCTCGACATCGACAAGCTCCTCGACATCGACAACTTTCCTCGATGTCGAGTTGTTGTTCAGTGCAGAGGTTGGTCGATCAGAGGAGTTGTCGACATCGACAAGAGGGTTCTCGACATCGACAAGATGTTCGTCGACATCGAGTTGTTGTTCGGCGCTGTCCTGCTGCTTTCCGACCTCTGTCTCGTGTAATTGATGTCCGCTCCTGAGCTTTACAGCAGCTATATGTCCAGTAGATTTACCTTTAGGATTAGGTTCAGAGGATCCAGGGAGTACACCTGATTGTCTAGGGACACTTGCTGCTAGTTGTCCAATCTGAGTATCTACTGATTTTCTCCAGACATCAATTTCTCCAAGCTTTGTATTGATGTTCTGGAATTGATGGTTGATGGTGCCCTGATTTCGGCGCATTTCGTGAAGGATTATCTGTAGCTGATCCTTCTGCTGGTCCCTCTCCGGATGTCCTGGAGCTCTGTAGGGTGGAGGATTCCTAGGGGGACCTTGGTTCCATTGCTGTTGATAAGGCCTTTAATCCCCCATATAGCGATTAGGTCCTCCTGCGTAAGCTGCATCCTCATGATGTTCTGCCATCCTGACTTGCTCTGTGTGTGGGCACTCTGTAGTGGTGTGCCTTTGCGATCCGCATTCTATGCAAGGCTGATTGACAGAGAGATACTTCACTTGTTTGAGGAGCTTCTTATTCTGGTCTCTGTAGTATTGCTCCCTGACATCTGGATCAATCTCCTTTGATGGCTCATAGAGGGGCATGGATGGTGCTGGCCTGGCGTATGGGTTCTCTTCAAAAGTTGCCGTAGACCCATATTTGTTGTCGTAGTTGGTGAGCTTCTCTAGCACACCCCATGCGTCACTTGGCGGCATCGTCAGATACTCGTAGTGAGTATAATTGTTGATTCTGTCCTTAGTGACTTGGTCAAGAGAGTTGAAGAAGATCTCCTGAATGATGTAGGGTGGTTGTCCATGAGTAGGGCAAGATCGCAGAAGTTCCTTGTAGCGTTCCCATGTCTTTGCCAGCGGTTCCCCTTTCTGCTGCTTAAAGGCGGTGATTTTCTAGCGGAGATATGCTGTTTTGGCAGGTGGGAAGAATTTGTTCAGAAATTCTTGCTCTACTTGGGCCCAGGTTGTGAGTGATCTTGCTTTCAGCCCTTCCAGCCATTTCAGTGCAGGCCCAGCGAGAGACCAGCGAAAAGATTTCATCTTGACATATTCCAAGGTTGTGCCTTCTGCAAGAGTACGACACATATCATGAAAATTAGTAATATGTTCAAGAGGGCACTCATTAAATCTGCCGTAAAAGGCATTATTTTTAAGCTCTATAAGAAATTGAGTGCGAATTTCAAAAGAGTTTTCAGGGATTAGAATCGCCGATTCAGGCACGACGAGCGTGGGATGCATATAATCCTCAGCAGTGGTTGGATATTGGGCAAGCTCAGCTTGTGCTTGTTCCTTTTCTGCTCTCTCAGCGGCGAGAGCAGCATCCCTGGCGGCTAGATCCCTGGTAAGCCTAGCGATCAGCTGCTCCTGTGTTTCAGCGTCCTCCATGGCTCTTTGAAGTCTATTTTTGATGTGTAGAAGGCGCTCTGGTTCGTCTAAACCATAGTACTCAGGTGGGATACCAGAACGGCGCATACACCTGAAAAGTAACTCAAAGAAACAGTGAGAACTGACTACCTAAGGCGCGATTGATTGCCTCCCCGGCAACGGCGCCAATTTGTTGTTGCAGGAGTAAGTCAAGTATAGAATAGAATATGGTTTAGAACGACTCCCCTGTCTCAGCAAATAATTACAAGACTTCCTCCCATTGTAGTAAGAGAAAAGTCAGGATCGAATCCACGAGGAAGCACGTCAGCAGTTCTCAGGTAGCTATCAGATTCTCACAACAGCAGCAGAAAAGACAGAAACACCAGCAGAAGCAGAAATAAAACAGAAACAAATAATCCCGGCAAGGGCAACTAAGACAAAAGCAAATAACAAATAAAGAAGACAGAAATAAAAGCAAAGCAAATAAAAGCAAAGCAGGTCGACAACAGTAAGTAACTCGACCGAATCTTGTCGACACAGAAGTCCTCGATATCGAGAAGTACTCGACACAGAAGGCTTATCGACAAGATGTTCTCGACAAGACACAGATCGACAAAACAGAAAACTCGACTTCAGCAAAAAGTTCTCGATGTCGACAAGTGAACTCGATGTCGACAAGATTTTCCCGAGATCGATAAGAACAGAAATTTAAATGCAAATGCTTTTCGAACACAGAACCAAACTTTTGATGAAATAAATCAATAAACTAAAGGACTTCCAAAGCTAGGGTTTCAACACCACAACGATAACCATGCAAAGTAACACATAAAGGCATAAAAGATCATGCTTTCCATCTAAATAACTTTCGTTATTAACAAATAGGAATATAGAGGCTCTCGTATAAACCCTAATTGTTACTAACCCTTTTCACATAATTAATCCAAGTTGTATTAAGATCACTTTCGCTTCAATAACACAAACAAGGATCACCTTCAACTCTCGCAAAAGAATCATGCTCATAGGGATAGAAGATAAATTGCACAAAAGATCTGACCTTTATCGCATCGCCTCACATGGCCACCGTCGGGCTCACCCCAGCCCCAGAAGTGGGTGGACTACTCACTCTTCATTGCAATAAAAGACATCTTCGTAAAAGAGGAAACTTGCATAAAAATAAACCAAAGTTTACAACCGCTCGAAGCCAACTCCGCTCTCGCTTCACAACTCCAACCGGCTGCTCACTCTCTCTCTCTCTCTACTTCTCCTACTTACTTCTCTCTGAATTTGAATCTAACTGAAATTGAATGTATAAAACTGAGCCCCTAGGGCCTTATATATAGCCTTCATTCCCTAGCTATTCTAGGAAAGAAGATATCTATCTATATCTAAATTGCTTAAAAGATAAATAAATGTTTTAATGGAATTAAATCCATAAGAAAAAAGATAAAACTAATGTGGTAAGTCTTCATGTTGATAGATCTTGCTCCTTCCATGATAGAACTTGATAGATCGGATAGAATTTTACGGCTTTGCGACCAAGCAACTCCAACTCTACTCGGACAAGGCTTTGTCGAGCAGCTTCTGGAATCTGGGTCTAGTCGACTTCGACAAGGTCTCGTCGACCTCGACCACGATGGTTTCGTCGACTGGACCTGGCTGGCTTCTCTGCTCGATGTGGCTCGTTTTGGTTCACTGGGCTCTTGTCGACTTCGAGTTGGCCTCGTCGACTTCGACAAGGGCTAGGGCCATCGACTAGACCTCCTCGGGTGGATCTCCTCGGGTTGCTCAGACATGGCTCAGGGCGGCTCGTCGATCTCGACAAAGGTTAGTCGAGATCGAGTAGAGGTGGCTCGGCTTTTCGTCCTCGGTTTGGTGTGCTCGATCGGCTCGGACAAGGACTCAGGCGCTCGTCGACTTCGACAAGCCCTAGTCGACTTCGAGTACGGTGGCTCGCCGACTAGGGTTTCTCGAGCAGCTCTCCTCGAGGGACTCCGGATCTGGTGCTGTGGCTTCGTCGACCTCGAGTAACGGTCCTCGAGATCGAGTTGGCTTCGGAGCTCGGGGAGCTTGGTTCTCGATCATGGCTTTGTCGACTAGGCTGTGCCCGGACATGCTCGTCTAGGTCGAGTAGGCTTACTCGAGATCGAGTAGCCTCGACTCTCAGACTTGTTCGCTGCTTTGACCTTGGACTTCTGTAGTGGTTTTCCCAGCTTTTTCGACCTTCTGTAGAATTGCTGTAAAACGCCTCGATTTCTGCGATTTAAACAGAAACTGGTGTAGATTCCATAATTTTGGCAAATAGACATAAATTCCACAGATACATACACACGTACATACACACGTACATACACACGTACATACATACGTACACACATACGTACACACATACATACACATACAGACGTACATACATACGTACAGACACACGTACATACAGACGTACATACAGACGTACGTACATACGTACGTACATAC